>CAMQGK010000565.1:11145000-11847500 GCA_947000775.1 Pterois miles | reverse complement strand
GTTGTGTTTCAGGATGTTTGTGGTGCAGCAGATTCCTGACAGTAACCTGGTTCTGGTTGTGGCTCAGGCCGACTGCGACTGTTCCCGTCAGTATGGATCCATCCTGCTGGAGCCCAAAGAGATCAAATATATCCTTCAGTAATCTCTGAACCCATCGAACCCAATAATACATTTTAAGCATTCTGTCAGTTCCCTGCACTAGGGATGTCATGATAGTAGAAATGTAGTAGTCGATACCAGTACCCGTGAAAGTCCACAGTTCTCAATACCAATTCAATTTGACGGTAAAAAACAAAATAAAACAATAAATCTCATGCACGTCAATTTCCATTCCTTTATTACTGCATGCTGGTTTTATTTAAAAAGTGAAACAGGTCAAAATTCTGTCTTTTATCTATTTAATATTGCTGTGAAAACATCTGCTTCAAACAGCTGGAATTATTTGGGTTTCTCACCAAAAACTACATTTTACTACACTACTACTACATTTGAATACATCATGATGTTAGAATTTACTTTGATCCAACGGGCCTGCTCATTTATTTCTAAATAGAGCCTGAATGCATCATGTACTTCCCATTAACCAGCTCTCATCCTGCAGATTTCGACACGGATATGATCAGATAGTTTCTGATATAATCTTAATATTTCACTAGTTTGTCTCTGGTTTTATATTCCTCAAAGTATTGTTCTGGAAAAAAAGCTAATTTAGGTACCAAAACTCAGGAATAGTTGTAGTCCTCAGCAATGAGTTGTGTTTTCCTTAACGGCAGTGAACATAACGCCACAGTGAAGTGCAACAGGATGAAATCCCAGAAGGTGCGGCGGCGTCCGGAGTCGTGCCACGCCTACCACCCGAAGGTGAGTGAACCTGAGGGATCACCTGAGGGATCACCTGAGGGATCACCTGAGGGATCACCTGAGGGATCACCTGAGTTCTCTCAGACGACTTGATGAGTCAGGAACTCTGTGGACATGTGGTCCGCACAAATGATGGTACCATGACTTTCTTATGACATACTACACTGATATTTTCATTTCTTCTTTATGACGTACTACACTGTCACTTTTATTATTTATGTACTTTTTCGACGTAATATACTGTGACTTTTCATGATATTTTTGAAATACTACGCAATGATGTATTTAATTATGTTTTTCAACATACTATACTTTGATTTTTTTCACGACTTTTCGATGTGCTATACTATGACTTTTTTCATGACTTTTTTTCGACATACTGTACTATGACATTTTTTGACATACTGTACTATGACTTTTTTGACGTTTTTCAACATACTATACTATGACTTTTTTTCGACATACTATATGACTTTTTTCATGGCTTTTTTCGACATACTGTACTATGACTTTTTTCATGACTATTTTCGACATACTATACTATGACTTTTTTGACGTTTTTCAACATACTATGACTTTTTTCATGACTTAGTTCGACATCCTACACTATGCCTTTTTTTGACATACTATACTGACTTTTTTTTGACATACCATACTATGACTTTTTACTTCACATTTTCAACATACTATACTATGACCTTTTACACGACTTTTTTCGACATACTGTACTATGACTTTTTTTCGACATACTATACTATGACTTTTTTTTGACATACTGTACTATGACTTTTTACTTGACTTTTTCGACATACTATACTGTGACTTTTTCCGACATACTGTACTATGACTTTTTTCATGACTTTTTTGACATACTATACTATAACTTTTTTCGACATACTGTACTATGACTTTTTTCGACATACTATACTGTGACTTTTTTCGACATGCTATACTATGATTTTTTTTGACGTTTTTCGCCATACTATACGATGACTTTTTTTCGACGTACTATAGTATGACTTTTTTTCGACATACTATACTATGACTTTTTTTCGACATACTATACGATGACTTTTTCATGGCTTTTTTCGACATACTGTACTATGACTTTTTTCATGACTTTTTTTGACATACTGTACTATGACTTTTTTTCGACATACTGTACTGTGATTTTTTTCGACATACTATACGATGACTTTTTTCGACATACTATACTATAAATTTTTTCATGACTTTTTTTCGACATGCTATACGATGACTTTTTTCGACATACCATACTATGACTTTTTTCATGACTTTTTTTTGACATACTATACTATAACTTTTTTCATGACTTTTTTCGATATACTATACTGACGTTTTTCGACATGCTATACTATGATTTTTTTGACGTTTTTCGACATGCTATACTATGATTTTTTTGACGTTTTTCGACATGCTATACTATGTTTTTTTTGACGTTTTTCGACATGCTATACTATGATTTTTTTGACGTTTTTCGACATGTTATACTATAACTTTTTCATGACTTTTTTTTGACACACTGTACTATGACTTGTCGACATGCTATACTATGACTTTTTTTCGACATACTATACGATGACTTTTTTCGACATACTATACTATAAATTTTTTCATGACTTTTTTCAACACCGTACTATGACTTTTTTCGATTGTTTTGTTTTTTTCATACTTTACTGTCACTTTTTTCGACATACTATACGATGACTTTTTTCGACATACTATACTATAAATTTTTTCATGACTTTTTTTCGACATGCTATACGATGACTTTTTTCGACATACTATCCTATAAATTTTTTCATGACTTTTTTTCGACATACTATACTATAACTTTTTTCATGACTTTTTTCAACACACCGTACTATGACTTTTTTCGACATACTATACTATGACTTTTTTCGACATACTATACTATGACTTTTTTCATGGCTTTTTTCGACATACTATACTATTACTTTTTAAACTTTTTTCGACATACTATACTATAACTTTTTTCGGCATACTATCCTATGACTTTTTTCGACATACTACACTATGACTTTTTTTGACATACTATACTATAACTTTTTTCATGACTTTTTTCGACATGCTATACTATGACTTTTTTTCGACATACTATACTATGACTTTTTTCATGGCCTTTTTTCGACATACTATACGATGACTTTTTTCGACATACTATACTATAACTTTTTTCTTTATGACTTTTTTTTTTTTTCAACACACCGTACTATGACTTTTTTCGACATACTATACTATGACTTTTTTCATGGCTTTTTTTCGACATACTATACGATGACTTTTTTCGACATACTATACTATAAATTTTTTTTATTACTTTTTTTTCGACATGCTATGCGATGACTTTTTTCGACATTCTATACTATGACTTTTTTCGACATACTATACGATGACTTTTTTCGACATACTATACTATAACTTTTTCATGACTTTTTTTTCAACACACCGTACTATGACTTTTTTCGACATACTATACTATGACTTTTTTCATGGCTTTTTTTCGACATACTATACTATAAATTTTTTTATTACTTTTTTTCGACATGCTATACGATGACTTTTTTCGACATACTATACTATAAATTTTTTTATTACTTTTTTTCGACATGCTATGCGATGACTTTTTTCGACATACTATACTATGACTTTTTTCATGGCTTTTTTTCGACATACTATACGATGACTTTTTTTATGACTTTTTTCGGCATACTATACTATGACTTTTTTCGACATACTACACTGACTTTTTTCATGACTTTTTTTGACATGCTATACTATGACTTTTTTTTTCGACATACCGTACTATGACTTTTTTCGACATACTATACTATGACTTTTTTCATGGCTTTTTTTCGACATACTATACGATGACTTTTTTCGACATACTATACTATAAATTTTTTTTATTACTTTTTTTTGACATGCTATACGATGACTTTTTTCGACATACTATACTATAAATTTTTTTATTACTTTTTTTCGACATGCTATGCGATGACTTTTTTCGACATACTATACTATGACTTTTTTCATGGCTTTTTTCGACATACTATACGATGACTTTTTTAACTTTTTTTTCGGCATAGTATACTATGACTTTTTTCGACATACTACACTGACTTTTTTCATGACTTTTTTTTGACATACTATACTATGACTTTTTTTTTCGACATACTATACTATGACTTTTTTTGACATACTATACTATGACTTTTTTCATGACTTTTTTCGACATGCTATACTATGACTTTTTTCGACATGCTATACTATGATTTTTTTGACGTTTTTCGACATACTATACTATGACTTTTTTATGACTTTTTTCGACATAGTATACTAAGACTTTTTTCGACATACTGTTCTATGACTTTTTTTTTTTTTTTACTTGACTTTTTCGACATACTATACTATGACTTTTTTCATGACTTTTTTCGACATACTATACGACTTTTGACATTTTTCGCCATACAATACTGTGACTTTTTTTGACATACTATACTATGACATTTTTCGACATACTATACTATGACTTTTCATGACTTTTTCATATTTTTCTTACTTTTTTTTCGACATGCTATACTATGACTTTTTTGACGTTTTTCGACATACTATACTATGACTTTTTTCGAGATGCTATACTATAATTTTTTTGACGTTTTTCGACATACTATACTATGACTTTTTTCGACATAGTATACTATTAGTTTTTCGACATATTATACTTAGACTTTTTCGACATACTATACTATGACTTTTTTCGACATACTATACTATGACTTTTTTCATGTTTTTTTTCGACATACTATACTATGACTTTTTTCATGACTTTTTTCGACATGCTATACTATGACTTTTTTCATGACTTTTTTCGACATGCTATACTATGACTTTTTTGACGTTTTTCGACATACTATACTATGACTTTTGTCATGACTTTTTTCGACATGCTATACTATGATTTTTTTGACGTTTTTCGACATACTATACTATGACTTTTTTCATGTTTTTTTCGACATACTATACTATGACTTTTTTCATGGTTTTTTTCGACATACTACACTATGACTTTTTTCATGACTTTTTTCGACATAGTATACTAAGACTTTTTTCGACATAATATTCTATGACTTTTTACTTGACTTTTTCGACATACTATACTATGACTTTTTTTCGACATACTATATTGTGACTTTTTTTCGACATACTATACTATCACTTTTTTCGACATACTATACTGTGACTTTTTTTCAACATACTATACGATGACTTTTTTCATGGCTTTTTTCGACATACTATACGATGACTTTTTTCGACATACTACACTATGACTTTTTTCGACACACTATACTATGACTTTTTTTTGACGTACTATAGTGACTTTTTCTCGACATGCTATACTATGATTTTTTTTGACGTTTTTCGACATAGTATACTATGCCTTTTTTGACATACTATACTATGAGTTTTTTCGACATGCTATATGATTTTTTTTTTGACGTTTTTTGACATACCATACTATGACTTTTTAATTGGCATTTTCAACATACTATACTATGACCTTTTACACGACTTTTTTCAACATACTGTACTATGACTTTTTTTCGACATACTATACTATGACTTTTTTTGACATGCTATACTATGACTTTTTTCGACATGCTATACTATGACTTTTTTTCGACATACTATACTATTTTTTTGACATACTATACTATGACTTTTTTCAACATACTGTACTATCACTTTTTTTCGACATACTATACTATTTTTTTGACATACTATACTATGACTTTTTTCAACATACTGTACTATCACTTTTTTCGACATGCTATACTATGATTTTTTTGACGTTTTTCGACATACTATATTATGACTTTTTTCGACATGCTATACTATGATTTTTTTGACGTTTTTCGACATACTATACGATGACTTTTTTTCGACATACTATACTATGATTTTTTCGACATGCTATACTATGACTTTTTTGACATTTTTCTACATACTATACTATGACTTTTTTCATGACTTTTTTCGACATGCTATACTATGATTTTCTTGACGTTTTTCAACATACTATACTATGACTTTTTTCATGTTTTTTTCGACATACTATACTATGACTTTTTTTCATGTTTTTTTTCGACATACTACACTATGACTTTTTTCATGACTTTTTTCGACATAGTATACTAAGACTTTTTCGACATACTATTCTATTACTTTTTACTTGACTTTTTCGACGTACTATACTATGACTTTTTTCGACATGCTATACGACTTTTGACATTTTTCGCCATACAATACTATGACTTTTTTATGACTTTTTTTCGACATAGTATACTAAGACTTTTTTCGACATACTATTCTATTACTTTTTACTTGACTTTTTCGACATACTATACTATGACTTTTTTCGACATGCTATACGACTTTTGATATTTTTCTACATACTATACTATGACTTTTTTCATGACTTTTTTCGACATGCTATACTATGATTTTTTTGACGTTTTTCGACATACTATACTATGACTTTTTTCATGTTTTTTTCGACATACTACACTATGACTTTTTTCATGACTTTTTTCGACATAATATACTATGATTTTTTGACATACTATACTATGACTTTTTTTCGACATACTATACTATGACTTTTTTCGACATACTATACTATGACTTTTTTCGACATACTATACTATGACTTTTTTTCATGTTTTTTTTCGACATGCTATACTATGACTTTTTTGACATTTTTCGACATACAATACTATGACTTTTTTCATGACTTTTTTCGACATGCTATACTATGATTTTTTTGACGTTTTTCGACATACTATACTATGACTTTTTTCATGGTTTTTTTCGACATACTACACTATGACTTTTTTCATGACTTTTTTCGACATGCTATACTATGACTTTTTTGACGTTTTTCGACATACTATACTATGACTTTTTTATGACTTTTTTCAACATAGTATACTAAGACTTTTTCGACATACTGTTCTATGACTTTTTACTTGACTTTTCGACATACTATACTATGACTTTTTTCATGACTTTTTTTTCGACATGCTATACGACTTTTGACATTTTTCGCCATACAATACTGTGACTTTTTTTGACATACTATACTATGACTTTTCATGACTTTTTCATATTTTTCTTACTTTTTTCGACATGCTATACTATGACTTTTTTGACATTTTTCGACATACTATACTATGACTTTTTTCGAGATGCTATACTATAATTTTTTTGACGTTTTTCGACATACTATACTATGACTTTTTTCGACATAGTATACTATTAGTTTTTCGACATATTATACTTAGACTTTTTCGACATACTATACTATGACTTTTTTCGACATGCTATACTATGACTTTTTTCATGGTTTTTTTCGACATACTATACTATGACTTTTTTCATGACTTTTTTCGACATGCTATACTATGACTTTTTTCATGACTTTTTTCGACATGCTATACTATGACTTTTTTGACGTTTTTCGACATACTATACTATGACTTTTTTCATGACTTTTTTCGACATGCTATACTATGATTTTTTTGACGTTTTTCGACATACTATGACTTTTTTCATGTTTTTTTCGACATACTATACTATGACTTTTTTCATGTTTTTTTTCGACATACTACACTATGACTTTTTTCATGACTTTTTTCGACATGCTATACTATGACTTTTTTATGACTTTTTTCGACATAGTATACTAAGACTTTTTCGACATAATATTCTATGACTTTTTACTTGACTTTTTCGACATACTATACTATGACTTTTTTTCGACATACTATATTGTGACTTTTTTTTCGACATACTATACTATCACTTTTTTCGACATACTATACTGTGACTTTTTTCAACATACTATACGATGACTTTTTCATGGCTTTTTTCGACATACTATACGATGACTTTTTTCGACATACTACACTATGACTTTTTTCGACACACTATACTATGACTTTTTTTTTGACGTACTATAGTGACTTTTTCCGACATGCTATACTATGATTTTTTTTTGACGTTTTTCGACATAGTATACTATGCCTTTTTTGACATACTATACTATGAGTTTTTTTCGACATGCTATACTATGATTTTTTTTTTGACGTTTTTTGACATACCATACTATGACTTTTTAATTGGCATTTTCAACATACTATACTATGACCTTTTACACGACTTTTTTCAACATACTGTACTATGACTTTTTTTTTCGACATACTATACTATGACTTTTTTTGACATGCTATACTATGACTTTTTTCGACATGCTATACTATGACTTTTTTTCGACATACTATACTATTTTTTTGACATACTATACTATGACTTTTTTCAACATACTGTACTATCACTTTTTTTCGACATACTATACTATTTTTTTGACATACTATACTATGACTTTTTTCAACATACTGTACTATCACTTTTTTCGACATGCTATACTATGATTTTTTTGACGTTTTTCGACATACTATATTATGACTTTTTTCGACATGCTATACTATGATTTTTTTGACGTTTTTCGACATACTATACTATGACTTTTTTCGACATACTATACTATGACTTTTTTCGACATGCTATACTATGACTTTTTTGACATTTTTCTACATACTATACTATGACTTTTTTCATGACTTTTTTCGACATGCTATACTATGATTTTCTTGACGTTTTTCAACATACTATACTATGACTTTTGTCATGACTTTTTTCGACATGCTATACTATGATTTTTTTGACGTTTTTCGACATACTATGACTTTTTTCATGTTTTTTTCGACATACTATACTATGACTTTTTTCATGTTTTTTTTCGACATACTACACTATGACTTTTTTCATGACTTTTTTCGACATGCTATACTATGACTTTTTTATGACTTTTTTCGACATAGTATACTAAGACTTTTTCGACATAATATTCTATGACTTTTTACTTGACTTTTTCGACATACTATACTATGACTTTTTTTCGACATACTATATTGTGACTTTTTTTCGACATACTATACTATCACTTTTTTTCGACATACTATACTGTGACTTTTTTCAACATACTATACGATGACTTTTTCATGGCTTTTTTCGACATACTATACGATGACTTTTTTCGACATACTACACTATGACTTTTTTCGACACACTATACTATGACTTTTTTTTGACGTACTATAGTGACTTTTTCCGACATGCTATACTATGATTTTTTTTTGACGTTTTTCGACATAGTATACTATGCCTTTTTTGACATACTATACTATGAGTTTTTTCGACATGCTATACTATGATTTTTTTTTTTGACGTTTTTTGACATACCATACTATGACTTTTTAATTGGCATTTTCAACATACTATACTATGACCTTTTACACGACTTTTTTCAACATACTGTACTATGACTTTTTTTTCGACATACTATACTATGACTTTTTTTGACATGCTATTTTATGACTTTTTTCGACATGCTATACTATGACTTTTTTTCGAGATACTATACTATTTTTTTGACATACTATACTATGACTTTTTTCAACATACTGTACTATCACTTTTTTTCGACATACTATACTATTTTTTTGACATACTATACTATGACTTTTTTCAACATACTGTACTATCACTTTTTTTCGACATGCTATACTATGATTTTTTTGACGTTTTTCGACATACTATATTATGACTTTTTTCGACATGCTATACTATGATTTTTTTGACGTTTTTCGACATACTATACTATGACTTTTTTCGACATACTATACTATGATTTTTTCGACATGCTATACTATGACTTTTTTGACATTTTTCTACATACTATACTATGACTTTTTTCATGACTTTTTTCGACATGCTATACTATGATTTTCTTGACGTTTTTCAACATACTATACTATGACTTTTTTCATGTTTTTTTCGACATACTATACTATGACTTTTTTCATGTTTTTTTTCGACATACTACACTATGACTTTTTTCATGACTTTTTTCGACATAGTATTCTATTACTTTTTACTTGACTTTTTTGACATACTATACTATGACTTTTTTCGACATGCTATACGACTTTTGACATTTTTCGCCATACAATACTATGACTTTTTTATGACTTTTTTCGACATAGTATACTAAGACTTTTTCGACATACTATTCTATTACTTTTTACTTGACTCTTTCGACATACTATACTATGACTTTTTTCGACATGCTATACGACTTTTGACATTTTTCTACATACCATACTATGACTTTTTTCTACATACTATACTATGACTTTTTTCATGACTTTTTTCGACATGCTATACTATGATTTTTTTGACGTTTTTCGACATACTATACTATGACTTTTTTCATGTTTTTTTCGACATACTACACTATGACTTTTTTCATGACTTTTTTCGACATAATATACTATGATTTTTTGACATACTATACTATGACTTTTTTCGACATACTATACTATGACTTTTTTCGACATACTATACTATGACTTTTTTCATTTTTCGACATGCTATACTATGACTTTTTTGACATTTTTCGACATACTATACTATGACTTTTTTCATGACTTTTTTCGACATGCTATACTATGATTTTTTTGACGTTTTTCGACATACTATACTATGACTTTTTTCATGATTTTTTCGACATACTACACTATGACTTTTTTCATGACTTTTTTCGACATGCTATACTATGACTTTTTTTTTTTTTTTTCGACATGCTATACTATGATTTTTTTGACGTTTTTCTACATACTGTACTATGACTTTTTTTCATGACTTTTTTTTCGACATGCTATACTATGACTTTTTTGACGTTTTTCGACATACTATACTGACTTTTTTATGACTTTTTTCGACATAGTATACTAAGACTTTTTCGACATAATATTCTATGACTTTTTACTTGACTTTTTCGACATACTATACTATGACTTTTTTCGACATACTATACTATGATTTTTTCGACATGCTATACTATGACTTTTTTGACATTTTTCTACATACTATACTATGACTTTTTTCATGACTTTTTTCGACATGCTATACTATGATTTTCTTGACGTTTTTCAACATACTATACTATGACTTTTTTTCATGTTTTTTTCGACATACTATACTATGACTTTTTTCATGTTTTTTTTCGACATACTACACTATGACTTTTTTCATGACTTTTTTCGACATAGTATACTAAAACTTTTTCGACATACTATTCTATTACTTTTTACTTGACTTTTTCGACATACTATACTATGACTTTTTTCGACATGCTATACGACTTTTGACATTTTTCGCCATACAATACTATGACTTTTTTATGACTTTTTTCGACATAGTATACTAAGACTTTTTCGACATACTATTCTATTACTTTTTACTTGACGTTTTCGACATACTATACTATGACTTTTTTCATGACTTTTTTCGACATGCTATACTATGATTTTTTTGACGTTTTTCGATATACTATACTATGACTTTTTTCATGTTTTTTTCGACATACTACACTATGACTTTTTTCATGACTTTTTTCGACATAATATACTATGATTTTTTGACATACTATACTATGACTTTTTTCGACTTGCTATACTATGACTTTTTTCGACATACTATACTATGACTTTTTTCATGTTTTTTTTCGACATGCTATACTATGACTTTTTTGACATTTTTCGACATGCTATACTATGACTTTTTTCGACATGCTATACTATGACTTTTTTGACGTTTTTCGACATACTATACTATGACTTTTTTCATGGTTTTTTCGACATACTACACTATGACTTTTTTCATGACTTTTTTCGACATGCTATACTATGACTTTTTTGACGTTTTTCGACATACTATACTATGACTTTTTTATGACTTTTTTCGACATAGTATACTAAGACTTTTTCGACATACTATTCTATGACTTTTTACTTGACTTTTTCGACATACTATACTATGACTTTTTTCATGACTTTTTTCGACATGCTATACGACTTTTGACATTTTTCGCCATACAATACTATGACTTTTTTTGACATACTATACTATGACTTTTCATGACTTTTTCATATTTTTCTTACTTTTTTCGACATGCTATACTATGACTTTTTTGACGTTTTTCGACATACTATACTATGACTTTTTTCGAGATGCTATACTATAATTTTTTTGACGTTTTTCGACATACTATACTATGACTTTTTTCGACATAGTATACTATTAGTTTTTCGACATATGATACTTAGACTTTTTCGACATACTATACTATGACTTTTTTCGACATGCTATACTATGACTTTTTTCATGGTTTTTTTCGACATACTATACTATGACTTTTTTCATGACTTTTTTCGACATGCTATACTATGACTTTTTTCATGACTTTTTTCGACATGCTATACTATGACTTTTTTGACGTTTTTCTACATACTATACTATGACTTTTGTCATGACTTTTTTCGACATGCTATACTATGATTTTTTTGACGTTTTTCGACATACTATACTATGACTTTTTTCATGTTTTTTTCGACATACTATACTATGACTTTTTTCATGGTTTTTTTCGACATACTACACTATGACTTTTTTCATGACTTTTTTCGACATGCTATACTATGACTTTTTTATGACTTTTTTCGACATAGTATACTAAGACTTTTTCGACATAATATTCTATGACTTTTTACTTGACTTTTTCGACATACTATACTATGACTTTTTTTCGACATACTATATTGTGACTTTTTTTCGACATACTATACTATCACTTTTTTCGACATACTATACTGTGACTTTTTTCAACATACTATACGATGACTTTTTCATGGCTTTTTTCGACATACTATACGATGACTTTTTTCGACATACTACACTATGACTTTTTTCGACACACTATACTATGACTTTTTTTTGACGTACTATAGTGACTTTTTCCGACATGCTATACTATGATTTTTTTTTGACGTTTTTCGACATAGTATACTATGCCTTTTTTGACATACTATACTATGAGTTTTTTCGACATGCTATACTATGATTTTTTTTTTGACATTTTTTGACATACCATACTATGACTTTTTAATTGGCATTTTCAACATACTATACTATGACCTTTTACACGACTTTTTTCAACATACTGTACTATGACTTTTTTTCGACATAATATACTATGACTTTTTTTGACATGCTATACTATGACTTTTTTCGACATGCTATACTATGACTTTTTTTCGACATACTATACTATTTTTTTGACATACTATACTATGACTTTTTTCAACATACTAAACTATCACTTTTTTTCGACATACTATACTATTTTTTTGACATACTATACTATGACTTTTTTCAACATACTGTACTATCACTTTTTTCGACATGCTATACTATGATTTTTTTGACGTTTTTCGACATACTATATTATGACTTTTTTCGACATGCTATACTATGATTTTTTTGACGTTTTTCGACATACTATACTATGACTTTTTTCGACATACTATACTATGATTTTTTCGACATGCTATACTATGATTTTCTTGACGTTTTTCAACATACTATACTATGACTTTTTTCATGTTTTTTTTCGACATACTACACTATGACTTTTTTCATGACTTTTTTCGACATAGTATTCTATTACTTTTTACTTGACTTTTTCGACATACTATACTATGACTTTTTTCGACATGCTATACGACTTTTGACATTTTTCGCCATACAATACTATGACTTTTTTATGACTTTTTTCGACATAGTATACTAAGACTTTTTCGACATACTATTCTATTACTTTTTACTTGAGTCTTTCGACATACTATACTATGACTTTTTTCGACATGCTATATGACTTTTGACATTTTTCTACATACTATACTATGACTTTTTTCATGACTTTTTTCGACATGCTATACTATGATTTTTTTGACGTTTTTCGACATACTATACTATGACTTTTTTCATGTTTTTTTCGACATACTACACTATGACTTTTTTCATGACTTTTTTCGACATAATATACTATGATTTTTTGACATACTATACTATGACTTTTTTCGACATACTATACTATGACTTTTTTCCACATATTATACTATGACTTTTTTCATGACTTTTTTCGACATGTTATACTATGATTTTTTTGACGTTTTTCGACATACTATACTATGACTTTTTTCATGGTTTTTTCGACATACTACACTATGACTTTTTTCATGACTTTTTTCGACATGCTATACTATGACTTTTTTCGACATGCTATACTATGATTTTTTTGACGTTTTTCGACATACTATACTATGACTTTTTTATGACTTTTTTCGACATAGTATACTAAGACTTTTTCGACATACTGTTCTATGACTTTTTACTTGACTTTTTCAACATACTATACTATGACTTTTTTCATGACTTTTTTCGACATGCTATACGACTTTTGACATTTTTCGCCATACAATACTGTGACTTTTTTTGACATACTATACTATGACATTTTTCGACATACTATACTATGACTTTTCATGACTTTTTCATATTTTTCTTACTTTTTTCGACATGCTATACTATGACTTTTTTGACGTTTTTCGACATACTATACTATGACTTTTTTCGAGATGCTATACTATAATTTTTTTGACGTTTTTCGACATACTATACTATGACTTTTTTCGACATAGTATACTATTAGTTTTTCGACATATGATACTTAGACTTTTTCGACATACTATACTATGACTTTTTTCGACATGCTATACTATGACTTTTTTCATGGTTTTTTTCGACATACTATACTATGACTTTTTTCATGACTTTTTTCGACATGCTATACTATGACTTTTTTCATGACTTTTTTCGACATGCTATACTATGACTTTTTTGACGTTTTTCGACATACTATACTATGACTTTTGTCATGACTTTTTTCGACATGCTATACTATGATTTTTTTGACGTTTTTCGACATACTATACTATGACTTTTTTCATGTTTTTTTCGACATACTATACTATGACTTTTTTCATGGTTTTTTTCGACATACTACACTATGACTTTTTTCATGACTTTTTTCGACATGCTATACTATGACTTTTTTTGACGTTTTTCGACATACTACACTATGACTTTTTTCATGACTTTTTTCGACATGCTATACTATGACTTTTTTATGACTTTTTTCGACATAGTATACTAAGACTTTTTCGACATAATATTCTATGACTTTTTACTTGACTTTTTCGACATACTATACTATGACTTTTTTTTCGACATACTATATTGTGACTTTTTTTTCGACATACTATACTATCACTTTTTTCGACATACTATACTGTGACTTTTTTCAACATACTATACGATGACTTTTTCATGGCTTTTTTCGACATACTATACGATGACTTTTTTCGACATACTACACTATGACTTTTTTCGACACACTATACTATGACTTTTTTTTGACGTACTATAGTGACTTTTTCCGACATGCTATACTATGATTTTTTTTGACGTTTTTCGACATAGTATACTATGCCTTTTTTGACATACTATACTATGAGTTTTTTCGACATGCTATACTATGATTTTTTTTTTGACGTTTTTTGACATACCATACTATGACTTTTTAATTGGCATTTTCAACATACTATACTATGACCTTTTACACGACTTTTTTCGACATACTGTACTATGACTTTTTTTCGACATACTATACTATGACTTTTTTTGACATGCTATACTATGACTTTTTTCGACATGCTATACTATGACTTTTTTTCGACATACTATACTATTTTTTTGACATACTATACTATGACTTTTTTCAACATACTGTACTATCACTTTTTTTCGACATACTATACTATTTTTTTGACATACTATACTATGACTTTTTTCAACATACTGTACTATCACTTTTTTCGACATGCTATACTATGATTTTTTTGACGTTTTTCGACATACTATATTATGACTTTTTTCGACATGCTATACTATGATTTTTTTGACGTTTTTCGACATACTATACTATGACTTTTTTCGACATAGTATACTATGATTTTTTCGACATGCTATACTATGACTTTTTTGACATTTTTCTACATACTATACTATGACTTTTTTCATGACTTTTTTCGACATGCTATACTATGATTTTCTTGACGTTTTTCAACATTCTATACTATGACTTTTTTCATGTTTTTTTCGACATACTATACTATGACTTTTTTCATGTTTTTTTTCGACATACTACACTATGACTTTTTTCATGACTTTTTTCGACATAGTATACTAAGACTTTTTCGACATACTATTCTATTACTTTTTACTTGACTTTTTCGACATACTATACTATGACTTTTTTCGACATGCTATACGACTTTTGACATTTTTCGCCATACAATACTATGACTTTTTTATGACTTTTTTCGACATAGTATACTAAGACTTTTTCGACATACTATTCTATTACTTTTTACTTGACTTTTTCGACATACTATACTATGATTTTTTTCGACATGCTATACGACTTTTGACATTTTTCTGCATACTATACTATGACTTTTTTCATGACTTTTTTCGACATGCTATACTATGATTTTTTTGACGTTTTTCGACATACTATACTATGACTTTTTTCATGTTTTTTTCGACATACTACACTATGACTTTTTTCATGACTTTTTTCGACATAATATACTATGATTTTTTGACATACTATACTATGACTTTTTTCGACATACTATACTATGACTTTTTTCGACATACTATACTATGACTTTTTTCATGTTTTTTTTCGACATGCTATACTATGACTTTTTTGACATTTTTCGACATACTATACTATGACTTTTTTCATGACTTTTTTCGACATGCTATACTATGATTTTTTTGACGTTTTTCGACATACTATACTATGACTTTTTTCATGGTTTTTTCGACATACTACACTATGACTTTTTTCATGACTTTTTTTCGACATGCTATACTATGACTTTTTTGACGTTTTTCGACATACTATACTATGACTTTTTTATGACTTTTTTCAACATAGTATACTAAGACTTTTTCGACATACTGTTCTATGACTTTTTACTTGACTTTTTCGACATACTATACTATGACTTTTTTCATGACGTTTTTCGACATACTATACTATGACTTTTTTCGACATGCTATACGACTTTTGACATTTTTCGCCATACAATACTGTGACTTTTTTTGACATACTATACTATGACTTTTCATGACTTTTTCATATTTTTCTTACTTTTTTCGACATGCTATACTATGACTTTTTTGACGTTTTTCGACATACTATACTATGACTTTTTTCGAGATGCTATACTATAATTTTTTTGACGTTTTTCGACATACTATACTATGACTTTTTTCGACATAGTATACTATTAGTTTTTCGACATATTATACTTAGACTTTTTCGACATACTATACTATGACTTTTTTCGACATGCTATACTATGACTTTTTTCATGGTTTTTTTCGACATACTATACTATGACTTTTTTCATGACTTTTTTCGACATGCTATACTATGACTTTTTTCATGACTTTTTTCGACATGCTATACTATGACTTTTTTGACGTTTTTCGACATACTATACTATGACTTTTGTCATGACTTTTTTCGACATGCTATACTATGATTTTTTTTGACGTTTTTCGACATACTATGACTTTTTTCATGTTTTTTTCGACATACTATACTATGACTTTTTTCATGGTTTTTTTCGACATACTACACTATGACTTTTTTCATGACTTTTTTCGACATACTATACTATGACTTTTTTCATGACTTTTTTCGACATGCTATACTATGACTTTTTTGACGTTTTTCGACTATACTATGACTTTTGTCATGACTTTTTTCGACATGCTATACTATGATTTTTTTGACGTTTTTCGACATACTATACTATGACTTTTTTCATGTTTTTTTCGACATACTATACTATGACTTTTTTCATCGTTTTTTTCGACATACTACACTATGACTTTTTTCATGACTTTTTTCGACATGCTATACTATGACTTTTTTGACGTTTTTCGACATACTATACTATGACTTTTTTCATGTTTTTTTCGACATACTATACTATGACTTTTTTCATGGTTTTTTTCGACATACTACACTATGACTTTTTTCATGACTTTTTTCGACATGCTACACTATGACTTTTTTCATGACTTTTTTCGACATGCTATACTATGACTTTTTTATGACTTTT
This sequence comes from Pterois miles, assembly GCA_947000775.1. Classification (NCBI taxonomy): domain Eukaryota; kingdom Metazoa; phylum Chordata; class Actinopteri; order Perciformes; family Scorpaenidae; genus Pterois; species Pterois miles. The sequence continues at coordinate 11,829,306 of CAMQGK010000565.1, read as the reverse complement.
TTCGACATAGTATACTAAGACTTTTTCGACATAATATTCTATGACTTTTTACTTGACTTTTTCGACATACTATACTATGACTTTTTTTCGACATACTATATTGTGACTTTTTTTTCGACATACTATACTATCACTTTTTTCGACATACTATACTGTGACTTTTTTCAACATACTATACGATGACTTTTTCATGGCTTTTTTCGACATACTATACGATGACTTTTTTCGACATACTACACTATGACTTTTTTCGACACACTATACTATGACTTTTTTTTGACGTACTATAGTGACTTTTTCCGACATGCTATACTATGATTTTTTTTTGACGTTTTTCGACATAGTATACTATGCCTTTTTTGACATACTATACTATGAGTTTTTTCGACATGCTATACTATGATTTTTTTTTTTGACGTTTTTTGACATACCATACTATGACTTTTTAATTGGCATTTTCAACATACTATACTATGACCTTTTACACGACTTTTTTCAACATACTGTACTATGACTTTTTTTCGACATACTATACTATGACTTTTTTTGACATGCTATACTATGACTTTTTTCGACATGCTATACTATGACTTTTTTTCGACATACTATACTATTTTTTTGACATACTATACTATGACTTTTTTCAACATACTGTACTATCACTTTTTTTTCGACATACTATACTATTTTTTTGACATACTATACTATGACTTTTTTCAACATACTGTACTATCACTTTTTTCGACATGCTATACTATGATTTTTTTGACGTTTTTCGACATACTATATTATGACTTTTTTCGACATGCTATACTATGATTTTTTTGACGTTTTTCGACATACTATACTATGACTTTTTTCGACATACTATACTATGATTTTTTCGACATGCTATACTATGACTTTTTTGACATTTTTCTACATACTATACTATGACTTTTTTCATGACTTTTTTCGACATGCTATACTATGATTTTCTTGACGTTTTTCAACATACTATACTATGACTTTTTTCATGTTTTTTTCGACATACTATACTATGACTTTTGTCATGTTTTTTTTCGACATACTACACTATGACTTTTTTCATGACTTTTTTCGACATAGTATTCTATTACTTTTTACTTGACTTTTTTGACATACTATACTATGACTTTTTTCGACATGCTATACGACTTTTGACATTTTTCGCCATACAATACTATGACTTTTTTATGACTTTTTTCGACATAGTATACTAAGACTTTTTCGACATACTATTCTATTACTTTTTACTTGACTCTTTCGACATACTATACTATGACTTTTTTCGACATGCTATACGACTTTTGACATTTTTCTACATACCATACTATGACTTTTTTCTACATACTATACTATGACTTTTTTCATGACTTTTTTCGACATGCTATACTATGATTTTTTTGACGTTTTTCGACATACTATACTATGACTTTTTTCGACATACTATACTATGACTTTTCGACATACTATACTATGACTTTTTTCATGTTTTTTTTCGACATGCTATACTATGACTTTTTTGACATTTTTCGACATACTATACTATGACTTTTTTCATGACTTTTTTCGACATGCTATACTATGATTTTTTTGACGTTTTTCGACATACTATACTATGACTTTTTTCATGGTTTTTTCGACATACTACACTATGACTTTTTTCATGACTTTTTTCGACATGCTATACTATGACTTTTTTCGACATGCTATACTATGATTTTTTTGACGTTTTTCTACATACTGTACTATGACTTTTTTCATGACTTTTTTCGACATGCTATACTATGACTTTTTTGACGTTTTTCGACATACTATACTGACTTTTTTATGACTTTTTTCGACATAGTATACTAAGACTTTTTCGACATAATATTCTATGACTTTTTCGACATACTATACTATGACTTTTTTCGACATACTATACTATGATTTTTTTCGACATGCTATACTATGACTTTTTTGACATTTTTCTACATACTATACTATGACTTTTTTTCATGACTTTTTTCGACATGCTATACTATGATTTTCTTGACGTTTTTCGACATACTATACTATGACTTTTTTCATGTTTTTTTCGACATACTATACTATGACTTTTTTCATGTTTTTTTTCGACATACTACACTATGACTTTTTTCATGACTTTTTTCGACATAGTATACTAAGACTTTTTCGACATACTATTCTATTACTTTTTACTTGACTTTTTCGACATACTATACTATGACTTTTTTCGACATGCTATACGACTTTTGACATTTTTCGCCATACAATACTATGACTTTTTTATGACTTTTTTCGACATAGTATACTAAGACTTTTTCGACATTTTTCGACATACTATACTATGACTTTTTTCATGACTTTTTTCGACATGCTATACTATGATTTTTTTGACGTTTTTCGATATACTATACTATGACTTTTTTCATGTTTTTTTTGACATACTACACTATGACTTTTTTCATGACTTTTTTCGACATAATATACTATGATTTTTTGACATACTATACTATGACTTTTTTCGACATACTATACTATGACTTTTTTCGACATACTATACTATGACTTTTTTCATGTTTTTTTTCGACATGCTATACTATGACTTTTTTGACATTTTTCGACATACTATACTATGACTTTTTTCGACATGCTATACTATGATTTTTTTGACGTTTTTCGACATACTATACTATGACTTTTTTCATGGTTTTTTCGACATACTATACTATGACTTTTTTCATGACTTTTTTCGACATGCTATACTATGACTTTTTTGACGTTTTTCGACATACTATACTATGACTTTTTTATGACTTTTTTCGACATAGTATACTAAGACTTTTTCGACATACTGTTCTATGACTTTTTACTTGACTTTTTCGACATACTATACTATGACTTTTTTCATGACTTTTTTCGACATGCTATACGACTTTTGACATTTTTCGCCATACAATACTATGACTTTTTTTGACATACTATACTATGACTTTTCATGACTTTTTCATATTTTTCTTACTTTTTTCGACATGCTATACTATGACTTTTTTGACGTTTTTCGACATACTATACTATGACTTTTTTCGAGATGCTATACTATAATTTTTTTGACGTTTTTCGACATACTATACTATGACTTTTTTCGACATAGTATACTATTAGTTTTTCGACATATTATACTTAGACTTTTTCGACATACTATACTATGACTTTTTTCGACATGCTATACTATGACTTTTTTCATGGTTTTTTTCGACATACTATACTATGACTTTTTTCATGACTTTTTTCGACATGCTATACTATGACTTTTTTCATGACTTTTTTCGACATGCTATACTATGACTTTTTTGACGTTTTTCGACTATACTATGACTTTTGTCATGACTTTTTTCGACATGCTATACTATGATTTTTTTGACGTTTTTCGACATACTATACTATGACTTTTTTCATGTTTTTTTCGACATACTATACTATGACTTTTTTCATGGTTTTTTTCGACATACTACACTATGACTTTTTTCATGGTTTTTTTCGACATACTACACTATGACTTTTTTCATGACTTTTTTCAACATAGTATACTAAGACTTTTTTTCGACATAATATTCTATGACTTTTTACTTGACTTTTTCGACATACTATACTATGACTTTTTTTCGACATACTATATTGTGACTTTTTTTCGACATACTATACTATCACTTTTTTCGACATACTATACTGTGACTTTTTTTCAACATACTATACGATGACTTTTTCATGGCTTTTTTCGACATACTATACGATGACTTTTTTTTTTTCGACATACTACACTATGACTTTTTTCGACACACTATACTATGACTTTTTTTTTTACGTACTATAGTGACTTTTTCCGACATGCTATACTATGATTTTCTTGACGTTTTTCAACATACTATACTATGACTTTTTTCATGTTTTTTTCGACATACTATACTATGACTTTTTTCATGTTTTTTTTTCGACATACTACACTATGACTTTTTTCATGACTTTTTTCGACATAGTATACTAAGACTTTTTCGACATACTATTCTATTACTTTTTACTTGACTTTTTCGACGTACTATACTATGACTTTTTTCGACATCCTATACGACTTTTGACATTTTTCGCCATACAATACTATGACTTTTTTATGACTTTTTTCGACATAGTATACTAAGACTTTTTTCGACATACTATTCTATTACTTTTTACTTGACTTTTTCGACATACTATACTATGACTTTTTTCGACATGCTATACGACTTTTGACATTTTTCTACATACTATACTATGACTTTTTTCATGACTTTTTTCGACATGCTATACTATGATTTTTTTGACGTTTTTCGACATACTATACTATGACTTTTTTCATGTTTTTTTCGACATACTACACTATGACTTTTTTCATGACTTTTTTCGATATGCTATACTATGACTTTTTTGACGTTTTTCGACATACTATACTATGACTTTTTTATGACTTTTTTCGACATAGTATACTAAGACTTTTTCGACATACTGTTCTGTGACTTTTTACTTGACTTTTTCGACATACTATACTATGACTTTTTTCATGACTTTTTTCGACATGCTATACGACTTTTGACATTTTTCGCCATACAATACTGTGACTTTTTTTGACATACTATACTATGACATTTTTCGACATACTATACTATGACTTTTCATGACTTTTTCATATTTTTCTTACTTTTTTCGACATGCTATACTATGACTTTTTTGACGTTTTTCGACATACTATACTATGACTTTTTTCGAGATGCTATACTATAATTTTTTTGACGTTTTTCGACATACTATACTATGACTTTTTTCGACATAGTATACTATTAGTTTTTCGACATATTATACTTATGACTTTTTTCGACATGCTATACTATGACTTTTTTCATGGTTTTTTTCGACATACTATACTATGACTTTTGTCATGACTTTTTTCGACATGCTATACTATGACTTTTTTCATGACTTTTTTCGACATGCTATACTATGACTTTTTTGACGTTTTTCGACATACTATACTATGACTTTTTTCATGGCTTTTTTGACATACTATACTGTGAAGTCATGAAAAGGCATGAAAAACGTCGTAGTACAGTATGTCAAAAAAACGGCGAAAAAGTCATAGTATAGTATGTCGAAAAAAGCCATAGTATTTCGAAAAAAAAATCATCGTATAGCATGTCGAAAAAAGTCATGAAAAAAGTCATAGTATAGCATGTCGAAAAAAGTCATGAAAAAAGTCATCCTATAGTATGTCGAAAAAAATCATGAAAAAAGTCATCATATAGTATGTCGAAAAAAGTCAAAGTATAGTATCTCATAAAAAGTCATAGTATAGTATGTCAGAAAAAAGGCATCGTATAGTTATCGAAAAAGTCATAGTAGATTATGTCGAAAAAGTCAAATAAAAAGTCATAGTACAGTATTTCTAAAATAGTGATGGTATAGCATGTCGAAAAAAGATTAAAAAAAAGTCAGTATAGGTTGTCAAAAAAAGTCATATTATAGTATCTCATAAAAAGTCATAGTATAGCATGTCGAAAAAAGTCATGAAAAAAGTCATAGTATAGCATGTCGAAAAAAGTCATGTATAGTATGTCGAAAAAAATCATAATTTAGTATTTTGAAAAAGTCATAGTATAGTATATCGAAAAAAGTCAGTACAGTACACTAAAAAAAATCAAGTCAAAAGTAATACTACAGTATATCGAAAAAAATCATAGTATAGTATGTCGAAAAAAGTCATATTATAGTATTTCATAAAAAGTCATAGTACAGTATGTCAAAAAATTGTAGTATAGTATGTCAGAAAAAGTCGTAGTATAGTATGTCGAAAAAAAGTCATGGAAAAAGTCATAGTATAGTATGTCGAAAAAAATCATGAAAAAAGTCATAGTATAGTATGTCGAAAAAGTCATAGTATTGTATGCCGGAAAAAAGTCGTGAAAAAGTCATAGTATGTTGAAAAAGTTATGGAAAAAATCATAGTACGCCAAAAAAAGTCGTGAAAAAGTCATAGTAAAGTATGTCGAAAAAAGTCCTGAAAAAATTCATAATATAGTACGCCAAAAAAAGTCAAGTAAAAAGTCATAGTCCAGTATATCAAAAAAAGTTATAGGATGTCAAAAAAAGTCATCTTATAGTATCTCATAAAAAGTGATAGTACAGTATGTCAAATAAATTGTAGTATAGTATGTCAAAAAAAAGTCATAGTATAGTATGTCGAAAAAAGCCAAGTAAAAGTCATAGTACAGTATATCGAAAAAAGTTATAGTATAGGATATCAAAAAAGTCATCTTATAGTATCTCATAAAAAGTGATGGTACAGTATGTCAAATAAATTATAGTATAGTATGTCAAAAAAAGTCATAGTATAGTATGTCGAAAAAAGTCATGAAAAAAGTCATAGTATAGTATGTCGAAAAAAATCAAGGAAAAAGTCATAGTATAGTATGTCGAAAAGTCATAGTATAGTATTTCGAAAAAAAGTCAGTATTGTATGTCAAAAAAAGTCATAGTATAGTATGTCGAAAGAAATCATGGAAAAAGTTATAGTATAGTATGTCGAAAAAAGTCATAGTATAGTATGTCGAAAAAATAATCATAGTATAAAATGTCGAAAAAAGTCATAGTATAGTAGGTCGAAAAAGTCGTAGTATAGTATGTCGAAAAAGTCATAGTATAGTATATCGAAAAAAGTCATAGTATAGTAGGTCAAAAAAGTCATAGTATAGTATGTCGAAAAAATAATCATAGTATAGTATGTCGAAAAAAGTCATAGTATAGTAGGTCTAAAAAGTCATAGTATAGTAGGTCTAAAGTCATAGTATAGTATCTCGAAAAAAGTCATAGTATTGTATGTCGAAAAAGTCATAGTATAGTATGTCGAAAAAAAGTCGTAGTATAGTAGGTTGAAAAAGTCATAGTATAGTATGTCGAAAGAAATCATGGAAAAAGTTATAGTAGCGTATGTCGAAAAAAAAATCATGAAAAAAGTTATAGTACAGTATGTCGAAAAAATAATCATAGTATAAAATGTCGAAAAAAGTCATAGTATAGTAGGTCGAAAAAGTCGTAGTATAGTATGTCGAAAAAGTCATAGTATAGTATATCGAAAAAAGTCATAGTATAGTAGGTCAAAAAAGTCATAGTATAGTAGGTCGAAAAAATAATCATAGTATAGTATGTCGAAAAAAAGTCATAGTATTGTAGGTCTAAAAAGTCATAGTATAGTAGGTCTAAAGTCATAGTATAGTAAAAAATTTTTTTTTTTTTTTTTAAAAATTTTTATTTTATTTTTTAAAAAAAGTCTATATAGGTTGAAAAAGTTATAGTATAGTATGACGAAAAAAAATCATGAAAAAAGTCATAGTATAGTATGTCGAAAAGTCATAGTATAGTATGTCGAAAAAAGTCAGAGTATAGTATGTCGAAAGAAATCATGGAAAAAGTTAGAGTATAGTATGTCGAAAAAGTCCTAGTATTTTATGTCGAAAGAAATGGAAAAAGTTATAGTATAGTATGTTGAAAAAAATCATGAAAGAAGTCAGTATAGTATGTCAAAAAAGTCATAGTATAGTATCTCGAAAAAAGTTTTAGTATTGTATGTCGAAAAAAGTCATGGAAAAAGTCATAGTACAGTATTTCGAAAAAAGTCAGTATAGGATGTCAATAAAGTCATATTATAGTATCTCATAAAAAGTCATAGTACAGTATGTCAAAAAAATTATAGTTTAGTATGTCGAAAAAAAGTAATGGAAAAAGTTATAGTAGGTCTAAAGTCATAGTATAGTATGTCGAAAAAAGTCATAGTATAGTATGTCGAAAAAAGTCATAGTATAGTATGTCGAAAAAATAATCATAGTATAAAATGTCGAAAAAAGTCATAGTATAGTATGTCGAAAAAGTCATAGTATAGTAGGTCGAAAAAGTCATAGTATAGTATGTCGAAAAAAAGTCATAGTATAGTATGTTGAAAAAAGTCCTGAAAAATTTCATACTATAGTACGCCTAAAAAAGTCAAGTAAAAAGTCATCGTCCAGTATATCAAAAAAAGTTATAGGATGTCAAAAAAAGTCATCTTATAGTATCTCATAAAAAGTGATAGTACAGTATGTCAAATAAATTATAGTATAGTATGTCAAAAAAAAGTCATAGTATAGTATGTCGAAAAAAATCATGAAAAAAGTCATAGTACAGTTCGCCAAAAAAAGTCAAGTAAAAAGTCATAGAGTACACATGATATACAGTATATCAAAAAAAGTCATAGTACAGTATGTCGAAAAAAGTCACAGTATAGTATGTCGAAAAAAAAGTCACGGAAAAAATCATAGTATAGCATGTCGAAAAAAATCATGAAAAAAGTCATAGTATAGCATGTCGAAAAAAAAGTCACAGTATAGTATGTCGAAAAAGTCATAGTATAGTATGTCGAAAAAAGTCATAGTTTATATGCTGGAAAAGGTCTTAGTATAGTATGTCAAAAAAGTCAGAATAGTATGTCGAAAAATGTCATGAAAAAAGTCATAGTATAGTACGCCAGAAAAAGTCATGGTACAGTATATCAAAAAAGGTCATAGTATAGGATGTCAAAAAAAAGTCATCTTATAGTATCTCATAAAAAGTCATAGTACAGTATGTCAAAAAAATTATAGTAGAGTATGTCGAAAAAAGTCATAGTATAGTATGTCGAAAAAAAAAGTCACGGAAAAAGTCATAGTACAGTATGTCGAAAAAAGTCAGTATAGGATGTCAATAAAGTCATATTATAGTATAAAAAGTCATAGTACAGTATGTCAAAAATATTATAGTATAGTATGTCGAAAAAAGTAATGGAAAAAAGTTATAGTATAGTATGTCGAAAAAAGTCATAGTATAGTATGTCGAAAAAATAATCATAGTATAAAATGTCGAAAAAAGTCATAGTATAGTAGGTCGAAAAAGTCGTAGTATAGTATGCCGAAAAAGTCATAGTATAGTATATCGAAAAAAGTCATAGTATAGTAGGTCAAAAAAGTCATAGTATAGTATGTCGAAAAAATAATCATAGTATAGTATGTCGAAAAAAGTCATAGTATAGTAGGTCTAAAAAGTCATAGTATAGTAGGTCTAAAGTCATAGTATAGTATGTCGAAAAAAGTCATAGTATTGTATGTCGAAAAAATCATAGTATAGTATGTCGAAAAAATGGAAAAAGTCGTAGTATAGTAGGTTGAAAAAGTTATAGTATAGTATGTCGAAAAAAATCATGAAAAAAGTCATAGTATACTATGTCGAAAAGTCATAGTATAGTATGTCAAAAAAAGTCACAGTATAGTATGTCGAAAGAAATCATGGAAAAAGTTAGAGTATAGTATGTCGAAAAAAGTCATAGTATAGTAGGTCAAAAAAGTCATAGTATAGTATGTCGAAAAAAAAAAGTCATAGTATAGTATGTCGAAAAAAAGTCAGTACAGTATGCCAAAAAAAGTCAAGTAAAAAGTCATAGTACAGTATATCAAAAAAAGTCTTAGTATAGTATGTCAAAAAAAGTCATAGTATAGTATGTTGGAAAAAAAAGTCACAGAAAAAAATCATAGTATAGTATGGCGAAAAGTCATAGTATAGTATGTCGAAAAAAATCATAGTATAGTACGCCAGACAATGTCAAGTAAAAAGTCATAGTACAGTATATCAAAAAAGGTCATAGTATAGGATGTCAAAAAAGTCATCTTATAGTATCTCATAAAAAGTCATAGTACAGTATGTCAAAAAAATTATAGTATAGTATGTCGAAAAAAGTCATAGTATAGTATGTCGAAAAAAAGTCACGGAAAAAATCATAGTATAGTATGTCGAAAGAAATCATGGAAAAAGTTACCGTATAGTATCTCAAAAAAAGTCATAGTATTGTATGTCGAAAGATGGAAAAAGTTATAGTATAGTATGTCGAAAAAAATCATGAAAGAAGTCATAGTATAGTATGTCAAAAAAGTCATATTATAGTATCTCGAAAAAAGTTTTAGTATTGTATGTCGAAAAAAGTCATGGAAAAAGTCATAGTACAGTATTTCGAAAAAAGTCAGTATAGGATGTCAATAAAGTCATATTATAGTATCTCATAAAAAGTCATAGTACAGTATGTCAAAAAAATTATAGTTTAGTATGTCGAAAAAAAGTCATGGAAAAAGTTATAGTATGTCGAAAAAAAGTCATGGAAAAAGTCATAGTATAGTATGGCGAAAAGTCAGTATAGTATGTCGAAAAAAAGTCAGTCTAGTATGTCGAAAAAAAGTCATAGTATAGTAGGTCGGAAAAAGTCATAGTATAGTAGGTCGAAAAAAGTCATAGTATAGTATGTCGAAAAAAGTCATAGTATAGTATGTCGAAAAAATAATCATAGTATAAAATGTCGAAAAAAGTCATAGTATGTATGTCGAAAAAGTCATAGTATAGTATGTCGAAAGAGTCATAGTATAGTATGTCGAAAAAAGTCATAGTATAGTAGGTCGAAAAAAGTCATAGTATTGTATGTCGAAAAAGTCATAGTATAGTATGTCGAAAAAAAGTCGTAGTATAGTAGATTGAAAAAGTTATAGTATAGTAGGTCGAAAAAAATCATGAAAAAAGTCATAGTATAGTATGTCGAAAAAAATCATAGTATAGTACGCCAGACAAAGTCAAGTAAAAAGTCATAGTACAGTATATCAAAAAAGGTCATAGTATAGGATATCAAAAAAAGTCATCTTATAGTATCTCATAAAAAGTCATAGTACAGTATGTCAAAAAAATTATAGTATAGTATGTCGAAAAAAGTCATAGTATAGTATGTCGAAAAAAATCATAGTATAGTATGGCGAAGTCATAGTATAGTATGTCGAAAAAAATCATGGAAAAAGTTATAGTATAGTATGTCAAAAAAAAGTCATAGTATTGTATGTCGAAAGAAATGGAAAAAGTTATAGTATAGTATGTCGAAAAAATCATGAAAGAAGTCATAGTATAGTATGTCAAAAAAGTCATAGTATAGTATCTCGAAAAAAGTTTTAGTATTGTATGTCAAAAAATTATAGTTTAGTATGTCGAAAAAAAGTCATGGAAAAAGTCATAGTACAGTATTTTGAAAAAAGTCAGTATAGGATGTCAATAAAGTCATATTATAGTATCTCATAAAAAGTCATAGTACAGTATGTCAAAAAAGTTATAGTTTAGTATTTCGAAAAAAAGTAATGGAAAAAGTTATAGTATAGTATGTCGAAAAAAAGTCATAGTATAGTATGGCGAAAAAAGTCATAGTATAGTATGTCGAAAGAAAGTCATAGTATAGTATGTCGGAAAAAGTCATAGTATAGTATGTCGAAAAAGTCATAGTATAGTATGTCGAAAAAAGTCATAGTATAGTATGTCGGAAAAAGTCATAGTATAGTAGGTCGAAAAAAGTCATAGTATAGTATGTCGAAAAAAGTCATAGTATAGTATGTCGAAAAAAGTCAGTATAGTATGTCGAAAAAGTCATAGTATAGTATGTCGAAAAAAGTCATAGTATAGTATGTCGAAAAAAGTCATAGTATTGTATGTCGAAAAAGTCATAGTATAGTATGTCGAAAAAAAAGTCGTAGTATAGTAGGTTGAAAAAGTTATAGTATAGTATGTCGAAAAAAATCATGAAAAAAGTCATAGTATAGTATGTCGAAAAAAGTCATAGTATAGTATGTCAAAAAAAGTCACAGTATAGTATGTCGAAAGAAAGTCATGGAAAAAGTTAGAGTATAGTATGTCGAAAAAAGTCATAGTATAGTATCTCGAAAAAGTCATAGTATAGTATGCCAAAAAAAGTCAAGTAAAAAGTCATAGTACAGTATATCAAAAAAAGTCTTAGTATAGTATGTCAAAAAAAGTCATAGTATAGTATGTTGGAAAAAAAGTAAGTCACAGAAAAAAATCATAGTATAGTATGGCGAAAAGTCATAGTATAGTATGTCGAAAAAAATCATAGTATAGTACGCCAGACAATGTCAAGTAAAAAGTCATAGTACAGTATATCAAAAAAGGTCATAGTATAGGATGTCAAAAAAGTCATCTTATAGTATCTCATAAAAAGTCATAGTACAGTATGTCAAAAAAATTATAGTAGAGTATGTCGAAAAAAGTCATAGTATAGTATGTCGAAAAAAAGTCACGGAAAAAATCATAGTATAGTATGTCGAAAGAAATCATGGAAAAAGTTACCGTATAGTATCTCAAAAAAAGTCATAGTATTGTATGTCGAAAGATGGAAAAAGTTATAGTATAGTATGTCGAAAAAAATCATGAAAGAAGTCATAGTATAGTATGTCAAAAAAGTCATATTATAGTATCTCGAAAAAAGTTTTAGTATTGTATGTCGAAAAAAGTCATAGTATAGTATGTCAAAAAAATATCATAGTTTAGTATGTCGAAAAAAAGTAAGTCATGCGAAAAAGTATATAGTATGTCGAAAAAAATAGAAGTCATGGAAAAAGTCATAGTATAGTATGTCGAAAAGTCAGTATAGTATGTCGAAAAAGTCAAGTATAGTAGTCTAGTATGTCGAAAAAAAGTCATAGTATAGTAGGTCGGAAAAAGTCATAGTATAGTAGGTCGAAAAAAGTCATAGTATAGCATGTCGAAAAAAGTCATAGTATAGTATGTCGAAAAAATAATCATAGTATAGAATGTCGAAAAAAGTCATAGTATAGTATGTCGAAAAAGTCATAGTATAGTATGTCGAAAGAGTCATAGTATAGTATGTCGAAAAAAGTCATAGTATAGTAGGTCGAAAAAAGTCATAGTATAGTATGTCGAAAAAAGTCTAGTATAGTATGTCGAAAAAAAGTAAAAAGTCGTAGTATAGTAGATTGAAAAAGTTATAGTATAGTAGGTCGAAAAAAAAGTCATAGAAAAAAGTCATAGTATAGTATGTCGAAAAAAAAAAAAATCATAGTATAGTACGCCAGACAAAGTCAAGTAAAAAGTCATAGTACAGTATATCAAAAAAGGTCATAGTATAGGATGTCAAAAAAAGTCATCTTATAGTATCTCATAAAAAGTCATAGTACAGTATGTCAAAAAAATTATAGTATAGTATGTCGAAAAAAGTCATAGTATAGTATGTCGAAAAAAATCATAGTATAGTATGGCGAAGTCATAGTATAGTATGTCGAAAAAAATCATGGAAAAAGTTATAGTATAGTATGTCAAAAAAAAGTCATAGTATTGTATGTCGAAAGAAATGGAAAAAGTTATAGTATAGTATGTCGAAAAAATCATGAAAGAAGTCATAGTATAGTATGTCAAAAAAGTCATAGTATAGTATCTCGAAAAAAGTTTTAGTATTGTATGTCGAAAAAAGTCATAGTATAGTATGTCGAAAAAAAGTCATGGAAAAAGTCATAGTACAGTATTTTGAAAAAAGTCAGTATAGGATGTCAATAAAGTCATATTATAGTATCTCATAAAAAGTCATAGTACAGTATGTCAAAAAAATTATAGTTTAGTATTTCGAAAAAAAGTAATGGAAAAAGTTATAGTATAGTATGTCGAAAAAAAGTCATAGTATAGTATGGCGAAAGAAAGTCATAGTATAGTATGTCGAAAAGTCATAGTATAGTATGTCGAAAAAAGTCATAGTATAGTATGTCGAAAAAAGTCATAGTATAGTATGTCGGAAAAAGTCATAGTATAGTAGGTCGAAAAAAGTCATAGTATAGTATGTCGAAAAAATAATTATAGTATAGTATGTCGAAAAAAAAAGTCATAGTATAGTATGTCGAAAAAGTCATAGTATAGTATGTCGAAAAAAGTCATAGTATAGTATGTCGAAAAAAGTCACAGTATAGTATGTCGAAAAAAAAGTCACGGAAAAAATCATAGTATAGTATGGCGAAAAGTCATAGTATAGCATGTCGAAAAAAATCATGAAAAAAGTCATAGTATAGCATGTCGAAAAAAAAGTCACAGTATAGTATGTCGAAAAAGTCATAGTATAGTATGTCGAAAAAAGTCACAGTATAGTATGTCGAAAAAAAAGTCACGGAAAAAATCATAGTATAGTATGGCGAAAAAAGTCATAGTATAGCATGTCGAAAAAAATCATGAAAAAAGTCATAGTATAGCATGTCGAAAAAAAAGTCACAGTATAGTATGTCGAAAAAGTCATAGTATAGTAGGTCGAAAAAAATCATAGTTTATATGCTGGAAAAGGTCTTAGTATAGTATGTCAAAAAAAATCAGAATAGTATGTCGAAAAATGTCATGAAAAAAGTCATAGTATAGTACGCCAGAAAAAGTCATGGTACAGTATATCAAAAAAGGTCATAGTATAGGATGTCAAAAAAAAGTCATCTTATAGTATCTCATAAAAAGTCATAGTACAGTATGTCAAAAAAATTATAGTAGAGTATGTCGAAAAAAGTCATAGTATAGTATGTCGAAAAAAAAGTCACGGAAAAAGTCATAGTACAGTATGTCGAAAAAAGTCAGTATAGGATGTCAATAAAGTCATATTATAGTATAAAAAGTCATAGTACAGTATGTCAAAAATAATTATAGTATAGTATGTCGAAAAAAATAATGGAAAAAGTCATAGTATAGTATGTCGAAAAAAGTCATAGTATAGTATGTCGAAAAAAGTCATAGTATAGTATGTCGGAAAAAGTCATAGTATAGTAGGTCGAAAAAAGTCATAGTATAGTATGTCGAAAAAGTTATAGTATAGTATGTCGAAAAAAAGTCAGTATAGTATGTCGAAAAAGTCATAGTATAGTATGTCGAAAAAAGTCATAGTATAGTATGTCGAAAAAAAGTCACAGTATAGTATGTCGAAAAAAAAGTCACGGAAAAAATCATAGTATAGTATGGCGAAAAGTCATAGTATAGCATGTCGAAAAAAAAGTCACAGTATAGTATGTCGAAAAAGTCATAGTATAGTATGTCGAAAAAAGTCATAGTTTATATGCTGGAAAAGGTCTTAGTATAGTATGTCAAAAAAGTCAGAATAGTATGTCGAAAAATGTCATGAAAAAAGTCATAGTATAGTACGCCAGAAAAAGTCATGGTACAGTATATCAAAAAAGGTCATAGTATAGGATGTCAAAAAAAAGTCATCTTATAGTATCTCATAAAAAGTCATAGTACAGTATGTCAAAAAAATTATAGTAGAGTATGTCGAAAAAAGTCATAGTATAGTATGTTGAAAAAAAAGTCACGGAAAAAGTCATAGTACAGTATGTCGAAAAAAGTCAGTATAGGATGTCAAAAAGTCATATTATAGTATAAAAAGTCATAGTACAGTATGTCAAAAATATTATAGTATAGTATGTCGAAAAAAGTAATGGAAAAAAGTTATAGTATAGTATGTCGAAAAAAGTCATAGTATAGTATGTCGAAAAAATAATCATAGTATAAAATGTCGAAAAAGTCATAGTATAGTAGGTCGAAAAAGTCATAGTATAGTATGTCGAAAAAGTCATAGTATAGTATGTCGAAAAAAGTCATAGTATAGTAGGTCAAAAAAGTCATAGTATAGTAGGTCGAAAAAATAATCATAGTATAGTATGTCGAAAAAAGTCATAGTATAGTAGGTCTAAAAAGTCATAGTATAGTAGGTCGAAAGTCATAGTATAGTATGTCGAAAAAAGTCATAGTATTGTATGTCGAAAAAGTCATAGTATAGTATGTCGAAAAAAAGTCGTAGTATAGTAGGTTGAAAAAGTTATAGTATAGTATGTCGAAAAAAATCATGAAAAAAGTCATAGTATAGTATGTCGAAAAGTCATAGTATAGTATGTCAAAAAAAGTCATAGTATAGTATGTCGAAAAAAAGTCAGTACAGTATGCCAAAAAAGTCAAGAAAAAGTCATAGTACAGTATATCAAAAAAAGTCTTAGTATAGTATGTCAAAAAAAGTCATAGTATAGTATGTTGGAAAAAAAGTAGTCCAGAAAAAAATCATAGTAAGTATGGCGAAAAGTCATAGTATAGTATGTCGAAAAAAATCATAGTATAGTACGCCAGACAAAGTCAAGTAAAAAGTCATAGTACAGTATATCAAAAAAGGTCATAGTATAGGATGTCAAAAAAAGTCATCTTATAGTATCTCATAAAAAGTCATAGTACAGTATGTCAAAAAAATTATAGTATAGTATGTCGAAAAAAGTCATAGTATAGTATGCGAAAAAAATCATAGTATAGTATGGGAAGTCATAGTATAGATGAAAAAAATCATGGAAAAAGTTACAGTATAGTATCTCAAAAAAAAGTCATAGTATTGTATGTCGAAAGAAATGGAAAAAGTTATAGTATAGTATGTCGAAAAAAATCATGAAAGAAGTCATAGTTTAGTATGTCAAAAAAGTCATAGTATAGTATCTCGAAAAAAGTTTTAGTATTGTATGTCGAAAAAAATTATATTATAAAAAAGTCATGGAAAAAGTCATAGTACAGTATTTTGAAAAAAGTCAGTATAGGATGTCAATAAAGTCATATTATAGTATCTCATAAAAAGTCATAGTACAGTATGTCAAAAAAATTATAGTTTAGTATTTCGAAAAAAAGTAATGGAAAAAGTTATAGTATGTCGAAAAAAAGTCATGGAAAAAGTCATCGTATAGTATGGCGAAAAGTCAGTATAGTATGTCGAAAAAAGTCAGTCTAGTATGTCGAAAAAAAGTCATAGTATAGTAGGTCGGAAAAAGTCATAGTATAGTAGGTCGAAAAAAGTCATAGTATAGTATGTCGAAAAAATAATCATAGTATAAAATGTCGAAAAAAGTCATAGTATGTATGTCGAAAAAGTCATAGTATAGTATGTCGAAAGAGTCATAGTATAGTATGTCGAAAAAAGTCATAGTATAGTATGTCGAAAAAAGTCATAGTATAGTAGGTCGAAAAAAGTCATAGTATTGTATGTCGAAAAAGTCATAGTATAGTATGTCGAAAAAAAGTCGTAGTATAGTAGATTGAAAAAGTTATAGTATAGTAGGTCGAAAAAAATCATGAAAAAAGTCATAGTATAGTATGGCGAAAAGTCAGTATAGTATGTCGAAAAAAGTCAGTCTAGTATGTCGAAAAAAAGTCATAGTATAGTAGGTCGGAAAAAGTCATAGTATAGTATGTCGAAAAAAATCATAGTATAGTACGCCAGACAAAGTCAAGTAAAAAGTCATAGTACAGTATATCAAAAAAGGTCATAGTATAGGATATCAAAAAAGTCATCTTATAGTATCTCATAAAAAGTCATAGTACAGTATGTCAAAAAAATTATAGTATAGTATGTCGAAAAAAGTCATAGTATAGTATGTCGAAAAAATCATAGTATAGTATGGCGAAGTCATAGTATAGTATGTCGAAAAAAATCATGGAAAAAGTATAGATAGTATGTCAAAAAAAAGTCATAGTATTGTATGTCGAAAGAAATGGAAAAAGTTATAGTATAGTATGTCGAAAAAATCATGAAAGAAGTCATAGTATAGTATGTCAAAAAAGTCATAGTATAGTATCTCGAAAAAGTTTTAGTATTGTATGTCGAAAAAGTCATAGTATAGTATGTCGAAAAAAGTCATGGAAAAAGTCATGGACAGTATTTTGAAAAAAGTCAGTAAGGATGTCAATAAAGTCATATTATAGTATCTCATAAAAAGCAAGACAGATGTCAAAAAAATTATAGTTTAGTATTTCGAAAAAAAGTAATGGAAAAAGTTATAGTATAGTATGTCGGAAAAAGTCATAGTATAGTAGGTCGAAAAAAAGTCATAGTATAGTTTGTCGAAAAAGTCATAGTATAGTATGTCGAAAAAAAGTCATAGTATAGTATGTCGAAAAAAGTCATAGTATAGTTGGTCGAAAAAAGTCATAGTATAGTAGGTCGAAAAAAGTCATAGTATAGTATGTCGAAAAAAAGTCATAGTATAGTATGTCGAAAAAGTCATAGTATAGTATGTCGAAAAAGTCATAGTATAATATCTCGAAAAAAGTCATAGTATTGTATGTCGAAAAAAGTCATAGTATAGTATCTCGAAAAAAGTCATAGTATAGTAGATCGAAAAAAGTCATAGTATAGTATGTCGAAAAAATAATCATAGTATAGTATGTCGAAAAAAGTCAGTATAGAATGTTATAAAAAAACTCATAGTATAGTATGTCCAAAAGTCATAGAACAGTATGTCGAGTACAGTATGTTAAAAAAAAAAGTCATAGTATAGTATTTCAAAAAAGTCATAATACAGTATGTTAAAAAATGTCATAGTATAGTATACCGAAAAGGTACTCAATAGTCAGTGTATTACCTACATAGTGTCAGAAACAGGAGTACTAGCACGGAAGTAAAGCAACGTCTTGCTGACACCGAAAACAATAAATCTACATCTGTTAAGTATTTGGCATATGTAGTTATATGTTGTATGTTATATGTATATGCCAAATATTCTACGTATGTCGTACCAGACAGCCTTTGTTCAGCTGAGCCTTTCTTGTCTAAAATACGTGTTGCGTTGCTCCCGTGCTGGTACTCCCGTCTGTTTCTGTAAACTGGCGGCACGTTGACCATCATCTACTGTTGGTAATATCTCATACAACCCCACTGAAAAACACCTGAACTATCCCTTTAAAGTACAATAGTAGTATACTGTAAAAATGTCACAACGTGTCATAAAAAAAGTCATAGTATCTACACTGACCTCTGCATTGTTGTTCATGCCTGTAGCACGCTGACCGGTCTGGCTGTGTCCACGGCTTCCTGTCGGGCATAAAAAAAACTGTTCATAAAACTGTATTCATCATCTGTATTATTGGCTCTTACATTGAAATTCTCCAACAGGAAGATGCTAAGGAGTGTGGCGGGGCATCGGCCATCTTCCTGTCGCTGTCCATCTTCTCGGCCTCCCTGCTCACCTCGTCGCTGCTCCACCGTTGGACGTAAAGAAGGGACCAATCAGGACGCTCCGAGGGAGGCGGTGTGAAAGTCCAGCAGGTCGCCAAACGATGTTTTAAACTTTCCACGAGAGACGACGGGACGTCTCCGATTTCCTCTCCTGCTGTTCAGACGAGCTCCGACTCAGAGGAGATAAAGGGCTACGAGGTGGTTTCATTTCTCCTTCCTGAACTATGAAGTGAACGAGGTCCGGCGTCCTCGCAGCTGCTTGAACTGCTGTCGTTACGCTCGACGAATGTAGCGTCTGTAGAGTTTTTGATACAGAAATGTTGTATACAAAGTAGATTTTTACATTCACAGTCTGATTAAAAGTCACGGTTGAGCTTTAAACACTGACCTCCTCAGCTCTCCGGGAGGTCAAAGGTCAACAGAAAACACAGTCGCCAAATGTTGACGGACCGGTTATTCTTTGAGAGATTATTTACCTGCAGGTATCGTGTGTTACAGACTGAAGCAGATGTGGTTTAAACTAGATTTAGTCCTGTCTAAATGTATACAGATATTTTTAAGAATGGATATTTTCCTCTACGCTTCGTTCACACCAGTTTCGCATAAAAAAATGACGATGGCGTCCTCATTTCATGCCCTGGAAACAATAACAAAGATGGCGGACTAACGGCTGATTTTACATTTTGTTAGCACTTCACGGACTCAGGGATGTTAATAATTAACCGTTTAACTGCTAACTGACTAAGCATTTTAACTGATTAAAGCTATCGGTTAAAGGGTTCAAAGAAATATTAATAATTACTTATGACTAGTGACGACAGAACATGGTGAGGTAAATATTACGGCCAACGTTTGGAGACGTTCTTGCGCGAGTGTGGACGAAGATATTTTGTAAAACAAATGTGAAATATCTGTATACATGTGGACCAGAGCCCAAGACTCAGAGGTTTCAGCTGAATTTGTGCAGTAGGTGAAACTGTGGATCCAAAAAGACTTTTAGTGGCAGGTAGCTGATTTCTACCAGACAGGTGTGAACACTTTTAGGAAGAGATTTGTTTCCTGGAGCGGTATTGGTCAAACTTCTGCTTACTGTTACAGAAATCAGCCTCCTGTATTAGATAATGAGGCTGCTTCATCTGGAGTCATAAAAGGACGTTTATTACTTATTGTTAATATTATTGTTAAACAGAGTTATGTTTCCCAAATCTCTACAGTGAAGATGATGATGATTGTTATTATTGTTATTATCATAACTGCAGCTCTTATATTTGAAAACTGTACTCTTTCAAATTTTGATATAAAGAATATTTATTGTTCAGCTCTCTTTATGGTCCCTGACTTCACATTAATCACATGAATCACTTTACACAGCTCGTGGTCAGGATGGTTCAACGGATTCATGCGTTTGACGTCAGATTGGTCGATCAGCCCAGACTTCCTTTTTTTTGGGCTTTGGTGAGAAATATTTGAAGAAATTCAAAACTTCAGGGCACACGCAGGTCTACACAGCGATATCCATCTGAGAATAATTAATAATTATCATTTCATGGGGTATTTTGGGGATTTAAACATTATTATTACATACTTCTATATATAAAATATACATAAAAAATATACCAAAACATTTGAACACTGATTTGGAGGTTAATTATCGACAGTCGAAGCTCTGAAGCATTCGGGTCACCTCGACATATTAGTTTCTTATTTAGTTACTAAAAGGCCACATCGAACACAAAGCAAACTTCTTCAGCACGATTACATACGAAGTCAATACGAAGACGTAAACAGACGCGAAATCTGTGTGACGCTGGGCTGCAGAAGCCGATTAGGGTTAAGATTCAGCCACGGTGCTGCGTTCACTGTCTCCAGTTCACCGTCAGGAGAGTTACTGCAGCAGCCACGGTGCTGCGTTCACTGTCTCCAGTTCACCATCAGGAGAGTTTTCTTTCTATTATAAGTACTGCAGCAGCCACGGTGCTGCGTTCACTGTCTCCAGTTCACCGTCAGGAGAGTTACTGCAGCAGCCACGGTGCTGCGTTCACTGTCTCCAGTTCACCGTCAGGAGAGTTACTGCAGCAGCCACGGTGCTGCGTTCACTGTCTCCAGTTCACCGTCAGGAGAGTTACTGCAGCAGCCACGGTGCTGCGTTCACTGTCTCCAGTTCACCGTCAGGAGAGTTACTGTAGCAGAAAATTGAAATTAACACTAATTTCTGTCATCTTGATGAGGGACCAGTGTGTAATTTCAGAAAGAGACTTTAAATTTGATCTGAAACCAATCAAAAGAGTTTCTATGTCTTAATTTTAATCAGAAATCATATTTGACCAATTTCCACAGTTTTAAATTAACATTAATTTCTGCTACACTGATGCTGATTCACATTTCAGCCCACAAAAAGACGACGAAGGTGTTTCAGGGACTAAAGACACAAAAAATCAACTTCATGTATCAGGACACACTGCTGTACTTTATTTCTCATTTTAGGAGATAAACTGCTGTAATAAAGGCCATTTACCCCCAAATCCAACAGTACGTCTCATATGCGTTTATATAATAGTTTTTGGACGATAATCATCCCAGCCTATTAATAATAATAATAATGGTCACAATAATCAGGATGAAGCTACACAGATTCATTTAATTGCTTTTACTCTCTTCAGGGGAGCTGGTGATTAAAAAATTAAAACCATTTAAGGAAGCACAAAAATGAAGCCTGAATTTGTTGTTCGAGGTCTGAGGGGAATTTCTCCTTTAAATCAGCAGAAATCCTTCAAATATTAATATGAAATATTAAAGTTTCCCATCAGTCGGTGGGCTGATGATGTAGCAGCACACAGAATCTATACAATCATCTTCACAGCTGTTGGTATAAAAGAAACAGCAGTGGGTTGTCATACCAACATGAACACTGAACAGGGTGAAACATGTCAGCGTTATCGGGTCCTTGAAACGTAAGAAAAAAAAAAATAGCTGCAGGAAACAAAAAAAAAAAAAAAAAAATCCTCACATCAATTCTCAAAATATTAAAAAACGTTTTAAATTTGGCTGCAGAAAAGTTGTTTATTCTTCCTCGTCAGCAGGCCGTCAGTCGGGAAGTAAAACTCCCTTTTTTAGGTAATAAATAAAAAGAAAAATGTGCATCATTTACACTCAGTTCAGGACTGTTTTAAACAGCCTCCGGCGGGATCAGCGTTAAGGCCATGTGGAGCGCCGTCCCTCCGAACGGCGGGAAAACAAACAGCCTTAAGATTCTTCTACATTTAACTGGAGATCACACAGAGCCTGGTGCTGTTCGGGAGGAAATTTACAGACTTTCATTTGGGTTCCTTGAATGAATAATTTGTGCTCTTAAATTACTCTACTTCCTCCCCCTTCCTTCAACCGACAGTCCTGAAATCCATCCACGTGTCTCCGTCCAAAATTAAAACCAAATCCACGGGAGGGGACAGGCTGACCAACCTGCTGTAATGGAGTTAGTCATTTAAATGAGTGGATGATTAACCTGAGGGACACAAAGTCAATTAAGGGTCTGGACCAATAACTCTGCCCCCCCCCCCAGGTTGAGTTTTTTTGCAGCTGAGATGTGAAGAGTTTGTTCTTATCTGAGTTTCCGGCTCTACGTGGCCTGCTGTTTGTCCTGAGTCGGGCTCGTCTCCTCGGCATCCCCTCCCCCTCCTCCCCCGCCTCCTCCTCTCTCCTGGTTCCAGTCTCGGAGGCCCTCCGGCAGACTCGTGTCCTCCTCGAAGCTCCCCGTCCCCTCCACAAACTCCTCGTACGTGGACTTCTCCTCGAACGGCCGCGGGCCCAGCAGCTCCAACATGTCCGCCTTGTCCAGGATCTCCTTGTCCAGGAGACGCTTCCCCACCTGAAAACCAGGTCAAAATGTCCAACTTTGTCTTTATTTAAAAATTTGTTGTAACACCACAAATTTCTTTATGACAACTTTTTATGTCGTGAAGACATCGCAATCATTTTTGATGAGGAGAAACCTTGACCTCTGACCTCCAGATATGTGAATGAAAATGGGTTCTCTGGGTACCAAATAATCAAACATGTTGAAAGAACAAAACAGATGAGAATTAAAATTATTTTATGATTACTTACTTACAAGTTGGAAAAACTAAACTGAAATATTCTGAGATTATAAAGTCGCATATTTTGCCGCCGTCTGAACTTTCATAGTGTGTTCAGGATCCCGAAAGGTCCTGAAAGATACATATATGCATTTTCTGTCATGTTCTGTTCTTTTATGAACATAAATAAATACTAATACCATTACTCCATTTTGCACTGTGTGGTTCACGTTACCGCCGTGTTCAACGGTGAGGTTGATGCCACCTTGCACAGTGAGGCCATGAGATTCCTTTTTTCCTGTAAATACAGGACTTTAATCTCTTTCCGAGCTTTTTCTCACAAATTTACCAGACTTTATAATCTCAGATAATAATCAAGTTTTCCTCATAAATGTGGATTTTTTTATCATAACTTTCCCACTTTAATCCCGGAGAACATCCGTGACATTTTTTCTCTGAATTTTACCTCTTTTTCCAGCTCCGTAATTTCTTTATTTTTTAATTACAAAGGCCCTAATGCACCGTTGTAGTTTTTGTTGATTTATTAGTTTCTACTTTTGCTGTCGTTTCTGTTTTTGTCTTTTGCGTCTGAAAGCCCTCGATGTTATTGAATAACCAGACGACAGAGCAGTTAACATGCTGAAGCATCGGAGGGTCTCACCATCTCCACCAGCTCCTTCTTGTCCTCGATGAGCTCCAGCGTTCTCTGGTACGCTCGCGCCACCAGCTCTCGGACCTCCTCGTCGATCAGCTCGGCCGTCGCCTCGCTGTACGGCTTCTCCAGGACCATCTCACCCTGCCGGGGCAGGTCGAACGACACCTGGCCCACCTTGTCGCTCATCCCAAACTGGACCACCTGGAGAGGGGGGGGCTCAGGTATCAGCAGGTGTGTGTGTGTGTGTGTGTGTGTGTGTGTGTGTGTGTGTGTGTGTGTGTGTGTGTGTGTGTGTACCTGGGCGTAGGCGGACTGCGTGACCTTCTTCAGGTCGTCCTGAGCTCCGGTGGTGATCTTGTCGAAGAAGACCTGCTCGGCCACGCGTCCCCCCAACATCATGCACATCCTGTCGAACAGCTGCTCTCGGCTGTACAGGTACTGCTCTCTGGGCAGGTACTGAGCGTAACCCAGACCCTTCCCCCGCGGGATGATCGACACCTGGAGACACACAGGAAGTGTGTTTACCGCTGGGGATGTGAGAGGCTGCAGCACTACACACTACTAGAATAACTAAAATTTGTGCAGAAATAAATGAATAAAAGCATAAATACATATATTCAAAATAAAAAAAAAAATTATAAATGCCACAATAAAGAAATTAAAATAGAAATGCAAAAATAAAGAAATTTAAAAACAAAAAATTAAATTAAAAAATAACTGCACACTTAATAAATACAGAATTCAAAAACTAAATAAAACTACATATAAATAATACATATAGTTAAAAATAAACTACATAAAATATTAATAAATGACAAAATAAATAAATAAAAATAAATGCAAACCTAAATAAATACATAATGAAAAAAATAAACAAAAACTAAATGCATGCATAAAACAAAAAATGCAAAAATAAATACATTTAAATATTTATAAAAAATAAAAGCATAAGTAAAAAAAGGAGAAATTAAACAGAGGAGTAAATAAATAAGGGAATTAATGCAAAGGTAAATAAAGAAGCCATTAAAACAGAAACATCTATTTATGTCACATTTTATCAATTAATTAAATCTGTTTTTAAATTATTTTGCTAATTTACATTTATTTATTTAAGTCTATTATTTGTTGGACTAATTTGATTATTTCTTTGAGCAGATCAACATAATTTAGTTTCCTGATAAATTAATCATTAGAACTTCTCTTATAATTAAATGTTTATCATTTTAATCTGGTTATTAATTTGTTTTTTTTTTTAATTTGAGTAACTCCACTTTGTCAGCTCTTAATCTTTTATATTTATATTTAATTTTTGCTTGTTTTTTTTGTCTTTATTTATTTGTATTGTATTGTCTTTGTTTATTTATTTGTTTATTTGTCTTTTATTTTGGGGTGCATCTCTGCATGAAAGATGCTATATTATTACTATTATTATTATTATTATTATTTTGTTTTTATATTTTTTTAGTATTTTTATTATCAATTAGCATTATTGATTTTATTAATTGCTTTTATTCGTATTTAATTTTTTATTATTCATATTTATTGATTTTACTTTTGTTTCCATTTTATTTTATTATTTTCATTATTATTATTATTATTATTATTATTAATAATTTTTTTTCGTTTTTTACCGTTCCAGTTAAATGTTTTGAGTATACAGTAGTACTGTGTTTTGTGTTTTTATGAAGAGAAATCATTTTTATTTTTTTATTTTTTTTGAGATAGTATTTAATATAAATAAATCTGATAAAACAGAAAGAAGAAGGAGGCAGGAAGTACTGAGTTCTGAACACACAGGAGGTATATTGGTGTGTATTACTAGTAGTTAAAGATATCAGGCGTACCTTCAGCAGCGGGTCGGCGTGCTGCAGGAACCAGCCCACGATGGCGTGACCCGCCTCGTGGTACGCTACAGTCTTCTTCTCTGTGGGCTGCAGGACCTGAGTCTTCTTCTCCAGACCTGAAGACACACAAACACAACAAACCGGACGACAACTGGTGAGCTCTTATTCTTCTGCTGTTATACGTCTATAAATAAATACAGAAACACGCGTAGTCTGAGGCGGGAAAAGGAAGCGAGGAGTTCGTGACGCCACACTGACCTCCGATGACCCGGTCGATGGCCTGTTCGAAGTGTTTGGCGTTGACGGACGAGTTCAGGTGTCTGGCAGCGATCAGCGCCGCCTCGTTGCAGACGTTAGCGATGTCGGCTCCTGAAGAAATACATCATAATATATCATCAACATTCAAAGTTTTCTTAACACCAAACACATTAATTATACTTGTACATATAAAACCATATAAACATGTTTTCTCCTTAAGCGCTAGCATCTGTAAAATGATGATTTCTTCTTCATCCTCTTTTTATTATTAAACCAAATCTAAAGATAATTTTCCCTTTATGATTTTGTGTTTCAGTTAAACTATAAAACCTGAGGCCTGTATTGTGAAGCAGGATTTGCGGTTACTGAGGAAACGTCAGGGTTTTTACCAGAGTAGATCACCATGGTAACTGATGCTGAACACCTGACCTGCTCCGGAGCACCTTATGTTTCACATAAGAGCTCAGCTCATTTAAAAGCACCAGCTGCTGACCAATCAGAGCTCAGTGAGCAGATCATATGATATTACATAAATATGAAGAAGCTAAAATCATCATCAGACTCAAAACAACACAGTTTAAACTGATAGATGCAGGACGGACAGCTGGAATGATGCTGTGGGTGTTTAACGCTTTGAATAATACTTTTATATTTATTGTTTTTACTTGATCTCAAGTCTGTTTCACGCCATCCGAGTCGGAGACGCAGCTGAAATTAAGCTGAAATAATCAAACACGCCACATCATTACTAAAAGGCATAATGAAGTATAATCCAATCTTCCATTACACTTCTCAAGTTATTTATACATCACTGCTCCATCTAGACGACTATATCTGACTTTTGAGTCGCTCATCTTCACCCTCTTTTCCGGGTTGGGTCACCAGGTCTACAGCTCCAGCAGGGACCCCTGACCTCCCTTTCCTGGGCCACATTAAGCAGCTCTGACTCGGGGATCCCGAGGCGTTCCCAGGCCAGCGTGGAGATATAATCTCTCCACCTAGTCCTGGGTCTTCCCCGGGGCCTCCTCCCAGCTGGTCTGACCTGGACCACCTTCCCCATTTCTGCCGCTTGTTCCTGTGATCTGGTTCTTTGGGTCCTGACCCAGCCCTCATGGCCACAGTGAGAGTAGGAACGAAGACTGACCGGTAGATCCAGAGCTTTTCCTGAGTATTCTGTTAAATTAATAAGTTTGTTCATTTCTTTTTTTCCTTTCACTAGCTGTCCTTCCTGCATTTGGTAGCTTTTAGTATAATTATGTGTTTAACTTATTCATGTGTCTAATATTATAATTTGCTCTTCCTTTTGTAAAATATGAGGCTCTGCCTGCCTGTGTGCAAGTCTGTGGCCTTCTACATGTCTGTGATTGGTCTACAACACTGCCACATTCATGTGAACACGCTCATAGCCGGACTGAGAAACCCTGGGCTGATTTACCCGGTTGATAACCAGCGTGGTAGGACCGCTGAGCAGGATCTCCTTTGTTCGGGTCAGTTAAACCAGACACCCTGGCTATGCTGAACTCACTTCGTAGTACAGACCTCAGATCTAATTCGTTTTTTAAGTTTCCAAATAACAAAAGTTTTCAGATTATTCTCAGATTATTCAGGTTTCGTGGTTAAAACTAAATGACCCCATTACTACGATATACTATGACGTAGCTGTAACGTACCGGTGAATCCCGGCGTGGCGGCAGCCATCTTCCTGGCGAGAACGTCTTTGTCCATGCTGGGGTCCAGTTTGATTGGCCGCAGGTGGACTTTAAAGATGGACGCTCTGCCCTTGATGTCTGGAGGACCTGAGAGGAGACGGGAGACGACCACTTCATAAATGACGGGATAGATGTTTATTTGGGCTACATAACTGAAAAGGAGTGGGCGATATACTGAATATACTCTATGCATTTGCGGCTCACTTGGCGTGGGATGTAGTACATGACTATATCATGACATATCGCCAACATACAGTAGAAACTGTCAGGTCATTTTTTGTATCTGGAGGGAAGCAGGGAAAGAGCGACAGGACTGAACCGCCAAAGCCAGTTTTTACGTGTTGAGGTCATAAATGATTATGGAAGACAGTCAAAAAGACGGTCAATCCAGCCCCCGTGTTTAGCCCTACAGGTAATAGTCGGCATTAGAGAGTGTAAGAACCGACTTCAAAATAAGGGAATAAATAAAAATGATCCAGTTGCAGAGGCTGATGGAAATTCACATTCATTCAATAAGTCAGTCCGTCTGACAATAAATAAATTTAAAAAATAAATAAATATTCAATAAGTGGTTAAATAAATAAGATATATAAACAGTTAAAACAAAAACAATATTCAATACTAATTAATAAAAATTGAAATTATGGGAATTATTTTGATCGTCTGTTCATCATTTAAGCAATTTTTCAAGCAAAAGTCAAATATTTGATGCGTCCAGCTTCTTAACTTGAGGATTGCTGCTTTTTTTTCCCCTAAATTACAGAAAACTGAATATCTGTCGGTTAGACAATAAAAAAACAATAAGATGACGTCGTCAATTTTCTAATGTTTGAATGACCAAGAAATGAACATAGGAATGGAGAAAACATTCAGCAGATTAACAGATAATTCATGAAAGACAAACCAACTGTATTCACTGTTTTGACCTCTGACCCCTCATGACCTCTGACCCCTCATGACCTCAGACCCCTCATGACCTCTGACCCCTCATGACCTCAGACCCCTCATGACCTCTGACCCCTCATGACCTCTGACCCCTCATGACCTCTGACCCCTCATGACCTCTGACAGCGTGTTCATGTTTCCTACCTACAGTCGGAGAACAGAGAGAGTTGAAGTCTACCTATGTAGATCTGCCTGTCGAAGCGTCCCGGTCTCATCAGAGCAGGATCCAGGATGTCGGGTCTGTTGGTTCCGGCCAGAACCACCACGTTAGTCGCTGTGTTAAAACCTAAAAAGACAAAAAATACACGTTCAGACGTAAAACATGATTTCAGATCAAAACCCTGAAGAGTGAGTTGATCCGCGGCTCACCGTCCATCTCCACCAGCAGCTGGTTCAGGGTGTTCTCCTGTTCACTCTGACCGCCGAAGTTCCCGCCCCCCCTCTTCCTCCCCACGGCATCGATCTCATCGATGAAGAGGATGCAGGGGGCGTTCTTCCTCGCCATGGAGAACATGTCCCTGACCTGTGGAGGAGGAAACACCATCAATCGCTCTGTTTTCAGTGGCAAGTGATGTCACGACACCAGAAATCTAGTAGTCGATGCCAATACCAGCTGAAGCACATGATTCACCGCATCCCGGTAGAAAAATAAAACAAAATAAAGCTCATGTTCTTCAACATCTGCTCTTTTATTACCGGTTCTACACTGGTTTTAGTTGACAAGTTTATCAGGTCATAATTCTCTCTATTATCTATTTTATACTGCTGTGAAAACATCAAATTTCTCACCAAAACTACATTTAACAAGACTTTTTTAAATGTTAGAATTCGCCTTCACCCAATACTTTTACTGACCAGAGCCTGAATGCATCATAATGTAAATCAATGGTAGCTCCCATTAACATTAACACATGCTTCCCAACCCTCCTGATTTTCCTGCAATCTTTGCCTGTTTTTTTATAACCCTCCGTCACAATTTCCTCATTTTTCTCCTGATTTATGACAACTTTTCACTTTGTTTTTGGTTATCTCAACCGGTTTCTGGTTCTGTACAGCGTGTACAAGCGCTACCGTTTCCACCCAGACGAATGCCGTTTCCTGGGGGAAGCGATGCGACATCGCAGTCTAACGGCCACGTTAGAAATAAGAGGTTTCAGAGCTCCGTGGCGCCGTTATCATGTTGTGACTGAAAGGACCTTCAGTGAGTGAGACAAGTAAAGAGAAATGGAGACAACTAAGAGAAAGAAAGACTCAAGACGGTGCAAACGAACAAATAAAAACGGATGAATATTAGTTCAAGTCATGAGATTCACACCAGACGGGTGAATTATTCAGTTTTCTTTACGGAGCATTAAAAGTAATTAAAAAAAAAAAAAAAAAAAAGTTTAACATACTGCTGTAGTGAACTTATTATTTTGTTATTTTCACTCTTTAAAATCACCTGAATGCAGGTAAAAAAAAACAAAAACAAAAAAAAAAAAAAAAAAACACCCAGACCACGTGTCAAACTCAAGGCCCGCGGGCCAAATCTGGCCCGCTACCTCATTTTACGAGGCCGCGAGGGCTTGCAAAAAATATATTATGCTTATACTTATGTAATATTATTAATATATTAATATTGTATTTGATAATATTTGTGTGATAGTAAAAAAAAGACCTTTATTATTCACTTGAGAGTTATTTTGATCTTTGCGTAATGATGAGGGTTTCTGAATCTCATAAATTCATGGATTTATGTTATTATAACATAGAAATGTGAGTGTGTGTCCACATACAGTATTTTTGTGTCGACATGTTGCAGATATATTAATGAACAAGCATGTGTTTTTATTACTGAAGTCATTTTTTAAATAAATTGTACAATATTTCTGCTTGCAATTATTTTCCTAGACTTCTGCTTTCAGAGCTGGTTATTAAATAAATTATTACTGAAACTAATAATAATCAAGAGCAGAGCCAATGTTGTAATATGATCAAGAGTAGATATATTTATATGGTCTCACAATTACAACTGTCCCTTTGAGGGGAACCATGATACTGATGTGGCCTGGGATGAAACTGAATTTGACACTCCTGACCCAGACCCCCTACTATGGTTTTAAAATCCTCCTTACTTTGGAGGTCTTAACGTAGACAACTAGCCATTAAGTATGCCTTAACTAACTCTCATCCTGATGATTTCAACATGGATTTGTTCACAGTGTTAAAATAAATAAATAAAAATAGGCTGTGTCTCCTGGACGTGTTAATGGTAAATGGACTTGTATTTGTACAGCGCTTTTCTAGACCGACCACTCAAAGTGCTATGCAGGGTGCCAACCTGCCCATCAGGACCTGATCCAAATACTACAATGAGTTTACTGCGTCCCTGTAACACATTTTACATCACGCCTGGGGCGACATTGCTGTGATACTGCAGAAAAACGAGTACAGTCACGTTTTCACAATTTTGGTGTCAACTTTGCACTAAGTGTCGGTTCTCCTGACGTCTCTAAACATGACATCTGCTCCGGAAATTTTGTTTGTTTGTTTGTCTTGAAAGGTCAGAAAACATCTGCATTCATTCACACAGTCGTGTGATGTGGTTTCCGTTACTCACCCTGGCAGGACCGACGCCCACAAACATCTCTAGGAACTCGGAGCCATTGGCGGTGATGAAGGGGACGTTGGCCTCTCCGGCGGTGGCTTTAGCCAGCAGAGTCTTCCCCGTCCCAGGAGGTCCGGACAGCACGGCACCCTGGGATACCACATGGCCAGATATTTAACAGTGTGTGTGTGCGTGTGTGTGTGTGTGTGAGTGTGGAGTGTGTGTGTGAGTGTGTGTGTGTGTGTGTGTGTGTGTGTGTGTGTGTGTGTGTGTGTACCTTGGGGATCTTGGCTCCGAGGTCCTGGTACTGTTGTGGGTTCTTCAGGAAGTTGACGAACTCCAGGATCTCCAGCTTGGCCTCCTCGCAGCCGGCCACGTCCTTGAACTTCACCTCAATGTTGTCTTTCATCATCTTCGCCGTTGATTCGCTCATGCTGAAGGGCCCGCCCCTCCCGCCGCCGGGGCCTCCTCCCATTGGTCCTCGCCGCAGGGTGAAGAGCAGGAAGCCAATCAGCAGCAGGGTGGGTATCATGCTCATCAGAAAGGAGCTGGGAGAGAGAGGAGGGACAGTGAGGTGTTAAACGTTGATGTTCTACGTCGATGGGAGAAGAACAGGCGTCAACGCGTCAAACTCACCCGTCGCTCTCGGTGCTGTAGACGACGGCGGGGCGGCGTGACGACTCCAGGCCGAGCTCCATGTGCGCCGCCTCCAGGTTCCTCTCAAACGTGTCAACGCTGCCGATGTTGAACCAAACGTAGCTCTGCAGGTCACACATGATTTCTTGTTACACACATTGTGCATATTTTTATAATTCAGAACCCCCGAATTACTTGCAAAACAAATTCATTTATTCACTGAACCCAGTCTTCATTCCAGGTTTACACAGTTTTATAACCACATAAATAAATAAAATGCTAACTATAAATAAACAGAAGAAAATGGACTGGAACTACTTAAAAACAGCAAACAAAATGTACCTATAAACCTCGATAAAAATGCACTGCTGCTTTTAATTTCTGAACTAATGTTTGTTTGCAACCCAAAATTAAAATATATTTATAATATGTTTTTACAGCATGCTCAAAAAACTAAACATTTAAAAGCAAGATAGTGCATTTCTTTTATTAAATACAAGAACATTAAAGAATTTTTAAGACCAGCCAAAATTGCATTTAAGATATTTTGTGATATTTTTAAGATATCATAAGGCCTTAAGTTCAAGTTGTTGGATTACAGACTTTGTGAGACTTTTTAAGATGCCAGGAGAAGATGGAGCGTCATCCTTCACCTTGTCAGTGAAAAATCTTCATGCTGTATTATGATTGTCTTTTTTGTGTTATTATTTACAGAGTGAAATAATTTCCAGTTTCACAGACAATTCACTTATTGCATATTAATTTTTTGTCAACATGTAATTTGTAATATGGTGTGAACATGGACGTCGAAAAAACAACTTCCCAACTCCACTAGGACCACCTGAAGAGCACCTGAATGCACCATAACTCTAACATTATATAAAGTATGTTTGGCAAATGCAGCGAAGGTTAACACAAATGTAACGAATTTAATTACAAGTGTTTGGCTTCATAAAAATGTGGTTAAATTTCTGCCTGTGTGCCTGATTTCAGTTTGCTCTCACCGCATCGGCGTCGGCTCCCGGCACCAGGATGACTCGGACATACTGCTTGTTGACGACCTCTAAGCGCTCCACCTGGACAGAAAGCACACATATGTCCTGAATATGTGTTGCTCTTTAAATGAGTTTGTTTAACAGCAGGACTCTCGCCTCCTGTCCTCCAAGGTTCATCCATTTTATTCTGTTTCTATGGATGTTTAGAACTGGTCTGTCAAAATCATGTCCCAGTACAGTATAAATGTCCCAGTACAGTATACAGTAAATGTCCCAGTATAAATGTCCCAGCACAGTATACATGCTCCAGTATCAATGTCCCAGTATCCTCACCATTCCTCTGCCCACGTAGCGGTGGACGAAGTCCTTCCAGCTGATCTCTCTGCCGTTGTCTCTGAAGTAGAAGTAGAGCAGAGCTGAACCGACTCCGGCCACGGTGATCGCCAGGTACCGGAAGTCCTTCTCATCCCAGGGGAAGTCCCCCTGAAGACCAGCACAGACACACAGGTCCATGTTACAGACTCAGCTTCGTTGAACATACGATTCTGATTGGTCAAGAGCTCCGTTATAATTTTGGGAAATCTCACTTGGGCGCTACCCACATAATCAGCTGTGCTATGATCCTCCGTGATCCTGGACGTCATTGTGACGGTAAATAAACAGGCTTTACAACCATGTGACATACAATTAGCACTGAAACAACAGAGAAATAATCCACCAAACACTAATGTACCAACTTTTTTTCTGAGTTTAGTTTGAGTGTAGGGCTGGGAAATATGGCCGAAGAATAATGTTAAATTTTGTTTAGGCTAGATATATGATTTGTGGTGGCAGCATCATGCTGTGGGGAGGCTTTTCTTCAGCAGGGACAGGGAAGCTGGCCAGAGCTGATGGGAAGATGGATGGAGCTAAATACAGAGCAATCCTGGAAGAAAACCTGCTAGAGGCTGCAAAAGACTTGAGACTGGAGGTTCTCCTTCCAGCAGGACGACGACTCTAAACATGCAGCCAGAAAGGCCCAGTCAAAGTCCAGACCTACATCCTACTGACAACCTGTGGCAAGACTTGAAAACTGCTGTTCACAGACACTCTCCATCCAGTCTGACTGAACTGGAGCTATTTTGCAGAGAAGAATGGGCAAATATTACAGTCTCTAGATGTGCAAAACTGGTGGAGACCTGCCCCAAAAGACCTGCAGCTGTAATCGCAGCGAAAGGTGGTTCAACAAAGTATTGACTCAGGGGGGCTGAATACATTTGCAGAGCACACTTATCAAATTTTTATTTGTAAAAAAAAATCACATATACCCCAAATCATTTTCCTTCCACTTCACAATTATGAGCTACTTTGTGTTGGTCTGTCACATAAAATCCAAATAACATACATTTAAGTTTGTGCTTGTAACTTGACAAAATGTGGAAAAGTGTGAATGTGAATACTTTTGCAAAGCACTGTATATCGTGACTTTCAATCATCTAAGACTTCAGAAGTGCTTAGATTTAACCCTCTGATGCATAAAATCACACCAATATGATGATTTTTGTGGTCCCATATGTCTTAGAGCTTCTTTGTTGTAGACTGATATTTACAGAGGATATATCTAAATATATATATATCATATCTATATATCTATATATCTATATATCTATATATATCTGCCAGCTGTGATTGGCTGTTCCTCGTCACATGACATGCAGACTCAGGAGCTCAGGAACGCTTGAGCACCACAGTGGCGGCGCTCTTGCGTTTGCCTTCCACACGTCTACATGGAGAACGATGGATTTGAGGCCACAAAAAACGAGGCATGTGTATAAGAAATGAAACGTTTTAAAGTCTAACAAACCTTCTGCATTCGGCTCCACCAGTCTTTTCCTCCTCTCTTCCCTCCACCTGACGATCTTCCTCCTCCTCCTCCTCCTCCCCATCTGAAATGATTGTTAGATTACACGTCTGTCAAACAAACCACAGTTTTCATCTCGTCTCTACTTTCAGCTAAGCTATAATTTATCGAGGTATTGTTTCTGGTTCTGTTTCACACTATTTACCCTGTTTATACACATGACTAAACCTGCAGCCAAAATACGAATCAACAGACTGAAACATCCAGGAAACAAACAATAAATACAGTTTACATTTGATATCGTTTTAGAAAAGTCCTCACATCTCTGCTACCACTCCAGATGGTAAATAAACCAACAGTATTTATCATTTTAAATGACAGAATTACAAGAGGTTTATTTAGTGTTGGCAAAAATATCCAAGTACTGATACATGTTGATATTAGGGCTGTCAGACTTATGCAATAATTAACATAAATGTTTTAACGCCACTAATTTCTTGAACGCATTGACGCACCTTGTTATTCTTAGGTTGTAGTTTTAAAGCTAGAGTGAAGATACTGGTCTCATATGAAACTAGAAAACCTGATGAATCCATCAGTACCAACCAGGTCAGATTTGCCTGTGAGGAAGTAGGATTAATAATGGCCCATCTCCAAAGGGGTCCCTTGACCTCTGACCTCCAGATGTGTGAATGTAAATGGGTTCTCTGGGTCCCCACCAGTCTCCCCTTTACAGACATGCCCACTTTCTGATAGTCCCAGTCAGTCTGGATCAAGTCCTAGTCCAGTCAGCACTCTGACACACTGACAGCTGAACCTGGGAGGGTTTCTGGACAATATCTGGCATTGATTAGTGCTGTTAACTGATTTACAATAATAAATATATACATACATTTACATAAGCAGCATATTTGTCCACTAACATGTTGATAAGAGGATTAAATACTCGTTCTCTCTTGTTCACTCACTCATTTTCACACTCACTCGTTCATTCGCTCACTTGTTTTCGTTCTGTCTTTTGTTCACTCGCTCGTTCACACACACTCGTTCGTTTGCTCATGT
Organism: Pterois miles; assembly: GCA_947000775.1. Taxonomy (NCBI): domain Eukaryota; kingdom Metazoa; phylum Chordata; class Actinopteri; order Perciformes; family Scorpaenidae; genus Pterois; species Pterois miles. Next base: position 11,793,756 of record CAMQGK010000565.1, on the reverse strand, counting down.
GCTCTCTGCCCTTAATGTTGTCGGTTTTTCCCTAGAAATAAATATACTGTATAATAATATAAAACAGATTCTAATATCTATATTTTTCAAGGTGTTGTAAGTTAGACATTCCAGTATTGTGTCTTTTTTATTATAAACTGAAAGGCCAATCATATTGATGGTCTGTTTAACTCCTATATTATGTTTTTTCTGTACAGAGTAAGTTGATAGTGTTATTTTACATTTAGTTATGGCTGTCATTTGTTCGTATATGTAGCCTCTTTCTGTTTACATGGATGTTTGCCTGATTAAGATCTTATAGGTCAAACTGTTGCTCAATAAAAGCGTTTGAGAGCTTGCATATTTTAATGTCCAGCCAACGTCTCCTTTTTCTTTGTTTGCTGCTCCTTGTTCTGCACCCTGAACCCAACTGGGGCTGGATGAGCACAAAAACCACCACAGTAGTCCTCACCTTTGGGTTCAGTGGAGTACAGTCGTCGCTGAGCTGACTGGAATCTGCGACAGGACAAGAAGTTCACCGGAGTCCGACTGACGCTCTGATAAAGACCACAGAAACTACCGTTAGTACACCAAATAGTCTACACATCGAGAACAACCTGAGAGGTTCTGTTGAGAAACAACTTGTACAGGACTGTTTTAACACCACCACCTCTAAAGACACCAAGCTGAGGGTCGGCCACCAGTGAGCGTCTGTCCCTCTAGTTTTTGCGGTGTGTCCCACACCGTCGACTCTAGTCTGCCCCTATCGGAGGTTTTTCAGCTGATTCAGTATGTTGAATCGGCAGCAGAGCTCGGCGGTGAGAGAAATCACTGATTGGATGTTCAGCTTAAACCAATCAGTGCACAAGAAGAGAAACAGAAGTGAGAAAAGAAAGTCAACGAGTAAAGTCAAGAGGAAACCAACAACAATACTGTGTTTTCACAGCAACATCTGGAATGAAGCTCAGTGGTGAGTGAGAGGGATGAGAAATCATCAGCAGACGCCGCATTGTTTCATGTACGTATCATAACAACGGCTTGTATATCCCCCGTCCTCCGTCTTCCTGTTTCCCTTTCCAATGAGGAATACAGACTACCGCCACCTGCTGGTGAGGAGAGTTACTCCCTCACGCAGGCGCACAACGTATGTGGTAACTGGCTGTCGGCCGTAGTCTTTGCGGTGTGTTCAAGTGCAACTTCTTGGCTAAAAAAAGCGACGTGAAGCAACACAACAGTTGGCCTTCATTGCCGCTAGTTCTTTAATGTTGAATTGGTGTGTCTGCACCTTTAAGACAAGAGAACTGAATAGTTGCCCCGATTACATTAGAGCTAAGTAATAAGTGGGGACATAATAAGAAGCAGGCAGGTTTCAATAAGCTAACAAAGTTATAAAACAGCATTGTACAAATCACAAAACTATAATAGAGTTCAAGTGAGAGTGAGCATCCTGACACCGAGATCGAACCAGAGCACCGCAGCAGGTCATAAAGAGCCCACGTTTTCCTTTTGAGAACAATAATATTAATTATTAATATTCTTCCTGTTTCAGTGACCAGGACAGCGCCGCTGCCGCACGACTGTACTACCACGGCAACGGTCAAAGCTTCGAAGCATTAGGGTCAGTTTTTTCAAAATAAAACTACTTTAGGAAAAGGCTGTGGTTTGAGTTAAAAAAAGTCCAGAAATGCCGTAACTTAAGTACGGAAGTTACTTGTCAAATAAATCAATGTTGACTTCTGGTTTCACACTGGACACAAAAACCATCCTGTGCATACTTGGCAACCCTCATGTTTTTCCCCAGGAGACTTCTGTTTTTCATCTCCCGGTTTCCTCCCAGACTCACCATTCTCCCATATTTCTCCCAATTGATGGCAATTTTTCACACCCTTTTTTCTCCCTTTTTTTTTATCTCAACTTCCTTCTGGCGCCATCAAACCTGCATAAGCCATAAGCCTTAATGTTTCCACCCAGAGAACAATACAGCTACAACTACGGATGGGAACGGTTTGGGTAAAAATCCAAACGGCTCGGTTCGCTAGTCACGGTTCAGGTCGTGTATGTATCGTTCATTTGAAATAGGTTATGAGATCGATTGTGTATTTTTTTCATACTGTTTCTTGTCACACTAGAAATCAAGGCCTATGGAAAGAGGCTGGGACACGGCGTACAGGAATATGAGGTATCACACATGCGCAGTGTAAAGCTGTGGTCGTGCGTTTTTATTGGCTCAGTTTCGGCGAGTGGACCAGATCTTACTGCGCAAGTGTTGTACCTCCAAAGAAACGAGGCGTTGATGAGGCGTGACCCCGCCTCCTTCCTTCAAACTTCTCAGATGGCAGAGACGCTGATGAAGAGCAGAGTCTGGCTGTGATTGGTTAAAGAAATGGAGAGAGGACGTGATAAAGTTCAGGTGGATAAAATGTCAACTGTGTGGCTAATGCTAGCGGCGATACTTCCAATATGATCAATGATTTATGGAGACATCACTCCGGTGTGTCCGTTGATAGGAGGAGAGAGTCGGGGAGGAAAGAGCGACTCCTTCTCCCAGCAGCATTAAACAGCCTCTACATGCAGACTCAGAGCAGACTACACAACTAAAGCATCGGGAGGTTTATAGCCAAAGATCTGCAGCCTGACGCCGTCGTGGAGGACGCTGGATTTCAGCAGTGATTCAGGTTCTTCAGCCGTGTTATAATAGTCTAGCAGACACATTTATTTATTAACTATTTTTAAATAACACAGTGGCACTTGTTCCTCATGTTAGCCTGGTCTACTGATGTTCAGGTAAACGGTTGACTTATTTTGGCAAATAACCGAAAAGCTGTTCAAATTGAAATTGGCCTCTTTGCTGTACCATAAATACCGTTTACCGCTGAACCGAACTGAAAACTGTGACCCCAAACCGTGATAAGAACCGACCTGTGAATTTTATGAACCGTCCCACCCCGAGCTACAACAAAATGTTTTTTTCCGGTGGAGGAGAGCAGCTTGTTACACCTCAGCGTGATTTAAGCTGCACTCGCTGCACAACAGAGCAAAGCTGTTGGAAATAACGTGTTTCAGAGCTCAGTGGTGGTGTTGTGTCTGAAAAGACCTTCACTGTGTGAGAGAAGTGGAGAGAAATGGAGAGAATGAAGAGAAAGAAATGCTCAAGCAGGAGCAAAAAACAGATGAATGAAAAATGAGGAATATTAGTTCATGCCAGAGTCTCTGAAGTTCACGCCAGAGGGGCGAATATTTCCGCTTTCTTTACTGAGAATAAAAAGCAAAATTAAAAGTACATCTATTTAACATAAAAAGCCATTGCAGTGAACTTAATATTTTGTTATTTTCATTCTTTCAAAGTCAGCAGAACATTGTATACAAACTGATTTCATGCCGATCATCAGGAAACAAAACATGAAATTCACATTTATATTTTATTTAATATGTTCAGACATCGGCCGATGAAGACTATGAAAAATATGTCAAAAAAATCAACCCGATTAATCAGCCGATGGATTAATCATCAACCTCTTGCCTTAATTCATTTTCTTGGAGGTCCCATGTGGTTCTAGGTGTTTTCCTGTGTGGATGAACACCTATCCTAGACAACTGTTAACAACAGTGCCCAAAGCGTTTAAAAAGACCACTCTTGTTTGTGACTACAGTTGGAGCATACACAACAATGAAAGTCATTTTTACATTTTCAAATCCAGCTTATATTTTCTGGAAAAAAAAAGACTGCAACTCCAGGACCGTTACTACTCTAAAGGCTGCGTAAAAATCGCCCGTCTGACTCCATTCACAGTCATTCTCAGCTGTACTGTGTAGAAAAAAAGGATTTGTTATCCTTCACTAAATTAACAAGGGAAGCTCTCTAAACATCCTCTCTTGCACCACTAGTGTTTAAAAAGCCCAACTTTATGCCACACGTGTTTATGATAAAGGTGCATTTAAACAAGCCAGAGAGGAGCACAGAGAAACTAACAAAAGCATTTTCTCTCTAAGCTGGAAAGTCATTTTTTCCACATTACAAATGTATAATTTCTAGCTATGGTGCTTTATACTGCAGGAGTTCAGTCATGTCCTATTCTGTTCCTATGGTACTCTTTTGTCAGTCAACACTGGTTACAAACATACTGTTTTAGTTCAGTTAAACCACATTTAAAGCATCGATGCAAACTGAGTTTAAGTTTAAGCAAACGTCCTTAATGCTAAGTAGGCTTACTTTAACGGGGCCTGTGTTGGCTAATTGCGTAGCTAGGCGGTTGTTAGCTTATTTTGTGAGAAAAACCTCATGAAGAACTTTGGCAAGTCGTCTTATTTTAGTAGCATATTTCAAAAAGGCACAGACAACACCCGTTTACAGGACAAAATGTCACTATAGCGTTCGATAAGACGGTGACCCCCTTTTCCCCTAAAGTCTGCTGGCTAACTGCGTAGTGTTGAGCGTCTCTACACAGAAAGACACTTTATTTCTTGCAGTATAATATTTGCTGGATTTGCTTAATGCCGAATTTAAAAGTACATCACAATCAAGTAGAAAAGTCCTTAACAGTGTTTTAAATAATATGATATCTTGATATTAACCAAACGACCTTTGAATTGAATGATTTTGCAATTAGGTTTCGCAAGTAGTCGAGCTAGCTTGATAGCTCTTCCTGTAGACAAACAAATTAAACGTTTAAAGTCTGACCCACGTGAAGAGGACGTTTGTGTCACTTATTCACTGACAGACTCATACATTTCTTACAGTTACTCCAGAAAACCTCCGCCTTCACTTACCAGAGCAGCAGAGCTCCGGTATCCGGCTGCGAAGAGACGTCCCGCGGTCACCGCAGAGAGGCGAGCCCGGGTTCCTCCAGCCCGGCAGAGAGGCAGGACGGCCGCCGAGAGAAGCCTCAGCACCTGAGACATCCTCCCCGTGCCGCGTAGCCAGTATTTCGGTCCAAAATGCAAAGCTTTTGTTTAATTTCTCACCCTGAACTTCATCGTGTTTCATCAACAAGTGTTATTGAATAAGAGTATGAAATGTCAACGGGAGCATGATGTAAAGGCCCGAAAGACTTCCTCTTCGAGTACCTGACGGAAATTGTTTCTATGAGGAATATACTTATTGATTAAAACAAACTCTTTAGGTCATAAAAGGTGAATATGATATATATTATGATATTTTACAGATTTAATAAGACAAACGTATTTGATTTTCTTTAATTTGACTTTATTTCTGTCAGGCATCACAGAGGCCAACCTTGGGTCCTCAGAGCACATCTTCTCTCTGATTGGCTGGCACTACTTCCGTTCAACCTCATGTAACTGAACTATTACCAAAACACGGGATGACTGCGCGTTTCCACACTAATATATTTACTCATATACACACACACACACACATATACACAGTTTAACAGTTAAACAAGTTTCAAGTTTGTGATAAGAAATTAAGTAGGTTAATAAGACGAAAACAAAGAACAAAAGTATTCTGAAATTCGTTTGGTTTCGAAACTATGTTAATTAAAATTTTTCAGCAACTACCATTTGTAATTGTTGATTAATCTGCAGATTTTCTGAACTAGTCAATCATTTCATCAAACCCATACAATAATAATAATCCTAATCATAATAATAGTGAAAAACATCCAGAACAATTTCTCAGGGCTTAGCTCAAATTGCTTGTTTAGTCTTAGTGTACAATGAAAATATGCTAAAATAAATTTGTGTACAAACATATTTATTAATCTATGTATAAAAATACCTATTTTTATTGTACACTTAAATTACTTAAATGCTTTATTATTATTTATGTGACACTCCATAGACATCTTAAAATGTTATTAAAATAAACTGAAACGGGAAAAAAAAAATATATCATTTAAGACAATGACGATGCTGATGTTTGGAATTTTTGCAGGGAAACTATTTTAATTATTATAATTATTACTTAACTATTTAAAGTAATTTTATATCCCATCATGTATGTATTTCTGAAGTCATTAATGTATTTATGTAATGATGTACGTCTTGGCTGATTTATGGTGTTTAGTAAATTCCTTTTTAATTTAAACTATTCATTAATGGATTAATGTGTCATTTGTAAAATCTTGTTATAATTCTGCTTTATATTTCCCATCAAAATGTCAAATAATTAATAGATTAATAACTACATTTATAAACAAATTTATTTCAACTTTTTTTAATTGTAAATTTAGTTATGAATTAATTAAATGCTCTATTATTATTTACGTGACTCTTGTGGTCCTCCCAAGAAGAGGAAGCCTTAAAATGTTATTAAAATAAACTGAAACAGAAAAATAAAATGGATCATTTCAGCTGTATTTCCAGTTCCTTCTTACTCTTCGTGTTCATACAGATGACAGATTCTATAAAACTTTCAATATCAGTCTCAATAAGAAATTAATAAATCAGAGGTCTGTAAGTTAAGATTCTTTTCCCAAAAAATAGCGAGGTTTACAGTCATGAGCAATAACATAAAACATCAAATAAGGAGCTGTTAAATACTGGTGTGCATTTAATAAGTAAAACAACTTCACTCGATCTTACCTGGACCAAAGCGAAGCCTTAAATGTTGCTTATGCACCTAAAGTCTGCAGTGATGGAGATTAAAATGCTCATATCACTCCAAAGTTTGCTGATAAAGAAGAAAAACAGCACATAATGAGACTGAATGAGTCTAAGTGATGAAATCGACTCTGTCTCCATCCCTGGTTGTGTTGAAGCTGCAGCTCTCAGCTTCCTCTGTAGACGCTGTAGGAGAACCGACTCATCAGCAGAGGGAGGTGGAACCGCTGGTCCGGGTCGGAGATGGTAAACACAACCTGGAGACAGAAACATGCTCTCAATACAAACAGTATGAGCTCAGTCCGTTGAGATTTGACCCTTGAGCAAGCTGGCACCAGACACCAAAGCTGCTCCGGGGCGCTGCACCATGGCCGACCCCATGCTGACCCCTTAGTTGAGCTCTGTCTACACAGGTAGGCAACATTTCAACTGCCAGTTAGCAGGATTGACAAACAATCACTGATTAGATTTCTTCAGTTCTAAATGACAAAATCTGCAGTTTTCTCCCAGTTACTCAATGTTGTTACTGATCATGTGGTGATAATACTGACATATTATGGTGCACATTACTGATCTTTACAACTGTCTTCATCCTGAGGATCATCTAATCTAATTTGGCAATGCGTTTTTAATGCGTTAAATAAATTAGTGGCTTATTATTGCATTAACTTCAACAGCCTTAATTAATACAAAAAAAAACAAAAAATGCACCAAGTGTCACAGTTTTTTATATATTTTCTTAAATTGAAATATATCTGTACTTCGCTTAATTTCAACAGCCAAATCATCCCATAAATGGTTGCACTTACACTCAATTACAAGAGCTGCTGCTTTTAAACTGCCGGCATGTATTGAAATATGATCATTTTAAGGATTAGGACTAGTGGCATGATAAGTGTTTACTGTAAACCCATTACTATACATCCAAAAATAAGGGCCGTCACATTGTGTGTGTAGATCTCCTGATGCAGATGAAGATGATGCACAGTGTGTTGAAGCTCACCTCTACATATGGGTAGAAGGAGGTCTGACCCCGACTCTCCCAGTACAAACCCGTCTCAAAGCGAAGCTTGTACGTGCCGGGGCTGAACGCCGCTCGGCTGGTGAGTCCTGAGCAGCGTCCGTCTTCATTTGTTGTCCTAAAAATCATTAAACTGCTGAGTTGTAAAGTTCACTGAGGCTCAGAGGGACTCTGATATTTTGTTTTCTACCATTAACAAAGAAAAACTCCTTCAGGTTTTCATCTTCTCTGACAAAGACTTCAACATCATGCAGGCTGAAAATGAATTTTCATATTAAACCGTAACTTTGGTATTTTTCAAACTGGACTCTATTTTCCAGTCGCACAGCAGTTTGAGAAATATTCATGAAATTTAATGTATTGATCTGTGAACATAGACACAAATTCCACTTTTGTTCTGTGATGATCAGCACAAAATTATTTTGCAAGTAATCCACGAAATTATGAACCAGCAAGTACAAAGAGCAGTGAACGCCACGTAGAGAGGAGGTCAGTAAACCAGAAGTTCATTGATTTATTTGTCAAAGAACTTCTGTTATTAAGTTGCAGCACTTCTGGAGTTATTTTAACCAAAACCACCATCTTTTCCTAAACCTAACTAACTAGTTTTGTTGCCTAAAGGCTGGCCCTCACTAAAAGATTTAGATCTTAACAGATGTGTAACATGTGAGGGAGCCCACACATAACATCCATCCATCTGTAACCGCTTATCCCGTTAGGGGTCGTGGGGGGCCGGAGCTGATCCCAGCTGGCACTGGGCGAAGGCGGGTTCACCCTGGACAGGTCGCCCGTCCATCGCAGGGCACATAGAGACAGACAACATAGAGACAGACAACATAGAGACAGACAACATAGAGACAGACAACCATTCACGCCTACAGGACATTTAGAGTCATCAGTTAACCTGCATGTCTTCAGACTGTGGGAGGAAACCCCACGCTGACACGGGGAGAACATGTTAACTCCACACAGAAGGACCCCAAGCCTGTTAAATGTGGTTAAGTGGGGTTGAACGATGGTGCAGAGGGTCGCAGGACTCAAACCTGCGTGCTAACCACCCCACATAACGCCATGTTGTGTTAAATCTAACAGTTTTGTTCCTGTAGTGTTGGAGAACGATGTGACCAAAAAACAGCCATAACAGATTCATTCATCAACAACAAGAGTCCCATTACAAGAAACAGAAATCTCACTAAATCTCTGGTGATCAAACGTGATTTTAGTGTAAACAAACATGGCCGACGACGGGCCAGAACAATCAGTGATGTTAGTTTTACTTTGTACTGATTACTGATGAAGGATGGATGGATGAAGCGATGGAGACACGTTAGATAAACATTAATCAACTCGTTGATCCTCCATCTCTGAGCTCCATCTGACTTAATGCTTCATGTTTAGCGTTTAGCTCATGGATTAGCCGCGGCCGCCATGGCGGCGGTGGCTGTCCTTCCTTCTTCACTCAGCTTGGTTCTCTATTGGCTGTCGTTCTTTCCCACATGAAGGTGTCTATCTGTCTTCGGGGTTCCCCACACAACAGGATCTCCCATTGTGAATACTGAACATCTTTAATGTTTATGGTTTGAAATTGGTGCATTCAGGATGGACTTTAGAGCTGATTGGATGATGTAAAAACACTCTAAACATACTTCACAGGAACATCTGGAGAGATCATCTTTAGATCCATCGGTCAATCAGAGCAGGGACGTGAGATTGGCCGGAGAATCGGAGCAGCGGAGGCGGGACTGCAGTCGCTTTACTGCACCGCTGAGCCGGAAGGCAAAGCTCTGGATCTACCGGTCAGTCTTCGTTCCTGCTCTCACCTCTGGTCATGAGGCCTGGGTCACGATCCAAAGAACTGGATTGTGGGTACAAGCGTCAGAAAAGGGTTTTCTCAGGAGGCTGGCTGGCGTCTCCCTTAGAGGTCGGGTGAGAAGCTCAGACATCCATGAGGGACTCGGAGTAGAGCTGAATCCTTTGGGTTGAAAGGAGTCAGTTGAGGTGGTTCGGGCATCTGGTAAGGATGCCCCCCCCCCGGCACCTCCCAAGGGAGGTGGTCCAGGCAGGAGAGATGGTGGAGAGATCATATCTCCACACTGGCCTGGGAACGCCTCTGGATCTCCCTGTCTGGAGCTGTTGGCCCCGAGACCCGACCCGGATAAGAGGTTGACGATGAGTGATGAATTCAGCAACACATTGTAACGTGTTGCTGAACATTCACGTACGTTGTGAAATTTGTGTCTATGAACACAATATAGATAGATTAAATAGATAGATTAAGATTAATAGATTAAATTTCATGACTATTTCATGGACTGCCGAGTCATCTGGAGGGGAAATGTCTGTGCACATGGAAACCAACATGGTTGAATGTTGTTCCAGCTCTGGTGTTGTGTTGAAAATTGTCCCCTTTCTAAACCTGAACCCTTATCACTATCCCTAACCACCGAGGGGGGCGCCACCATTTAAACAGTTGTGAAACAGACTTCAACGTAACACCAGTAATGACCGTTAATGCTCAAAGAAAACTCAAATTGCATTGAAGTGAATGGCTTTGATTTTTCTAGAAAAACATTAATATATTTTATGTTTTAATTCTTAAAAAAAAAATAATCCCAAATAATCAAAAAAAAGGTGCAGCGCTCATTTATAAAATCCCAGATTTTAAAGTTTCAGCAGCACAGTGACAAATTTAGTCCGCGGGCTCAAACCCCACCTACCCGACGCTCAGCATGTTCCAGATCATCAGCGTGGAGTCGAGCCGGTGCAGGCTGAGCGCCATCTTGGCCGCCGGGACGCCGTCTGCCGTGTTCAGCACGTGAGTGGTCAGAGGGCTGGACTCTGCTGCCGCCATGATCTGCTGGACAGGTGTGGACAGGTGAGCTTTACCTGTAGGACCTTCAGGTACATTTACAGTCCCAACAGGCTTCATGATACCACAACCAGCAAAGTCCCACCTTCAGTATCAGTCAGTCTTACATTTCTTGGGAGACATGGGATGAGTTAAGTAAAGTGGGACACCTACAGTCAGCTCCAGTGGGTGTGGGTGTTCGCCAAACAAATAAAAGTCAAAACTATTGTATATGTAGTATGTATACATTATTCTTTATCTATTTATTTATAGTCTATTGTTTGTTTGATTATTACATTTTAAGTGGTAAAATTACTGAACCTGGGATCGTTGCACATTTAGTGTCAAGTGTTTCCTACATTAAGATGAATTTTAGGCCCCTACAGACCTTTCAGTGTCCAACATTAGGAATTAAAGCTTTGTTTGAGATAACTCTGTACCGATATGCCTACCATTTCTTTTATGAGTGTGATATCTGCATTTTGTGTTTTTGTTTTGATAGTACACACCCTGGTGGTGTGGGAGTGCTCCTGGGTTTAGTGCTCATGTTCAGGCTCATACTAGAACACGTTTACATGCTGTAATGATCCAAAAAAACTTTATATTCCTCATACCGTCTGCCTGAATATTCCTGTATGCTTCTTTTATATGTGAATATCATGTGAATCCATTTCAAGGATTTTTTTTTTAAAAAATCAATGGTGAACCTGCAGATTAGTAAACAAACCAGTCCAAGGACTTTCAGACATTTTGACCCTTGACTCTTCCCCAGTGTTTTGACCAAAATCTCACGATCCCTGGCAAGTAGAAGTTGTCAAGCTGTCTGACATTTTGATTTCACTTTCAAGAAAACAGAGACAGCATAGATATGTTATATTAAAATGTGTATCAAGAGACCACAAGAAGGGTCCCAACCCATGCAAATAACTCATGGTCCCTGCAGGAAAACGAGTACATGTACACATAGATTAAAAAGTACAGAAAAGATGGGGAAAGAAAAATACAAAAATACCTTTATAAGCTTTAAAAGATTAGAGCTTAAGTTCAATGTTGATCCTGGCTGAACACTCATGTACAGGTGATACTTTGCAAGTATTTATAAAATTAAAACGCAGTAGTGTGAAAGTGAGAAACTCTGTCAGTGAAGCCTTACCTGTCTGAGCATGCTTCTCCGCTGCAGCGCTTCACTTCACAGAGAAACCAATCCAACCAGTTGCACCGCTACCGCACACGCCCACTGCTCAGGGCCACTTACCCAGCATGCACTGCACAAACAGACCGGGGTCAAAGGCTGTCCCGGCTCTAAGGAATCAATAACACCAGCTGAGAGCGTTGCAGCTTCCCCTCAGTCAACATGTGATCCAGTGTCTGACTGTGATTAAACTGTTCACACATGATAAAGCTCCACTGATTTAATTAGAACACTGACAATATAACATCATATACAGCCTGAATGGAAAATTAGTCTTTGACTAGAGTGACGTCTTATCGTTTGACTTTTTATGGTAGCATAATTGGAGGTTATGTTTTCCGTTCGGTTTGTCAGCAGGATTATGGAACAACTTCCAGTCTGAATTTCATGAAACTTGGTGGAGGGTGTCGACTGTGTGTGAGTAAAGATCGGCCTTGGTGGAAGTCTGCACTTTCCGTCTAGTTCTCCATATTTTCTCATATATTTAAGGTTGATCATGAGGCATTCAGCCACTGAAGCAGCTGTCTGAAATGTGAATTTGTTCTTAAAGCAATTTAGCTTTTTCTGATTTAAGTAGAGAGCACAGACCTCCATCAAGACCAATCTCAAAGATGCTAAATGCAAGACTGGGAGAGATCATGGATGTACAAAGAGAACTGGATCCAGCGTTGGAGATGAGGCCCCGTTCATTCCTATGAAAGTTGCTCAGTGGTGCATGAAGTCTTCCTGGTCTGGAAATGTACCTGGATCTTCTGGGTCTTCCAGGTCTTACTGGGCCCCAGTGCACATGTCCAATATGCGCAGTAGCTTCTGCTTGGTCACATGACTCGGTCACGACTCGATCACAAGGTCCCTAGTCTGGGTCTCCGTAGACATAAACGGAGAAGGGAAGTAACTCTGGATTCGGCTATTAGTCCGTTTCACAACTTTTAGCACCTAATGATTTAAATAAGGACTATTAGAGTGTTCGTACGGGAACGTCAGTGACTCTTCAGTATCGTCAGCCATGTGAGTCGCTAATCAGTAAATTCAACGTCAACCACAACTGTTTTCCTAACCCTACCTAAGTGGTTGTGTTGTCTAAACCTAACTTCCTTCCTGAAGATAAGGCTACTTTAGTTATTGAAATATACAATAAATTACCACCCACATGCATCCAGAGTCATTTCATTATTACACACAAAAAACTTCAACCACACATCTATTTTATGAAAAATACCTTTACAACACTCACACTGAAGTAGATTACATTTAGCACTGAGGACAAACACAAAAGCACCAACAACGGCGGAAACTACAGTGAAGCCAAGTGAGGTGTTTCCAAAATTACCTGCATTTACAGGATTTCTTATTAAAACATTTTAAGGAACATTTTAAAGTCTTAAGTCTTTAAGTATAAAGAGACACTAATGTACACAGAAATATTTTCATTTTTTAAACCAACAATATTTTACATGAAGGCTTTAAACATATTTACAGTCGGTCACGGTTGTCCATAATTATCCAGCTGGGTAAACATCCCAGAGGAAAAGTTTTATAAATGTTTGACTTGACAACAGTTTGGTGGCATTGCTCTCCATAAAACCAGTCACCCCAAAATCTGGTGAAACAAACTAAATGTGAAGTAAAATATGACGGCGGTGACGCGACTAAAAGGCAGCAGTATGACAATGGACTACCGTGGTTTAAAGACACGGTGGGGTGGCATCAACAGCATTCAGTTTGTCCTCTGGGGGGCATGGATACCAAATTTCTGGCCAATAGCTGTCAAGATAACATAGAACATGTAGTGTGACATGGACGTACAAACGAACGGCACTGTTTCTGCAGCGCTACTGTACAGATGCGATAATAAGTTCACTGCCATTCTGACCGCAAAAGTACCAAAGTTTAGCCAAAGTTCGGGTATTGGTATCCAGCATAAGGTTTCATCACCTGCCTGGCAAAATGGCCGTTTTGGTACTTTTACATTAAACTCTAATGGATTCAGTCTTCGGATGATGAGCCTAGACTAAAAGCTAATGCTAACTAAAACATGATTATCTGCCAAACTGATCCGTTAGCTAACCTTAACCAACAGTTTATGCAGGTAAACGGTTCTGTTAGCTTGTTTTAGCTACTGAACGGTTAGCTAAATGGAATCAAACTTTTTTTTTGTTAAACTGTTTTTTTTTTTATCTTTCCTTTTCCTTTTCCTCTTTTTTTTTTTTTTTTTTTTCCTTTTTTATCTTATCCCTTTTTTTTTTTTTTCTTTTTTTTTTTTTTCTTTTTTTTCCCCATTTTTTTTTTTTTTCCTCCCCTCAAAAATTTTTTTTCCCCACCTTTTTTTTCGTATTTTTTTCCCCCCCTCCCTTTTTTTATATAATACCCCTTTTTTTTTTTTTTTTTTTTTTTTTTTCCCTTTCCCTCTCTTTTTTTGTGTGTATTTTTTTTTTTTTTTGTTTTTTTTACTTATCCCCCTCACCTATTTTTTTTCTCTTTTTTTTTTCCCTTTTTTTTTTTTTCACATTTTTTTTTTTTTTTTTATTCTCCCCTTTTTTTTCCTTTACCCCAATTTTTTTTTCTGGTGATCTTTTCTTTTATCTTACATTTTTCTTTTTTTTGTTATCTTTAGTTTTTTAGCAGCTACCCTGAGCCAAACTCTTTCATCTGTAAAAACCATTGACTGTATATAGAGATGGACAACGCATCTCCACTTCCTCCCACTGAACAGACGTGAAGCCAAAATATCCCGTATACAGGCGTTGCCATCTCGCCCATACAAGCCAATCGTGTCAAGTCGAGCTCGTCAACGAGAGAGAATCACAGCTGTCAATTATAACGTCACGCTCCTTTCATAGCATCAAATTACCAATTAAACCAAACATCGGAAAAATGATCATAAGATCATCAGCATAAGAACTATCTACAATAACAGAAACCATCTTTAGGAGAAATTATTTCATGTGTACTTTGACTTTTTAGTTTGGCCCCATACGCTAACATGGAGGGGGCGGGCTTTATGACCTATACTGCAACCAGCCACCAGGGGTGATCAATATATTTTGGCTTCACTTTTGGGCAGCTGTCATGTCATCTATCTTTATATACAATCCATGGCAAAAAACACAGAAGAAAGCAAACCAAACTGATAGTGGCTATAAAAATAGGTTATTTAAATTTAACATGTAGTGTTTATTCATATTTAATCCTCATTTCACTTCGTTCTGTCTATAACCAACGTGGGGGTATTAAATAGTGTAACCCAGAGAGTCATAAAACCATGCTCACTGAGCCTTTAACACAGAATTATAATGCTGTCCTGTACACGTCTGGTTATAAAACACCTGATGAAAATAAACTGTGTGATTACGATCCGCCAGCTGCTGCCACAATGATTTTATTAACATTAAGTTATGTTGAGTCCAACAGTGGAGCGAGGTTAGGGCAATAAATGGGGCCAAGATTAGGCCACATCTTTCAGTACAGAAAATGTAGTTTTATAAACTGGGTATAATATACAGTCTAGAATAATAAGCTAAAAGAAAAGAGCTAAGAAGAACTAAATCTGCCAAATATAGCTCATGAATTTCATTCTTTTTAGGCAAGTGCACCGTTAATTTTAAATAAAATCAAATGAATTGCTCTTTGTTATGTGACTGTCTGCAGAAAGTAGGAAGTAAATTTTAATAGCGTTCTGAAATTTCTGTTGAAATCAATGGTGGGCTGAAATGTTGGAAATCATCTAAAAACTGCAACGGTATGGTGCTTTAGAAAATCAATAACAGATATATCAGCTATATTGTTCGACGTTAGCATGGAGAGTAGCCATGTACTAGGAACACATGGGGGATTTTGTTGTCACTGTGGACTAGAAACCAGACCTGGAGTTGGTGCAGTGGGATAGAAATCAAACGTACAGATAAAAGACAGATTCAGGGGTGGAGGAGAGTCAGTCCAATGCTTGTATTATCTTTCATCCCCGCTGTTGCCGATCCCAGCTTCTGTAAAGAAAACAGGAGAGGAGTCTGAAACAAGATGTCTACCGAACTCCAGGACACAGACACTAATAGATAGGCGATCACGTCAGAGTCCTTACATCGGTATAAACTGTTGAACAGTTACCGGCTTCAGCTAAATCTGATGATGTGAAGTATTCTTATAGCTTTTTTAACATTATCATTTCCATAATTTTAACTAGTTTTGGTGTCCAGAAACTATTAAAAACACATCGATGAGACTCACTGTGTTACTGGGTGACAGCACACACTGTAGTTTATTTACTCAACCTCACGTACACCGTCCTGCTGCCACAAATACTCACGACAGCACTGCATGTGGATTATTCCATCGCTGAAAGTAGTGCCTAACAACTGCTGTTAACTCCTGTTTGAGTAACAAAATGAAAACTACAGTGAGCGGTTGTCTTTTCTCCATGCACACAGAAGGAGCTAAATGCTAACATCAGCATGCTAACATATGCAACATTAACTTAACACTTACATTTAACTTAACATTAACAGTTACATTTAACATTTAACTTAACATGAACCCTTCCCTCTCCTCCTGTGGTTCCTCTCTGCTTTAGTCTCTCAGCCAGCAGCCCCTCGGCTGTCCTCTCCTTCTCATCTCCAGACAGCTTTCTGGATCTTTCTGCAGGTTTTGTCTCAAAGTGACGTTCTAGTTGTTTTCTTTGAATACAGACACATGTTTTTTTGCAAACTAAGCACACAGCCTTACCACCAACCTCCACAAAAAAATACTTATCAGTCCATGACTTGTTACAGACGTGCTGCCTCAGCAGGTGACGCAACTTCAAACATCACTCAGGTCAGTTTACATCAATGTAAAGTGAGACAGGAAGAAGCACACTAACAATACACAAGTAAAATTGTGTGGGTTGTCTGAGACCTCCCGGGCCAGGCAGAACCCTCAAAAGGGCCGGTTCTGGCCCGCGGGCCGTATAATGCCCATGTCTGGTATACATGCGTAAATACAAACCTGAGATATCAAATATGTGTTTTAGATGTGTATAGAGCTGGTTTCTGCATTGCACCTGGTTGTGTACAAAACTTACTACCTTTTAGCACGACTCCTCTGACATTATGACAAAACTTACAGGATTTACATTTCTATTGGACCTGCAGATTTGCTTACTATTATTATTATTCACAGTCATCGGTACACCTTTAAGAAACTTTAAGACTTAAAGTTTTTTTTAGAAATAGCTCTATGCATCTCCAGGACGTGTATCGTAATTACGTGGAAGTCTGATTCCCATCTCCCCATACCTAGATGGCTTTTAGAAATGAACTTTCCACTTGAAAAGATCACATAGACCCTCAGAAATGAATACAACATCTTTCCAAATATTTGGCAACCCTATTTAACCGATTAAAAATGCTAAAATAAAAATAAATAAATAAAAACACAAATAAATACAGAAATCGTAAATAACGAGATGCAGTGTTCCGACTTATTCAGATAACTAATGACGTATCAAGTCTGATAATTTGATTTAATTGATAGTTAACTACCTGTCTCAGTTTGTGTGAGTGTGCTTGTGTTTTGTATGTTTTGAAAATAAAATATTCCAAAACAAATTCAGAATACGTGTCAATCACACCTACGTATTGTGATAGTATTGAATGTGGAAATGGGTGAATGGTCACAGCTCTAGTTGTTGGTTTGTTTGTTCATACCTGAGCTGCAGTATCACAGATTGTCCTCCACATCAGACTGATGCTGCTTTATCTGGAAACACAGAGGAAGCAGCTCTTTAAGAGACGCTGGGTCGGTTAAAACACTGCAGACAGCACCTCATTTACACAACCTCTTTGTCTTCCTTATATCATCATCATCATCGTCGTCGTCATCATCATCATCACTGCAGCCTCATCTTCCCCGGCTGTAACACACACACACACACACACACACACACACACACACAAACTAAATGGTAATTACTAACACACTCTCTGTTCTTCACACACACTCAGTTTCTTCCTGTTGGGGGAACAATGCAGCAGATTAGAGGCCGGCCTGTTCTCTGCCTCCGCTCAGCTTAATGAGGCAGCTCTGCTTTGTCAGGCAGGTAGGAAGCCTGCAGGCTAATTCTATGTCATTATGTTTCCCTTTAAAGACACACTGAAAAGCACCACGGCTGATCTGCTTCACAGCGGCGAGGTGCTGAATTTAAATACAGACAGTAAACAGTAAACACGTCGTCCACCGACAGATTATGCAAATTATCTTTTGGCCACTCTGTGCTGCATCGAGCACCGATGCGTGTACTGTTTGGAGTTAAATCAGTAGGCTGAGATTTTCTACATGACAGGAATTACTGTACCGACAGGTGAAGGGATGGACTGAGGCAGGTTAATAGTCCAGCCCATAATTTTAGATTAACATCAACCTCAATAAGAAGAATGTCTAACTCTGATCTACTATGGAGGAGAGAACCTGCCAAAATCAAAAATGAATAAATCAACAGATAAATGACGTGATAAAGGAATACATCTCATTATATGTAACAAAATTATATTCAAAAGAAATGTAGCCATTAATTAATTGATGACATTTGAAATGAATGTATTTTTTAATTTATTTATCTTTGTATTAATTCCCTTGTTTATTTACTCTTCTGTTTAATTTTCTATTTTATCTCTTTATATATTTATCTTTTATAGAATTTAATTTCATATATTTGTTTTTGCATTCATTTATTGATTTAATTATTATTTTGTCATATTTACGTATGTATTTATGCATTTATTTCTGAATGATTTTCCATTGCATTTCACCCCTTATTTATTCCCCCAAGTGAATTTATTTCTGTTTTCTTTTCTTTTACAGTTCTGCCTCATAGTGAGTCCTAACTCCCTGAAATGAGTCAGCATTTTAGCACTTGTTTTGTCACAATTTGTAGAGATTATCTTCCTGAACAAAACATGTATCATAAATGTTTGTTGGCCACAGAGCTTATTTTCTGCAATGATTCAAAACCCAACAGATCAATCTCATTGGCTTTCAGTGGAGGGAACCAGGACAATGCAAACTTCCTGGCTGGCCTAAAAAATGCATCATCCCTGCAGCCCAGCGTGTGTCATCAAGACGTCATGGTGCATGACTGTATGCTAGTTAGCTAGCTAGCATGTAAAAGCAACATATGTAGAAGCAGCAGAAGCAGTCACCGTTAGCTAGCTAGCAAGCTGACGTGACCGTTAGAAAGCAACAAAAATCAGAAATGAAAAGCCAGAACGTGAACTTTTGGTAGAAAAAAAAATTACATTACAGATTCAATTATCAAAATGGTGTCTGGTTAATTTTTTAGCTGGCAAGCTAACGCTGACTGCTTCTGCTTATCAACTCCAGTCTTCTGGTGCCTTCAAAAGGAACTTCTGTTTACAAGATGGGAACTCGTGAACACAACATGCATTGTGTTCAAGTGCTTTAGTCGTGAAGAACACGGCTGCTAAACAACGGCAATGTAACGTAACTGTCCGAGTCTAGAAGCCACAGACGCTAACAGTTTAGCCAGCTAGCTAGTGGGGAACATGCTGAAGGAAATGTAAAGACATATTGACAGAGGAGAAAGATGAGGTCGTTGAGCATATCAACATTTTCCTCAAACATATTATAATACTATATACTGTACAATATGAACTTATTATGCAGCGATAAATGAACGTCCATGGGCTCCACCATTTATCACAACGCCAACAAACTCGTCACAAGTCGTGAACTCGGAGCTTTCAGAGACTTTCCACTGACGAGGTCGTGAATACGACATGAGGGGGGCGTTCAGGGACCAACCGGTCAAACACGGTAAACACCACCACACCTGGAGGCTCCATACGTAACTGGCTCTGTATGAGGCCCGTCACATTGGTAGTGACAACATTTCATTTTAAAATAGTCAATCTATCACATCTCACTGAAACAATTAATCAGATCGGGGGAATTCTTTTTTTGTCCCCATTTTGATAATTGAATCATCAAAATTACTGTTGTGACATTTTCCTTTTGGTATTTTCGTCCACTTTACAGACCAACTAACAGACTCAGCAGAGTTTGCTTCCTTGTGTTGAGCAGACATAAACTGGTGTTGTTACTAGTTTATCCACAAGATGGCAGGATTACATTACCTTCTTTAGAAGAAGAAGAAGAAGAAGATCTACCTTTATTAGTCCCACAATGGGGAAATTCAATTTACACTCTGTTAAACTCATACATGTACATGCAGACCTAAACACACATACATGCAGAATGGAGAGTGTCAGAGTGAGGGGCTGCTCCAGCAAGCGCCCCGAGCAGTGGGGGTTGGTGCCTTGCTCAGGGGCCCTCGGCAGTCCCAAAGGTAAACTGGCACCTCTCCAGCTACCAGTTCACACTCAGTTTTTGTCCATCGGGCTTGAACCGTGACCTCCGTTCCCAAGCCAACTCCCTACAGACTAGCTACTCCGCCCCCAGTGGAGCTCACTGTAGACGGGGCAGTTGGGGTAGTCATTTAGCCCATGGGGGGTAGCTGAGGGTGTAATATATCCTTTTCCCAGCAGCCATGTTGACATGTCATAGCAGGGCTAACACACCTATACTTAACATCAGTTAAGGCCCTGGTCCATTTAGGTGGCCCACGGCCCTGGTGTGGTGCATCCAGGGTCCCTGGAAGGGCTGTGATACACGAAATAGAACAGGACCATAGTTCACTTTATCAGTTACACCTGTGTTTACCCTGCTAGGACATGACAACATGGCTGCCGTGAACGGGCCAGCTGGGGTCGTCATTGGGAAAACTAGTTAGTACTAGTTAAACGGGTCATCATTAGGAAAACTAGTCAGTACTAGTTAAACGGGTTGTCATTAGGAAAACTAGTTAGTACTAGTTAAATGGGTTGTCATTAGGAAAACTAGTCAGTACTAGTTAAACAGGTTGTCATTAGGAAAACTAGTTAGTACTAGTTAAACGGGTCATCATTAGGAAAACTAGTTAGTACTAGTTAAACGGGTCATCATTAGGAAAACTAGTCAGTACTAGTTAAACGGGTTGTCATTAGGAAAACTAGTTAGTACTAGTTAAACGGGTTGTCATTAGGAAAACTAGTCAGTACTAGTTAAACAGGTCATCATTAGGAAAACTAGTCAGTACTAGTTACACAGGTCATCATTAGCAAAACTAGTCAGAACTAGTTAAATGGGGAATCGTTAGTAAACCTAGTTAGTACTAGTTAAACGGGTCATCATTAGGAAAACTAGTCAGTACTAGTTAAACGGGTCATCATTAGGAAAACTAGTCAGTACTAGTTAAACAGGTTGTCATTAGGAAAACTAGTTAGTACTAGTTAAATGGGTTGTCATTAGGAAAACTAGTCAGTACTAGTTAAACGGGTCATCATTAGGAAAACTAGTTAGTACTAGTTAAACGGGTCATCATTAGGAAAACTAGTCAGTACTAGTTAAACAGGTTGTCATTAGGAAAACTAGTTAGTACTAGTTAAACGGGTTGTCATTAGGAAAACTAGTTAGTACTAGTTAAATGGGTTGTCATTAAGAAAACTAGTCAGTACTAGTTAAACGGGTTGTAATTAGGAAAACTAGTCAGTGCTAGTTAAACGGGTCATCATTAGGAAAACTAGTCAGCACTAGTTAAACAGGTCGTCATTTGGAAAACTAGTCAGTACTAGTTAAACGGGTCATCGTTAGGAAAATTAGTCAGTACTAGTTACACAGGTCATCATTAGCAAAAGTAGTCAGTACTAGTTAAACAGGTCATCATTAGGAAAACTAGTCAGCACTAGTTAAACAGGTCGTCATTAGGAAAACTAGTCAGTACTAGTTAAACGGGTCATCATTAAGAAAACTAGTCAGTACTAGTTAAACGGGTCATCATTAGGAAAACTAGTTAGTACTAGTTAAACGGGTCATCATTAGGAAAACTAGTTAGTACTAGTTAAATGGGTTGTCATTAGGAAAACTAGTCAGTACTAGTTAAACGGGTTGTCATTAGGAAAACTAGTCAGTGCTAGTTAAACGGGTCATCATTAGGAAAACTAGTCAGCACTAGTTAAACAGGTCGTCATTTGGAAAACTAGTCAGTACTAGTTAAATGGGTCACCGTTAGGAAAACTAGTCAGTACTAGTTAAACGGGTCATCATTAGGAAAACTAGTCCGCACTAGTTAAACAGGTCGTCATTAGGAAAACTAGTCAATACTAGTTAAACAGGTCATCCCAGCACTAGTTAAACAGGTCGTCATTAGGAAAACTAGTCAGTACTAGTTAAACTGGTCATCATTAAGAAAACTAGTCAGTACTAGTTAAATGGGGCATCGTTTGGAAAACTAGTTTGTACTAGTTAAACGGGTCATCATAAGGAAAACTAGTTAGTACTAGTTAAACGGCTCATCATTAGGAAAACTTGTCAGTACTAGTTAAACAGGTAATCATTAGGAAAAATAGTCAGAACTAGTTAAATGGGGAATCGTTAGTAAACCTAGTTAGTACTAGTTAAACGGCTCATTATTAGGAAAGCTAGTTAGTACTACTTAAACAGGTCATCATTAGTAAAACTAGTCAGTACTAGTTAAAAGGGTCGTCTGGATATTTATTCATTCTGTTGGGTAGTTGTTGGAGTAAAAGGCGTATATATTTACCCTGTTGGGGTACTACTGACATGTATTTACCCTGTGGGGGTAGAAGTGGTACATATTTACCCTGTGGGGTACTACTGGTACATTTTTACCCTGTGGGGGTAGAAGTGGTACATATTTACCCTGTGGTCATAGTAGTGATATATATTAGTACTACTGACATGTATTTACCCTGTGGGGGTAGAAGTGGTACATATTTACCCTGTGGTCATAGTAGTGGTGTATATTTACCCTGTGGGGGTAGCTGTAGGGGTAGTAGTAGTAAATATTTACCGTGTGGGGGTAGCTTTAGGGGTAGTAGTAGTAAATATTTACTGTGTGGGGGTAGCTGTAGGGGTAGTAGTGGTGTATATTTACCCTGTGGGGGTAGCTGTAGGGGTAGTAGTAGTAATTATTTACATTAGCTGTGGGGGTAGTAGTGGTGTATATTTACCCTGTGGGGGTAGTAGTGGTGTATACTTACCCTGTGGGGGTAGCTGTGGGGGTAGTAGTGGTGTATATTTACCCAGTGGGGGTAGTAGTGGTGTATACTTACCCTGTGGGGGTAGCTGTGGGGGAAGTAGTGGTGTATATTTACCCTGTGGGGGTAGTAGTGGTGTATACTTACCCTGTGGGGGTAGCTGTGGGGGTAGTAGTGCTGGTAGTGCAGCGGCTCGTCCTCGCTGGCCTCTCCTGGTTCAGGACTTTCTCTCTCCAGACTGCTGACTGAACCTCGGTGAGGAGAGTCCGACACACCAGGCTCCCGACCCTGAGGACACTCTGACACACACATACAGTATTAGTATCAGTACTACTACAGTAGTTGTGTACTACTACAGTAATCATGTACTACTACAGTAGTTGTGTACTACTACAGTAGTCATGTACTACTACAGTAGTGGTACCATCACTACAGTACATCAGAGCTGATGATGCTGCTCTGAATACAGTCTGTATTTGACTTCACCTGATGAATCTTTCAGGTTTTTCTTTTTAAACGTTTGTACTTTTACTGCTCTCTACTTCTACTTTGCAAAGTTTTGAATCCAGAACTTTTACCTGCAACCGCGGATTTGGTTGGTTGGATTTGGTGTGAGCAGCTCTACACCTGCTGGGTTTCAGGTATGAAACTATGCATGTTAAACACATACACTGTCATTATTCCAGTAAACCCTCATCTACTTGAGTGAGAGAGGTTTTCTCATATTAATGTATGTAATAAAAAACGTTTTAAAATCATCCCAAAGAAGTGAAGACTGTCAACCAGCCACTTTGGATCATTTCCTCATCGTTTTATCGTCACGAGCAAATTTTCTTCTTCCGAGGAAGAGAAATACAACCAGCACACACACACTCGGAGCCGGTGGACGACAAGATAACACCTGAGCGCTGAAGGGGAGCTTATGAAAGGTTATGAGGCCGGTGTTTATCGCTGTTTACCTCGCTGTCATAATCCACGCTCCGCTGGCGGCAGGTTTGTCATTGAACCATTACTCACAGATGCAGTATGATAGCGTATCACATCTGATGGTAAACAAACCGACTCTCTCTCTCTGTCTGCATCGCCAGCCTCACTGATCATTAGTAAATAATAAACATCAGTTCAGTCCTTGTCTGGCTGATTTAAAACCTGGATCAGACTCATGTTCTTTTAATAAAACTGGGATCTGGACCCATCAGTGTCATCCACCTGTGCAACGAATCGTTATACAGCTATTCAGATGAAATCTTAAGAGAAGTTATTCCCCATTTTTCATGCATTCAAATGTCCAGCAACACGTGTCAGTTTCCGCTCGTCACCTGTATACAGTCTTTTCAAAGTAAACTTCAAGCTTCACAGGAAACTATTCGGCTAATTTTAAGCAAAAAAAAATACTTAGTTAGGTTTAGGAAAAGACTGTGGTGTCTCAATTCAAGAGGGCTGTAAAAAATGCAAATGGACCTGCCCTTTAAATCCAGAAGTTACGTAACAAATAAATCAACTTTGACATCCGGGGCACAAACAGTAGACACCTGGGAGAAAGTCTGGTGTTTTTTCACCCACTCATCCACACCGACCTCCTCCCTACGCTGCGTTTTATCTTTATTTATACATCCTGGTTCATGATAATGTGGATTAAATAAGAAATGATGTTGTGGGATATACAGTATGTATATATATATATATATATATATATACACAAATAACAGTGCTTTACTTTTCAAAGCAAAAGAGTGCAAAGAGTTTATAACAAACACAAAACACAATCTAATCTAATTTTCACAATATGGGGCCTTTAAGTACACTACATGAGTAAATGTACTTATTACACGGCTGAATACTCAATTCTGATTGGTCAATCACAGCATTCTGTGGTCTGTTATTTCTACATAGCAGACCGTTGCTGTGTATAACAGAACGTTGCTATGTATAGCAGACGATTGCGATGCGTAACAGATTGCTGCTTTGCATAGCAGACTGTTGCTGTGTATAGCAGACCATTGCTGTGTATAGCAGACCATTGCTGTGTAAAACAGACCACTGCTGTGTATAACAGACCGCTGCTGTGTATAACAGACCGCTGCTGTGTATAACAGACCGCTGCTGTGTATAACAGACCGCTGCTGTGTATAACAGACTGTTGCTGTGTAAAACAGACCGCTGCTGTGTATAACAGACCGCTGCTGTGTATAACAGACCGCTGCTGTGTATAACAGACTGTTGCTGTGTATAGCAGACCATTGCTGTGTATAGCAGACTGTTGCTGTGTATAGCAGACCATTGCTGTGTATAGCAGACCATTGCTGTGTAAAACAGACCACTGCTGTGTATAACAGACCGCTGCTGTGTATAACAGACTGTTGCTGTGTATAGCAGACCATTGCTTTGTATAGCAGACCGTTGCTGTGTATAGCAGACCATTGCTGTGTATAACAGACCGCTGCTGTGTATAACAGACTGTTGCTGTGTATAGCAGATCATTGCTTTGTATAGCAGACCATTGCTGTGTATAGCAGACCATTGCTTTGTAAAACAGACTGCTGCTGTGTATAACAGACCGCTGCTGTGTATAACAGACTGTTGCTGTGTATAGCAGACCACTGCTGTGTATAACAGACCGTTGATATGTGTAACAGACCGTTGATATGTGTAACAGACCGTTGCTATGTACAACAGACCGTTGCTATGTATAACAGACCGTTGCTATGTATAACAGACCGTTGATATGTGTAACAGACCGTTGCTATGTACAACAGACCGTTGATATGTATAACAGACCGTTGCTATGTATAACAGACCGTTGTTATGTACAACAGACCATTGCTATGTACAACAGACCGTTGCTATGTATAACAGACCGTTGCTATGTACAACAGACCGTTGCTACGTATAGCAGAGCATTGCTATGTATAACAGACCGTTGCTATGTATAACAGACCGTTGCTATGTACAACAGACCGTTGCTATGTACAACAGACCGTTGCTACGTACAACAGACCGTTGCTACGTATAGCAGAGCGTTGCTATGTATAACAGACCGTTGCTATGTATAACAGACCGTTGCTATGTATAACAGACCGTTGCTATGTATAACAGACCGTTGCTATGTACAACAGACCGTTGCTATGTGTAATAGACCGTTGCTATGTATAACAGACCGTTGCTATGTACAACAGACCGTTGCTATGTGTAATAGACCGCTGCTATAGGTGCAGTTCTGATGTTGGACTCTGGAGGGCTGTTTTGTGTCAGATTATTCATTTCTTAAGTAAGTACCGTGTGATAAGTGCGATAATGTGCAGCTAGTAGGTGACTAACAATGACCTGCTAGCTGTACATTATCCTTTACTTATTTACTCTCCACCACTGGTTATATTCGTCTCTCTGAGGTTGTGGTTTCGGTTTTAGTCCAGGTGTAAAAATGCCTGTCTCATTTTATAAATCAGCGAAACAGTAGTGCTGGATAGGAAGCTGTCCAACTGCTTGCTGTCTCTACCTGAGCAGTCCTTCCTCTGTCTGTCCATCTTGTCCACACAGTCCAACAGGCCGTCGATCTGAACCTTGATCACCGTCAGCTCCCTCTTTATGGCGAGTAGCTCCGCCATCTTCACTGCAGAGACACAGAGAGAGTTTTCACTACGATATTGTCAGAAGTACGTGGACACCTCTGTGCTCTTCAAACTTTGTGGACAACAACATGCTATACCACTCACAAGTGTTTCAGGAGCAATTTCCTTTTCATAGGTCGACTAAAAACATACTTGAAAATGGATCACAGTTTGCAGCTCCATGCAGATGGTTCAGTCAGTGCCCCCTGCAGCCATGTAGCCTGGAGTCCTGCACCGCCAAGTACGCTCAGCTCCCCTACCACCTCCTTCCACAGCACGAGCCTTCGCCCTCTCTGTGCTCTGTAATGGACCGCCAGCTCACCAAACGACCCTGAAAACTACTTCACTCCTGAAAGCTTTTCGACCTCGGGAGCTTGCAAAGGCAATCTAATTTCCTTGTGATGGGGCGAAGTAAAAACTATTAAGGCTTGTAATAAACTAGTATAAACAATTCTTATTTGCTATGCACTATTAACTCAGTCTAATTGCGAGCGCTGATAGGCTCGGCTGGGTTATAGCAGGAAGGAGAGCCCCGCGGTACAGAAGCTTTTAATGAAGAGACCATCTGGCGCCCCCCACCCCCCTCCGCCTCACCCACCTTCTCTGCAGCACCCTGGGGCCCCACCACCGAAACGAGATAACATGAGCAAGGATTAGAAAAGGAAAGATCCAGGCTGCAGATTTAAAGATTTTAAAAAAGACAGATATTACGGCCACATGTGAGCGGCCAGGCCGAGGCTGCTGTGTGGGTGTGAGATTTAAAAGCCTGTAATTGGACAGGGTTGAGGCGTTAAACACCCTGACGTATCGACCTGTTTCTCTGCCCTCTCCGGATAAAAGCTTTTAACATTCAAACCCTCACAACTGCAGTCATAATATTTCTTTTCATTGTTTACACTCGGCAGCGTTACGGTCATAACCCCTGTTATAATGATTTTTTATGTATTCATTTGGTTCAACGATCATGTGCATCTCAGTGGAGCGACACAACTCGGAAATACTTCTAACAGACCAAACATCTGAATCAGAGCTGGCTTTGTGGAGCTGAAATACCCAACATGCATCATGTAGTTCTGCATGTTAGAAGACTTAAAGGGGACTCAGTGTAAAAATCAGAAATTGGTTAACAGTGACACTTGTGGCTGTCCGTCAGCGTCCTGTTGCTTGTGTTCACACTACATAGACACGAACAAGCATCAGTCAAAGCAGTGAGGCGACACACACAAGACACCACCTGCTTGGCAGTAATGTTAGCTGACCAGACAAAAGTCTCTCCATGAATGGATGTTGATTGATTATGACTGATTATTTAATAGCTTCAGCCTCCTGACGGTGGTCAGAAGGGACACGAGAGACACCAGAGTTTTGTTCGGAGGCGATAACGGTATTCTCTCCGGAGCTCCGTCACTTCACTCAGCAGCAGGAAACAAGACACGGAAACCGAACACAAGCAGAGCAGAAGAAAGCTGGTTTTAGCTTTGTAAATATGAAGTTAATGTTCGATGGACATGTTTGTGTAGAAATAAATGCTGCAGCTCTTCAAGATCAGCGGAGGTTTCCTGTGTCTTGTTTCCCTGCTGCTGAGTGAAGTGACGGGGTTAACTCCGGACCAGAGTACGGTACCGGCTCCGGCCCTGGAGACCAAAGCTACCGTCTCCCCTGTGTCTTCTGACCACAGCAGAGAGGCTGAAGCAGGAAGAGTTAAGACAAGATGGGCTTCACAAGATACAACTTTGTGGTTTTGGTGCTTCCATGTTCTTTGTGTTGGAGTCTGAAGAGCAAAGCCACACGTGAGCGCACATGGGAAACTGACCCATAATGATTGATACATATAAGAAGTTACAGACTGTACCTTTAATGTGTATAGTTAACATGCAAGTGCAATAATATCATATCATCACTACTCCATCCAACCATCCATCGTCAACCGCTTTTCCCGTTAGGGGTCGCAGGGGGGGCTGGAGCCGATCCCAGCTGGCATAGGCCGAAGGCGGATTCACCCTGGACAGGTCGCCAGTCCATCGCAGAGCATATCATCACTACTATAATCTTTAAAAAACAAAAGACAAATCCTCAGACAAAATCTTCTATCTTAATATAGTCATTCAGTAGCAGTCTAAAGTGCATGGCGCAAGTGCTTTTATGGCGTGTCCAACTCCACTTCTGCAAGTTAAGCAGCATAAACCAAGGAGGGGCAAAGAGGTTGTATTTAGTTGCTTAATTAATCATAGGTGTGTTAAGGCATAACAGGAATTAAACCAATCAGAGCGTCATCTCTCACTCCCTTTAAAAGCCAGCTGTGCCTGCACCATGTGCACTGCTATTTACAAAGCGGATTCGTAAAGTTACACTTATAAATGCTTTTTAATCTTTTCAACGTGTGAACAGGTTGTAACCTAACCTAAAAAATGAGACCTTCTGCGACTTTCTGGGTTTCCTTTATCAGCCTGTAGATGCTTTTAATGTGAAGAATGAGGGCCGTTTTTTTCTGGGAAAATCCAACAGATGTGACGTCAATCAGATTTTTGTCTTGTTCTTTGGTTTGTCAGAAGTATTTATGAGTTGTATCGCTCCGCTGAGATCACATGAACCAATCCATCCATCTATCGTCAACCGCTTTTCCCGTTGGGGGTCACGGGGGGGCTGGAGCCGGTCCCAGCTGGCATTGGGCAAAGGCGGGGTACACCTGGACAGGTCACCAGTCCATCGCAGGGCACATAGAGACAGACAACATATAGACAGACAACCATTCATGCTCACATTCACACCTACGGGACATTTAGTCATCAATTAACCTAAACAGCATGTCTTTGGACTGTGGGAGGAAGCCGGAGTACCCAGAGAAAACCCACGCTTACACAGGGAGAACATGCAAACTCCACAAAGAAGAGTCCCAAGCCGGAATCGAACCTGCGACCCTCTTGTTGTGAGGCAACAGCGCTATCCACTGCACCACCGTGCAGCCCCACATAAACCAAATGAATACATAAAAAAAATTACACCACTGCTTAGCTTGCATCTACGTAGTGTGAACACAAGCGTGAGCAACAGGACGCCGACTTAACGGCCACAGGGGTCACTGTGTGATTCTTACATAGAGCCCCTTTAAACAGCAGGAAAACACTGAACCAGGCTTTAGACCAGGTTTTTGTTGGTCAATGGCGTGATAACTTTCTGCTGCCTCGAGATAGCAACGTGCCAGCAAAGCGCATGGCCACACCTCATTTTAAAACGCCCATGAGTGCACAGTTGGGCACATTTGCTACTTATACAACGTGGGCGCTGGGGCTGAAAATGACAACAGCGTCGGGCCGAAACTAGCATTACCGGACACTTTGCGCCGGGTGTAAGATAGGGCCCCTAGTCCAGTATGTCCAGTACTGTTTGGCTTTTAACTGCTAATCATTCTGCTTTTACAATATTTACCAAAAGGTGAACATTTTAAGTCACCAGTGAACAGTTTAAATAAAAGTTCAGAGAGATTGTTAGAGGTCTCCACTTACATCTGCTGTCGGGGGAGGAGGAGGTGTGTTTGTTGTTGCTCCTGCTGGAAGCTCTGCTGCTCTTCATCCTCTGAGCTGCTGTGGAGGAAGAGGAAGAGGAAGAGGAGGAGGAGGATGAAGGGCGTGGCCGTTTGACAGGACTGGGATCCACCAGGACCGAGGAGGGGACACGCTGGTAGTCAAACACCCTGCAAAACACACACACACACACACACACACACACACACACACACACACACACACACACACACACACACACACACACACACACACACACACACACATCAGAGTCCCATGATGCATCGCTGCCCGAGGCTCTGGTGTGTTTTCTGGATTGTTTTATTGCTGTAATGAAGAGGAGGGCAATTTGTGTCATGAACAGATTTAATCTTTATGTTGGTAACAAACTGGATGAGTCTATAATTCATTTACAATATATGGAGATGAAGTAGTTAAGGAAGAAATATAAAGAAAAAACTTCTCAGAAATACAACACATTAAAATGGACATTTATCTTTATTTTCAAATGTTGAAGGCATAAAACAAATCCACCAAAAAGCAGATTGTTGCCTGAATGAATGTGATTTCTGATGATGCAGCAGAAGTCAGCAGTTATTCTACTTTTCTCTTTAACAAATCATATGAAAAGACCAAAACTCAACTTTCTGACTTTGACTCATAGACTTTTAGCAACCAGAGGAGTCGCCCCCTGCTGGCTGTTAGAAGATTGCAGGTTTTAGGCACTTCAGCATTGGCTTCACCTCTCAGACCAGGAGGTTACACTTTGGTTTAAAGGTCCAAACCAACCAACCAGACACCAGAGAACTAGCATCGATGAAGGCCGACTGTTGAGTCGCCTCACGTCATCTTTGGCTTGGCTTAAAAGTTGCACTTGAACACACCGCAAAGACTACAGCTGAGGGCCAGTTAGTATGTACGTTCTGCGCCTGTAGGAGAGAAAATAACGCCAGCAGGTGGCGGTAACAGGAAGACAGAGGACAGCGGATATACAAGTCGCTGTTATGACACGAACATGAAACAAAGCAGCGTCTGTCCACACCGATCTCACTCACTGCTTAGCTTCATTCCAGATGTTCATGTCGCTGTGAAAATATCCGTGTGTTGGAATGATCAGATGAAATGATGAAAAATGAGGAGCATCTTCTGCATTTGTCCTCTTTGATTTCCTCACTTCTGATTCTCTTCTCGTGCACTGATTGGTTCAAGCTGAACAGCCAATCAGAGTGATTTCTCTCACCAACGTGCAACACGGGCAGACTAGAGCCGACAGACGCTCGCCAACGACCCCCAGCCGTCCGCTGGCGGACCGTCGGCGGACCGTCGGCGGACCGTCGGCTTGGTGTGTCAGGGCCTTTCACACCAGCTAACCCAGAAGAAATAACCCTTAATTCTTCTAAAAGTATTAAAATGATCTATAAGGACATTAATTGAGAATGAAAGCTCTAACATTATGATGAAGCTGCAGCTGAAAGTCAAGTGAAAGTGAATTTGGTTTTAAAGCTGCAGCACAGCTGTTACCTGCTGGAGGTGAGATGGAACTTTATGAGGGACAGAACAATTTATCTTATGAAAACGGATAACCGGCACTGATTTCATTTCCATCACATAATCCCACATCCCCTGCTTTCTCTAACTGACGCAGACGCCGTGTCTTCTGATAGTGTGTGTTGTGCTGCAGGTGAGATCTGACTGACATCTCCAATTTGATGCAGAGAGCGATAGAGGAGACGATCGGGAGGACGAGGAGCCGTCTCTCCTCTCGCTGTCAACCTCTGCCGTCTATCACAGCAGCCATCTACATCTGCAGCAGGACCGACTGCAGGGAATACACCAACAAACATAAACACACGTGTGTACATACACACATACACAAATACGCACATATACAACATGCATAAACACACACCTGCATGCATAAAGCTGCTTTAGTGGTGTGTGAAACATCTACACTTCAAAAGGCCTGAGGACCATATCATTATGTGTGCCACAGAAACATGCAGTGATGTTCAGGGGATTTCACCTGACGAGAGGCTACAGGCTGCAGTTATGCTCCACGATCCTACAGGTTTATTAAACAAGTAGTTTGACAAATTTGGTTACATCTGGATTTTAGTTTTCAGCCTCATGAATCTGGACTGACAGTCAGAACATGTGGGCTCAAAAGTCCTGACACACCGTCGGACAGTTCGGGTACGTCGGTGAGCGTCTGTCGGTCTGGTTTTTGCGGTGTGTCCAGCACCGTCAGCTCTAGTCTGCCTGTGTTGGACGTTTTTCAGCCAGTTCAGCATGTTGAATCAGTGGCGGCGCCCATCGGTGAGAAGAATCACTCTGATTGGCTGTTCAGCTTAAATGAATCAGAGCACGAGAAGAGAAACTGCACTGCAATTATGTGCTGACAGCTTTAGTTACTAGTCAGCCTACTTTTCAGAACTCACTTTATTCGTTCCTCGTCAGGACATGCGGTGGGCGCTGCAGCATTCCAAAACGCCGAACTATTTTAATATCGGAGCGTTGGCCGTCACACCCTGAAAAACAGGTGTTTGGGAAAGCCTGTTTGTCGCGACAGTGTCGCTCTCGTATTTGAGCATGCCAAAGATGCAGCATGTGAACGGCCCCTCATCCCTCCCTGTCCAGGACTGTGGCAACGTGAGCCACCAAGTACAAAAACCGCTGTAACGCCATTCCCCTCGCTCAGAGGCCATCCGTACTATAACATGGCTCACATACTCTGCCCCCCCTCACCCTGCTCCAGCAACACTGTCAACCATCATACCAACTTACGAAATAGTTTTTGAGTCCTGCTCCGGAAATGGAACAGAAACTGAAAATAATCACTTTTGTGAGAGAAAATTTTAAAAACTTTATAGCACCACTCTGGACAACTAGAACTACGGTGGCCTGAGTTCGGTAGAAACATGGTGGACTCTGTGAACAGGACTGGACTTGCATTTATATCGTGCTATTCTATTCTTCTGACCACTCATTGCTTTACACACACATTCACACACTGATATCAGCGGCTGCTAAGGTGCCAGCTTTCTCCATCAGGATCTGATCTAAATACTACATACTACTACTAAACACTCAACTCATTCTCACACCGAAGCCTTCGGGAGAAATTTGGGGTTAAGTGTTTTGCTCAAGGACACATCAACATGTGACCGGAGCAGCCGGGGATCAAACCAACAACCTTCCGATTGGTGGATTCTTAGTTTCAGGTAGTAATACACTAATGAAAACATAGTTATGAACATTGTATTCAATTTCTGATAATAAAACCCCCCAAATTACAGTTAATTTATGCAGCAGTAATATTAATCTAGAAACATGAGCTATAATAATAAAACACTTTAAGTACAATTTGTTTATACTTTTACTTATGTAAAGGTTTTGATGCAGGATTTTTACTTGCACTGGAGTTTTTTCACAGAGTGGTATTAGTACTTTTACCGCAATAAATTGTCTGAATACTTCTTCCACTGAGCCTGGTGCTATGGGGCATGACCAAATCTCTTCACAAGGCATTGTGGGATTCCAGGCAATGCAGGAGTGTCCAGCAATGTGGAAAAAACACTTCTCGTCCAAGAGCAAAGTCTAAAAATAAAGTTATTAATATTTTACAGCGTTCGAGTTGAGTA
Organism: Pterois miles; assembly: GCA_947000775.1. Lineage (NCBI taxonomy): Eukaryota > Metazoa > Chordata > Actinopteri > Perciformes > Scorpaenidae > Pterois > Pterois miles. The sequence goes on along the minus strand of CAMQGK010000565.1, from coordinate 11,760,298 downwards.
AAAGGTTTTCCTAAAGGTAGAGGAGATGTGATTCCAGGTAAAAGAAGACCTAAAATACAGGAAAGAGCTCCGGCAGAGGGAACAGGAGGTTTGTCTTAGGTAGTCTCAAACTGACAGCTCTGCAGCTCTGACTTTCCTCATACACACTGGATTTTTGTCTTTGCAGACGTCACTACTGAGATCTTTCTGTCTGTGAGGCTCTTTGTGAGCGCTGCTGTTCTGGAAGTGTCATACAAACAGTGAGGATTAACATATGATCAGCCACTGTGTGATTTGTGAGGTGGTGTGATCGGCGCACACATATTCAGACCTGCTGTGTTTGTCCCTGCAGTCTCAACACATCAGGATAACTGGTGAGTAAGAGTGTTGGTCGGGGGGGGGGGGGGGGGGTACTGTACCTCGCTAAGCTGATAATCCGCAGCCTGGCGGATAAACGCCTATAAATATTTACAGGACGGCGGTGTTGACACGGCCGGGCTCCACAGCTTTACATCCTGTCTGGCTCCATACAGAGCCGGGCGGCCAGCTGTGGAGCGGCCTAACTCTGCAGATAAAAAGGAAATAAATAGATCATTCCTGGAGACTTTTCTAGAGAAGGTAGCGTGCATGAAATATTGTCCTTCTGCTGGCTGGACGGGTCAAATATTCTGTTACAGCTGGACAAACACTGTTCAGGTGATTTACACAAAATAACTAACATGCAGAAGTTCATTATGTCTGACATCCTCGAATCCCACATCATCCTGAGTCGTCACTCGTCATACAGACGCTTGGTCAGGACACCTTGGAGTCGCTTTTTAACCCACTGGGTAATCCTTTAACACCACTTTTTTCTACGTGCAGGAAAGTCGGACTTAAAGACGTGGTTAACGTTGTGAATTCAAACAAAACTACTTGGTTAGTAGAGGTGCATCAGATCACAAAACTCATGGTTTAGATCATGTCACAGTTTCAGATCAGCAGAAAAAAGGCAGCAAATTCAACGTTTAGACCTTTAGTCACGTTTCTCTGCAGCAGATTGCATATCGTCAATGAGCCATATCGGCCGATACAGGTTGATGTTGTTCATCCTTTTACTTTCTCATCTATGGGGGTTACTTGCATAAAAACACAATTCAAATGATTAGGAAATAAAAGGTTGTATTTTTATTGATAAAAAAATCTTGGCATTAGTAGCTCTAATGATTTAAGCTGATTAGAGCTAGCGTTACAGCTGGCCCACACAAAAAAATGTTTTTCACATTATCGAATGTGTAAAAAAACCCAGAAATCACAAAATTTCTGGCAATCCAAATGTGACTTTAGTGTAAACAAACATGGCCGACGACGGGTAGGAAGAATCAGTGATGTTAGTTTTTACTTTGTATTGAAAATTCATGAAGGATGGATGGATGAATGGATGAAGTCATGGAGGCACATTAAATAAACACTAACCAATGTCAATCCTCCATCTGACTTTATGCTTCATATTTAGCATTAGCTCATGAATAAGCCCTCATGACGGTGGTGGTTGTCCTTCCTTCTCTATTGGCTGTCGTTCTTTCCCACATGACGGCGTCATCGTCTGTCCTCAAAGTTCCCCGCACACCACAGGATAACCCATCGTAAATATTCAACATGTTTAACATGCTAAAATCGGTGCATCCAGGATGGACTTTAGAGCTGATCATGGATGCAAAAAAAAACTCAATCAGGACTTAGTGACGACCGTCAGGAGGAATCAGGACCAGAATCAGCTAGTATACATATATTTATATATACACGTATACATACATATATGTTTTAAAACGCATTAATGTGGACTTCCCTGTTGAAATGAGGACATGTTCAAGGAAATGAGATGATGCAGACGAGTGACCAGAAAGAAGGATGGAGGGAAGAAACTGAGGAGCGTTTATCTGAGTGGCTGCCAACACACTCGTTTTTCATGCTGTCAGCCTCTTTTTCTCTCTCTCTACACTCAGCTGCTGTTCTCTCCATCCTCTTCCTCCTCGCTTTCATCACCTGACTCTTCTTCTACAGCTAATATACAGTTATCCTCCTCCTCCTCCTCCTCGGCGGCCTGCAGTGATCTGTGCTTGCCGCCCGTGGTGGCCGTTCAGTCCGCTGCTGTTTCCACTTCTTTTTTTGCATTTTTGTTAGACCTTTGTTTCATTTAACCTTTATCTGAAAGTCAAGTGAGGCTGCTGTTTCTCAGGATCACCTTGTTTCACTGTGTTGGAGCAAACTTCCTCTATGTCATTAAACTCATATTTGTTAATGTGAAATCGCCTCTGCAAGCTAACCATCATTTTCTATCTAATTTAAAGTTTAAAGTCTAAGGAAAGTTTTAAAGTTTGGTTTCAGTTTTGTGAGCGATGTATTTGTTCTCTCATTAAATATAATTAAATTTGGATTAATAAACTATTTCACTCTTCTTCCTTTTCCTTTATTTTGGGTAAAGCTGTGACTGACCAATGAACCTGAGTGAGGTCAGTGAACATCTACATTATACGACATAATATACAGATTTATCTATTTATGTTGTGTACCCACATAATGTACAACAATATGAAATGAAACTCTTCTTTTGAGTTCACATTCTAGTTTTAGTTCACTTTTCATTTATTTTCTAAATCATTTGTTTTATTTCTGTTTCAGGCAATGCTTCAGTAATATTTTCCTGGCTCTGTACACAAACTAACACACAACTATGTACAGTAGGAGGACATTCCCAGTCAAATCAACGTAATGGGATGATCAGCGTGGCGGCCATTTTTATGTGTACTGTTGCCATAGCGACCGTTGCAGCAGGCTGACTTTGTACTTTGTTACTCTTGTCACAGTGGAGGAAAACGTTACTATCATCCAGCGGGTGCTTGGCACGTTTTCTGTAAGCAGTGTACAGCTGTCTGGTTAAGCTCTTGGTATTTCGTCATCGCCATCTAGGTTTTTGGTCATCGATATGTTAGTATTTCGCCATCGCCATCTAGGTTTTTGGTCATCGATATGTTGGTATTTCGTCATCGCCATCTTGGTTTTTGGTCATCGATATGTTGGTATTTCGCCATCGCCATCTTGGTTTTTGGTCATCGATATGTTAGTATTTCGCCATTGCCATCTTGGTTTTTGGTCATCAATATCTTGGTTTTTGCCATTGCATCTTGGTTTTAGTCATTGATATCTTGGTTTTCAGCTGTCAGCATCTTGGTTTTTGGTCGTTGATAATTTGTTTTTTGGCCGTTGCCATCTTGGTTTCAGTCATTGACATCTTGGTTTTCAGCTGTCAGCATCTTGGTTTTTGGTCGTCGTCATCTTGGGTTTTTGGCTGTTGCCATCTTGGTTTTTGGCCATCGCATCTTGGTTTTAGTCATCGATATCTTGGTTTTCAGCCATCACCATCTTGGTTTTTGGTGACCAAAAGAGGTCTAATTAACTCATGAAAGGGTTAAAGTCATAAGACAAAAACACAGACAACTCCCAGACCAGACAACGCCACCATAGTAACCTAACAATCACTAGGTAGTCCCAACCTAAAGCATCCACTGCTTTATGGTCTATTTGACTCTAAATGGGACCATAACTTACTAAATGAACATCATGCTGTGTTGAAGAAGACCTGAAACTAGTGATTGAGACCATAAACCAATGTTTACAGTGTTTACTGAGGTAATAAATCAAGTGAGTAGTAGGCTCATTTTCTCAGAGACTTCTAGACAACCAGAGGACTCGCCCCCTGCTGGCTGTTGGATAGAATGCAGGTTTAAAGCACTTCACCGTTGGCTTCACTTTTCTTTTCCGCAGCCTCGCTGTGATATCAGGTGAGTTCAGAGTAGCTGATGGAGGAGGAATTACAGCTTTAAGAGATGATTTATAACTCAGCTCGTGCTTTCACTGAATTGTTGTCCTCTTTTACACTAAATTGCCGTAGTGGCACATTTCCCAGCAGACTGTTTGTTGTTTTTTCCCCTCTGTTGTCTGGAAGTTGCTGAGTCCACTGTGTGCACAAATAAGAGCTGTGTCACCTTCAGTGCTGTCAGGGAGTTTTACAGGCCGTGAATAAGCAGCTGATAAAAATGTGTCCAGAGCACAGCAGATTATTTCCTCACTGCTGTGTTACTGAGCAGAGCATGTTGTTACAGCGAATAATACAATGACTTGAGACTAAAATTAAAACTAACAAATGTGGTACACATTTTAACAAACGCAAACAAACATGAAAACTGAATCTACTTCCTCCACTGGGCCCTGCTCAACCTGGGAGCCGATCCCAGCTGGCACTGGGCGACGGCGGGGTTCACCCTGGACGGGTCGGCAGTATTTATGTATTTATTTGTATTCATTTATTATTTTTGCATTTATTCATTTAATTGTACCCCTCATTTGCATAATGAGGCAGAAATGCATTATGCAATACAAACAGAAATGTATAAAGAAAACAATATATAAATAAATAGGTTTGGGGAAATAAATAAGGAGTGAAATGCAAAGGGAAAAATAGCAAATAAATAAAAGGGAAAATTAAACAGAAGAGTAAATAAATAAGGGAATTAATAAAAAAGATGCATAAATAAAGAAGCAAATTATATCAAAAATATCAATTTATGTTACATTCTACAATTAATTAATGGCTACAATTATTTTTAATATTATTTTTGCTACAATAAATGATATTTATTTATCTATTCATTTATTTTGGCAGGTTCCATCCTCCATACTTTTGTACTTTTGAGTGTGTAAGATTTTGACTGCAGGACCTTTTCACACTGTGGTATTCCACTACTACTACTACTACTACTACTACTACTGTTACTGAAGTAAAAGATCTGAATACTTCCTCCACCGCTGTCTCACTTCTTTCATTTTCCTCCAGTGCATCCCTCTCTTTATTCTTTGTCTTTGTTTCTGCTACGTTCTCTTTTCCTCTCACTGTCTTATCTATTTGTAATTCCTCTCTGTCTCTCACATTGACTGTTCTCATCATCCCCTTTCCTTCCTTCCTCCTCTTCCTCCTCTCCTCCTCCCTTCATTTAAATCACTCCATCATAGCAGCCGATCTGCTCTGTTATCTGAATGTTATATTCCTAAAAAGAAAAATGAAGAAAGTTATGAATGACAAAAAAAAAGAAACAAACAAACAACGAATGGTTGAATCAGTTTTTAAAATCATCCCATTTCCCCATTTTCTGCATCAGGGTTATTTTAATTGAATGTAATTTAGTTTAAGCTAACTGCGCGTCTATTTTCTGCATCAGAACTAATTCAATTCAGTTTAAAGAGTTTCCCCTCTTTGTTTTAACACATTTTGTTGTTCACATGCTGCTCTGCACTCGTTTACGTTTTCGTTTTCCAGTCGGGCGTTGTGACGTTCACAGAGGGTGGGAGGTAACGATACACTGACCTCAGTACGATACCAGAGACCTGCAGGTCGCGTCATAAATATTAACATTCCGATTAACAGCAGATGGGTTGTGGGTGGAAGAAATAATGCATCACTAATGAGGAAAATATTAACTACTTTCTCTAAAATGTGAACATTGCAAAACACTTCATCAACTCAGGGGTTGACGTCTATGGAGGACTTAACCTGCCAGAATCAAACATAAATGAATACATAAATAACTGTCTTAATAAATGAATATGTCATTAAATGCATCAAAAATGAGAAAAATAAATGAATAAATCAATTGATAAAATGTGACATATTTTATTAGTTTTTAAATTTATTTATTTATTTTGGCTTTTTTTATGCATTTAGTTATTTTGCATTTATTTTTCAAATTTCATACATTTTGTTTTACATTTTTTAAATGTATTGTATGTATCTATTTATGTATTTCTGCACAATTTTCCCTCTGCATTTCAACCCTTATTTATTTCCCCAAACTTGCGTATTTCTGTATTCTTTTCTTTTTACATTTGTTTATGCATTTCTGCCTCATTATGCAAACGAGAGGTCCGTCACTCACAGGACACACGTGACACATTTAAAAATTAACATAAAACAAATAAAAATAAAACATTTTTGCACAATTGCACAATAAAATAAAATAAATAAATGCAATAGTAATAATAAAAATAAATACATAAATAAATACTGGCTACCTGTCCAGGGTGAACCCCACCTTCACCCAGTGCCAGCTGGGATCGGCTTCAGCCCCCCCACAACAGGGTAAGCGGTTGCAGATGAATGGACAGATGGAAAATAAACAGAAGAGTAAATAAATAAGGAATTTAATTCAATGATAAATAAAAATAAAATAACAAAACAGAAATATCAATTTATGCCACATTTTTATCAATGTATTAATGGCTACAGTTAAAATGATGTGCAGGCTGCACCTAAACCACAAAACAACAGACGTCCAAAAATACTTTCATTGAAGTGTGAAGAAGAGCTTTGCTGAAGCAGCACGGCTGTTTATTCCAGCTTCTTCTATTATTGTGAAACTGAAACTGTTCCTGTTTAAATCTGCTCACATGCTGATGCTCAGCTGGCAGTTTATTTTACAATGACTGCTGAACGTGTACTGTGTACTAAACTACATCACATCTATCATCTGTCAAAGTTAACACAATAATAATGTTTGTTTTAACATCACTAATTTCTTTAATCCATTAAAGCAACTTCTGATTTTTAGGTTGTAGCAGCTCAGTTTTAAAGCTAGAGTGACTAGCTACTACTATCATATGAAACTACTGAACCTGATGGATCCATCGGTACCAACCAGGTCAGACTAGCTGGTAGTGAAGGAGGTAAAATAACTCTAATGCTAAATTTTTGCAGAGGAGAAACTGTCATGTCCATCTCCAAAGGGGTCCGTTGACCTCTGACCTCCAGATGTGTGGATGTAAATGGGTTCTCTGGGTCCCCACCAGTCTCCCCTGTACAGACATGCCCACTTTATGACAGTCCCAGTCAGACTGGATCAAGTCCTAGTCAAGTCAGCACTCTGACACACTGACAGCTGTTGTTGCCTGTTGGGCTGCAGTTTGTCATGTTCTGATTGGAGCAGATTGTTGATGCTAAAGTCAGAACCTGGGAGGGTTTCTGAACAATATCTGGCATTGATTAGTGTTGTTATTGATTTACAATATATATACATTTACATAAAGCAGCATATCCCATGTTGATAGGAGTATTAAATACTTCACAAACATCCCAAGTGTCTTAAGGTACGTTTTGAACAGATCAATCACGATTAAAAATTTAAATTGATTGACAGCCCTAATAGAGTTATATATTTTGTCTTTACGTTTCATTTTAGTTCTTTCTCTGTTTTTTAAAACATCTTTCTGAATCTTGGACTTCATCTGATCATGTCTTTTGTTTTGTTCTCTTTGTCCTGATTCTTTCGTTCTGTATCATCTCGTCACTCTTCTGTCTTCTTTTCTTTTTATCCGTCTCCCTCTCTTGATCTCTCTCCTTGTATATCTCTTTATTTCAATCTCTATGTCATTCTGACTTTCTTCTATTTCAATAAATCTTAGTGATATGATTTCAACCTGTCATTCCCTCTCTCGCCACTCTGCTTCTATGATGTATTTTGTACAATATGACTAGATTTTGTCTTTTGTCGCCGTGCAGAATAATGGGAGGTGAGGATGGATGGAGGGCAGCAGCTCCACTCATCCCCACAAAATAACTCTTCAACCGGATGAAAGCTGAACACAACAAGGTCAAACTGGGATCCACTCGCAGCTTTCATCTGTTTGGAACTGTAAACAGCTCTCAGAGAGGAGGACGGTTTCCTCACCTCACAGTCCAGCCTATACGCCACTACCAAACAGGAAATCGAATTTGCCGCTGCGAGCTAGACACAAATGGAGAGTTGAGGCAGTTCATGTTCTCAGAGAGGGCAACCAATTTCCTCCTCTCAGCTGAAAATGTGCAGTTTGAGTCACTCAGGAAAAACACATTTAGAAGCTGTTGAAACACTGGAGAGTTGAGACGAGGTCGTCCACAGCTGCTGCCAAAATATCTGTTCAGTTTACGACAGCTTTAATAAATAAAATATCGACCCCATGACTCTGTCTGTTCCTGTCAGACAACTAACCTCGATGGTCAGCACATAATCAAAACACTCTGCTCTGATTGGACAGTTATTTTCTCCTCTTGCCACTAAAACTGCTTCACAACAAAGTAGTTTGCATGTATTTCTATGTTTTTCTTATGCAAGTCCCAGATGTTTGAAGTACTTTTATGTAGTATTACTAGGTGGCAACCTCTGGGTCTGAGGAGTGTCTGAGACCTGCATTCTGACAGCCAGCAGGGGGCGAATCCTCTGGTTGTATAGAAGTCTATGAGAAAATGATCCTACTTCTCACTTGATTTATTACCTCAGTAAACATTATAAACATGAGTTTATGGTCTCAATCACTAGTTACAAGTCCTCTTCAATACAGCATGATGTTCATTTAGTAAATTAAGGCTCCATTTAGAGTCAAATAGACCATAAAGCAGGGGATGCTTCAGGGCGGGGCTACCTTGTGACTGACAGGTTGCTACGGTGGCGTTGTCTGGTCTGGGAATTGTCTGTATTTTCGTCTTATGACTTTAACTCTTTCACAGTGTTTTCAGTCATGAAAGTTAATTAGAACCTTTTTGGTCACCTAAAAGCAAGTTGGCAATGGTCAAAAACCAAGATGGCGACAGTCAAAAACTAACATGGTGCGACGGCCAAATACCAAGATGGTTACAGCCAAAAACTAAGACAGCTATAACCAAGATGGTGCGATGGCCAAACAGCAAGATATCAATGCCAAAAACCAAGATGAGGCTTCAAACCTGCAGTCCACAAACCAGTGGGCGATGTCACGGTGACTACGTCCACTTCTTATATACAGTCTATGGGTATTACACACAGTCCAGTTTTCCACAACATGGCCAATTATTAAAAATGATTTTATCAATTAATTATAGAAATATGATTATATGTTATATTACACAGTCAGGTGAAAATCTGTGTTTTAAATTCATGTTGATAAATCAGATTCTGCTGGTCAGTCAGTTGGTTTAGTGACTGTGAAAAATATAAATATTTTATAACTTAACCTGCAGCAAGTATTGTACTTAAGTACAATTTTGATGCTTTGAGTATTTCCATTTTCTAATAGTTCATACTTCTACTCCACTACATCTCAGAGGTAACTACGGTACTTTTTACTCCTCTACACTTACTTGACTTACTCTCGCTTACTTTGCATATGCAGAATATTAATACAAAATATAAAATGTACTGATGAATACTGATGCATTATTACAGACTAACCTACCCAGCAGTATATAAAGTAATTAAAATGAACTTAACCTGAGCAACACATTACTGCATCAATCATTACAATCCAGTAATATAATACATATTGATTCTGCATAATGAGTACTTTAATGGTACTTTATTGGGATGCTAATACTTTTGTACTTTTTCTTGAGTAACATTCTTATTTGTAACAGAGTATTTTAAAGCTAAAGATCTGAGTACTTCTTCCACTACTGCTGATATCTGTGGTAGGTTTCATGACATCCTTTAAAAATGCGGATGTGTGCTCAGGACCGAGACTTCAGCCGGCGTTAGCAACCGGAAACCGGAAATGGAAGAAATAAAAGGGCAACTAAAGGTGAACAGATGCTGGGTACCTGTTGTAGTGGTCATCAGGGTATCGGTCGTACTCCATCTCATAGTCTGATCTGAGGACACACAGAGAGAAATGAAGGTTAGAAACAGCCACAGAGGACCAGATGTCCTCTATTAGAAAAGACCAACAGAGTCAAACATCAGACAGACATGTTGGCATCGTTGGCGTCTGTAAACAGAGTCGCTGAATGTCAGCGTTTCCAAACCAAAGCTACATTTGATAAATAGGCTCTATATCAGTCTCATATCACGCTGGCAGAAATGCACAATGCCACATTGTTAATGTTTATTAATAATTATAAGTGAAGAGTGATAATTAAGTGAAATTAGGTTTAGGCAGCAAAACTACATGTTTAATGTAGAAAACATCATGTTTAGTGTTTAAAAGAAAAGTCTACCTAACTACCATAAATAAATAAATAGAGATGATTCTGATACTGTATCAGCATCGGAACGACTCTAATAACAACCCCTAGTTACCTTCTCTGATACCTAACAATGACCGTATTGGCCGATACCGAAGTACCAATCTGGGAAATTCAATTTACACTCTGTTAAACTTATTTAACATTGGTACATGCAAACCAGAAACAAACATACATGCATTAATGGAGAGGTGTCAGAGTGAGGTGTGAGAAAGGGCTGCTCCTGACAAGCGCCCCAGAGCATGTTGGGGGTTAATGGTGAATGCCTTGCTCAGGGGCACCTCGGCAGTGCCCAAGAGGTCAACTGGCACCTCTCCAGCTACCAGTTCACACTCAGTTTTTGGTCCATGTCGGAACTTGAACCGGTGATAACCCTCCGGTTCCCAAGCAATAAACAAAGTCTGGGGTTGTAAGACCTGCTACAGAGACTGCCAAGTCAAAGAAAACTCATTTAGAGCTACTGCCGCCTCAAGGATTGTAAAATCCCATCATGTTACAGGTGAATCAGGTAAAAAATATAATTAACAGATATCACTATGAAACTTCCCCAGCTGATTAAGATAAGATGAACCTACTTACATCAAGACAATAATTTTTTTTTGTATTACAAGTTTTCTTAAATATTATGTTTAAATAAGTAAATGAGTTATTACCTAAGGATAGCTTTAGGTGAATTTAGAATAAATCTACAGATGTAAATGTAGTAAAATAAACATGTGAATGTGTATTTTGGATGTTTTCTTTGCACTAGTCTGAAAGAAAACATGTTATGGAAGCAAAATAAATTAAAATCCCATATTTATTGCAAAGTTTTCGCCTTGTGTCAAACTTCCAAAGAGGGAAGAAGAAGAGACGTCCCTTTTCTCAGCCGGGCAGATAATGAAGTAAAGATGAAGACTGAACTCCACATCGTGGCTCTATTTATCCACTGAGGAGGAATCAATAACCATCTAACACACATCCAGCAGCGACAGGCCTCTCCAGCTAATAAAGAGGAGGAGATGGAGCTGGACAGATAAAGGTGGGGAAGGATAGAGGAGGTAACGTCTCTGAAGGAGAAACAAACTCATATCCTTCCACTGTTGGTAAGCAGTCGTACCATCACTCCTCCTGCTGCTGATCGTTCATCTTCATCAACCGTGATGCGGTATTAATCAGCGTTTAACGGCGCCATCGATCCGCGGGCCGACTCGGAGCCTCGGCTCAGTCGTGCGTCGCCTATTGAGCTGTGTAGGAGCAAACCTTTAAACATGACTATTGATCTGCAGGACAGCCGCGCTCCTCTGAGACGGGATCACTCTAAATGACTCTTTCATGGCTCGCACTGCTGGTTTATCTGTGTAATTAGGTCTGATATTACAGCAGCGCCGCCACCTGGGAGGACGCTCCTCGCCGTGATTATGGGCACATAACGGCCGATACAAGCGGCGACTGAGTTCCTATAATGCCAGTAAAAAAACGTCCTTCAGGCTGTTCTGGATTTGATGAGCAGCAGTCTGGGCTCAGGTCCACCGTGGTGTGTTTAGCGAAATGAACAAATGAGCCTCACTTTTTAATCCTTTTAATTCTCCTCCTCATCGCTGCTGTCGGCGACGAGCACTTTTCTAAATCAACTGATTTCAATTCACCAGACTAATTATGTAACAGCTCCGTGAGTGTTTAAAGGGACTGCTGCTGCACAAGAAGCCAATGAAGATGTGTAGCTCTAATCTGATTGTAGTGGGTAAATTTAATGTTAATGCATTTTCTCCAGGCAGTTACAGCCTGATTCACAGGAGGTTCATAGACATTTTGGGTGATTTTGGAGGACAGGATTTCTGGAAAATATCGCCTGCTGTATGAACACTATTGAATGGGACCAGGATCAATAGAGTTATGGTGTATTCACACCAAGAATGGAGCTACCTTTTTGCACAGCGCGATTATATATATGGCCAATGCCAAGAGGCGAATAGATGTATATTCAATGCAAATGATGCTCGAGATCAGACCTGGGCATTACAGGACCTGTGGGCTGGAAGCGGGCCTTGTGATGACGATTCAGTGACGGGGTTAACTCTGAGGAGAGTAACCTTATCGACTCAGTGACGGGGTTAACTCTGAGGAGAGTAACGACTCAGTGACGGGGTTAACTCTGAGGAGAGTAACATTATCGACTCAGTGTCGGGGTTAACTCTGAGGAGAGTAACATTATCGACTCAGTGACAGGGTTAACTCTGAGGAGAGTAACGTTATCGACTCAGTGACAGGGGTTAACTCTGAGGAGAGTAACGTTATCGACTCAGTGTCGGGGTTAACTCTGAGGAGAGTAACATTATCGACTCAGTGACAGGGTTAACTCTGAGGAGAGTAACGTTATCGACTCAGTGACAGGGGTTAACTCTGAGGAGAGTAACGTTATCGACTCAGTGACGGGGTTAACTCTGAGGAGAGTAACGTTATCGACTCAATGACAGTTTAACTCTGAGGAGAGTAATGTTATCGACTCAGTGACAGGGGTTAACTCTGAGGAGAGTAACGTTATCGACTCAGTGACAGGGGTTAACTCTGAGGAGAGTAACTTTGTCGACTCAGTGACGGGGTTAACTCTGAGGAGAGTAACCTTATCGACTCAATGACGGGTTAACTCTGAGGAGAGTAATGTTATCGACTCAGTGACAGGGGTTAACTCTGAGGAGAGTAACATTATCGACTCAGTGACGGGGTTAACTCTGAGGAGAGTAACGTTATCGACTCAGTGACGGGGGTTAACTCTGAGGAGAGTAACCTTATCGACTCAATGACAGGGGTTAACTCTGAGGAGAGTAACGTTATCGACTCAGTGACGGGGGTTAACTCTGAGGAGAGTAACGTTATCGACTCAGTGACAGGGGTTAACTCTGAGGAGAGTAACGTTATCGACTCAGTGACAGGGGTTAACTCTGAGGAGAGTAACGTTATCGACTCAGTGACAGGGGTTAACTCTGAGGAGAGTAACGTTATCGACTCAGTGACGGGGTTAACTCTGAGGAGAGTAACGTTATCGACTCAGTGACAGGGGTTAACTCTGACGAGAGTAACGTTATCGACTCAGTGACGGGGGTTAACTCTGAGGACAGTAACGTTATCGACTCAGTGACGGGGGTTAACTCTGAGGAGAGTAACCTTATCGACTCAATGACAGGGGTTAACTCTGAGGAGAGTAACCTTATCGACTCAGTGACGGGGTTAACTCTGAGGAGAGTAACCTTATCGACTCAGTGACGGGGTTAACTCTGACGAGAGTAACGTTATCGACTCAGTGACAGGGGTTAACTCTGAGGAGAGTAACCTTATCGACTCAGTGACAGGGGTTAACTCTGAGGAGAGTAACGTTATCGACTCAGTGACAGGGGTTAACTCTGAGGAGAGTAACGTTATCGACTCAGTGACGGGGTTAACTCTGAGGAGAGTAACGTTATCGACTCAGTGACGGGGTTAACTCTGACGAGAGTAACGTTATCGACTCAGTGACGGGGGTTAACTCTGAGGACAGTAACGTTATCGACTCAGTGTCGGGGTTAACTCTGAGGAGAGTAATGTTATCGACTCAGTGACGGGGTTAACTCTGAGGAGGGTAACCTTATCGACTCAGTGACAGGGGTTAACTCCAGATTTAGCTGCTAATGTTGCTAACGTTAACCGACATGATGCCTGTCAATCACATTCAGTCGTGTGTGTGTGTGTGTGTGTGTGTGTGTGTGTGTGTGTGTGTGTGTGTGTGTGGACCTCACTGTTTAGACCGATGTTCGCGTCTACTGCGAGCAACAAGAAGCTGAGCAATTTCTTACTCTTACAGAGTCGCTTTAACATATCTGGCAAGTTGCAAAAGTGTTGACAGTGACCGTATCAGTAAAACATTGTTTTGTGGTGATTATGTTTGTTACCTCAATGTAAATGGGAAAACGATTTAGAGGCTGAACCTTTTGAACAGGAAGGAAGGAGTTAAAACTAATGAACATACAGATCATGGTAGCCGAGTGCTTACAGCCCCTCTTCCTCCTGAATTTATACACTGTCCTCTGCCAAATAACGGACAAAATGCCATAAAAAACTTTAAAATCATGTTTTAAAACGGTCATAATCAGTCTGTGTTTGGTGATATAATTTGGCCTGTTTATTGTCCAGACTGTGACAGATTCACACCACCTCTACAGTTATTACAATCATAGGAGGATCTGAGGTAAAACCTCACACAACAGCCCAGCTGGACCTCGTCCTGGTTCACTTATTAAAATCCATCCAATCAGTCTGCAGCAGTAGAAATAGGAAGCCTCTATTCAGCAGGATTCCTCTTTTCTTTCCTGGTTTTAAGAGTATTTTGGTGATTTTCGACAGCAGAGGTTAAGCTGCTGTCAGTCAGTCAGTCTGCAGGATTTCTCTAAAACTTAACGACAGCTTTCACAGATCAGCCTCAGGCCACGAGGAGCTAATTAGATTTAGGAGATCCAGATTACAGCGGCAGTCCTGGGGGGATGTTTGCAGGGTCAACAGCTGCATCGAAATTAAATCAAAAGTGACAGAAATTAGGCATTTGGGAGCAACAGTAACAGCGTTTGAACAGGTGAGTTATAAAATATTAATTGATAAACACCTAATTTGAAACACAAATAATTGGTTATGTCAAGTGTCAAGTCACTGTTATTAGCTGACCCTGATGTGTCCTTATAAATAAAACTGAAATAGGATGTTCATAAATTAGCCTTTTACATCACCATTATGGATATTGTGACCATAATTAAAGGTTAAAATGTGATTTCTTGTTTACATCTAAATTTCCCAATTCATTTCATTTTATTATAAACTAAATGTATTTTAAAGGCAGGTCCATCTGCATTGTTTCCAAAACAAAATGCCAACTCATCCATTAACTAAAAGCAGTGATGTAGGTCACTAATGTAATCTAATCGATAAAGTTCAACGCCAGCACTAGTCAATGTGAGCTGTGCTGAAAGGGTTAGTTTGGACTGTTTGAAGTGGGGTCGTATGGACGTACAGTATACTCCCACATTCTAAGAGGTACAATTACTGGGTTTTTAAAGGAATCTGGTAGCTTTGAAGAGCGCACAGCTAACCTAAGCCACCTGAAAAGAAAATCAGTTTAAGAGTACACTATATTTAAAATACTTTCACCACTTTACCTCAAGTACTTGTTAGCAGGAATAGGATATTTGTAACAGGTAAATAAACCAAAGTACAGTTATAATAATCAATATAATCATGTAATGGGGGCGGCAGTAGCTCAGTCTGTAGGGAGTTGGCTTGGGAACTGGAGGGTCACCGGTTCAAGTCCCGACATGGACCAAGAACTGAGTGTGAACTGGTAAGCTGGAGAGGTGCCAGTTTACCTCTTGGGCACTGCCGAGGTGCCCCTGAGCAAGGCACCAAACCCCCAACTGCTCGGGGCGCTTGTCAGGAGCAGCCCCCTCACTCTGACATCTCTCCATTGATGCATGTATATGGGTCCTGCATGTACTGTGTATAAGTTACAACAGAGTGTAAAAATTGAATTTCCCCTAGTGGAACTAATAAAGGTTGATCTTCTTCTTCTTCTAAAGTACAAGTCACTACTTAAATACAGTAAATGGACTCAAGTACTGCTGCTGTATAAAACCCAGAGCAGTTTAGCGGTGAGGTTGCGTCAGTGTTGTGCTCCTAATAATCACAGTGAAGAAGCTCCTCTGGGTGTCAATAAGGCTTTTAATTTGCTCTGCGCTGCACTGCTGGAGAACCTAATGGTGTTATTAGAGAACTCAGTGGCGGTTCTCCTGATGGGAATAATTACACAGCAGCAAAGAACGTCGATAAACACCGCAGACAAACACATTTAGAGAGAGAGAGAGAGGGAGAAATCAATGGTCTGTTCAAATATCCTCTCTTCATTCTGCAGCCAGCGATATGAGAAGTGAGCTTTAAAAGCTGGAGAGTCGGCTCAGCGGCGGGAATCTGATGGAAGAACATGCATAACAAGGTGTGAGACAGGAAGTGGAGAGAGCGTTGATGAGGTGAGGCGAGCGGAGGAGTAAACACGGCTGAACTGAACGCTAAACACTGCACAATAAGAGGAGACACGGCGAGGAAACGTTATGAGGAATTTGCATTTATATAGCTGCTACTTACCCCCCCCCCCCCCCAACACTAATGACAGCATTCACACACCAAACAGCACAGTGTGTGTGTTCATACATATTCATGGCATCTGGCGGCAGGTGAGGCCACGCTGACTTCCTTCTCCTCCGTTCACCATCCATTTATTCTGATTTACCGCTCAGCCTCACCGGCCTGCTGCAGTGTCATAAATCACCGGCGGTGTGCTGTACCGTGGCGTGGTGAGACGGCGGTTAATGGGCCGTGCAGTCGAGCTCCCGCCACCGGCTGAGCTGGGCTCGGACCAAAGGGCGAGCCAGGAGGTAAGGCGGCTCGGCGACGACCTCAGGCTGCTGTGAGGTCACAGGACCTTATGTCACAACGCCACAGCCAGTTTGTAAATATTATTCATTACAACAGCCACACAGCAGACCCTCCAGTTGGATAAGACGTCACAGAAAGAACTCTGTTATGAACCACCATCATCGCCCGGATTACAAACAATGAGACTTCATATTGTGAAGAAAATCGATGCTCCTGCAGAGTGGTGCTCAGGGAAAAACCTCCTGCTCAGTGTCAGCAAAACCAAGGAGCTGATCAAGGATTTTATTAAAAAAGAGGTGAACATACACCTCCGTCTACACCCACAGAGCTGATAAAGTGAACAGTTTTAAGGCCCAGACAGCAGTCTGTTTGTCTTGGCTGACTACAGCCGATGGCCAGTTAGTACGTACGTTCTGCACTTTGGTGAGAGGAAATAAGTCTCCACACCAGCAGGTGGCGTTAGTCTGTATTCATCATTTTATAAAGGAAACAGGAGAACAGAGGACAGCAGATATGCAAGCTTTACAAAGCACCGTGTTCTGACCATTTAATACATTAATACGGGCAGACACATAGCTGACAACCTGCTAAACTAAACTAAATATGGTGGAGACTTTTAGTGGGAAAGCCAACGCCCCTGGACGGTGAGCTGCAGACAGTGAACGCAGCACCGTGGCTGCTACAGTAACTCTCCTGATGGTGGACTGGAGACAGTGAACGCAGCACCGTGGCTGCTGCAGTAACTCTCCTGACGGTGGACTGGAGACAGTGAACGCAGCACCGTGGCTGCTATAGTAACTGTCCTTACGGTGGACTGGAGACAGTGAACGCAGCACCGTGGCTGCTACAGTAACTCTCCTGACGGTGGACTGGAGACAGTGAACGCAGCACCGTGGCTGCTACTGTAACTCCCCTGACGGTGGACTGGAGACAGTGAACGCAGCACCGTGGCTGCTATAGTAACTGTCCTTACGGTGGACTGGAGACAGTCAGCTGGTCAGCCTCTATCTGCATTATCATCTGAATTATATTTAAATTACACGTTTTGTCTTTGCATGTAAACACGTTCGGTCATTTCAGAGTAAATGAGGTGAAACAGCCGTCGTCGCTGCAGCGCCATCAAAGGTGACATTTAAATCTATACAAGGAGGCTCTTCAGTTTTATCTGTGTGTGTGTGTGTGTGTGTGTGTGTGTGTGTGTGTGTGTGTGTGTGTGTGTTGGGTTAAATGGCTTTTGTTTTGTTGTGTTTTTTTTGTGCAGCCTCTTTATCGAGCTGTTATTTTTCTCCTCAAAGGAAAGGCTGATTCATCTCTTTCTACTAAACGCTCATCTCAGCAGGGCGACCGAGGGACAAGAAGACATAATTACAGCATTCTGCACAGTTCACGGTCTCTCTCTCTCTCTCTCTCTCTCTCTCTCTCCCTCCTTCCCATCAACACCTTATCTCTCGTCCTCTGTCTCTCCTTTGCTTTCCCTGCGTCTGCCTCCTCATCAGTGTTGATGTGAAGTTAATCAGGAGGTGATGAAAACAGAGTCCACTTCTAATAAAACAGCAGATCAATGTGAACACTGTACCACATTAAACCTGTTGGGATTCATTCACATGGAAGCAACCTGCAGATGTCCCAGCATGCTGTGTGTCTCTGAGACCAAGGGGGCAGATTTTGGTAGGCACAGATGGGGCATTATTCATTCATTCATTAGCCATAACCACTTATTCAGGGTCGCAGGTTTTTGCAGTATATCCCACGCCGTCGGCTCTAGTCTGCCTGTGTTGGTTTTTCAGCCGATTCGGTACGTTGAGAGTGAGAGAAATCACTCTGATTGGCTGTTCAGCTTTAAACGAATCAGTGCAGGAGAAGAGAAAAGGAAGCAAGGAAAGCAAGCTGACGTTAGCGTAAAGTCAAAAGGAAAACACAGAAGGCTCTTCTCATTTTTCACCTTCATCCCATCTGATCATCAAACACACGGATATTTTCACAGCAACATTAGGAATGACGTTAAGCGGCGAATGAGAGTGGTGTGAAATTGTCGGCAGACGCCACTTTGTTTCGTGTACGTATCATAACAATGGCTTGTACGGCCGCTGTCCTCGGTCTTCCTGTTTCCCTGTTACCACCACCTGCAGGCGCAGAACATATGTGCTAACTGCCGTTGGCTGTAATCTTTGTGGTGTGTTCAAATACAACACGTTGGCTGAGGCAAAGGTAACGTGAGGCGACGCAACACTCAACCTACAGCGCCGCCGGTTCTTTGTGTCTCTGGACCTTAACACTAACCCCTAACGTAACAGTAATTTCATAATAGTAATAATAATTCAACAACACTTTGGGATATGGACAGCAGTTTTCTTTTTTTACAGTGAATGAGAGTCCTCACAAGTATCCTCGTTAGTATAGTGGACAGTATCTCTGCCTGTCACGCAGATGACCGGGGTTCGATTCCCCGACGGGGAGGAATATTATCCCGAATTTCCCTCCGGGGATTAATAAAGGTTCATCTTATCTTATCTTATCTTACAAGTACAGAAAACCGAGCGTGTTTGCTTGTCTGTTGGCATACCGGCCACAGAGAGGATTCAGCCATCAATCACACTGGAGTGATTTAGTGAGGCCCTGGAGAGGAGTTGTATAATTACACAACAATGCCTGTGTGTGTGTGTGTGTGTGTGTGTGTGTGTGTGTGTTTGACTGATGACAGGATGTCATGTTGAACTAACAGCTGCTGGACTTGGTGACACAGATCATCCAACATGATGACAAAGAGCTTCCCTTCACACCGACTCAAACTGCACAACACACAGAGAGACACTGAAGTGCTCTAGATGTAAACTGTGTTGTGTGTCTGTGAGTGTTACTGAGTGTTAATGTGACAAAACAACGTGATGACATGACATAACGACCATAACTAGTGTAAATAAATAACAACTGGCCTTAGCGACTTTCTTATGTAGCGTGACGTAGTAATTCACTCAGGACACAAACAGCGTCTCCAGGGTGAATCACCTGCGTTTATTTGCCGAAACGTCGACATTGAATGTATCTGTGGATGCGGTGTGCCAACACGACACAACGACAACCAAACATTTCCTTTCTTTATTTGTTCACTGATCCCAACTTCCCAAAATACGTAATTCCTCCCGATACATTCTGACTCATCTTCAGATGCACAGTGTGACTTCTACTGCAGAGACTCCTTTACAGTTAATCATCTCATTTGATTAGTAAAGATAATCTAATCAATTAACAAACATCAGGCAGTGATGCCAGAGGGCCGACAGACTGTTTCCCTTCACTACACCGGTGGTGCAGTTTATAGTGTTCCTTCACCTCAGTTTCCCCGGAGTCTCTGGTCTCTGAAGCTCAGAGTTGGACTGCAGCTCGGAGACGCCGGCGCTGCTTTAAAAAGCTTCTCTTTAGAACATGAAAGGACGTCTGCAGAGACACAGAAGTGATTTAAAATGCAGGACGGAGCGACCGGCGGCTCTCTGAGGGCGGCAGCGTGAGAGACGGAGAACAAACTGAAACAGGGACGGAGCGAGGAGTCGGCGGGTGAATCATGATTCCATAACGACGGCGCCAGCGTACAGGTGAGTCCGCAATATGTGTAAGAAAATACTGAATATCGTGATGTTATCTTTTGTGTAGGAATGTCACCATACCAGAAATTTAGAAGTCGACACCACTACCAGTGAAATTACGCTATTCTTGATACCACAGTAAAAAATAAAACAATAACCACTTAGAGTTAGTGCTGGGGTATAAAATTCCCTCTCTAATATCTGTTTTTATTGAACATCTCTTTCAGATGAATGGAGTCATTCAAGTTTCTCGCCAAAAACATAATTTTACGAGATTACATTTCAACACATCATGGCTGCTGAGCAGACCGTGAACGCGTCACACTAATAACTCAGTGGAGCCTCCATTAACATTAGTAGCTATGCTATTTATCCAATCAGGACTGAGCTGCTAACGGCTGCTACCAGCTAATGTCACTAACTCTCCTCCTGCTGATTTAAACACAGATTTGTTGTTCACACTGTCGCATTACCTGGAAAAAACAAGGTGTGTCCCCTCAGGTTTAGTAATAGTGTCGCCATGCTTCAGTTTTTCAGTGTTTTTCAGGTCCAAAACAAACTGAATGATACGCCGTGCGTATGCATCAATGTGCAGCATAACCGAGGAATCGCAGAGGCACGAGATGCCAAAGAATCGGACAACTACTTTTTTTTTTTTTTTTTTCTTTCTCTTTTTTTTTTTTTTTTTTTTTTATACTTATTTATTTTTTTTTTTTTTTTCTGCTGTAATGTGTAAATTTCCCCACTGTGGAACTAATAAAGGAATATCTTATCTTATCTTATGGTTTTCTATTCCCATCACTAGCGTTTTCCCCTGATGATTTCACCCACCATCGCCAACAATCTACCTGTATTTGGCGGACGGCGGGGACTAATTTCAGACCCTGATTATCAGGGAAACCACGGGGTGCATCTCCGGGACAATCCCTCTGGGTTCTAGATGCTGTTAGTCTCAAGCCCCAATGTGGAAACTACCGTTCTTATGTATAGTTTGGTTCTTGTGACTCCCCACTTCCTCTCTTCCTCTCTCCTCCCGTCTCCTCTCTTCCTCCCCTCCCCTCCCACCTCCTCTCATCTCCTCTCTTCCTCTCCTCTCCTCCCGTCACACCTCCTCTTGTCTCCTCTCTTCTCGTCTCCTCCCCTCCCACCTCCTCTCATCTCCTCTCTCCTCTCCTCTCGTCTCCTCCCCTCACACCTCCTCTCATCTCCTCTCTTCCTCTCCTCTTCCTCTCCTCCCCTCCCACCTCCTCTCATCTCCTCTCATCTCCTCCCCTCACACCTCCTCTTGTCTTCTCTCTTCCTCTCCTCTTCCTCTCCTCCCCTCACACCTCCTCTCGTCTCGTCTCCTCCCCTCACACCTCCTCTCGTCTCCTCTCCTCTCGTCTCCTCCCCTCACACCTCCTCTCGTCTC
Source organism: Pterois miles (assembly GCA_947000775.1). Lineage (NCBI taxonomy): Eukaryota > Metazoa > Chordata > Actinopteri > Perciformes > Scorpaenidae > Pterois > Pterois miles. The sequence goes on along the minus strand of CAMQGK010000565.1, from coordinate 11,738,838 downwards.
CTCTCCTCTTCCTCTCCTCCCCTCACACCTCCTCTCGTCTCGTCTCCTCCCCTCACACCTCCTCTTGTCTTCTCTCTTCCTCTCCTCTTCCTCTCCTCCCCTCACACCTCCTCCCTTCTCCTCTCTTCCTCTCCTCCCCTCCCACCTCCTCTCTTCTCCTCTCTTCCTCTCCTCCCCTCCCACCTCCTCTCCTCCTCTCCTCCCCTCCCACCTCCTCTCTTCCTCTCCTCCCCTCTTCTCCTCTCTTCCTCTCCTCCCCTCACACCTCCTCTCTTCCTCTCCTCTCCTCCCTTCCCCTCCCACCTCCTCTCCTCATGTTAAAACAGCAGCTTGTGCTCCAGATGGGTTCCTGCTCCTCCTCCTCCTCCTCCTCCATCTCCTAATCAAAACTAACAAGGATAAACCTGCTCTGAGGAAACATCCAGGAGCTCAGAGACGATCCAACATTCATCAATGACAGAAGAATTCACCAGTAACAATGAGGACAAAAAAAAAATCACCAGTAACTAGAGAAAACTGATTTTCATCAGTCAGATCCTGCTGGTTCATCAGTGTTTCCTTGAAGAGTCAACCTCTTGGTTTCAGTCCTTTTCTGACAGACACTTTGTGCTGTAACTTCAGAAGACACAAACGGGGAATCTCACCTCAGCTGTTCTCATGTTATTCTTCGTAGGTTTATCAGCGCTGGAATAAACTGAAACAGGCGGGACATTGAATCAAGCTCTCAGGTTTGTAATGTACAGCGGTGTATTAGGGCCGTTGCAGGGGAAGGGGAGAACTCAGCTAGGTTTATGCTCGCCGCAGTGAAGCCGGTGGCAGAAAAATACCTCATCACGGCTTTCACACAGTGAAAGAAGGCTTTTGTAACTATGCACCGATTTCCCATGCTGCGCTTTTCATTTCAACATGGAGATGTTGAAATTGATTGATTGAGATGGTGACATCTTATAAATACCTGGGTGTTCACCTGAACAATAAACTGGACTGGACTACAAATTCCTCTGAACTCCATAAAAAAGGCCAGAGCAGACTGTATCTGCTCAGGAGACTGAGGTCTTTTGGAGTGCAGGGGACACTATTGAAAACATTTTATGACACTGTGGTGGCATCAGCCATATTTTATGGAGTGGTTTGCTGGGGCAGCAGCATCACAGCTGCAGACAGGAAGAGGCTGGATAAGATTATCAAAAGGGCCAGCTCTGTCCTGGGATGCTCTCTGGACTCAGTGCAGGTGGTGGGAGAGAGGAGGACGATGGCTAAGCTGTCATCCATGATGGAGAAGGACTCCCACCCCATGAGAGACACCATCAGAGCTCTGGAGAGCTCCTTCAGTGACAGGCTGCTACACCCTAAGTGTACGAAGGAGCGTTACAGAAGGTCCTTCCTGCCTGCAGCTGTTAGACTCCACAACCAGCACTGCTCCCAGTAGACCATATACACATTCACAACCAGCACTGCTCCCAGTAAAACCACATACACATCCACAACCAGCACTGCTCCCAGTAGACCACATACACATTCACAACCAGCACTGCTCCCAGTAGACCACATACACATCCACAACCAGCACTGCTCCCAGTAGACCACATACACATTCACAACCAGCACTGCTCCCAGTAGACCACATACACACTCACAACCAGCACTGCTCCCAGTAGACCACATACACACTCACAACAAACTCACTGGACACAAGTGCAATAACAACACATATGTGCAATTATATCATCTGCTCAACTATAGTAACTGGACAATTATTTATTGATATGCTGGACATATTTTAGCTTTACTTTTCTATTATGTATATATTATTTTATTTTATTTGTATTAATACTTTTTTAAAATCTATGTTTCTTGTTCATTGCACTATCCACTTTGCTACTGTAACATGTGAATTTCTCCACTGTGGGACCAATAAAGGAATATCTTATCTTATCTTATGGACGACTTTGAGGGACCAGGTTCACCTGTACAGACGTCTCTACCACTGAGAGACCACAGGGATGGTCACGTGACCACAGGGACTGTTTCAGGGACAATCACATGACCGCAGGGACAAATACCTCAGGGACAATCACATGACCTCAGGGAAGTCACATGAAGAATAAACAAGAATATGAGAGATGGCTTTAAAAGCTTAAAAAAGGTCTGATGTAAAGAGTGGAGACCTGAGGGGAAGCACCAAGAGACGGAACGACTTGGAGGTAAACAACAGTAATAATTACAGAACACCAATGCAATGTTCGTCAGAGTTTAGTGTTTACTACTGTTGCAGCTGACTTTCCTTGCCGGTGCCACTCGTTGACTTCTTGCTTACCTACAGAGTATATTAAAACGAACAATACGCTGAGCATCAACGATTCAGTGCATGCTCGTGCACGCCATCTACGGAGGCCCACGCCACGGTGTCGTGAGTATAAACAAAGTTTTATTCAGAGAGAAAACTTCCAAGATTAAAGTTGGAAATTTACAAAACTATAAAGTTTTCTCATTAATTTGCTGATATAAATATCAGAGAATATCTGATTTTTTTCCTGTAAATGTAGTATTTAGAATTTTTTCTTGGAATATTACCCCCCTCCCCCAACTCCATAATAGGGGTGGGACAGTTCATAAAATTCACTGTTCGGTTCATCTGCCGACCGTTTCCACGCCACTCTCATTCACCACTTAGCTTCATTCCAGATGTTCATGTCGCTGTGAAAACATTTGTGCGCTGGAACAATCAGATGAGATGAAGAAAAAAAAAATGAGAAGAGCCTTCTGTGGTTTTACTCTTGACTTTCCTCACTTCCGTTTCTCTTCTTGTGCACTGATTCATTTAAACACAGCCAATAAGAGTGATTTCTCTCACTGACAGCCGCTGCCACCAAATCAACATGCTGAATCGACTGAAAAACCTTCGACACAGTCAGACTAGAGCCGACGCAGCGGGACGCAGAAAAAACTCGACCGACAGCTGACTGTCATCTTGGTGACTCAGGACATTAATACGCCGTTGTAGTAATGAGCCTGTTGAAGCTAAACATCTGTTTCTCTCATCAGATTTGATTCTTCTGATGGATTTGAGTGCTCTCTTTCTCTGAATGAGTCTCCTGAATTTGTGCCTAAAATGCTCTCAATATAAAAATCAATAATTCTCCACCCAGTACCAGGAGAAAAACTGCAATCTCAAATTATTAAAATACCAGTTAATGTTGTTGGATCAGTATTATCAGATAAAAGGTGTATTTGGCTGAATTCAGCACGTAATTCGTGGTGGAGGTTTTGCTCTACTGATTATAGACGTGGCAGATTGATCAGTTCAGTGGGTGACCTTTGACCCTTCGCCTTACTTTCTCACAATACAGAAATAAAGACTAGAAGCTGATCTGAAGCTGTTGTGGCAGTCGATGTTGGCCCATGCAGAGTTCCCCACTGAGGCTGCCTGGCTGTAAATCTCTGGCTCTGGCCGGCGCAGAGTCGTGTTCGCCCCAACTTTAATCCGTCCAGAGGCGGGCGGCAGTGGGATTTGGGAGGACGGTTTGACGGTTAGCCTCCATGTAAACAGAGAATGAGGTTAAAGGAGGGGACAGCTGGACCGTCACTCACAACTCACAGTACTGCTACTACTCTGAATAGTACTACTGTTAAAAAATGTGTATTCAATATGCTTGTAAACACAAACAAACTCATCACCAAAAACTTTTACTTTCATGAAATCAAACCCCAAGTCCAGTGGTGGAGGAAGTATTCAGATCCAAAACACCAAGATATTGTCCTTGAATGTGCAAAACTACTTGGGGATAAAAGAGTTTATTGCTAATTTGTGATAACGGCCCACATTCATCATGTTAACATGAAAAGTGATGGAATAAGTTGTGGAAAGAATATGTGTATCGATCAATTATAATATGTAATTGTGATTAATCACGGTTGTCCCTAGTTAATCGCAATTAATGGCAGATTAATTGTAGAGTTCTTTTAATAACCTCATCTCGTTGTTATCTGCTCAAAATGTACCTTAAAGTGAGGTTTGTCAAGTATTTAATACTCTTATCAAATGCCTGGAAATATATTTTTGCTCTGTCCTCTTATGAGAATGATGTGTGTGTGTAAACTTGGAGTTCAAAAGTATCCCAGCATGCATTTTGCTTCAAGCTCAGGACTGTAATTTTGTAATAAAGCTACGTCAACAAATTTAGCTCTGATTAGGACTGTCAATTGATGATTGCATGATTGTCATGACTAATCATGACTTCTGGTGTTATTGGAGACTTTTGGAGACTCTGACGTGAAAAGCAGGCATCGTTCTTCCTCTTCTCAACGAACAGCAGCTGCTGCCGTGGACCTTCCCCCGACCCAAAGCACCCACAGGCGGCCCAGTCCGAGTCCTCAGTCAGCGGTCCCTCCAGCACAACTATAACAAGTCACAGACTGATAAGTAGTTTTGAGGTTGGTGGTAAAGCTGTGAGCTTAGTTTACAACAAACGTGTCTGTATTCAAAGAAAACAACTAGAACGTCACTTTGAGACAAAACCTGCAGAAAAATCCAGAAAGCTGTCTGGAGATGAGAAGGAGAGGACAGCCGAGGGGCTGCTGGCTGAGATACTAAAGCAGAGAGGACTTTACAAAGCTGCAGGAACCAGAGAAGGAAATGTAAGGGTGTTAATGTTAAGTTAAATGTTAAATATAAGTGTTAATGTGAAGTTAAATGTTAAGTTTTGTTAATGGAAACATTACTACCCTCAACAGTCAGTCCTGTACGGTTCAAAGTGTCCTGTATATAATGTAATCTTCTTAATAATATGTTGCTTGGAGGGATTTTCAGCATAATAAATGCTGAAAAATAAGTATCCAGTATGTTTCGTCTGACAGTATTTGTTTGGCCCCCAGCAAGCAGCAAGGAAATATAAATGCCCCCCCCCCCCAGTGTGATACAAGTGTCAGCGACTAAATCAGTTTGACTGAACGGTTTTCTTCTGGAATGTCCACAACTTTTTGAGCTGCCCTTTAGTCGGATGCTGTGTGCACGGCAACGGACGAGGAACGGCTGATTGGTCAGGGCACGTAGAATGTCTCCTGCAGTTGTCTGATCAGGCTGGTGAAAAATAAACGTGATCTTGATCAGTGATGCCTCGATATTCAGTAAAAATACTGCATCAGCATTAACGCTTTCTTTCGCTCCGCCGCTCTGAGGTGCTCTAAATGACGGTAACGCTTTGTCCCGATGGCGCTTAACCGTCTCCACCACCTGAGCTACAGACACACAGTGCAGCGTTGCAGACTCACCTGTCGGCGGCGCTGCTTCCTCTCTTGGCTGTCGTGGTGCGACCGGCTCTCAGCTCGCCATTCATCCCGCCGTCTGAAAAACAGAAACAGTGTCAGATCAGGTAAGACGCTGAACGGCAGTCGTCTCACCTGAGCTGAGGGAGACAGTGATGGAGGTGGACAGGAAACACACACACACACACACACACACACACACACACACACACACACACACACACACACACACACACACACACACACACACACACACACACACACACACACACACACACACACACAGAGGGGCTCAGCCGGAAACCTTAACGAGCGACCGGAGAGTCTAATTGGCCTCCATCTGTCAGACTGAGATGCTTCCCGTCTTTTTAACAGCAGACATGCAGCTGTCTGTGAAAATATAATCTAAGTTATGAGATTAATTTCAAGAAAACACCACATGTATGGAAATTTTTATTGAACTTTATTAGTTGTAAGCCACAAGACAATTCACAAATGTGTACCATGATTTCCAAATATCTCACTATTCACATACATAACATATTTTTATATCCACAAAAATAAAGGGTGATTTGCAAATACACATAACTTACTCTGTAAATACGTATTTTAAGGTTTACATGTAAAGAAATACATACGCATTTGTGCATCAGTTTTTACACATGCATTTTCATTTATGGGCCACTTTCCTCCTGTTTCCTCCACACAGGAGGGAGTTACAAATGTCACGTGGCCCATAAATGCATCGGAAGCGATCTGCAAATGTGCAAATATCATTTCACAGGTACAAACCGATGCGTAAATGCATATACTGTATATCACTACACATGTAAACCCATAACATTTTTATGTGGAATTAAAATACATAGAGTAAGTTATGCATATTTAAAGATCACTCTGTCTTTTCGCAGATGTGACTTTACACAACACAAATACAAAAATACATTTGCAGCTGGTGAACTACTTGTAGATCATGGTACATATTTTTGAATTGTCTTCTGTGGATCACAACTATTATCTACAGATTTTTTGCAGTATAAAGTGGACAAAATTCTGCAAACAGGAGGAAAGTTACAAATGTCACGTGGCCCATAAATGCACCGAATGCGATCTGCAAATGCGCAAATATCATTCCACATGTAAAAACTGATGCACAAATGCGTATAAATCATTTTACATGTAAACCTTAAAATACATATTTACATAGTAAGTTATGTGTATTTGCAAATCACCCTTTGTGAATAGTGAAATATTCAGAAATCATCTTGTGGATTGTCTTCTGTGGCTTACAACTAATAAAGTCCAATAAAAACTTCCATACATGTGCTGCCGTCATGAAATCCTGAGGTTGTGTTGGGAATTTAGGGAGGAAAAAGCCTAAAAACATCATCTGTTTACATTCAAGTGGCGAAAAGCATCTAGCAGCCGAAGGAAATGTGATGAAGTTTGATGGAGACTGAGAAACAGCAAAACAAGTCCACAGACGGAGGAGATCGGGGCGAGTGGACGGGTCAAAGAAACATTTCATTTTAACACAGAAGACCGCTGTTCATTTCCTGTTTCTGTCAACAGTCAACCGTTGTTCCCTTAACCTTACCCACATGGTTATCATCACAGCCATGATGAGAAAAGGGTTATTTTAACCCTTTAACTACGTCATGTGTGCCTAAAGCACATCAAACCTTAACCACAGTTGTGTAAAATCAGAAAACTTTTATTTTTGGATGAAAAATACTGCTATCATGCCGTCAGGAGCGTCAGAAATCAGAAGTGGGCGTAGTCACCACCTCGAGTTCAGCATTTTGTCCATCGCCATCTTGTATTTTTTGGAAGGAGAAGTGACACGCGAAGGTTGGAGCTGAGCAAAAACGTATTAATTAACGTTTGTGAATTGAAAACACAGTGAAAGGCTTTAAGTTGTTAGACAAAAACACAGACAACTCCTGTTAATCATTAGGTAGCCCCGCCCTAAAGCATCCCCTGCTTTATGGTCTATCTGACTCTAAATGGGACCATAATTTACTAAATGAACATCCTGCTGTGTTGAAGAAGAAACTGGTGATTGAGACAGCAGCTTCTAATCCTCGGCAGATCATCTTCTTCCAGATCGTGGCGGTGACAGAACAGTACCATGCACTTTATACTCACAAACACTTGTTTGCACTGTTGCTCTTGAGACCTGCAGCTGCTTTAAAATGGTTCAAAGTGACTTTCCTGACTTGTTCAAGTCAATGATTCACTTTTTCAGATCCATGCTGAGCACCTTTGACTTTCCCATTGTAGCGTTTGTGGGCGTTTGTATTTAAATGGCCTCAGAGAAGTCGTAGTAGTCACTCACTCATAATGACTCACAGGAAGTTAAGAGGCCATGCTAGGAAGCTCATTTCACTGACACAACTTTCTAAGCACCACAATTGCTAATTCATGTTGCTGTATGTATATTTTGACCCAGCAGATTTGGTCACATTTTCAGTTGACCCATAATAAAGCAAACTTCCAAACTTCATGAATGTTTTTTGTGACAAAGAAGTATCTGATCCAATCACTCTATCAGAGAAAAATCAGAGTTGTAGAAATAACTGGAAACTCAAGACAGCCATGACAGTATGTTCTTTACAAGTGGATGTAAACTTTTGACCAGAACTGTACTTTGCTGACTTGTTGAAGTTGAATTTACTCGTGAATCAAAAGGTTTAAAGCTGCATCAGTTTAATTCATCATTTATGCTCTTAAAGAGATTTAAAAAAAGGTGCAGAGATAATGTTTCTTGTACCTCACCATCATGGTGGTATTTATATAGAGAAACCGAGCCAGACTGTGTTGTTTCCATCCTCTGTATAAACTGAGGGGCTCATTGATCAGCAGCAGAGGCAAGCTGTATCGATCAGCAAAGCATTGTGGGATACACTCAAGTGAAGAGAAGTCTGTTTTTCTTACTGCTGCCAGTTTGTCGTGTTACACAAGATGAAAAACAGCTGCTGCATATTTAGATGAAATATTTTTAAAACGGCACCACTACATTATGGGCTGCACGGTAGAACTTCTGTGTTCTCCCAGAGTTAGTGTGGGTTTTCTCCGGGTTCTCCGGTTTCCTCCCAAAGACATGCAGGTTAGATTAACTGATGACTCTAAATGTCCTGTAGGTGTGAATGTGAGCGTGAATGGTTGTCTGTCTCTTCGTGCCCTCCGATGGACAGGCGACCCGTCCAGGGTGAACCCACCTTCATCCAGTGCCGGCTGGGATCGGCTCCAGATGCATTTTGCATCAAGCTCATGACTGTAATTTTTTTATAAAGCTATGTCAACAAATTTAGTTCTGATCAGTGCTGTCAATCGATAAACCTATTTACTGGCAATAAATCACGATTGTCCATAGTTAATCACAATTTTTTTTAATTGTTTATGATGAAAGAATGGAGGCAAATAGTAAAGATCATTATTTTTGTATTTATTAATCTTTAAATGCAAGTGGTCACTTTTTTGAGATGTTCTAATTAAAGGTTGACTGATTAATCGGCCAGCCGATTAATTGATTATTATTTGACATTTTTCCATAATCGGCATTGGCCAGTGTCTGAGCATATTAAGCCAATTTTCAAGCAGGCGCATCAGCGGGCAGCCCAGTGTTGTTGCTGTAGAACACTTGACTCCGCCCCCCTTGTGTCAATCAAACTGCCGTTCTACCAGCAGACCTCAGCAGTGTTGCCAGCGCTGACGTGAAAGCACGTATCATTCTTACGCTTCCCCACGAGCAGCGGGTGCTGCCGTGGACCCCTCCCCCGCCCTAAAGCGCTCACGGTCAGCCGCCACATCGCCGCCACTCATCAAGCGGCCGGTCTGGTCCAAGGCCTCGTCCCACAGCAGTCCCTCCTAGCTGCACTCAGAGCAGGAGATGTTCATCCCTCCGCAACCAGACTGCAAATGAATCGCACAAAACCACCGCCGGCTGGATTTTAAATTAAATTTTGTCTTAAATAAACCACTGCACTAAAATCTGCTCTGCATTTCATTCACACAGCCTGAGCCCTGAACCAGACCACATACAGTGCACATCATGCTAAATACCGTCTGTGACAGTTGTGGAGAAAAAATTTATTAAAATTTTATTTAAAAAGTAAATCACAGTGCATAATGCAGTGAATTGTATTAAATCTTAATTAGCAGGAGGTATGTGTGCAGGATGTCACCAGTCACATTTTAATCATAGTTAATCACGAGAGGGGTTCTTCAGGATAGTCTCCAGCTTCCTCCTGGTCCTCCCCTCTGCCACCACCTCCAGACTGTCCAGCTCACATCCAACCACAGACCCAGCCCTCCTCACCAGTTGGTTCAGTTTGTTGGCATCCCTGGTGCTGATGCCCCCCCCAACATACCACGGCAAAGTATATACTCTCATCAACGTGGATGTGGACAAATGTGCTGCTTTATGCAAATGTATGTATATATGTATTATTGTAAATCAATGAACAATACTAATCAATGACAGACATTGTTCATACACCCGACTACAGTGTCGCGGGGGTATAAATATATAAATAGCAAAATCAAGAATATGCTTTCCTTGATTTTTTTTTTAGACAGATCAGGAATTGGTGGAGGCTTTACTGCATCATTGGAGCACTAAAAAAAGTTGAGACAAGCTCAGCTTTGATTTGTAGCGCGTCACACAGCTACAAGTGTCAGATGTCAGTTTGTGGCTTCATGTCACCGGCTTCCACTGAAAGTGACTTTAATCCTGCTGCTGTTCGCTGCTCGTAGCGTGAACGCAGCATTAGACAACACGCTCGTCTTTGTTGAGCTCTTAAAGCATCTTCCTTGTTGTCACAACAAACCAAAACAACTCTCAGTTTCCCGTTTCCCTCCATCTCTTCAGTCAGACTGAACAGTCACCGTTTGGATTTTGTAATTGAAAGCCGAGAGCAACCAATCTCTCTGCGACCTCCATCAGAGCTCGGTGCACGGTTCCCAGGACCCCCACATGTCAAGGCATGTTTGGGAAGGCAGCAGCTGGTCTCCCATCATCGCCCTCTCCCCCACCCACTGCGCTGACAGTCGGCGGCGAAGTTGTTTATGGCCTCCACACCGGCTGCAGCTTGTAGGACATTAGTCTTTTAGTGCAAGGTTTATGAGCGCCGTCACTCACCATCTGTTAACTGCTGGGGTGCCTTTAATCGTCCCCTCCCTCCCTACCCTGGAGATCGATAAGACTGCCAGGTCGCCGCTATGCCTGCCGCGTGCTGAACGGGTGATTGTGCATCATCGACTGAGTGATTACAGCTATTATTGCTTATTGCTTCGCATTGTTTGGATGACACATCGGCTTTGGATAGAGGTGTGGGGGGGGGGCGGAGGAGAAAGAGAAGGGAAAAATGAGAGAGGAGGGAAGGAAGAGAGAATGATGACAGGACAATTTCACACCCTCATGGTTATTGGTTTTCAGGGACAGGCTATTCAAAGTTTGGCAGGAAATCCAGAGCAGAGTGGAGCGGAGGCCGGCTGCTGGCGTCTGGATGAGGCCAACGATCACTTCTGTGTGCTGTACAGTGATGATGATGATGATGATAATGATGATGATGATTCACTGAACATTTGACTATGACTTGATCCAGACTGACTGGGACTATCCTAAAGTGGGCATGTCTGTAAAGGGAGGCTGGTGAGGACCCAGAGAACCCATTTACATTCACACATCTGGAGGTCAGAGGTCAACGGACCCCTTTGGAAATGGACATGACAGTTTATCCTCATAAATTCATAGTTATGATCATGGTCATGGTTAGTAGTAGAGGTCGACTGATATGGGTTTTTTATAGGGTTTTTATGGGGGGGGGGGGGCTCAGCTCTCTTTTCGTCACAACGGTGCGGCACAGCGAACGCAATACTGCCCCCGCTGCTCCGATTCTCCGGCCAGTCTCGCGTTCCATCGTCCCCTCACTAGCAAACAAGTCTTTGTTAGGTTTCCTAGTTTCAGATGATGCCGTATCATCACTCTAGTTTTAAAACTCAGCGCGCTACAACTTAAAAATCACAAGTTACATTTTATCTGTGTAAAAGTTCTTTGAGTCTCTTGAAAAGCGCTATATAAATAAACTGTATTATTATCATTTGAATACAGTTGAATACATAAGGAACACCACCAGGAAGCTATCAGTGACACTGTGCAGTGCACACACCACTCAAATCCTCTTTAGCCTCATTAATTGAGGACTTAAAGTACTGTTTTACCATTACAGCATTTGAAATAGCACTGGGAATGTTGAGTGTTTCCGTATGTCGCCCAGCAGCAATATCTGCTTCATTATCCTCCCAAAATATGATGCTGCAGGCTTCATAAAGCTGCTAATGTATGAAATTAAGAAGGGTTTACTTTACTTACTGCTCTGTATGTTTGTTTTACATACTAGAGGTGACCTGGAGACAATAAAGGTATTTAAATCAATATGCAAAACAAGTAATGACAAGCACTAAAATTAGTCTATCAACCACACCGCATCAGAGAGTCTCGCCAATATCGACGTGCAGACAGGCAGGAATAATATCCAGACGCTAACAAGCTAACAGGCTAACAGGCACTGAGTCTGCTGTTTGACTACATGAAGGACTCTGTTGAGCCCTGAAGCTCCCAAACTGTGTCTGGTCTTTTTCAGCATACAAGCTGCAGTTCAGCATGTACGAAAAGTATGTAAAGTTGAGTTTACAGCTTTGTAGTACTGAAGAGTTTCAGCAGAGACAGCAGAGCATGCAGCTACAGTAAACCCTGAGAGGATATGTAAATTAGTGCTGACTTTGTAATCTCAAATTTATATTAAAATAAGCAGTTTCTGCTAATACAACATTAAAACCACAGATATGATAGCCATCACTTTTGGTAACTTTTTGTAAATTTCTCCAATGTGGGACAAATAAAGGAATATCTTATCTTATCTTATCTTAAGGCTTCTCTTCTCAGAGCACATAATCTGAAGTTCATCACATTCTTCAACATCACACAACACAATCTCAGTTCTTTAATAAGATCCGGAGGAGAATCAGAGCAGGAAAACAGAGATTTACTGTCCTGGAACATTTACTGTAAATCATATTCGATCCAGTCCGTCCTGCAGCTAAATACGCAGCCAATCAAACAAGCAGAAAAACATCAACGGGTTGTAAAATGGTTGTATCACATGGAGGTAAGATTTCAGGATTATGGCCACTGTATCAGCACACACTAAAAAAAAAAATCAACTATTGTATTGTTTCTTCTGTCTTTTAAATCTTAATGTGTTAATATGACTCTTCTAATATTATCAAAAAAATACAACTTTATATTCTGTTTATCAGACACTGCAGGTTTAAACTATTTCTTCATACAGCTCATAGTGAAATAAGACAAACAGAATCATCACCGAGGGGAGACGGGAAAACATTGATCCACAACATTTACTCAAACTTTTTCAGTGACAGAAAATAAACATTGGACTGATCTCCCTCCAGATATTTGAGGCAGCGACGCTAATATTGAAAAATGTTCTTAACCGATAACTGAAGATTAGTGTGATATGTGTATATGAGCACAACAGACGACTCAGTCTCCAGATCACCATCAGGAGAGTTACTGTAGCAGCAACTGTGCTGCGTTCACTGTCTCCAGATCACCATCAGGAGAGTTACTGTAGCAGCCACGGTGCTGCGTTCACTGTCTCCAGATCACCGTCAGGAGAGTTACTGTAGCAGCCACTGTGCTGCGTTCACTGTCTCCAGATCACCGTCAGGAGAGTTACTGTAGCAGCCACGGTGCTGCGTTCACTGTCTCCAGATCACCGTCAGGAGAGTTACTGTAGCAGCCACGGTGCTGCGTTCACTGTCTCCAGATCACCGTCAGGAGAGTTACTGTAGCAGCCACGGTGCTGCGTTCACTGTCTCCAGTTCACTGTCAGGAGAGTTACTGTAGCAGCCACGGTGCTGCGTTCACTGTCTCCAGATCACCGTCAGGAGAGTTACTGTAGCAGCCACGGTGCTGCGTTCACTGTCTCCAGTTCACCATCAGGAGAGTTACTGTAGCAGCCATGGTGCTGCGTTCACTGTCTCCAATTCATCCTGATCCTGACCTAATAAATCCACAGGAACAGATAAAACCAGCTGCTCTATATCTAAAACCACTGCCTACTACAAACTCGTTAAATCCTGCTGCAGCTACATGACAGGTAAACACACCAACCAGCACCTGTGTGCTCCACTGAAGGAAGAAATAAAGTAGGAGCTCCTCATTCAGACCATCTGGGTGATCAGACAGGACACAACACAACCGTTCTACTTTCTCTCTTCATCCAGGATTCATTATTTTCTGACTGTGTGTCCACTAAAGAGGTCTCGGTTCAAACTCGTCTGGAGTTTCATCCTGTTGAAATGTGAAGCTCTGAGACGGTAACTCCATTGATCGTGTTTCATGAAGCCAGAGGAAACGATGCGTCTCACAGCTCATTTCATGGATGCATGTTTACCGCTGGCCTGTCATCAATTAGTAGGTTTCATATGCATTTAAAAAAAAACAGAGTGGAAACAACAGGGAGGAAAAAAATAACTAAAATATGGCAAAAATTCCTTATGACTGGCTGAGGTGTAAATGATAAATGATACGATACTTTACAATAAATAAAAAGTGGGAGATATTTTACTGTACATATACACATGTAAGGTGGACATCAACCTGTTCTCCTTCCCAATTCATCAAATCGGTCAGTGCCGCTCGGCGTCTCGATAACGACGCACCAAGGAACCCTTTAGTTTATTTAAAGACACTGAAAGATGTACGAATCCGGTGACATCACCATTTTCTTCTCTTGTGCACATTAAAAATGGACACGGACTCGACAGAAGCCTGGTGACACGTCTGAACACCAGCTCTGAAGCTTCTACGCTGCAACAGGTGCAGTAGATTCTGTCTTTTTACCAAACGTGACTTGAGTCTGTCCGAGAAAACACACTGATCGTGTCGATCAGCTCATTTCAGACGTCTCTACTGCTGCCTGTCTGTACTGCATCGTCATCGTTCATGCAAAGTGGCTGTTTCCTACGGAGGACGGAACCTGCCAAAAATAATCTAATACAATAAAATAAATAAAAAATAAATGACGATACATTTTTTTAAAAATGCAATTAAATGTAGCAAAAATAAAATTAAAAATAAATGTAGCCATGAATTAATTGATAAAATGTGACATAACTTGATATTTCTGTTTTAATTTGCTTCTTTATTCTGTTATCGATTGTATTATATTTTTATAGCATAGTCAATCTCTTATCTGCACTCTGAGCCCATCACAAGTTGAGTGTGTCATGGGGTGATTTGCATCATGAGGCAGAAATGCATAAAGAAATGTCATAAGAAAAGAATACAGAAATGAATAAGTTTGAGGGAATAAATAAGTGGTGAAATGCAAAGGGAGAACCATGCAGAAAAAAAAGTCAATAAATAAATGCAGAATTACATAAATAAATACAAATATTTGAAAATAAATATAAAATAAAAAGCTAAAATAAATGAATAAATAAAAGAATAAATGCGTGAATAAATAATAGTGGAAATGAAACAGAGTAGTAAATAAATAAGGGAATTAATACCAAGATATTTAAAATAAAGAAGCAAATTAAAACAGATATATCAATTTATGTCACATTTGAGCAATAAATTAATGGCTACATTCATTTATATTATTTTTCCTGAATGTAATGACATATTTATCCAGTCCAGTTTATATATTTATTTATCTATTTTAGAGTCTGGCAGGCTCCGTCCTTCATAGTTGACTTCTGTTGCATTTTAGGATTAACTGACTAATTAACTCAGTCCTGTCTGTAAGTGAGCGTCCACCCAACATGTGACATAATAATACACAAAAACCTAAAACATTACATGTCGGCGTCCAGGTCCACTCGTTCTGGCAGCAGTAAAATAACATGTTCGAGTTTCTTCACCGCCTCCCCAAATGTCAGCGGACCAGTTTTAGAAACTGTAACACTGATGTTATTTCTCATCTGTGACCGTGGATGGCGGTGAGGATGTGAGCGCTGACATTTCCATGATTTTATGGATGGGTTAACGCCACCTTGAACGTGACTCCTGAGTAGTGAGTGTGAAGGGTGATCTTTATTGTGGTTAGCACTGTTTTCATCAAAGAAAAGACCTGATAGTCAGCTGAGATACATGTTTAAAGAGACACTAGATGATTTCAGAAAATTCACTGCAGTGAAGCAGTTTGTTTGTTTGTTTGACGTTCAAAATCACGACAGACCACAAACACCAGCTGCCTTCTATCAGCTGAAT
Organism: Pterois miles; assembly: GCA_947000775.1. Lineage (NCBI taxonomy): Eukaryota > Metazoa > Chordata > Actinopteri > Perciformes > Scorpaenidae > Pterois > Pterois miles. Next base: position 11,723,267 of record CAMQGK010000565.1, on the reverse strand, counting down.
CGCTCCCAACTGAATTTAAACACATCGAGGAAAATCTTTGCACATTTTTCACCTGAAGACCCACAGATAAGAAAACGTTAGGGGTCACGAGTGTGTTGGTGTTGATTCAGGTATCAGTGAGATGATCCAGGAAGTCGAGTCAGAGTAACAGAAATACGTTAAAAGGCTTATCAGACGCCAAAACACTGCAGAGAGGTTTATATAGTCATAGTTGTCACGGCAGCAATCGTTTTATGTCTTGTCACAGCGATGGTGTTTTAAACAGCGGAAACACAGCGTTCCTGTTACATGGTAATGTACCAGGAATGTGCATCAACAAGTTGTCAACACACTTATTTAGAAGATAAAACAAGAACACACATCCATCACACTTTACAGACGACTTCCTGCTTCAACTTTGACTCTAAACACCTGTTGTAGTAGCAATCACAGTGGTCGGTTTCCATCTACCTGCTCTTATTAAAAGAAATATTACCAAATACTTAAAAAGCTGAGAAAAATGCAGAGGAGTGACTCATCACTTTAAGGAGAAAGCTAGCAGCTAACAGGTGCTAACGTAGCACAAACGCTGTCGGACAATCACTACCGTTAATTCGAGCAGACACACAGCTGACAACCTGCTAAACTAAATGTGGTGGAGACTTTTACTGGGAAAGTGGCTGAATGTCCACGACACCACACAGAGCACCGTGGCTGCTACAGTAACTGTCCTGACGGTGAACTGGAGACAGTGAACGCAGCACCGTGGCTGCTACGGTAACTCTCCTGACACTGAACTGGAGACAGTGAACGCAGCACCGTGGCTGCTACGGTAATTCTCCTGACACTGAACTGGAGACAGTGAACGCAGCACCATGGCTGCTACGGTAACTCTTCAGACACTGAACTGGAGACAGTGAACGCAGCACCGTGGCTGCTACGGTAACTCTTCTGACACTGAACCGGAGACGGTGAACGCAGCACCGTGGTTGCTACGGTAACTCGCCTGACGGTGAACCGGAGACAGTGAACGCAGCACCGTGGCTGCTACGGTAACTCTCCTGACGGTGAACCGGAGACAGTGAACGCAGCACCGTGGCTGCTACGGTAACTCTCCTGACGGTGAACCGGAGACAGTGAACGCAGCACCATGGCTGCTACGGTAACTCTCTGACGGTGGAATGGAGACAGTGAACGCAGCACCGTGGCTGCTACAGTAACTCTCCTGATGGTGAACTGGAGACAGTGAACGCAGCACCGTGGCTGCTACAGTAACTCTCCGATGGTGGATTGGAGACAGTGAACGCAGCACCGTGGCTGCTACAGTAACTCTCCTGACGGTGAACCGGAGACAGTGATTAAAATGGACATTAGCGATTAAAATGAACATTATCGACTGTGTTGATGTTTAAAATGCATGCGCCGCTCGTAGAAAACTGCTGCGTATCAAATCAAGCGTATCACTGGATATATTCTCATTTTGAATATCAAAACAAAAATGCACTGAATTCAGATGAGGAACCTTATTTTCATACTTGTTTGGATGGAAAGATAACATGGAAGTCTGTTTATTTAAAGGGAAAGTGTAATGAAAAATACTGTGTCCCTAAAAATCAATGAATAATCTTGATTATCATTTTGGCTGCCCTACGTCTTTCTGCACAGTTCACAGTGGACACAGTTCTCACTGGTTGTTTCCTCTCATGAAGATGAAGTCGTTTCAGTGAACTCAGAGCATCTTTAATCTGCTGTGTACACACACACACACACACACACACACACACACACACACACACACACACACACACACACACACACACACACACACACACACACACACACACACACACACACACACACAAAAGAAAAACTCCAAACCACATGTGCATGCAACACATACATGCACTTTGCATTACAGGGTCTTCAGTCACAGTGAAACATCAGCGTGTTCAGTTACATCTTCATACTGATCTGTGTGTGTGTGTGTGTGTGTGTGTGTGTGTGTGTGTGTGTGTGTGTGTGTGTGTGTGTGTGTGTTACTCACGTCTGTCTCGGTGGCAGTCGCTCCTGAAATGAGTCATGACAAGAGAAGAAGAAGAAGAAGAAGAAGAAGGAGGAGGAGGAGGAGGAGGTGAGATAGACCCGGCCGACTGACAGTGTCTGACTGATGCTTCCCTCACTGAGCGAGAGAGGTGACCGCTGAGTATGGCAGTGGGTCGTACCATCAACACTCTGCTGAGAGGGGTGGAGGAGGGATGACCGGCTCATTATCGGATGAGAAGAGGGGGGACGAAAGAGGGAGAGAGTCTGAGAGGAGGAAAGAGATGTGACAACACTGGTAGAGGTGAAGCAGGGAGAAGTGGAATCAATAGAGTGAAAGCGAAAAGAGGGGAAGGCAACACTGACCTGGAGTTTCTGATGTTTCTCCATTAACCCTGTACATCCAGAGCCAATAACCGTCAGGGAACCCTCAGAACTCGTCTTGTGGAGATGCTACGCCTCCTAGTGGATGAAAACTGAAATTAAAGATGTTTTTTTTTTTTTCCTGCAGCAGCAAATACTGTATAAATCTGCTCTATACATCACATCCTGTGTTCTCCTGTCAAAAAACAAACATTAGGAACCAGAAGGAAGATGCTCATATTTTTTGGATTCATGATAAGAAACAGAAACAGTCTCATAGAATACTGTTAGTTATTATTAGTTAGAATTAGTGCTGTCGATTAATTAAAATATTTAAAATATTTAATCGCAATTAATCACCTGATTATCCATAGCTTATCATGATTAATCTGTTCATAATGTACCTCAAAGGAAGATTTGTCATATATTCAATCCTCTTATCAACATGTTAGTGGACAAATATGCTGCTTTATGTAAATGTATGTATATATTTATTATTGTAAATCAATAACAACACTAATCAATGCCAGATATTGTCCAGAAACCCTCCCAGGTTCTGACTTTAGCATCAACAATCTGCTCCAATCAGAACATGACAAACTGCAGCCCAACAGGCAACAACAGCTGTCAGTGTGTCAGAGTGCTGACTTGACTAGGACTTGATCCAGACTGACTGGGACTATCAGAAAGTGGGCATGTCTGTAAAGGGGAGACTGGTGGGGACCCAGAGAACCCATTTACATCCACACATCTGGAGGTCAGAGGTCAAGTCTGGAGCCCTCTGGAGATGGACATGACAGTTTTTCCTCGTCAAAATTGAGCCCAAATTTGGAGCGTTTTTAACCTCCTTCCTGATATGCTAGCATGACCTTGTTGGTACCGATGGATTCCTGAGGTTTTATAGTTTCATATGATATCTGTAACTTTTAGCCCTAAAACTGAACCTGCTGGAGCCTCTGAAAGACAGTAAAGTCGGTGGACATCAACCCCGACCCTGTGAGCCTCTTAAGGTTAATAAAGTTACAGAAATTACAACTAACAAATACTATGCAGTACATATATACATACATTTTTTTGTAATTTGGGAGCGTTATTTAGCCTCCTTCCTGCCAAGCTCATATGATTTCAGCTCTTTTATTTTCTAGTTTCATATGATACCAGCACCTTCACTCCATCTTTAAAACTGGGCTGCTACAACCTCTGAAAGATTGATTGTTTTAATTTATTTAAAAAATTAGTGGTGTTAAAACTAATTTATAGTATATACAGTACGTATGTATCTCTACGTGGATCTCTCTTCAGCTTTTTCTATTGTATATTGTTATTATTATGGATATCATTATTACCATTGTTATGCATTATAAAGCCTAGAAAAATCAGAAAATGATGTTGCTTTTTTGCCACAGAATAGTCATTTTCTGTGTGAAAATATTCACAACAAAAACAAGAAAATTAACTGTAAATCACAAATTAATTGTACAAAAAAGGGCATGTAAAGGGTCAGTTTAGGTATCAAATCCTATTTCTGTTGAGTAGAAATAACAGTCCCAATGAAAACTGCTGACATTGGTTCTCTAGATTAGACAGACAATATTTTTAATTTTTCAATATTTTTATTGGTATAAGCAGCACAAAGAAAAGTATTATATTGTGTTGGCAAGGAGGCAGAAATCTCAGATAAATATCTCTAAACCAAAACTATCTGCATGAACTGACCCTTTAAATATATGATCTTTAACTTTCAGATCTGTAAAGTCGTCATCGGTTCAGATGCAGATTTAAACCTTTCCACAGAAAATAAACGATATGTTTACCTCTGGATTTCAGGAGGCTCTGATTGGTTGGTTTGGTTGATAAAAGTTTAATCAGCGTTTATAAATTAACCCGACCAACCAGCCACCATCCAACTCTGATTTAATTGCAAAATCCATTATGTGATTTCATTTTAATTAAAGCTGTCCCATCTAATTAAGATATGATGATGAGGACGGCCGCGGCGTCTCCTGGGCTTCTTTATTTATCTGGGAGTTAACCTCCGTCAGCAGCTCGCGGCCTCCCAGCATGCATTTCAATGAGGGTTTATCCATCAGACCACACGGTCCCCACACACACACACACACACACACACACACACACACACACACACACACACACACACACACACACACACACAGTCTAACTGTAAACAGAAAAAAATATATATTTTGACGCATTTCAACAAACATAAAGGCTCTTGTGATTTGAAAACTGCAATATTGCAATGTTGATCAAATTTAAATGTGCCGCCCTAAAGGGGACAAAAGCCTGGGTTCAGACTGATGGGATAACGTCAGGGTGGGACCGCCACAGGGGAGCACATTTAATACTTAAAATACATTTAGTTCATGTTACTTAAAAACTTTTACTTCAGTCAGATTTTGAATGCAGGACCATTTCCACATTATTATACTGGTACTTTTACTTTGGTAAATGATCGAAATACTTTGTCCATCACTGCATACTGTTTTTAATAAAGGCTTTCTGTTGGATTTATATTTTCACAGGAGCAACAATAAAACAAACATTAACCTGAGAAACAAAGAGAAGCTGAGTGTTTGTGTCTGAAGACCAGCTTCAGTAAACCAGCTTCAGTAAACCAGCTCTCAGCCTTCATGTGGTTCCTCCTGGGTCAACGCTTCATGTTGTAATTAGTGACTCCACCAACATAAATAATCATTTCTTCAACATGCAGCTCGGCTGTGTTTCAGAGAGGACTGTCTCTGGGTTCAGACTTCAGCTGCATGCTGGGAAAAGACACAGAAAGACTCCACCTGGTGGACTACAGACTCACATGGTGGACTACAGACTCACCTGGTGGAAGCCAGACTCGCCTGGTGGAAGCCAGACTGACGCCAGACTCACCTGGTGGACGCCAGACTCACCTGGTGAACAACAGACTCGCCTGGTGGATGCCAGACTCACCTGGTGGACGCCAGACTCACCTGGTGGACGCCAGACTCACCTGGTGAACAACAGACTCGCCTGGTGGACGCCAGACTCGCCTGGTGGACGCCAGACTCGCCTGGTGGACGCCAGACTCACCTGGTGGACTACAGACTCACATGGTGGACTACAGACTCACCTGGTGGAAGCCAGACTCGCCTGGTGGACGCCAGACTCGCCTGGTGGACTACAGACTCACATGGTGGACTACAGACTCACCTGGTGGACGCCAGACTCACCTGGTGAACACCAGACTCGCCTGGTGGACGCCAGACTTACCTGGTGGACGCCAGACTCGCCTGGTGGAAGCCAGACTCGCCTGGTGGACGCCAGACTCGCCTGGTGGAAGCCAGACTCGCCTGGTGGACACCAGACTCACCTGGTGGACACCAGACTCACCTGGTGAACAACAGACTGGCCTGGTGGACGCCAGACACACCTGGTGAACAACAGACTGGCCTGGTGGACGCCAGACTCGCCTGGTGAACAACAGACTCACCTGGTGAACAACAGACTCACCTGGTGAACAACAGACTTACCTGGTGGACACCAGACTCACCTGGTGAACAACAGACTCGCCTGGTGGACGCCAGACTCGCCTGGTGGAAGCCAGACTCGCCTGGTGGAAGCCAGACTCACCTGGTGAACAACCAGACTCACCTGGTGGAAGCCAGACTCACCTGGTGAACAACAGACTCGTCTGGTGGACGCCAGACTCGCCTGGTGGACGCCAGACTCGCCTGGTGAACAACAGACTCGTCTGGTGGACGCCAGACTCGCCTGGTGAACAACAGACTCGTCTCGTGGACGCCAGACTCGCCTGGTGAACAACAGACTCACCTGGTGGATGCCAGACTCACCTGGTGGACGCCAGACTCACCTGATGGAAGCCAGACTCACCTGGTGGACGCCAGACTCACCTGGTGGACGCCAGACTCACCTGGTGGAAGCCACACTCACCTGGTGGACGCCAGATTCACCGGATGGACGTCAGATTCACTGCACCAATACAACACTCTCAAGGTACATTTTCAGCGCAGGACTTTTACTGCAACAGAGTATTTTACAGTGTGATATCAGTACAGTGTACTGCTAAGAGAGTATTTTACAATGTGATAGATTTTACAGTGTGGTCTTAGTATTTTTACTTGTAACAGCATTTTACAGTGTGGTATTAGTATTTTTTTACTTGTAACAGTATTTTACAGTGTGGTATTAGTATTTTCAACCTTTACAGTATGGTAGTGGTACTGCAGTCAAGGATCTGAATACTTCATCGCTGTGTGTATCAGAGGACTACAGGACTGTTTTCATAAAAGCTGTTGATTGATTACAGTTTTAGATTTTTATTTCAATACTTTACATCAAATTCAAGGACTTCAGTTCAATGACATTCCAGGATTTTTCAATGACATTCAAGGTCTTGTTTGGTAAAAAGAATAAATCTTGTTCAGTAATTTTAAAACCACAACTGGTGTCTTTTTATTTGCTTCTGAAGATTTAGAGATGAGATTATAGTGTCTGTTCACCCTCTGCCATTATCATTCCCTAGATATGAGTCCATATGACTGACGATGCTTTCAGGGTCTCTCTCTGGTGGGAGAATCCAGGCAGGGCTATCAGCAGATATGGCTGCCCTGTCATTTAGGAGCCACACCACATTATCCTGCATGACAGCAGGTTTAGGGTTTCAAAAAAAGCTGCTGTAACTGGAGCAGAAGTCACATTCCTGAGCCGGAGAATCAATCTGAAATAGTCACTAAATTGCAGCCGCTTTGTTGTTCGGATGATGATTAAAAAGACGCCACCAGCAGCTTCTAATTTGAGAGTCTATTTCTGGAGATGCTGATGGATCAAAAAAGTGAAAGTGTGGTTCCAGATGTGGGCGCCGAGGAGGGGGAGGAGGAGGAGGAGGAGGAGGGAGGGTGGAGAAGGGGTGACGGCGAGCGAGTGGAGGAGAAATTTGGCAAGTGCCCTCGAAAAGAAGCCGAAGGAGAGGAGGTGATTTAGTTTTAGGGACGCAGTGGAGCAGCTGAGGAGTCTGAAGAAACAAGATGCTGATCAGGATGAAGACGGTCGGGGTCGCTCTGTTGATGCTGAGTCTTCATCACATGTCCTTCTCTTCTGCTCAGGTGAGTACAGGTGACTCCGTCACTGTGGTTTATATCACAGTGTCTCTACTCAGGCAGCACATCATCTTATTCCATTATACACTCGTCTGTCTGAGTCCTAACAGCAGTACTTATACTTCACATATAAAACAGCAGTTAAAAGGATGAGAAAATATATAATTCATGTCCAAATTATGTTAGATAAATGTATTACGTTTGTTTTTTCACAAAATTTTGCAATTTCTTGATGTCAGTGAGTTGTTGAAATCGGAAAAGGAAAACAGATAAATCGTGTGCACAGTAGTGATGGAAGAAGTACTCAGATCTTTTATTTAAGTAAAAGTAGTAATACTGCAGTGTAAAAATACTGTGTTACAAGTAAAAGTCCTGCATTCAAACCAAATTGAAATAGTTTTGAATTTTAAATTATTTTTCTATTGTATTTTTATTTGTCAATTTAATATTAATTTAGTTTTCAGTTTAGTTTTATTAGGGCTGTCAATCCATTAAAATATTTAATCAGATCAGATCTTAAACAGAGATTTGTCAAGTATTTAATACTCTAATACTAATACTCTAATTATCAACACTGGAGTGAGCAAATATGCTGCTTTATGTAAATGTATATATTTATTATTGGAAATCAATGAACAGCACAAAACAATGACAGATATTGTCCAGAGACCCTCACAGGTTCTGACTTTAGCATCAAAAATCTGCTTGATGTGAATCTCAATTAAATATTTCAATGTTAAAATTTGTTCACTTCTTTTAAAAGCATAATTTAATTCAATCTAGTCAATTAAAAACAAAATCTTATTTACTCTAATGGACTGGGAGGGGTATCCTGTAATAATAAACTTTTAATTATTATTAATTTATTTTAAAAATAATAATAAGTTACTCCACCACATCTCTGAGGTAAATCTTATGGTTTTACTGGACTACATTTATTTGCTAACTTTAATTTAACGCTGGATTATTTCATTAATGTCTTATCTCTCCATGTCTCGTGACATCCTTGAATGTCCCGTAGTTTCATTGCGACATGTTGAACTTGGGTTCACCCTCCTCCGTCTCCACCACTGGGTCACTAACAAACCTCAGAGACGCCTCCAGAGGGTTTTTACTCCGTTGTGTTATTGTGACTCAGCGTTTTAGCCATCAGCCGAGGCTCGCCGGTGGGCTCGGGTCCAACTATCACTCAGGTGTTACAGCAGCCTGGGCTCTACGTACAGACCTCACACCTGAAGCTCACTGCAGACTGGAGACACACCGGTGAGCAACGATTGCCTCGGATTAACAGGAACCCCTAACCACTACAACATGCTGACAACAAACAAACGCTAATATTTCATACACATAACACAAATATCACAGCCAGCAAAAGAGGTAGAAGTCACAAAAATTCATTGATAAAAATGGAGGTGATAAAGATGCATGTGAAATTCATTAAAAAATGATCATGTGATTGGATTAATTTAAAGCTGATTTAACAAACAGCCATGATATGATGAAAACAGAGCCATGTTTCATCTCTGTCACCATCTTATATTCATCATTCACAACACAAAATTGACATTTAGCATTTCAGGAAAGCGGCCTCATGGGTGGAAGAAACAAAAAATAACTTGAAAATGGAAGTGATGCACTCACATACTGTACTACAGAGCAGGTAAATATCTGCACAAAGCCAAAAGTACGATTCGCTGAGTGGGTGTGGTTTTTTTGTTTGTTTGTTTTTGAGCCAAAATTAACAGAAATTGCGTGCTTTAAGCGATAAATGTCAGTTAGATTATCAGGTCAACATTTCTGATGGAGTTTTGTTTCAAAACTAAATGTTGAACTGAAACATGCTGGATCACTTTGTGGTCCGGTGGTCTGGTCTGGTGGAGCCTGACCGGCAACACCTGGAGCTCAGAACCAGAGTCGGTACCAGCAGGAGACTACACTGTTTAGCACTGGCAGAGACTCTACCCACATAATCAGCTGTGCTGCTCATCCTGCAAATGCATGATCCTCACAAGCTGGACATCACTGTGAAGGTCAATAAACAGGCTTTCCAACCACATAAAATACAATGACAATTAGCACTGGAACAACAGAGAAATAATCCACCAAACCGTAATTTACTAACATTTTTATCCAGCTTTTATATGGATCAGCAAACTGTCCGCATACTTTCATATTGTTGATCACACTAGTTAAGGAGAAGTGGAAGTGACAAAAATTACACAATAAAAATGGATGTGACATGAAAAATGGAGTGATAAATTGATTGGATTAACATGAGGCAGATTTGACCAAAACAGTCTTGATATGATGAAAACAGAGCCACATTCATCATTTTCACCATCTTACATTAATTATTCATCACAAATAGACGCACCAAACAGGTCTGAACTCCAGTAACCTGGTTCCACGATCAGACAGCACCACGTTCAAAATAAATAAATTTCAGCTCCTCGAAGTGTAAACTCCACTTTCTCATGTGCATCAGTCTCACACACACATGAAATGTGCGCAAGCAGGTTTCATCAGCAGCTTAAACAACAACTACAGAGTAAATGAAGCGTTTTACCTTTTCACACCTGGGCGCCAACACCTGCTGCCTCCTCTCTGTAGGACACTGACGTTAGCTGTGCTAGCTAGCTAGCGGCGCTAGCAGCGAAGAACGTAGCGGCCTCTCGGTTCCGTGGTACCGAACTTGAAGGACTTGCTAACACTCCCAGGATCCAGATATCTTAAACGAATCCTTCTGTTTTTATTGTACCTGCTCCTTCAACAGTCTCCTCTTTCTCTATTCACATGATTCCACTCGTTTAGACCTGCTGCGGTGTTTCTATCCCTCACACTGACTGCATTTGTTTAATTTTTTTTTTCTCTAAGTCAATCTAACTTGGCGTCAATAGGCCGGGCTCCCATTGGCTGGTGAGCGCTAGGGGCGGGAGTAAAGTGCAGGTGCAGCATGATTGACATTTTCTTCAGCAAATCACTGTGCTTACAGCACGCTTGGAAAGACTACAGTTACTGCTATTGGTTACTTCGTGATTTTACTAATGAACAGTTAGTCCACACCAAAGATCGTATATTAAGAAGAAGTGAAAGTCAATAGGTCGTTTCAGCACTGCCAGGCAGCAGAGCTACCAGACGCTAGTTAAACAAAAGTAAAACTACATTACTTCTGTTCTATTGTCATATTTAATATTTCTACTGAAACAGCGTGTGTTGAATAATCAAAAAACAAAATAAATGTGCTTGTTCTGAGCTCCAGGTGCTGCCAATCAGGCACCACAAGGCCAGACCGCAGGATCACAAAGTGATCCGAAAAGTCAGCTTTTTAAAACCAACGTAGCTCAGTTCAAAATCAATACCAACAGGAGAATTCACTGTGTAGCATTGGCGGAGAACTTAGGCAAATTTCACTTGGGCGCTACCCACATAATCAATAGAGCGACGCTTCCGCCACTCTGGACCGAAAACAACTACCTGACGCCAGTAAAACGTCCGCCTACAAAGAAAGTAAATCAAGAGTATTTCTGATCTATTGTCATATTTAATGTTGCTACTGAAATGACCCGTGTTGATCAATAAAAATATTATAAATATTAACACTATTATAACTTTTTACTTATTTATTTATTAAACTTTTAGCCCGGCTGCTCCCAGAGGAGCATAATGTGAGCGATGGACAGATGCAAGTGAAAAAAATCCAGCTCACAGATTTAAAGATCAATCTAAACCTTTTTCATGTCAAGGATCCAAAATGGAGTCCAGTAGAGTCCAGACCATGGATGTAGAAGAGGGTCCAGTAGAGTCCAGACCATGGATGTAGAAGAGGGTCCAGTAGAGACCAGACCATTGATGTAGAAGAGGGTCCAGTAGAGACCAGACCATGGATGTAGAAGAGGGTCCAGTAGAGTCCAGACCATGGATGTAGAAGAGGGTCCAGTAGAGACCAGACCATGGATGTAGAAGAGGGTCCAGTAGAGACCAGACCATGGATGTAGAAGAGGGTCCAGTAGAGACCAGACCATGGATGTAGAAGAGGGTCCAGTAGAGTCCAGACCATGGATGTAGACGTTGTGTCCTGTGCTGTCAGTAAATAGCTCCATGCTTCCAGCTCTGCGAGCCGCCAGCCAGCTCTGCTAGCTCCTGGCCGATAGCCGGTTGTTTGTGAACGGAGACGTTAATCCAGGCTGACAGCAGACAGCTGATGGGTGGATTAGAAGATAATAACAGTGATCAATTACAGCCAATAGATCCATTATTACAGCCACATCCAGCTAGCAGGAAGCTGGTAGAACCAGATATGTGATATGGGGACTGCAGGGAGGTGCAGTCCTGTGGGTCTGATTTTATCATCTGACCAGATCAGACCCCCTTGATGCATCCTGTCGATGCCACCCTCGCTCCTTTGAATGACTGTAAAGCTGAATAGTGTGGGTCTGTCAATAAACAGATCTTTACACATATCAGAGAACTCTGAAGAGTTGTAAGTTGTAAGACATCAAGGATGAACATCAGGACTCATTTCACAAGCAAACTGTGTTCAGCAAAACAAAGTAGATCATAAATGGCCTGGTGCAGCATCAGTCTGTCCTCTAACATCTCCTCGTCCCCGTCCTCAGGAGTGTCCGTCCACCAGCGACCTGCTGAACTCGCTGCGGGAGGTGGAGAAGATGCTGGCGGTCCACGAGGCGTCGTACCAGCAGGGCCTGCGCTCGCTCAGGAAAAAGATGAGCGCTCTGCACAACAGCACCATGGCCATCTTTAAGAGCGGCGGTGAGACACAAGACTTTATCCTGCTTTATTACACAGCTTTGTTGAACACTCCATTCTGATTGGTCAATCGCAGGTGCAAGCGCAGTTCTGATATTGGACCGTTTTTGTGTCAAATTATTGATTTCTTCTAACCTTAACGAAGCTAACAGGGCTTCACGTCGGGGTGCTGCATCGCCCTGTCGGGGTTTATTTCACTACAACGACCAGCTCGCTGTGCATTATCCGTTACGCAGAGCCAAGGTATAAGACTGAATAAGTTCAGAGGGTCAATGAACGCATCTCTATCTGCTCCCAGCATCCTGCTCCAAACCAGAACCCCCCCTCACGGCCGCAGACTGGGCAGGGTGTTTGGCGTCGGACACGAGGTCCACTTCCTGTGTAAACCTGGCTACGAGCTGATTGGCCCACGTACGCGAGTGTGTCTGGAGTCTCTGAGGTGGAGCGGCCAGCAGCCGATGTGCAGAAGTGGGTACTGATACTGGCCCAGAACACTGATCCTGGTTCAGTACCAGGACTTTTATGATGTCTTTTTGTTCTTTTTTCAGTCTTCAACAGCACTGGAAACACCCTGGCCTCCTTCTCTCCTGCTGCTCCTTCCTCTTCCTCCTCATCCTCTGCCTTCCCCGTCTCTGCTGCTTTCTCAGCGTCCTCCTCCTCCTCCTCTTCCTCATCTTCACCTTCTCCTGTCTCTTCTTCATCACCCACACCTCCCCCCTCCTCCGTCCGTCCATCTCACTGCACTCACTTCCTGGGCTCCACCCGCTGCACCTGTGACGTGGGTTTCACCATATCAGGCCGCGACAACAACATCTGCACAGGTGATGGATATTTCTCACCAAAAACTACTAGTTCTACTACTACTACTACCATATGAAACTACCACTACCATTACTACCACTACCATTATTACTACTACTACCACTACTACTACAACTACCATATGGAACTACCACCACCATTACTTCTACTACTACTACTATGTGGAACTACCACTACCACAACTACTACTACTTTTACTACCACATGGAACTACCACTACTTCTACTACCACATGGAACTACCACTACTACAACAACTACTACTACATGGAACTAAGACTACCACCACTACTACTACCATATGGAACTACCACCACTACTACTACTACTACTACTACTACTATATATGGAAAGCCGACTGAGTGTTTGTCCCTGATATCAGACAGTCTGATGTCAAAGATAAATGCTCAATCAGCTTTCGATATTCTATACACTACCACCACTACTACTACTATTGTACTACTGCTGTGTGTTTCAGATATCGACGAGTGCCGTCTGTTTCCTCTCGGTCAGCCCGGCCGGCTCTGCGTCCATCAGTGTGTAAACACTCCAGGCAGCTTTCACTGCTTCTGTCCTGCCGGCTACGACCTCTCCAGAGACGGACGCAGCTGCACAGGTCAGAGGTCAAAGGTCATCCCAGTATGCCGGGTGTGTGTGGGGGGGGGGGTGTTTAGAGATGTGTGGTAACTGTCCGTCTCTGTCCTCGTGTGCTCAGACGTGGACGAGTGTGAAAACCAGATGCACAACTGCACAGCAGACCAGGTGTGTGTGAACACCTTCGGAGGTTTCCAGTGTGTGGCGGTGGAGTGTCCTCACATGAAAAACGCCACATACATCAAGACGTCACCGATGTAAGAATCACCCCTCCTTCACCATTTCCATCTTTCTGCTGAGAGCGTTTCTTTATTTGATCACTGGAGGATGTGACAAGTCAAAAAACCCTAATTTTTCTAACATCATCCAGCCTTAAAATAACAGAGTGAAATCACATGAAACTGCAAACAAAGCAAGTAGAGGAGGAGTAAAAACTGAGCAGACGAGACAAAGAAAACCAGAAACCTTCTCACCACAAAGGACAAAGCCTGGGCGACGGAGAGAGATTTGAAAACAATGAGTTCTACCTCCATGTCACCCACTTCCTGTCTCCACCCGACAGTTAGCGTTCCTCCTCCTAGCAGAGAGTCGGGCTGAGGTTTGGCTTCAGACGCCCTGCTGAGGTCTCCAGGCTCCAGTCAGCTGATCAGTTGATGGCGGTCGAGAGGCGTGAAACAGGAACTAAATCAAAAGTGGTTACAGAGGTTTGATTTACTCCTACAGCTGGATCCTAATTGTAGGTTCTAGTAATGCCGGGCCGGCAGCGCTGTGGTGTGAGGACTCTCTGGGGGGCTGCAGGGTTAGCATTAGGTGTAGTGGTCAGTCTGTTAGAAGGCAGAGTTGCTGTCTGAAACACACTTTTAAGGCCTTTTAAGGTCTCCATGTGCCCACGCAGTTTTGAAGGCTTCATGGCCTCATGTTCTAGCCCATCACCACGTATTATGCAGAGTGGGCTTGGCTTGTGAGAATCACCTGCAGTGATAAACCTGTATCCTAAGTAGGACTCCTGATATTGTCTTTTAAAAGCAGCCTTCTCTTCTTGGCGATCGTAGGCTCTTCTGTCTCTGTCTTTGGGCCTTTTCCTCTTTCCAAAGAAGTTCTCCAAGGACGTTTGTTTTTTACTCATTTTTGCTGCTTGTGGCTTCATTTTTGGGATAACGTATCACGTGACCAAGACGAGTGTCTTGACATGTGTCAAGTAACAGAGAGGCACAGATTGTTGTATCCGAGCATTTTTCAAAATAAAACATCTTTTAGACTCTGATAATCAATAAAAATTTTTTTCCCCTCCTTTTTTGTGACCTGGTACCAAATGACCCACGGACCGGTACCGGCAGTGGGGGGACTCCTGTATAGAGGACGTGGACCCTCATGGACTCTGTTTCTACGGTCTGGTCAAAAAAATTACCAATACCCCTCTGGAGGTCATTTTGTAGGGCTCTGGCAGTGCTCCTCCTGGTCCTCCTTACTAAGGAGCAGATATCGGTCCTGCTGCTGGGTTGACGCTCTTCTACGGCCCCGTCCAGTCCTCCTTGTGTAACGGCCGGTCTCCTGGTATCTTTGCTGGGAGACACAGCAAACCTTCTTATGACCGCATGTATGGATGTGCCATCCTGGAGGAGCTGGGCTACCTGATTGGGCTGCAGGTACGGCCTCATGCTACAAGTAGTGACATGGACACTAGCAGAACACAAAACTAGAGAAGAACCAGTCAGGAAGGATCAGGAGAGAGATTATCTGTGGCCACCACATGTAAAACCATTCCCTCTTTGGGGGTTGTCTCGTTGCCTCTCTGTTGAACTTGTTGTCACTTTCATTTGCACCAAAGCAGCTGAAAGTGATTCACAGTCATTTGCTTCCTAAATGGACAGACTGATATTCCTCAAGTTTAACTGACTTGGTGTTATACTGTGATGATTAAGTGTTCCCTTAAATTTTTTGTGCTGCTGGTGTGTAGAGAGAAACCAACAGTATGCTTCACAGGAACTGTAGGTTTTTATAATAATAAACTAACTAGTTTAACTGTTGGTAGATACTCATTTATCTCATTTATCTCAAACTCCAGGAATGTGTTTCATCTCCTCGAGGCGCCATGGCCAGACAGGAAGTGACCGCAGAATGAAAAAAATCCTGAAATAACAACATGTTCTTTGTGATTCTGCAGGCGCTGTGAGAGGAACCCGTGCATGCTGGGAGACAAGGCGTGCACTCAGGCGCCAAATTCCATCTCCTTCCACTTCCTGTCCGTGGTTTCAAACATGTCCGCCCCCCGTGTCCTCTTCCGGGTGTCAGCGGCTCGCGTTCTGGGCGACACGCTGCGTTTTGGCCTGGCGGGCGGCCGCGGACGGGGCCACTTCAGCGTGCAGCGCTCCGGCCGGCTGACCGGCACGCTCCTACTGGTGACACCTATCATGGGTCCCGCCACCCTGGAGGCCGAGGTGGAGATGAGCGAGCTGGAGCGCCACAACCTGCTGGGCCGCTACCTCACCAAGGTCACCCTGTTTGTTTCTCCGTACGCGTTTTAAGGGGGAGGACTGATGGTTCGGGGTTCACCAGCATTTGGTGCCAGACCAGTTCATCCAGAAATAAAGTCCAACTGAAATCACCAAAGACCTCCTTTTAAAGTTAAAAGTACAGGAGGGAACATACCAAGATGTGATGTTTGTATAAAAGTAAAAGCATGTGAATACTGGCGAGAGGAGGCGGTTGGGTCAGAAGTGTCAGGTCATACGAGGGAACGTCATGTTTTTTTATAATTCAAAATGTTATTGATTTTGAATGGATTGTTACATGACAAGTTAACATCAAGTGAGACTTTCCATAGGTGAAATTATACATTAAATGGCTGCAGGGTAAAGGAGATACATGTAAGATAAGGTACAACACAGGCGATAATCCCTCACAGAATTAAGGTAATACCACTGAGTGCTTTTAGCCTCTTTGCAGGTGACTTGACTTTACTCAACTTCTGCTGTAAAACTATGAATTCTGTATATAATGTATTATCGATCACGCAGACCATCGTTATCTTTAGAGTTTAGCGGTTCAGTTAAACCCAAGAGAAAGGTTGCAGCAGAGAAACATTAAATGACAGTGTAGGGAGTATTACTTTTATCTTTATTTTATTAATGCAGGACGAACAACTGCTCCACTTGTCTAAATCTTAAGGTGCTGGAAACATAAATAAGTCCTAAAGATAATAGGAAAGATTTCCGCACACTTAGCGTAGATTCTTTAATCGGTCCGTCAGACCTTCATCAGAGCCAACATCACTCAGCAGAGGACAGGCTGGTGGAAATAACCACTCCCATCCTCATTAGTGGTGCTATGCACAACACCTGTCCACACCCTGAGGGTGGTCCAGGCTCCACCTTTATTCACAATACAAAGACGGGTGGAGCACAGTGAACACAGAAAACAGAAAAAACATATGGGATCGCTCATAATAATAATATCATACATATACGGTACATCACATAGTAAATGGGGCTATGAAAAGGATCAGGGGTTAAACCATCATAAATTAGACATCCACAGATCTATTAGAGAAAACAAACATCTCAGTTAGACCAGTGGTGGAATGTAACAAATGCTGTATGTAAGTGCATATTCAAAGTACCTGAGTATTTCCTTTTTATGCTACGTATATTGTACTTTTTACTCCACGACATTTATCTGACAACTTTAGTTAGCCTTCCTGTCCAGTGAAAACTACGTATCTCCAGGTGTGTTGATGTTAGGGTTAATGAGATAATAACAGACTGGTTTCAACACCACTAATTTATTTAACGCAGTAACGCAACTTACTGTTGTTACGTGTTGACTTGCATTGCAGTTTTAAAGCTAGAGTGAAGATACTGGTATCATGTGAAATGAGTCAACTCTTTATAATAACCATCATTTTGATGTAGTAAATTAACAGTTATTTTACTGTTAACAAATGATAACGTTAACTAATTATTAGTAATGCTATAATCTAGAAGACATGGTGAATCCATCGGTACCAACCAGTTTCAGACTAGCTGGTAGTGAAGGAGGTTAAATAACACTACAAACATGCACTAAATGTTGGTGAGGAAAAACTGTCATGTCCATGTCCAAAGGGGTCCCCTGACCTCTGACCTCCAGATGTGTGAATGTAAATGGGTTCTCTGGGTCCCCACCAGTCCCCCCTTTACAGACATGCCCACTTTCTGATAGTCCCAGTCAGTCTGGATCAAGTCATAGTCAAGTCAGCACTCTGACACACTGACAGCTGTTGTTGCCTGTTGGGCTGCAGTTTGTCATGTTCTGATTGGAGCAGATTGTTGATGCAAAAGTCAGAACCTGGGAGGGTTTCTGGACAATATCTGCCATTGATTAGTGTTGTTATTGATTTACAGTAATAAATATAGACATACATGTACATAAAGCAGCATATTTGTCCACTCCCATGTTAATAAGAGGATTAAATACTTGACAAAACTCCCTTTAAGGGACATTTTGAATAGACAGAAAATGTGCAATCCATTTGAAATTAAATATTTCAAATGATTAATTAGTTTTTAGAGATACGTGGTTCTCACAGTACAGTGACACTGCAAACGTGATCATCTTATAGACCATGATGCACTGCTGTAGATTAAACCAGCCAACAGCAGTTTAATGCAACGCAGGCATTAATGCAGCAGTACTATTAATCTAGAAATGTCAGATATAACAGGAAAACACTGACAGGGAACATGGTACTACCATTACCAGTACTTTTACTATAAGTACATTTTGTTAATTGCATTATTTTACTTGAGTAAAGTTTTGAATCCAGTGAGTTGTATGTAATAACAATGCCTGAGAGGCTCACCCTGGGGCTTCGTATGAGTCGGTATATTCGCTCTGTTCTCAGATATAATATCAGATACTGTGATACTGTGTCTTCGTTCTGATTGTACTGCTGAAGTGACTGTTCAACACATAATAAACATGGTTGCTCAGACACTGTGTCGTGTGCAGGTTCAATGTCAGAAGCTGTAAGTAATCAGCGAAGGTATTTTTGGATGTTTTGAGACGTTTGAGTGGTAAACTGTAGTTTTGTTGGATGGGCGATGTGTTTTGGTCTGAAGAATTTAACACAGATCTGTGAGACGTCCTGAAGCCTCCACAGACCAGACAGGACACACACACACACATTAAAAACACACAACACACACATTTACACTGTATGTCTGCAGACACATTTTCACACACACATACAAGACAGAAAACACACAACATGTATGTCTACACGAGGACGGCACACAGGCAAACGACGTCAGCTGTGTTCACGTGAAACCGCCACACCAGTGTGAGGATTTATAGACACCAGATAAACATACAGAACACTGTATACGTATATATATATATATGTATACAGTTCAGCAGCTATGACTCTGCTGCTACAGAGCTTCACTGTGTCCAGTCAGATGTGTGAGAGGACTCCTCTACACTGCATGTCTGAATGGTGTTTCATGCTTCGTGTAACCATGGTAACCTGTAACAACCTCATGTGACCAAAACAAGAAAAGTCTGAACTAATATGAAATGTACAGTATTATGCCAAGCAAAGTGACATTTTATACTTGCAGGTAAACTGAAGTGTTATTGATGTTACAGAACTGTCCGTCAACGTCTGTTTTGAATGTTGTCATTGCTCGAGGAGCCAATCCCAGCTGGCACTGGGTGAAGGCGGGTTCAGCCCTGGACAGGTCGCCAGTCCACCGCAGGGCACACAGAGACAGACAACGATTCACACTCACATTCACTCCTACAGGACATTTACAGTCATCAGTTAACCTGCATGTCTTTGGACTGTGGGAGGAAGCCGGAGCACCCGGAGAAAACCCACGCTAACACAAGGAGAAACTCCACACAGAAGAGCCCCAAGCCGGATTGAGCCGTGCAGCTCTAGTGTCCAGTAATATTTCAAATAGTATGCAATTTGCGTCTTATTGGTTTCATGCTATAAGGTTTCGGACATACTAAAATATCTCACATACTGTTTTTAGCGTGCCAAATATCATGTTAGTGTGGAATTTCAAACACAACCGTCAGAGGTCTGTACCACGAAGCAGGATTTGTGGTTAGTGAGGTAACTTCAGGGTTAACCCTTTAGGGTTTTCAGTCCTACGACAATGGTTCACGTCTAACCGGGGTAGATCACCATGGTAACTGATGCTGAACACATAACCAGGTTACAGGTGCTTTCAGGTGTAGTGGTGTTTACCGTGTTTACCAGTTGGGTCCAGTCGCCGTCCCTCATGTCGTATTCACGACCTCGTCAGAGGAAAGTTTCGGAAAGCTCCGAGTTCACGACTTGTGACGTGTTTGTTGACGTTGTGAGAAATGGAGGAGCTCATGGACGTTCATTTATCGGTGCATGATAAGGTAACACGAGGTCGTGAATACGACATGAGGAGGCGTTCATATGGACCCAACTAGTAAACACCACCACATCGTATGATAATATTACACAAACGTTAAAGTCATAATCCAGCTGAAAACAACACAGTTTAAACTGACAGATGCATGAAGCACAGCTGGATTTATGCTGTCGGTGTTTACCGCTTTGAATTATGTTTTTATGTTTATTTCTTTACTTGCTCTCAAGTCTGTTTCAGATGCTGCTAACCCCGCCCCTTTCATACGAACATGCTGACAGCCAGATTGAGAAACCCCGGGTTGATTTACCAAGTCGATATCCAGCGTCATAGCACAAGATGAAGGACATGGTCTCCTACACTCCTGTGATTCTGGACCCAAACACTGCTGGTCCAGGACTCATCCTGTCTGAAGACCTGACCGGCGCGAGACCAGGAAAGAAACAGCAGCTTCCTGATAATCCAGAGAGGATCAGCATATATCGGTCTGTCCTGGGCTCTGAGGGCTTTAACTCAGGGACCCACAGCTGGGACGTCCAGGTTGGAGACAGTGAAGTCTGGTCCCTGGGGGTGTTAGCAGAGTCCGTCTCGAGGAAGGACGTCATACCATCATGAATATGGAGAATAGAGTACTTTTATGGTAAATACAACACATTCTCCCCATCAGATCCAGATGGTGATCTCGTAGTGCAGAAGAAGCTCCAGAGGATCAGAGTGAATCTGGACTGGGACCAAGGGAAGCTGTCCTTCTCTGATCCTGATACGAACACACACATTCACACCTTCACACACACTTTCACTGAGCAGCTGCCTCCATTAATTTACACTGTGGATGATCTCTCAGGGAAGGTTTTACCAGTGAAGGTCTCTGTGACTGTAGGACAACAGAAAGACGTGGTGAGGACAGTGAGGACAATGGTGATGTGGATGACGTCTATCATATTACAACAAATCATAAAAATGTTTAATTTAGAGTCAAAGATGTTAAAACAAACAGAGAGCTGCAGAGATGACAGGATTGTTCCATCGTTACTGCAGAAAATCAGCTCTGTGGCAAACACACATTTTTGTTCTTTACATGATTTGTTCAGCAAGATAATCTCCACAAATGAACAACACTTTATGATTTTTGAAGTGTTAATGCAAACACCAGAAGTAAAAAGCTAATGTTAAACTACACACACTACACCACGGTCACAGGAGCGTAAGTATAAACAGTTCGGTTCATATCACGGTTTTCAGTTCGGTTCGATTCAGCGGTAAACGGTATTTATGGTGCAGTAAGGAGGCCAATTTCCAATTTCAGTTTGAACAGCGTCTCATTTATTTGCAAAAATAAGTGAACGGTTTGCCTAAACAACAGCAGACTAGGCTAACATGAGGAACAAGTGCCACTGTGTTATTTAAAAATAATTAATAAATAAAAAACAAATTATCGGCTCAGGCATCAACAATGATTTATCAATGTAAAGTGTTTAAGAGATTTTATCTTACATTATCTGTGCATTGTAATTCATCATTAAATAAGGTTGTTTAAAACTGTTGTTGTTAAAATGCTTTGATTTTCCATTTGAGGCCGACTGGTCGTCTCATGAAGCTGTAACTGAGGGTGTTTTTGTTTTTGATCCGTTCAAAGATTGTAAATTTAAAATGTAAGAGCTGATTTTCAGTGACACTAACTGTGAGAAGTGTTTGTGCTTCAGGCTGTTTGCTGACACAAAGCTGGATTGTGTGCAGTCGGATGTCTGAGACTCGATATGGTTTGAGCTCGAGATGATTTTCATTCCATTCGTAAATACACCGAAACCGCCGGCTGCAGCTAAGAAGACTGCATTTACATAAAAATCCCAAAACAATGGTGGGCTGTGATGTAAGGCGTATGTGAGCTGTAGTTAACTGGCTCAAACATGCAGAACCACAGACGAATCCTTTAATTCATTCAGTGGAAACATTTAGTTGCGTCAAAAGACAAAAGGACGTCTGGATTTAGTGAAACCACAAAAGTACGTTACTGTAATCGAGTTTTCCACAGTCTGAAATATGTTGCAACATACGTTTACCAGGGGAGGGTATTAGTTGTGGCACCGGGGAAAAGGGCGGGAAGTTTAAGAAACAGCTGTATCATTGGTGATGGACTGAAGATTGACAAGTAAAGAAGTATATTTAAACATGCACATACAAACACATTTCCTCTGGAAAACGTACATTGCATCACAGACTAAATGATATTTTGTTTTGTCTTTCTGAAATACAGACACTTAACTTTTGGAAACCTTTTCTTATGAAGCTTTGCGCCACAGATATGAAATAAGAGCTCTCTTTATTTCACGAAAAAATGTTTTCACAAGTTAAAGGGACGATTGTAGATTAAATTAAATTTAATTTTACATCATAAGATATACCCCCACAGCAAGTCACACAAGTTAACAAGGTAAGTTACCATTCACCTCCTACATGTTTATCATCTGCTCAATTATAGCAACTAGACAATTATATTTTTTAACATGCTGGACATATTTTAGCTTTACTTTTCTATTATGTATATATTGTTTTATTTATTTGTATTAATACTCTTTTAAAATCTATGCTTCTTGTTTATTGCACTATCCACTTTGCTGCTGTAACATGTAAATTTCTCCACTGTGGGACTAATAAAAGGAATATCTTATCTTATCTTATCTTATGTAAAAGGGCCAGAAAATATTTGCTTTCGGTTGTAAAGCAAATTTGCATATTTGCGTTTGGGGATAAGAAAACACCACGGCAAGCAGCACCTCCACATAAACAGACACTGTCAGCTGTCAAAGTCATCCTACTGACGCTGCAGGTTTTCAGTGGTTACACAATAAATGACGACATAAATTAATGTAAATAAAGAGACAGATAATTAAATCAATATAATGCTAGCTGGCGGTGTGATACGTTCCATAGCAACCACCTTGTTGTGTGCAGGAGGGCCTATTTTACTGTCAACATTAGTATTCACTAATAAAAAACCTATTTAAATTGGATTGTGTCTTTCACTGCATATTGCCATACGTTGTATAAAAGTAGTATAAAGGCTGTAGTGTCTCCAGAGGGAAGACTGAAAATGAAAAGGATCTGGAGGTGTGAAGTCAGAAAGATCTTACCAGACGTCTGACGCTGCTCATCTCCAGGCTACATTAGCTGCTATCTCAACTTCCTGGAAGACATTTTTAAAGGACACGTGTGATTTATTACAACATGGCCGTCTCCAACAGTAACAATAAGACTGTACTCACATCAGCTGTTCTCTCACGGCAGCGTCCTCAGCTGACTGATGTGAACCTGTAAAATAAGTTGCATTAAACTGTAGTCCTTAAAAGATCAGAGATGGTGTTACTGGATATCTTTCTTTATTGTCAACAATAAGATGTGTTAGATTGATATAGTTTCATCAGTAATCTTATCAAACAAGAGGAAATAAAGCATTTGTTGGGGACTATTTTCAGCTGCGGATTAATCCCTATTTGGTGCTCTAGTGCCAAATAGGGTGGGGTCTGGGACACTCTGCCAGGGGGTCCATGAAAATCTGTAATATTATTATTATCATTACAAAAGACTTCATAGTTCAATTAATAATATTTAAATTTTTAAATCTACTCTTTCATCCAGGGGACCGTTATTATGTGTAAAACCAAATGTAACGTAACACTGTTTAGGTAACACTTAATGTAATTTTATGTTACGTTGTTTCACGTAGCATCGTTTTCCATAACCATCCATCCATCTTCAACCGCTTAATCCCGTTAGGGGTCACGAAGGCGGGGTTCACCCTGGTCAGGACTCCAGTCCATCACAGGACACATAGAGACAGACAACCACTCACATCCACACCTACAAGACATTTAGAGTCATCAGTTAACCTGCATGTCTTTGGACTGTGGGAGGAAGCCGGAGCACCTGGAGAAAACCCACACTTACACAGGGAGAACATGCAAACTCTACTGCGACCTACATAATGTTATGCTTGTTGTGTCTGCTACGGGTGGTTGTTATTTAACTGTGCTGTTATATTACGTTGTACTGTTTTTATTTACAGTTTTGTTGTTACGTTATTATTCTAACACAAACCATTATCTTTTTTCCAACCTTAACTAAGTAGTTTTGTTGCCTAAACCAAACCATCGTTTCTCAACGTTAACCACTTGTTTCTGTGAGCGATTCGAGGCTGATAAGACGTATTGATGAAACTTGTTTTGGGTTCAAAAACATTGATATTAAACGCATCTGTGGTTTGCAGAAATGTACAAAATATTTAAAATAATATAACTTAGTATCTGGGATTATGTTTAATATATGTGTAATAGGGCTGCACAGTGGTGCAGTGGTTAGCGCTGTTGCCTCACAGCAAGAGGGTCGCAGGTTCAAATCCGGCTTGAGACTCTTCGTGTATGTTCTCCCTGTGTAAGCGTGGGTTTTCTCCGGGTACTCCAGTTTCCTCCCACAATCCAAAGACATGCTGTTTAGGTTAATTGATGACTCTAAATTGCCTGTGCCTTCGCCCAATGCCGCTGGGATCGGCTCCAGCCCCCCGCGACCCCTAACGGGATAAGCGGTGGAAGATGGATGGACGGATGGACGGACATGTCTATCTTTTTAATATGTTCCTCTCTTAGCTTTCTGGAGATATCTGACTGTGAGACATTATACCTGTTAGCAGATAAACTCACTGCTGGTTTGAGTCTCAGCAGGAGATCCGCTGACGAGACATTTTTTTAAATAAACACACTGGACAACAGAATAGAAACCTTGCAGACTTTATTATTATTAACAAACTGTCCAATTTTCATCTGTACAGAACGACAAAAGAAATCAAATAAAGAAAAGTGGACAGGAGGGAAAAATAAATCAGATCAGGAGCTCCGTGGAGTCGAACACAAAACATCGTTTACAAAAAAGATCTGTAGCATCACAAACCTAAAATCCATAAATGTTCTAGTCGTCATCGCTCGGGACGAGAACGGCGAGGAACCGACCAGAGATCGCCACACACACACACACACACACACACACACACACACACACACACACACACACACACACACACACACACACACACACACACACACACACACACACACACACACACCCTGCAAGGGGTTCTGGGATGTTCTGTACAGCGGGATCCCTCGGCGGGACGGCGAGTAGGCACGCTTTGATAAAACCCGACGTCAGATGGAGAAAAAAAGAAGTGAAGGCAGTTTAATGAATCAGGACGTCTCATTTACAAGCAGGGAGGGCAGCGCTCACCACACCAAGCTAGAAAAAATAAAGAGTACAGGCTAACTGCACGGTACGTAGTTTACAGTATGTCATCACTCAGTATTGTACACATGTACACAGATCGGCTCGAGCCGGGAGACGAGCGCTCTGCGTCTCTACAGTTGGCGAATTCGCTCAGACGCACCGAGCCTCCTTCCATCACACCGAGACCAAAAAGCTCGACGACGTCGCGACTCTCCGACGATTACGCCCGAAAACCTCAACCCTCTTCCTCCAGCATCAACCTGCAGGCTGAGCAGAGGCCCATCAGACAGACCAGATCCAGAAACAAGTCTGCTACGTTTTCATCACAGTCATCAAACCAAGCAGAGGACCGCGACATGCAGTCCAAGCCCCGCCCCCTGGGCTTAAACCTAACTTAAATCATCCTCTTACATCTCTTTTGGTAGTGGTCCAGTTTGGGTTTTTGGCAGGACCGCAGAGGGCCGGCCCTACAAACAAGCAAAAGCTACACAATTGGCTGGCCGAGTGTTGGGAGTTTCCTCATTGGCTGTTGCTCTTTCAAAATAAAAAGGCGGAAACAGTCGTTTTTTGCAAATGTCACGATCATGAAAGTTTGACCAAGCTGTGAAACTAGAAGTGGCATCGCCTGCTTCTCTAGATTTTGGTGGATTGTTAAGACAGAACATGTTGTTTCCAGTTTGAAACGGCGAGCAGAGAACCAGCGACCAATCAGGTGCATTCAACGATAGGCTGCGTTGCCGCTTGAACATCCAGTTAAGTGGAGCAGCGTCTCCTAATGTCCTCGCTGGACCTGGTGGACATGTACCATTTCTGGATTTAACACTATAGCCATGACCGCTGACTATTACTGGAACAATTTAACCAGAAATTCGGACTGAGTGAACACGGTCCAGATGGATTCTGGGTTTGGACCGAGTCTTGTTCTGCTCTTTGTGTTGTTTCTCTTTCCTCTGCTGACGTCATTAACTCAGCACTGATACTACAAAGATGACGTGATATGAGACAACGTGATGCACAGCCCAGTCTCACCACATGGTGTATGAATAACATTCATTTTTAAGCAATTTCATGCGCAATAACAATCGCGTTCTTGCTTCTGGTGCATCACTTTGCAATGTAGACACATCTGTGTGAACATGCTATGCTCAGAGCTGGTGACGTAGAATAAGAGAGAGAGACTGCTGATGGCGGGAAGATCCAACAGACACAGGACTTTCAACCAAGAGTATTTTAGTCTGAACCAGACCAGAGTCTGAGAGAGTCGTAATCGAACCCGACAGGCATTCTGCTTTTTATGTCTGAACCCAACCCGAGCCCAAGAAGCACTGAGTTTGTGTTACCGGCGTGCGTTCGTAGGACAACCATCGCCATCATGGCGGCCGCGGCTAACACATGAGCTAATGCTAAACGTGAAGCATAAAGTGAGATGGAGGATCAACTGGTTGATTAGTGTTTAACATGTCTCCATGACTTCATCCATCCTTCATTAATTAATGCAAAAAATAACATCACTAATTCTTCCTGTACGTCGTCGGCCATGTTTGTTTATACTAAAATCACGTTTGATCACGAGACATTTTGTGAGATTTTGAGCTGGATTTAAGAAACTTCTGATCCATTTCATGTTCAGGAAAAACGCTAAAAAGCACGCTTAACATCATGATAGTTACGTCTTAAAGGACCATTGTGTAACCTTTAGGGGGATCTACAGTTTGTTGTTATAAGTTTTCTTTAGTGTACAATCACCTGAAGATGTGTTTTTGTTCCCTCAGAATGAGCAGTTTATAGCTATATATGGAGCTGGTCCTCCTCACGGAGCCGCCATGTTTCTACAGTAGCCCAGAACAGACAAACCAAACACCGGATCTAGAGAGGGACATTCACGTTTTTGTGTCGGCCATCGGGAAAAGTTTCAGTTGGTTGCGATCTGCAACCTCACTGCTAGATGCCGTCACATCCTGCACACTGCACCTTTAAATGAAACCGTTTTCTGAACTTGTCGGTCTGACGCCGCGACGAAAAGAACCCTCTTACTGTTCATGTCCACATCACTGATCAGCTTTAATGGTTCCTGAACACACCAGTGGTCATCCCCATCACATTGACGATATCGATGCACCGACTCAAAAACTACTTCATTCTCAGATGACGTGTCTGATCTGGAACAGAGCGTCTCTGAAGTATTCGGGACACCATGTTTGACAGATTTCTAACGTGCTGTCGTCTTCCAAGAACTCACTCTGCCCGCCAGAGAGGCGTTCACCGTCATACTGTGGAGCAGGTTGATGCCCGGAGGACGCCAAACATTCGCCGCCTGCATCCTCCCCCGTATCCTCCCCGCAGAGAAGGAGGGATGCTCACTTGCTGGAGAAAAGGCAACCAGAGAACATTCAAATCATAGAAAAAACATTAGTAAACAAATAAATAAGGCTATGACAAAACAATATATATATATTTATAGATATAAAAAAAAGAACGAAAACTGTGCAATGATTCCAGTATCTTTACACAAAAATGTTCACATCTCTATAATAATCTAGAATCTTTTCTTAATTCTGCTTTTTTTTTTTCCTGCATTGCTCTCAGCTTTTCCGTACCAACCAGCGTGATGCCAACAGTCGCTCTGCGAGTTCATGACTGGGACAAAAAAAACATTAATAAAAATACCCCCAGTCTGTCAGCTCCACCCAGTCCTGGATCAGACCGGGACGACTCCCGACTGTGTGGACACCGGCCAGAAGGCGAGCGGGATGCCAACCAGCTGCTGGAGCGGTAAACTGAGAGCAGCAAGTGGTGCGTTTTTGGCACAGGTTGGACTGGAAAAAAAAATGGACTGCATTAGAGGAGAGCTGAGGTTGCCAGGTCTGTTGTTTCAGAAAGAGGAAAAAAAAAATTAAAAATATCCACAAATAATTCCTATAAAAAGAGCTTTGAGCGAGCTGGTTGGGAGTGTTTGTGATGCGTTTTCTTTATCTCATCTGTGTCTCGGCGGAGGGCTGGTTGGTTGGCACCGCCCGCCTGGCAGTCCCATGGCAATAAAATCTAACTAACACACTTCAGCAAAAAAAAAAACAAAAAAAAGATATATCCAGAGCAAAAACAACCCAAAAAAAACCCTTTTAGCAGGAGGACAAACTAGAACAACATGGTGGTAGAAAGACTGTCAATCTCACTCACACACACACACACACACACACACACACACACACACACACACACACACGTCATTAAAATACTGGAGTCATTAAACTGCTCTATACATGAGCATTTCCCATCCCACTTTCTACACATTTACACTTAATGTCATTAACCTCCTTCGCCCCCATATCTTGACCTTTGACCCCATGTCCTTACACCCCCCCACCCCCCTCCTCCCCTCCTCCTCCCTCTTCTCACCCGACAGCAAAGGGGGGAGGAGGAAGAAAAAAAAAAAAGTTGAGTAATACTGCATCTACATCGGGGGAGTAAAACTGCAGGACTCGGCGCTCTGTATCGAAACTCAGAAAGAGAAGAAGAAGAAGAGGTGGCAGGGGGCGTGGCCTCCTGGAGAATGGGAGGGGCTCGTGTAGAGGAAGAGCAGGTGAGTCACTGATCAAGCCCACTGTCGTCTGCAGGATTGTGGGTAATGTCATTCCAGCGATGAGGCAAAGAGAAGTGAAGTCGGGCGGAGGTGGCGGAGAGCGGGTAAATGAGGGGGCGTGGTTCTTTTATTCAGTGGCGGCCGTTTCTCCCGTGGGTGTGTCCTGACCCCTGAGTGGGCGGGGTCTACCTGTCCTTCAGCTCCTGCGTGACGCGTTTGGTGAAACGGCCGCAGAGCAGCCCCATCATGAAGAGCAGCGCCACGCCCGCACCAATCACAGTCAGGATGTAGTTCTTGGATGGTGATGTCATCACCTGCATGGCCAGGTCGGAGAAGCCCTCGGCGGGAGCCACCTGACAGGAAGTGAGGACGGGACAGCTGAGTTTACATCAGTCCACTGTATGAAGCTTGTTGAATAAAATCCCATTTTAAAGTGATTTTATGCAGCTTGTTAACTCAAATTCAAAATAAAAGCCCATTTAAAACTGATAACTGATGAAACTTCTCATTTCAATTGCAGAATAAAAGTCCCTTTGTGCGGCTCAGTAAATCAGTTTCAAAAGAAAGTTCCCTTTAAAAAAAACCAAACAAACAAACAAACATTTCGCTGCTCATCCCTTTAATTTCAATATAAAAGTTAATTTTAAAATTGTTTTTATGTGGCTCATTCAGTTCATTTCAAAATAAAAGGACTAGGATATACAGCTCATTCAATCAATTTCAAAATAAGAAAATTACTTCAACACTATGCCAACTTGCATCTGATTTGCTAAAAGCTCATTACATCAATTTAAGAGTAAACCTCTAAAAACAAAGGTTTAAACTGGATTTTAGTTCATTTTTTTAACCAATTATGTTTTTCTTGACAATATCGGATAACAAGAAAGGAAAAGTAAAGCAGCTCAAACAATATTAATGTTTTGTTGAGGACAAAAGTTTTACATTTAAGCAGCTGCATTTTATTGTTGAAACCTTTATATATATACATATATATTTAATTACGTGACGTTTTTCCAAACCAAACTCTCTCATTAAATGTACAAACAAATTACAACCCAGTTGTTTAAAGTAAAGTGATTTTTTTCCCTAACAGGCCTCCAAACAGACCACCAACTGAGGAAACTACACTGTGTTGGTTCTGTGTCGTCAGGAGCTCAGTGTGTCTTCGTCTCATCACCAGCAGCTGTGTGTTTGTGTTTTAACGGTGTTGACGGGTGGAGGCGTCGTACCTTGGCGGCGTAGCTCCACATGTCGATACGATCCTGAAGTCTCTTCTTGCACTCTGGCTGCAGACGAACACGTTTGTCCTGCAGCGCCTCCATCAGACACGACATCTCTGAGGAAACAACAGAAACGAGTTACCGTATGCTGGTTTGCAGCTGCCCTGCTTGATCTAGTGGTGATGGTGAGACGTCTTCTTTTGATAGTGTCTAATATTTCTTTTTGTGCTCAAAGTTAAAGGGACAGTGTGCAGGATGTGGTGGCATCTAGTGGTGAGGTTGCAGACTGCAACCAACTGAAAAGCCCTCTGCTCATCGCTCCCTTTCCAAATGTACTGGAGAACTAAGATGGCCTTCAGCTAACATAAAAACTAGGGCGGTCAAAGTTAACGTGATAGTAAAGTGTCGTGCAAAAGTCTAATCCAATTTTCAATTTGTAGCGGACTCAGTTTTAAAGCTTGAATGAAGATGGATCAGTACCAACCGGGTCAGACTAGCTTGTCATTAAGGAGGCTAAATAATGCTAAATGTTGGTGAGGAAAAACTGTCACGTCCATCTCCAAAGGTGTCTGTTGACCTCTGACCTCCAGATGTGTGGATGTAAATGGGTTCTCTGGGTCCCCACCAGTCTCCCCTTTACAGACATGCCCACTTTATGATAGTCCCAGTCAGTCTGGATCAAGTCCTAGTCAAGTCAGCACTTGGACACACTGACAGCTGTTGTTGCCTGTTGGGCTGCAGTTTGTCATGTTCTGATTGGAGCAGATTGTTGATGATAAAGTCAGAACCTGGGAGGGTTTCTGGACAATATCTGTCATTGATTTGTGGTATCAGTCAATTTATAATAATAAATATATACATACATTTATATAAAGTGAGTATTACATACTTGACAAAACTCCCTTTGAGGTTCATTTTGAACAATTCAAAAGAATCCTAAAACAAAAACTTCTTTCATGAATACAGCAAAATGTCCAAATTGTGGGAGACCAAACTCTTTTTAAATTTACAGAAAAATTAAAAAAAGAAAAAAAAACAAAACACCTCCATCTGATTTCTTGAGGTTTTATTTCAGGTGATAAAGATGCCTTTTAATTTTATTTTGTGTGTTTGTTTGTGGACTCACGGCGCCCTCTGCCAGGTGGGATGGCTGCACATTGATGTTTGATGTCCAGAGCGCAGGCGGTGTGGAGGACCGGGTCGACAAAGATGTCCGCCTTACTCTCCTTCAGCATGTTCAACACCTCCTGCAGAAGGAGGAAGAGGAGGAGGAGGAGGAGGGGAAGATGTTGACCAGGGAAGGAAGAAGATGGAGGAGGATTTAGGAGGAGAGGGAGGAGGAGCACTTATTAATATACAATACTCACCACCTGCTGCACTTTACTTATTACTGTTACTGTTATTTATTTTACTGTCAATTTTCTTCATTGCACCTTATTTCATTCACTGCACCTTCTCTTTTACTTTTTACTGTACTGTATTTATCTGTACTGTTGCTGCTGCTAAGACACCCGAATTTCCCTCCGGGGATTAATAAAGGTTCATCTTATCTTATCTTATCTTAAAATGGTGCTCATTATGACGTGCTTTACAGGGTGGAAGTAAAAATAATAAACAATCGAATCTAATGCGTGATTCATGCACATTTCCATATATATTGACAAAAAATATAATCTAAACATGGTCTTGCAAACTACTGGTAGCCTACAGATCAGATGTCACTTTTCCTGTGACTTCCTGTACATTCTTTGAAGGCTAACTGTCCAACTTGATTGCAGTGTTTGGCCGCCGCCTGATTTCGTCCAGTTTCCACATGAATCAGGGCTAAAAACTGGAATAATTTGTTAATGTAAACACAGGCACATCATTGGAGGCAGCTTGTTTACCTTCTTACATCCTTCCTGCTTGATCTTCAGCAGGTTGACCTTCAGACACTCCTCCACCTGCCCCGTCTGCTCCTGAGCTGCTGCTTCCTCCGGACACAGCGTGGAAATCTGAAAAACACATCAGTCTTTACAAACCTGCTGTAGGAGCGACCTGCTCACTGTAAGCAGGGCTGAGCAGATCTGCTTCCTTCAAATTTTCACATTGAAAAATGGTCTTCTCAGCAGTTATTATCCACTCAGCTCTGTTCCGGCAGCCAGATGGCATCTTGTGATAATTTGCATATTAGCGGCGTCAGCTGTACCAATTTACACTTGTCAAGTTCCATCAAGAGCAGCCTGTGTTGATTTGACATGTTCTGGTGTTTGACAGAATGAATGGTTGGACCAGCGGCACCAACAGGGGATTGATGTGCACGACGAAGCTAAACTGACAGAGCTTTCATTCTTCATTTATTTCTAACAAAGTTTTATCATTACTTCTATAATATTGGCATTTCAGCTGGTTTGATCTGTGCATTTAATGCCTGTCTGCAAAAATTCTGTTGGGATGATGACAAAAGTAATAAATATTTTTGATGTCTTCAGATGAAATAAAGGTTAAAATGTAAAGGTAGTTGACATCTTGAAATAAAGCCATTTGAAAATCGTCCTCTGATCCAATCACACCGGCCAGTTTCACCTAAACCACCACTGAAAGCAGCAGTTTCTTCTCCTTGGCCAATTAACGTGTAATCATCATCCCCTGCTGGCCACAGGCCCACATTACAACACAGGTCAAACGATTCCAGGCGAGTCCAGTCCTCCATAATACAGTATATATCATTTTTAAATGCTGTTTTCTCTCTAATGTTTATTTTGGTCCCTCGTTTGTCTTCAGTGATGATTTGAGTCAAGTCTAGGATGTCTGACTTTATAGAGTATACTTATGATGCATCTTCCACAATCTGATGTTGACAGTGAAACATCTGAGCAGTTAATAAACAAGAAATTAATATATGTTAATGTTCTGTACTAACAGGAAATGATGCTAGACGCGAGCTGCTAGATGTCAATGGTGCTTCATTTGTAAATCAGAAGGTGCAGGAACACAGAGAGGCTGCTGATCCGGACTTTCCCATTCCCAATGATTTGAGCTTTCATTTAGAACAGTTCAAATGAATCCCAAAACAGAAACTTGGACTTCATGCATGATACAGCAAAATGTCTTAAGCGAGTATATACTGTATAATTATCTCAATATAAAGTAGTTTTTACTCCTTAAATCACAGACTGTAATACTCATAATAATCCACGATGAGGCTGTCAGAACGGGTGTTTGTGAGGAAGCAGAAATGTGTGAACCTCCTGTGTGCAGTGGATCTGAAGCTGAGGGTCCAGTCGGTAGTCCAGCGCCGACTCCTGCAGGATGACCTGGATCTGGGCCTCGCAGTCTGGAGACAAACGCTGGCACAACACAGAAACACGCAAATTCAGATTTTTAATGACCTAAATAATTACTTACAGCATCATTTCAGCAACTGAAGCAGATAGTCTGTTAGAATATGGAGAGAAAGCCTCAGTATGCTGCTTCAGATTTTACAGACCCTGGACAGTAAACAACAGTGAACTCTAAACCAACATGGCGTCCTGGACGTGTTGTTTACAGTGAAGACGATCAAAGCGTCTGACCTGGTCGGCGTATTTGAGTTTGAGGCAGGCGATGACCTGACCCTCCAGCTCGCTGTCGGCCGTCGCCTTATTCAGGATGGGCTGACAGAACTTTGGGATGTCGGCTTTACAGGCTTTCCTCAGCACCGGGTTCAGCCTGTAGTCTGCAGACACACACATGATTTCAGCGGCCGGTTAATAAAGCCTTATAGTACAACGTGTTGCTCCTTGTGATGAAATTATGAGAAAATTCACAAGACGTTTTCTAAGAGTTTCCCCGTACAGTTAAGACTAGATCCTGGTAAAGATAACAGTTACCGTACTTTTCGCACTATAAGGCGCACCAGATTATAAGGCACACTAAATGAAACAAAACGGTCAGATTAGTCAAACTTTATTCAATTCATTTAATAACTCAATAACTCTCAGTTGTAGCACATGAAATACAAAACAATACACTCGTCATCAGTGTCTGAGTTTTAAGTGCTAATTTTAAGTGCACCTTATAGTGCGTAAAACACGGTAATCACAAAGCATCTTAACCCTTCAGAGACTAAATGCTCAGCATACATTTCTGTTACCTCAGTTTCCTCTTTTAAGAACTTATTCTTATTAAATGGATTTTAATCAGAGCTTTTCTTTTTGTTTTATGCTTTTATTTTTAAGATTAGAATGTCTATTATCAACGTTTCTATTTCTTAGCTGCACTGGACTTCCTAACTTGTAACTGAAGAAGACCCACTTTATTGATCCCTGAGGGGAAATTCAATTATTTCACTCTGTTGTTATTGTTTACACAGTAAACACAGATCCGAAATACATACACGCACTAACAGGAACCATATACATCCATTAATCAGAGCACCCCGAGGTTTGCTCAAGAGGCAAACTGGCATCTCTCCAGCAACCAGTCAGTACTTGGGCCATAAGGGGATTTGAACTGGCAACCCTCCGGTTCCAAAGCCAAGTCCCTACAGACTGAGCTTCTGCTGCCGCACAGTGTGTGTGTGTGTGTGTGTGTGTGTGTGTGTGTGTGTGTGTGTGTGTGTGTACCTGTGTTCTGGGTGATCTGTCTCTTGGTGATCATCTGTTTGCATTTAGGATCCATCAGCTCGCTGTTCTTGTTCTGTTTGAGACACTGAAGAACGTTCTTTCCCTCCGACTCTGTACAGAACCGCTGAAACATCAAACTCATGTTACAAACTGGAGCAAACACAATATACACAGTATATACACAAACACACACTCTTCGGTCCTGCCATGGTAATCTGTGTTACCCGTGTTACACGGTGGTTGGGCACACACCAGTTACATCACACACCCACTGCCCCCACCACCGTTTTGCTTCTTTATTAAAAAGAAATAAAACCCAATTAGATCATTTTGGCGTATCGGCGCCTTGTTACCAATACAATAAATACGAAGGATGCTTTACACTGAAAGTAGCAGGAGTTAGATTTCAAACACAGGACAGGCCAGAGACACCGTCACCCAAAAGCTACACGTTGACTGGTCTCAGGTTTATTAACTGGTGGGAAAACGTCCTCACCATCACAACCGTAACCCCAATAAATATATCACTGTTCAATATGCACCGCAATTACACATCATACCCAGTCTCAAACACTCAATGTTATGTTATGTAATCCTGGTTTTACTGGCCTACCCTGATCATGTGGTGCTGGTTTAACTGGCCTACCCTGATCATGTGGTGCTGGTTTAACTGGCCTACCCTGATCATGTGGTGCTGGTTTTACTGACCTACCCTGATCATGTGGTGCTGGTTTTACTGGCCTTCCCTGATCATGTGGTGCTGGTTTTACTGGCCTACCCTGATCATGTGGTGCTGGTTTTACTGGCCTACCCTGATCATGTGGTGCTGGTTTAACTGGCCTACCCTGATCATGTGGTGCTGGTTTTACTGGCCTACCCTGATCATGTGGAGCTGGTTTTACTGGCCTTCCCTGATCATGTGGTGCTGGTTTAACTGGCCTACCCTGATCATGTGGTGCTGGTTTTACTGGTGTTGGTTTTACTGGCCTACCCTGATCATGTGGTGCTGGTTTAACTGGCCTACCCTGATCATGTGGTGCTGGTTTTACTGGCCTTCCCTGATCATGTGGTGCTGGTTTTACTGGCCTACCCTGATCATGTGGTGCTGGTTTAACTGGCCTACCCTGATCATGTGGTGCTGGTTTAACTGGCCTACCCTGATCATGTGGTGCTGGTTTAACTGGCCTACCCTGATCATGTGGTGCTGGTTTTACTGGCCTACCCTGATCATGTGGTGCTGGTTTAACTGGCCTACCCTGATCATGTGGTGCTGGTTTTCTACCTATCATTGGTGCTGGTTTTACTGGCCTACCCTGATCATGTGGTGCTGGTTTCTCCTTGTACACAAATGAATTCCAGTTAGACCAGGACATGTTTCGTTTGTTCAAGTATGCAGATGATATGGCATTGGTTGCCTTATTACAGAAGGGGGACACAGCGGGGGAGGAAATCTATAAAGTACATGTTTCATCTCTCCAGAACTGGTGTGTAAAAAGCTCCTTAGGGATCAATGTCGCAAAGACAAAGGAACTTGTCATCCATGAAAAGGAAACTGTTCAGTCTATTACAATTAGTGGACGAATAGTGGAGGTAGTTGACCATTTTAAATATTTAGGTATTTACATTGATGCAAAACTCAATTTTAATAAAAATACTGAACATATTTTTAAAACTTGTGACCAACGCCTCCACCTATTACGTAAGCTTAACTCATTTGGAGTGAGCAAAGATATTATGGTAACAGTCTATAAGAACATGATAGAGGGAATCTTGACTTTTAACATGGCAATGTGGTATGGCAACCTAAATGTAAAAGGAAAAACAAAGCTACAGTGAATAGTGAAGCTAGCCTCTAAAATAATTGGTAAGACACAAAAACAATTAAGTGTTATCTATGAGGAAGTAATTCGGAAAAAAGCTATTAAGATAGCAAACGATTCTTCCCATCCACTCTGCAGGGAATTTGAACTACTCCCTTCCGGTAGACGGTATAAAGTACCAAAAGCTAATCGTAACATCTTTAAAAACTCTTTTATTCCTGACGCCATTACTGCACTAAATGATAGCATGTCTCGTTGAACCTGTCTGTACTGTATTTGTCACTGTTGTCCTGTGTTTTCTACCATTGTAATGTGTTGTTGCTGTACATGAGACCGAAGACAAATTTCCACACTGTGGACAATAAACTAACTAACTAACTAACTAACTAACTAACTTTTACTGGCCTACCCTGATTATGTGGTGCTGGTTTTACTTGCCTATCCTGATTATGTGGTGCTGGTTTTACTGGCCTTCCCTGATCATGTGGTGCTGGTTTTACTGGTGCTGGTTTTACTGGCC
The DNA here is from genome assembly GCA_947000775.1 of Pterois miles. NCBI lineage: Eukaryota > Metazoa > Chordata > Actinopteri > Perciformes > Scorpaenidae > Pterois > Pterois miles. The sequence goes on along the minus strand of CAMQGK010000565.1, from coordinate 11,686,206 downwards.
TACCCTGATCATGTGGTGCTGGTTTTACTGGTGCTGGTTTTACTGGCCTACCCTGATCATGCGGTGCTGGTTTTACTGGCCTACCCTGATCATGTGGTGCTGGTTTAGCTGGCCTACCCTGATCATGTGGTGCTGGTTTAACTGGCCTACCCTGATCATGTGGTGCTGGTTTAACTGGCCTTCCCTGATGATGTGGTGCTGGTTTAGCTGGCCTACCCTGATTATGTGGTGCTGGTTTAACTGGCCTACCCTGATCATGTGGTGCTGGTTTAACTGGCCTACCCTGATCATGTGGTGCTGGTTTTACTGGCCTATCCTGATTATGTGGTGCTGGTTTTACTGGCCTATCCTGATTATGTGGTGCTGGTTTTACTGGCCTATCCTGATTATGTGGTGCTGGTTTTACTGGCCTACCCTGATCATGTGGTGCTGGTTTAACTGGCCTACCCTGATTATGTGGTGCTGGTTTAACTGGCCTACCCTGATCATGTGGTGCTGGTTTAACTGGCCTACCCTGATCATGTGGTGCTGGTTTTACTGGCCTACCCTGATCATGTGCTTGCAGACTCTCATCAGCTGGTAGTCCAGTTCTGGATCAACCATCTCCACCTCCTGCAGCTTGAAGATCCGCTGGTGGCAGCGCTGAGTCAGCTGACGCTTGTTCTCCTTCAGACACTCGATGACCTTCAGAGAAAGAGAAAAATAATTTGACGTTTCCAGACAGATTTTCTGGTGTGATAATTCACACTGTGCTAAAAATATGTGAAGTAACCAAACAGGAGTTTTTTAGCTGCTGACCTGTGCGTTGCCGAAGGCCACGTTCTGACACAGTCTGTTGATGTCCTGCTTACAGGAGTCGTACAGCTCCGGCTCCAGGCGGATGTCCTCCGACTGCAGAGATTCAGGTAAAGATTCAGTGGATTCACAGAAAACAAAGAAAACACAAGAAACTCAGACAGGTTAGAGGAAACATCTCTAGAGAAATGAGAGACTGGCCTGCTGAGGTTTTACAGATGTTTGAATGGTAAGTTAGTCAATCAGCTGTACAAGAAGCTAGACTGAACTTCTGCTCTGATCACTGACACGACACATAAAGATCCTGTCTGACGTAGAAATATAAGGTTTCTGTTCATTTGACTCGTTTTGTTTCATAAATGACATTAAACAACATTCTCTTAAAGAACATTTGAACACCGCCGGTTTATAAAATGAAAAAACAGTCAAGTCCAGAGTTGTGTTTTGCCATCATAGAAGTTATTAAGATGCTAATGAAGATTTCTGAATGTTTTTTTTTCTGTGATTAAAGTTGAACATGAAGAAATATTTCTGTCCAAATATTACAATGTTATGCGACTTCTCAGATCTGGGGTCTTAGGGCCTTTACACACGGTGTGTGACGAATGAACAACATGAAAATGCAAAATACTTGCATGCTAATATTATATGTCTATGGGTTTTATTGTGAAAGGTAAGAGTGGAAGGAGTGGATCTGGTCTGCACGGCCTTTGTCAAGGGTGAAAAGAGTAATAAAGTTTACCGTTCTGGAGTACGTCGCTTTTATGCCTTTGAAAAAATATATTGCCGTGTTATTGATTTCACCAGAAAACCACCCCTGGTTTGTAAAGGCCTTTAAAATGGCAATCACTATCGCTGAATGAGGTACCACAATGGTGAATGAGCCTATGGCCCATTGCTCAAAGTCAGCTGATAGCGATTGATTGCAAATTAATCAAACATTTTTTTCTATCTCTTTAAAATGAACTTTAAAAGGAAGTTTGTCAAGTATTTAATCCTCTTATCAACATGGGAGTGGACAAATATGCTAAATCTACTACTGACTATTATTGACTAGGACTTGATCCAGACTGACTGGGACTATCATAAAGTGGGCATGTCTGTAAAGGGGAGACTGGTGGGGACCCAGAGAACCCATTTACATTCACACATCTGGAGGTCAGAGGTCAACGGACCTCTTTGAAAGTGGACGTGACAGATTTTCCTCGCCAACATTTAGCCCAACTTTGGAGCATTTTTTAACCTCCTTCCTGATATGCTAGCATGACCTGGTTGGTACCGATGGATTCCTGAGGTCTATCTGTAGCTTCCAGCCCTAAAACAGAACCCGCTCTAGCCTTTGAAAGACAGTAAAGACGATGCCTCAGCCCTGCATGTCTCTTAATAAAAGGTTAATAAAAGGCGTAAATGAGAAATTATTACCAAAAATTTCAACAAATATATAATGTAAATACTATGCAGGATTACGGGACAAACAATTATAAAGATACAATTAACAGTTTTGAATGGACGTGACTATCCAGACACCTTAACAGGTACTGCATTTAGCATAAAAAAAAGTTTTCCTTGAAAAGAATGGTGGACTGCTGTAAGACGTTCAGACTTCCTGTCTCGGTGCTGCTGCCTGACAGTGAAAGTCTGAACTAATCAGAGTGGATCGACTGCTCACTGACTGACTGAGACTGTGTCGGTGAACCCGGTGTCAGTTAACGTACCATCTCCACCTCCTCCACCCGCAGCTGTTTACGACATTTGATGGACACTCGCTGCTCCTTGACGTCCTGCAGGGTGTCGTTCCTCACCGTGGTGCTGAGGCAGATCACGACGTCCACCCTGAACGACAGGAAGACGGCGGGTTACACACCCAGTCTGACTTTGTGCAACATGTTAACATTAGTTTCACCCTACGCTGGAGATGAGAATAGAAATGTTCTTTCTGTAAAATGTATGTAAACACTCAGTATGTAATTTTGATGGAAGTTTGGTGATGTGGTGAAGCAGCATAGGATCATGGGAGTTGTGGTCTTCATGCCAGTCAGCTTCGCTCAGTTAGGATCCCTCCTGTGTTCATGTGTTTTTACCACAGAGGTCATCTCCCCTGATTGAAACCAGTAAGAACACTGAATAAAGCAGCTTCATGTTAAAAACCAGCATTTTCACAATGTGGACGCAGGTCGTCCTGGAGGGTCTGTGAGCCGAGATGCTACTAACAGCCTGTTTCTCTGATAACTTCAGGTCCAGATGTCCGATGACTAAATTCATCCAGTTAAAATATAACGTTACTTTAAATGTCATATACATGCATGTAATCTGACGTCTGCGTTTCACCCATCCTAAGCATTTCAGGCGCAGTGAGCTGCTGTGAAACAGCGACGGGTACTGCTCAAGGACACTCAGACAGTCACTCAGGACAGTCAGACAGTCGGAGCCGAGGATTGAACCGCCAACCTTGTGGTTAAAGGATGATCCCCTCTACCCACTGAACTACAGACATCCCTAGTTAAAAACAACCAAGATATAAACAGTATATCATATAAATGTGGCTTAAAACTGGATAAGAAGTAAATTCCTGACAGCTTCTGGCCGACAACCACAGTCCAGGAGGCTACTGCCAGGTCTGAAAAGTGAAGTCAATGCTGCAGTACTTAAACCTGCTTTCTTTCTGACGGCCAGCAGTAGCCGACTCCTCTGGATGCAAAAGGAAGTCTGATTGGATAGAAGTCTGTGAGAAAGTGAGCCTACTTCTCACTTTATTTATTACCTCAGTAAACATTGTAAATAAATAAATGCATAATTACAAGCATTTACAAATAAATATAAAATAAATACAAAATTAAATAAATAAATTCATCTAAAAATGAATAAAACAAATAAATAATACATCTATTAATATTTAGAAATAATAAATAAACAAAAAGGTAAATTTCACAGAAGAGTAAATAAATCAGAGAATTAATACAGAGACAAATATAATCAAAGTCACATTTTATCAATTAATGAATGGCTATAGTTATTTGTCATATTATTTTGGTGTGTTTAATGATACTTATTTATTGAGTCATTAATTTATTTTATCATTTATTTTCCTTTTGGCAGATTCCATCCTCCACATATTAGATATATAATATATATAAGAGCAACTGTCATGTTCCAATTTACCCCAAGATCAATATTTCTGGTTCTGATTTCTAATAATGTGTCTTACTTCTTCTTGATATTGGGACACAGTTTGAGGACGTCCTCCTTGCACGCCGTCTTGAATTTGTAGGAGAAACGGAAATCTTTGATCTGAATCTGTAGACAGACAGACAGAGAGTTCAGCAGATAATAACAACAACAACAACAACAACAACAACAACAACAATAATAATATGGCTGCAGGCATTTTGATGTCTCCATTAACCCAACGAGCTAAACCATGAAAAGAATGAAGAAAATGTTCATTTTAAATATTTCATTATGGACAAAAGAATCTATGTAGAAAAATCTGCCCATTTGGATCATAATTCATGCTGCGTGTCAGTAGAGATAACACATTTCTTAGTTTGCTCCCGTTGAGCTAAAAACCATCATGACAACACATTTTCATCCGTCTGCTCACCAGCTGGAAGTGTGTCACTCCCACTGCACACTTCTCATTCATCTCCTTCTGGTGTTTGTTCTGAACCAAACACTCCATCAGATCACCGGTGTTGATCTGGTTATCAGCAACCTCCTGGGACACAGCGAGACAGAGAGGGTTGAACTTTGGCATAAAACTTTGATTTTTGAGTAATTTTCAACAACTAAATACTAATTTTGCAATATATGGCCACTTTTTTAGGTACACCTTGTCAGTACCAGGTTAGACCCACTTTTGCCTTAGATTAGATTCAACAAGCTGCTGGAAACCTCAGAGATGTTGGTCCATACTGATGTGACAGCATCATGCAGATGCTGCAAAAAAAAGATCTCTGGGGTGCTCCAGGGTTTGTCTGCTCTGAGGTTTTCAAAATAAGATTTGCACATGTATAACTAACATCATAATAACACAATTACTGGGTAATGTAAACAAAAGTCTGTATATAGGACTTTTAGAAAGATATACGTTTTCTGCTACTTAATAGGCCACGTTCTGTTTAAACGTGTATTTCTGCACAGTTACAAATCAAGATCAGGCTACATTACCGATTGTAGGATTGTTTCAGACTTTTGTGATCAAAACATTTCCAATAAGCATTGTAAAGTCCAAAAATCTAAATTTATTGGAAAGATAGACGTAATCATCAAATGTTCTGCTTCAATTCATATTTGCTGACATTAGCTGACGAATTATGCTCATTACAGAAAGTTGATTATTCAAATAAAGGGTGTTCAAAGATTTGTAAATTTTCTGGCAGGCTGTGGTGTTTAAACCATGCTCAACTGGTACAAAGGGTCCAAAGAGTTTCAAGAAAATATCCTCCTGCTTTCTTCTCTTTCTGAAATATTTTTCTTTTCTTTTTTTCTTAAATCAGAGCAACAGATCTAAATTCTTCCACAAAATACAAGCTGGATTTAAAACAAACTTTTAGCGGGTTTGTCTGTGCAGACTTACGTGGCAGTAGATCTGGATGACGGGTTCACACGCCTGCATCAGCAGCGCCTCAATCTGAATATCCTGAGGACAGAACAAACACAAAAGACTGAGTTCGACCACATCAGTGAGTTCTGGTTAAACTGCTTTTATCCCATCAGGACGGATCACAGAATTTAGATTCAGTCATAGTTTCCAGCCTGGGGCTCTGCACATCCAAGCGGCCCGCTCTCCCTGCGGCAAAATCTGAAGGAAGGAGGCAGCCAGTCGGGACGAGGCAGAGGGGGTTGGTTGAAACGAAAAGAGACGGCAAGCGACAACGGCTGCAAGCGACAACGGCTGCAGGCACCGCCGCGGGGAATATACGCCCACAAACACTAGGGACAGAGCGACAGGAGCAGCACGAAGGTACCAAATGACACAGACCTCCCAGACACCCATTTAATGCCTCTCCTCCTTCAACTACACACATTTTAGACCTTTAATAAAAACTGAATTTAAGACATTTTTAGACTTTTTAAGGATCCACAGGGACCCAGTGTTTTCCATTTTTCCAATGACGTTACAAGCTGCCAGATGACGTTATATGCATCATTGTGCATTAATTATCAAACAGCTCAGTGGTTGTGCTGTTTTCAGCGAGGGAAAGACTGCTGAGAAGAGAGGGAGACTCTGTGCTGTTGACTGTGATGAGTCTGTGTAGCACAGAATGAACCTGATGGTCTGAATAAGTCTCTAAATTTGTCACATTGAGGTCTGAAAAGTCACTAAGACTAGTGAGAAAGTCACCAACTTGGCAACTCTGTGTCCAGGTCTTGTGTTGTTGGTAGTGGTAGGCTCTGAGGAAAACAGAGTGATCAAGTTGTCTTTGCGACAGCAGCACAAAAAGTAATATCACTTGGTAACACTATGGGGAAAGTTAAGTTTCTTCCTTCTGCACAGATGCTCTTTGGGTTCGACCAGATTATTTGTTTTATGACTGTATTATATTAGAGATTAGATTAGATTAGGTCAACTGTGAAATGTTGATTTGAAGTGATGGCAAAATATGAATTAATATAAAATAGTGTCCTGAGATGGTCTAAACTCTCAGGCAATCACTGCCTCGCTGAGCTAAAACAAACTAGAGCAAACACTTCTTCATGAGTGAATGTTGCATTGTGGGTAGCAGCAGGTGTGGCGGTTTACCTCAGACTCCAACTCCGTCAGGTTCCCCACCACGTCTCTGCAGTCGGACACCAGATCCTCCAGGTGATCCTGCAGACACTCCAGCTCCTGTCCGGCCTCCGTCTTCTCGCTGCACCACTTCCCCAGGTCGGTCATGCACCGCCTCTGGAGCTCAGGGTCCAGCTTCACGTCCAGCGCCCTCTGGTGGAGGATCCTCTGCACCTCCACCTTGCAGTCCCTGGAGAGCTGCAGGAGGACAAACTCGTTGGGTTAGAGCAATGAGACCAGAGGAACGACCAAGAGGCCTCAAACTGATACTCCACTCTAGATTATTAGCGTTTATGAAAAGTGGCTGTTTAGAGTTCGTAGATTTGTGAGTAAATTTACAAAGACAGAAAAAGTTGTTTGACCAGATTTTGGCTGGATACATCACCTCTAGTAGAGCTTCAGAGCCTAAAGGACGGCACTAGCATTAGACACTGGGTGATGTAGTAGCTACTTGCAGTGGTAGCTGTTAACATGCTAGCCAATCAATCAGTCTTTTCAGTTTGTCTCCATTTTCTCTGGACTGGACCATTTATCTCCCCTTACTTACCCTTTTAAAAACATCTCAGCTAGGGCTGCACGATTAAGAATATGATGTATTGGCTGGGCCATCTCTGCAGCACAATAATATTTAATTCAAAATAGTAGTTTGACACAGATCTCACCTTAACAATTTGAAAATTGCTGAAAAAAATTGCTCCTGAAAGCCGCCAGTCATCAGTAGACCAGCACCTCCTGTGTTCTGAGGTAACATTACTGTTTTACTGTTCTTCTGTTACTGTACACTGGAGTCTGGTGGCTTTGAAGAGAGCATTCAGCTTCATTTTCTGTTAGAAACGACTGTCTGACAGCGACATAAAGGGGGGAAAGTATTCTTTACTCTTTGCTGCTGCTCTCGTCCACAGCCGTACATTACTTTGCTCTCGTGCTGGTACTCCATCTACTGTAGTAATACACTGACTATGGAGAAGTACGTCATACAGCCACACCGAGAAACACCAGAACTGCAGATAAATATTATACAACAGGAGAGCTTTAAGAGGTTTCTACAGTCATTTTGAAACTGGAATTAATTTCAACTGTAATGAGGGAGTAAAGTACATTTACAAGCTTTCAGGGAGAGTGTTTGATACTGGTACAACATATTTGAGTGGAGTATCACTTTAAGGTCAGCCAGCACATCTGATTTTAATCAAGAACTTCATTAGTTCCAGTTGATTAATCAGCCATGTTTTCCATACCTGGACATTTCATATTGATTCTTCACATCACAGTTCAGCAGCACGTTTCACACAACTTAAAATCAACTCCCACATGCACCGATAGTAGCTATGAATTACAGAGCACAATCACTTCCCCTAAAACCCACGACTGTGATCATCATCATCATCATCATCATCATCATATCATGAGCTCAGCAGCACGGCGTACTCACAGTGAAACCCTGGTTCTCTGCTTCATACATCTCACTGGGGAGCTACGAGAATATCCTCTGATCAGTGAGAATGTTCACACACTTCTTGCACATTTATTAAAGTTTATATTTGCTTCTACATGCTGACAATATCAATACAAACGTGTCTTAGTAGCCTGTCAGTTTGGGTAATGGGACTTCCAATGTGTGCAAAAGCATAAAAAGCCTGAGAACTCAAGATATATTTTTTAGTCTGGACCCTATTTTCCAGTGTATTTGTGATTTGAGTGTCTAATGGGTCAATAATTTTTGAAACTGGTCAAGTATTGAGGGAGAGTGCTGTACACAGTGCTACAGTTGCTACGCTACATCTGCTAAAAGTGCTTATTTTTGTCACTGACAGGCTTGGATAGTTATTATTAGTGTCTGACAACGTTATGGAGAGGACCCTACAGAGAAATAAAACCTTCTTCTTACTTTTACCTTGATCTGGTCTGTTTGTTATTGTGTCATGTGACTTGTTGCCATAAGACAACGGTGGAAACATGAGTGCGATTTGGAGCTTAGTGTTAACTAAAAGATTTTATATTTTATATAATGGCTGTCCAATAATTTGAGCAATATCTCAACTGCACTAGTAATATTAATACTCTGGTATTAATACTAAACAGGTCCATTCTTGCATTTATATTGAACACATGTAATAAATCCCACTTCTCAGCATTTTTATGCTGTGGTTATAACATGTAGAGTGATATAAATCTATCTATCTATTCCATCTATCTATTATTTGTATCAGCTTATCCAATGTAAGGCGATCCCAGCTGACACTGGGCAAAGGTGGGGTTCACCCTGGACAGGTCACCAGTCCATCGCAGGGCTGACACATATATAGAGCTTACTTGATGTTTCAGCTGAAGATTGCTAGCTTCAATCATATAAAGTGACAAGACTGCAGCCAGATGTATGTGATTGAAGCCAGCTGATCAAACGGTTTCCTATGATACGGCACGCCTGACGTGTGCTCCTGTCTTTTGCTCTAACCTGTTTACACAGACGCTGAAATAAAAAACAACAGGTAATGCAGACGCCACATACTCATCACGCGGCCGGTCAGCCTGGGCTTTAGTCACTGAGACTCAAAAACATGAAAAACAGGGTCCAGGTTGAAAAATACAGACGTCATCCTTTAAACAAAGAGACAGTATACCCACATCTCACCAGCACATTTTCTCACGTGGTAGCTGGGCATCCACGTTTTTTAAATGATGTATTATTTTGAGATTTCTGCAGTTTACTTTTCAGCTGCTACTCCAGTGTGATGAGGTGACTGTTTGCAGTGTTGACAGTATTTATAAAAAAATAAATATAATCACATTTGAAGAATTCAACAGCAAAAACTCAATAACAGACCGCCATGTGAACAGATTCAGTATTTTCTACATTTAGTAGAAAACTGTTCAGAATGAAAACTGTTGATTAAATCAAATGAAATACAGTGCTGTGAAAAAGTATTCACTCCCTTCCTGATTTTTTTTTTATATTTTTGCATATTTGTCGCACATAAATGTTTCAGATCATCAAACAAATTTTAATATTAGACAAAGATAACTTGAGTAAAAACAAAATGCAGTTTTTAAATGATGATTTCATTTATTAAGGGTAAAAAAGCTATCCAAACCCACCTGGCCCTGTGAGAAAAAGTAATTGCCCCCCTTGTTAAATCATGAATTAACTGTGATTTACCACAATTCTTTTGGAAAGCTGAGTTCAATTTCAGTAGCCACACCCAGACTCGATTACTGCCTGACCTGTTGAATCAAGAAACACACCAGCCAGTCCACCTCCTACCAATGTCTACCAATGGTTTAATATAAACAAAATGAAGGTTTTGGTGTGGCCTAGTCAAAGTCCAGACTTAAATTTGATTGAGATGCTGTGGCATGACCTTAAACAGGCTGTTCATGCTCGAAAACCTGCCAAAATTCCTCCACAGAAATGTAAAAATCGCAAATGCTTGACTGCAGTTGTTACCCAATAAGGCTGACACAGCCAGCTATTAAGCCAGTTACGTATAGATAGATAGAAGATAGATAGATGATAAATAGATAGATAGATACTTTATTCAGCCACGCAGGTAGGTTTGGCTAGCTTTTCTCCATTAATAAAGGAAACTGTCATTTAAAAACTGCATTTTAAATTTACTTGGGTTATCCGATATTAAAATTTGTTTTACGATCTGAAATATTTAAGTGTGACAAATATGCAAAAATATAAGAAATCAGCAAGGGGGCAAATACTTTTTCACAGCAGTGTATATTTGTGGTGTGGCAGAAATCCCAGCAGACAGACACCACTACTGTTAAACATGAGATGATGTTATGAACTGATCCTAGAAAAGGTTTAGAGGTCACATCAGAAACCCTCTAATGATCGAGGCGTGGGCAGAGACTCACCCTCCGTCCCTGCTCCACAGAGCGGTAGGCGTGGCGGTACAGGCAGGAGAAAATGGCGCCGGGCGGCATCATTTCGCTGGTCTCGTTCCAGCCGTGAGTGTGGCAGAGCCGGGCAGCGTCACCCTGACACTTTTTATACAAGATGGGATCCAACCTGGGCGACAACACAGGGAGTAATTAGAAAGTACCCATCAGTACACAAACATACTGTTTCACAGGACTTTTCTTCTATGTTTTACTTTCTCAACTGTAAAGTCTTTAAAGTCCTTTTTTCCAGCAAAGGTCGGTGGAAGTAAAGCTTCAGGCTGTTATCTTGTGAGGAAGGAGGATTAGCAGGACTTACTTCCAGTCTCTGGCGATAAAGTACTGCAGCTCCAGAAGTCTGTGTTCACAGTCCTCCACCATCTTCTCCGTGTACAGATGCTCCATCAGACAGGACAGAATCCTGCAGGATCAGCAGCACAAACATTTACAGTTTCCCTTTTTTATTGTGACTACAGTACAGATATTTGTCACGTACAGAATACAATATAAGACGGCATTTTTAAATTATAAACAATTAAAATGTTGACCAGCAACTCCTGTTGTTGTCTTCTGCAGTTTCTTTGACTGTGATTTTTTTTCTGGTTGAAATCTTGTCTTTGCACCAGTGAATAAAAAGAGTTTGTAAAGACAAAAATTATATTAATGTGTAATAGTAAAAGTGTAAATGAAAGATTATTACAAGAAATTACAACAAATATACAGTATAATGTAAATACTATGCAGGGTTGCAGAGAAACAATTATAAAAATCCAGTTAACAGCATTTAAGTCACTAAATCACTGCTTCTAAAGACACATTCACACCAATTGTGAAGCAAACTTTTCATGCTGCGTAATTACATACAAAGTCGATGCAAAGAGCCGAATAGACGCAAATTTGCGCCGGGTGACACAAATGCTGCCAACTGTATATTTCAAATATTTAAATTCAAGCAAGAAATTCATGTGACGGTGTATCACGAAGGCCAGTCAGTGTTGAGATTCTTCTTCCTGTTGTCCTGATGTTGTTGAATGAGAAATGGGGGAAACAAATCTCGTATGTGTCTGTGACTTTTTACAAATCTGCATCATTATGTAGTTATTTCAGCATCATTTTGATCGGTTTCTACCAATTAAATCACAGCACAATCTGTTTATTTTGGGTTCATGCCACAGCAGTGATGTGTGTCTTGCTAAATACAGTCAGTGTAATGCTGCCGTATGTGAATACAGCTCGCCGCCGGGTGATGTTATGAACCCAAACACGATGTTGTTTGGTTTTCTGACATATCTGGGACTTCCACAACATGTACAACGAAGCAACAGTCGTTATTTCTTCCATGTTGACGGAAGAAATAACATTCGTTGTGATCTACGGAGACGAGCTCCTTCTCCTCTCCGGTATGTCTCGAGCGAATGAACACAAATGATCCTGATGGTCCAACTCGTGCAAGTAAAGGAAGGTGAAAATTTGCTTTGCTTTTGGTGTGAATAGGACATAACAGAGTTATAAAGTTGGGTCATATTAGGTTGGATTCATGGAAGCTGTTTATTTGACCAAACTTTATATGATACCTTACCTTTGTAGAAGATTTGGTGAGAACTAAATTGTTATCAGTGAAACGTGTGTAGACCGAGAAAATCAAAAAATATATAAAATACTGAAATATATAAGGAAGATAAAGCAGCACTACAATAAACAGAAAGACAATGAATGACGAAGTTTGACTCACATGGGGTCTCCGCTGCGGATGTGTTTGCAGGCGGTCTGGATGACGGACTCGCAGGCCTCGTTCAGCGCTCGGTCGATGCGGTAGTCGGCTCCGGGGTCGGCTTCCTGGATCAGAGTCTGGAGCTGAGGATGGACGACACAACAACATCAGCAACAACAAACAAAACAAAAAGCTGGAAGCCCTCTTCTGGGAGGTGCTGGTCTGAGTATCAAGATCTGGTGCCGGGTTCAAAACTGGGAGTCCATTAAGAAATGTGATTCTTTATTCATAAAACCACTTTTCACAATGGTACAAAATGGTACAAAATGGTACACTGGACCGGCTGAACTTGTCTCAGCTCAGGTCCCTCCTTACTAAAATAGGTGACTCTTCTAAATATCTAACTACTCATTCATTCATTCATTTTCATTTTTAATTCCTTACTTATTATTACCCACTAGCTAATTTAGCATTATTATTTATCAAAATATTTATATATTATTGTTATTATTATTAATAATAAACAATATTTTAATTCCTTCCTTCCTTCACTCTAGTTAGTTTATCATTATTTTTCAAAAATATTTACATAATATTATTATTATTATTAATACTACTGTAACTACTACTACTACTACTATTTATAGTTCCTTCGATTTTATTACCCTGTACTTATTTTATTATTATTATTATTTTTTTTAAATATCTATATAATATTGTTGTTATTATTATCAGACTCGAAGCCGTTGTTGGCTCTTCCTCTCGTTGTTCCCTCCCATCTAGATCCTCACTTGTGTTGTACAAACTCTCAGATGTACTTCGCTTTAGACAAAGGTGTCTGCTACATGAAATTATAGAATTATTATTAATTACTATTACTTTAATGCCTCGCTTATTATTACCCTCTAGTTATTTTATTAGCTTAAAAATAAAAATAAATTATACAAAATAATAATATCTATTATTATTATTACAATAATTCCATCCTCATTATTACCTTCTAATTATTTTTCCCATTGTTTTCCTAAAATACGTTTATATTATCATTAAATTGAATTCCCTCCATATTATTATCTTCTAGTTATTTTATTATTACTATTCATATAAATTTCTTAATTCTGTATTTATTATTACCCTCTAGTTATTAAATTATTAATTATCTATTAAAATTATTTATATAATATTGTTAATGTTAGAATTATTTTACTCCTTCCTTATTATTACCACCTAGTTATTTTATTATTATTATTATTATAAAATATATTATTATATTATTATCTTTATTCATTTAAGATGTAACTAGAATTATTATGAGAATTATTTCATCTTTTTTTTGTTTTGCTGTGTGTTTGTTCTTTCGTGTATCATGTTAAGTTCTGTATGTCACGTTGTTTTCTTTTGTGGTCTTTTTTGGGGTATTTCTCCCCTGTTCTTATCGCTGTTTCACCACCTAAAGTGATTGCTGTTTTGTTTTTGCAACAATAAAAAAAAAAAAAAAAAAGCACAACTTGTCTCAGCGTAAAAAACAGAAGTGATACAGCACTGTCATCCCTGCACCAGAATGATAAAACGCTGTGTAACTTAAAGTATTTCCTTTTGATGAACTCGTGATGTTCCAGGTTAAACACCAACTGGTAGAAAACATCCAACATCTGCACGATAACAGAGAATATTCACTTCAGAAAAACACCTTGTCACTTATAACAAATGAACATTTATGGCTTCTGAGAGCTTGTTTTTCCCTACATATAGTTAACATTAATGGCGCCTCACCGCCCGTTGACAGTTGGGGTCGATGGCTCCCATGTCACCTCGGCCGACTCGCATCAGGCAGTGCAGCGTCCGTCCTTTGCGATGCAGACCGGAGCAGTGACCCTCGATCTCGCTCCGACAGTGCAGCACGATCTCCGGGCTCAGAGAGAAATCCTCCATCAGCATCCGCCTATAGTCCATCATCTCACCCTGACACTCGCCGCTGACCACACGACCTGAAACGCACACATATGCAACACCAAGGTTATATATCATTATAATATTTTATTTTAGTTTGAGTTAGTTCTCAGTGTGTTTGATAGTTAGTAGTTTAGTTTCTGTTTTTCAAAAAGGTTTAGTTTTACTTTTTAAATATTCAGTTTTAGTTTGTTTTGTTAGGGATAGCTATAGTGTAGCTACATATACAGTATATGTACAAAATACATAGTTGGAAACTGTGTAGGAATGGCCACCATGTTTAATTTTTGTGCTACTTTTGTGTCCGATGAGAAGCATAGATGCAGTGTCTGCTGTTTCAAGTCACAAGAGTTGACGGAAAATAACGCTGTCTCCTTTTTTCAGTAGTCATATACAGTATCAGAGCTAAATTTTTTTTTTATTTAGTTCAAATTTGTTTATTTTTTTTAACTAGACAATATTAGTTTAGTGATAATTTTCCTTTAAGAATACCTTTTTCTTTAGTTTCTCTAAAATATTATAGAATATTATATAATATTATTTTAATAGAATAAAGAACAGAAGTTGATGGCATAATGAGATAATGTGCAGTGTGCTACACCGTGTTGTGAAATAAACACTGACGGGGTGATGTGGCACCCCGAGGTGGACCCCGACGGTTTCGAATCGCCCTGAAGGAGTTTATTTCACCACAACGACCCGATGATTTTCAATGGTTTCTTATGTCATTTTTCTTTTTTTTTTTTAAATCTGAATTGTGGCTTTTTCACAACATCCTGTATATTAAAAAAAAATAATTCAGAATCATTATTTTTTTATTCTCTTTTATGTCTAAATCATGAGACCGAAGTCTGCCTTATTGCTGCAAATCAGCCTGCTGACAGAGGCAATAAGGCAACCTTCATCACTGTTTACCCCCAATCTGAGCAGCGGTCCTACTTCTCTTCTGTTCTTAGAGACTGAAGTGCTTAATTCCAGTTTGGCTGGATTTGAGTCAGGTTCAGTGTGTCGTTGAGACATCAATAAATGACTAAGGGGAACAGACCTGACTGGTAATTCAGCTAACAGTGTCATTAGTGTGCATGAATGAGAGTGATTGACAGGCTGCTTACCTCTATGTACAGCCGACTCCAGACAGAGCAGCAGGTAGGACAGGCGAGCTTCCCGGGCTCGGGGCATGTTGCTGTCAGCGCTGCAGCGGTACTTCCTCAGGTCTGACTTGCAGGCTTTGGCCAGCGAGTAGCTTACCTTGTAGTCCTGAGCGATCAGCTTCTGCCTGGTGGTCAATGCCTCGCGACACTGAGGACACACGGGACACAAGTCAGCACCACAGCACAGGTTCAAACTATGTGGTTGTCTCTTTTTAGCCTGGTTTCTACTCCAAAAGGCAGAATTAAGGTCTGGAAAGTTGCAGGAATTTTTCCAAGGGAAGTTACAGGGACTGTATGTAAGTTTTAAATCGCCAATTTGTGAAGAGCTTGTAACCTGACCAAAAAAAATAAGACGTTCTGCAACTTTCTGGGTTTCCTCTATCAGCCTGTAGACTGATTTTAATGTGAAGAATTCGGGCCATTTTTCCCCCTGGAAAGTCCAATGGATGTGACGTCATGCACAACACACAACTTTCAGCTCCGCTTACAAATTTAATGGTTTCCAACAAAAACTCCACGGAAGCTCAAAAACTAGTGTTATGGGAGTGTGTGCACGTGGGAAGTGAATGGTGTAGCAAGAGACAGAGAGAGTGGCGAAACCGGAGCAAATGACACCTATATTTCCATTTATGTCTTGTTAATGTCAATGGAAAGTTTTAGCATTTTTACTTTAATATTCCTGAGTTTTGCAACCCATAACAACAGGTAAAAATATGACCTTCAGTTTTACCAGTCAGAGCATTATTCTGCACAACAACAACTAACGTGAGGATTTAAAATGAAAGCAGCGTTACAGCTCATTAAAACACTTACCCGCTCAGACATCGCCTCCTCAAACTTGTGATTAAAGAGACATTTGTAAACTCGTCCCTCTCCGGCCATTGTCTGAAAACAGAAAAAATAAAAAGTCAAAACACAGTCCATCAACAGCGGAAAGATTCATTCTTACTGTAAAGGTAAAAATATCTTTCTCTTTTCATCATTTAATCAGCCAAACATTCACAATCATGCTTCATAAGGATGATTGATCCTGAAAAACGTATTCATTCTGGTCACTTTGGTATCAGACATTTGAGGAGTTTTCATAAAATGGACAAACTCTTGTTTAGGATGGAAACACTTCATCTTGCCTCGATATGAAGCTGCCTTGTCCCGATGGAGGCACTAAAATAAAGGTAAAACGCTCAGTGTTTGAGGCATATCTGCATCATTAACGTGTTAATAATTATGAGAGACTCCTCTGTTGCTCTCTATAACTCTATGACTAATATGAATGTGATGGTGCCACATGTTTACAGCTGTGTCCAGGGCTATCTGCAGGTTTTCAAACCTGAAAACTGAACTGAGGTCCAATTTAAAGACCAAAATAAAGTAATAAAGCTGATAAAACCGACATGTGTCTCAGATTATACACCTGATAAAAGTTACAAAAATATATAATGAGCTGGAAACAAAAAAAGCTCAACAGAAAATAAGAGTTTAAAGAAGTACATTAGTGTTAATCAGAATAGAAAGGGCACAGATAGCACTTTCTTTCAGTCACTGAGAAAAACACAAACTAAAAGAAGCATTAGCGGTGTTAATAGAAGCATTTCATGGTGCACAAGCGCACAAGATGGTCCACTAAATCCTCACGTTTTCACAGAAGCGCTCTCGGTCCTCGCGGCAGGCGAAGTAGAGGTAGCGGTCCAGGTGGAAGTCGTCTGAGGAAAGCTCGGCGACTCTCATGATGGACTTCTTACAGTCGTCCTTAATGGGGTGCGCCCCCGGCTGCTCCTCGGCCTCCCGAACCAGAGCTTTCTCCAGACAGGCGATCACCTCACCCTGAGAGTGGATGTCCTGCACAGAGAGAGGGCAAAGGTTACAGCGAGGTGTCATACTCACTGCCATTTTGATTTGACACGTTCTCCACAGTCAGCACACAATCAGTGTGTCAACATGTCGGTTTTACTGTCTGTCCTGGTACAACAGCAGCTATTGCCTGATAGAGGAAGCTAACAAATACTGTAGATCAGGTGCACTGTGCAAATGTGTCTATTAAATAAAAAGTATGAACAAACACTTAAAAAACGTAGTTTTACTGGAAGTCAATGAGCCATTTTTGGCCATGGTGGCCAGGAGTCCAGAGGGAGTATCTGACACTACATAAAAACACTGATGCAATCAAATTAATCTTCCTGCTGATCATTGACATATCCAAGACTCTAATCACCACCAAAGCCGCACCCCCAACTATTTATTATATGGAAAATAACTTTTTTTTATGATTTTTTTTGGTAAAAAATTATCAATAATTCAAATAATTAAATGATTAAAATCCTGTGAAATGAATGTTTGGTAGTTTAGATCAAGTCTGAAGTTGTCGAAGTGTTTTATGAAAAAAAAAAAATTTTGGCTTGAGTTTGAGGAGAATTTGAGGAGGGCATAAGAGTTAAAACATATATAAATGTTCCTACTTTGAGTGTACTGACAGTGTAGCTCTCAGCACCACTAACCCCTCACATAGTGAGGCTTCCTTTCACTCCAGCCATCATTTTGTCGGAGTGCATCTCGTATTTGTTCAGTGTGGTGTGAGACGAGCTCAGTCTGGGTAAACACGGTCAGTCTAATCTCCACTCGGAGCAGCTCCGGCACACTGAAATGAGGCGCCGTGACAAATTCCTGATAATGAAACAGACTCTGCTCCCGCTGACAAATAAATTATTTGCTCCGAGTTCTAATTGTGCCGCCGTGATATCCCATAATAGCAGCGTGTCTAACGGGCTTATGAGGTTTAGCTTGGCTCAGCAGCAGGAGAACACGTTCAGAGGAGACTGATTGGCTCTGCTCGCTGACAAGCTCTTGTCAGAGTTGTCTTTTCTTAGCCGAGTCACACTTTAAACACAGTTTCTGGGTTTTGGAAGAGAAGAGACCCTCCGCAAAATCTGTTTGGCAAATATGAAACACTATCAGCCACTTTCATGGGTACTGCTGTCTTCTACCTGCAGACAACCAACATGGTGTACAGTTCCTTTGCCTGGAAGGATATATGATGGACAGGACAGTCCCTAATCAATAACCACTCACTGGCATCTTCTGGCTTTGCAGCACAGGTTTCATTGGTAACATTTTGGTTAAAGGAGGTGGTAAGCACTGACTCTACCCCCTAACTCGTGAATAAGGGTGTGACCATACACTCAACTCACGATACGATGCACAATATGGGGTTCACAATCTTGATACCATACAATATGACAACAATAATTTTAACAAAATTTAAATGATGAAAATATGACTGAAAAAGTTGATTGGCTATGCTGATGATGTGTAACCAATCATAGTGCTGTGGGCGGGACAGCACCTCCATCAGGAGGAGAGCACTGACTGACTGAGAGGATGCTGATCAGAGCCAAAGTAGTGCCTTTTTAAATTAATTTATCACATCCCCAAAATAGGAGCTGCATGGTGGTGCAGTGTTAAGCTCTATCGCCTCACAAGAGGGTCACCGGTTTGAATCCGGCTTGGGACTCTTCTGTGTGGAGTTTGCATGTCCTCCCTGTGTTAGCGTGGGTTTTCTCCAGGTGCTCTGGCTTCCTCCCACAGTCCAAAGACATGCAGGTTAATTGATGACTCTAAAGTGAAGCTCGTAGGTGTGAATGAGAGTGTGAATGGCTGTCTGTCTCTATGCGTCCTGCGATGGACTGGCGGGATAACTGGTTGAAGATGGATGGATGGACGAACATCCCAAAATATCGCCATATAGTTTTTGTGTCCACAAGGCATATAGTCACATTTTCATATCGCAAAATATCACAGCACGATATATTGTCACAACCCTACTCGGTAAAATTTAGCTTTAAATTTAGGGTTGGGTGACTGGACGAATATATTGGCTATCACCGATTGGTTCAAGGTTTAAGGTTCTTTGTCATTTGTCAATTCCAGCAAAACACTCATTGGCAATGAAAATCTTTGGTCTCAGGTTCCTTCAACAATGCTCATGAAATATGTAGATACAAAAGGGGCAATCACTCAAGTAAAGGTAAAAGCAAAATGATAATCTAAGGCATAGAATAGTGCAGTTACAGGATGTAGAATGTACTATATGCATGATGTTACGTAATATATGTACACAGATGTGTAACACATAAAGCACATAAAGGAACACAAAAGTAAAGCGACTTGGATCAGTATGTCGCTGGATGCTTTAGGAGCAATTTTTGTCTTTTTATTTTGCTAATTTAATGGTCTGCCTCCAAAAAAACAAGAGTAAGAGACAGCAGGGAAAAACAATGCGTAGAGCTGGAATATTTTCACATCTAACTCTGTGAGTTTGGTGAGTTTTATTTTGTTTCTGTCGAGTTTGAATGAAGTTTTATGATGAGTTTACAAGGCAGTCAAGCTGGTCCTAGTTCAGTCGAAGAGAGACACTTAAGAAGGTTTTGGTTGTATTTCTCTGTTTAATAAGGAGAATAGATGTGAGAATATTTCTTCTTTCTTGACATTTGAGGACCCAGTATGAGCCTGGAGGGTGCAGGGACGGTCTGAAATGGGATTTCTTCCATGTTTTTTATTCTATAAATCCAAACTAGTTTGCTAAATTGAATTTCTCTGACCAGCCTGTGGTTAACTAACTCCAATTAGAGTGAAACTATCGTTTTAAAACATAACTTCTGGTACATTTATGCCTAACATCGACACTACTCTGGCGTACGCTTAAACAAAGACGTTCAAAAAAGCATGTAAGTTTTAAAACTCTGGGGTTGCGTTTTAGTCTGGACAGGCAGAAAGAGAGACCTTTGAAAACGACGACGCAGAAACCCATGTTCAGCTCTTGATTGGGTCTTATCAGACATGATTTGTCCTTACATGAATCATCCCTTCTCCAGAAGAAAACATACATTAGCCTTGACCACCAGAGGATAATTTCAACATGAATAACGAGTTACAAGCGTTGCTGACCTTGTTGTCTCTGCTAGCAGCTGCTGTGCAGTAAAATTCTGCTTCTTTTATAACACTACTACTGCCTCTATGTGCAGGAGGAAAGCTATTATTCGAGCATGTTGCATCAATTCTCGTGTCCAGTGCTGCTTGCTGATTATATCAACACACTCCAATCTACCTGAATGGTCATGTGACATGTGTTTTCAGGCGTGGTAGTATGGACAGAGATTCATTCTGAAATGGCCCTAAAGCGCTCATCTGGACTGAGGTTGTTTTCCTTTTAAAATGAAAATGTATTTGTGTGAATGTAGCCTAAATGCAGTAACCAGCTGATGTTATAAAACTCCAAGTTTTCGTGTCTCACCTTCTCTCCGGTGGTGATGCTGCCGCAGCGCAGCGTGTTGATGTCCTCGCGACACTTGTCCATGAAGCCGCAGATCAGCCGGTAGTCGCTGAAGACGATGGTGGTCATCTTGGTGATGTACTGGTTGCACTGGTAGTCGCTGATGTTGCCACGGTGGTCGACCAGGCAGGACACCAGGTAGCCCTTCCCCAGCTCCTCCGCCGCACATTCTTTAATCTGAGCCAAGAGCAAGGACAACTTCATCAACCCAAACCGGATACGCTGAAATGTGCAGCACATATAAAACTTGCCTTGAAAAACATCTGAACATCTCAACAGATCTGGCTACAAATGTTAGGGAGAGAGCTAGTGTATACTTATATTTAAGTGTGAACTGGTAGCTGCAGAAGTGCCGAGATGCCCTTGAGCAAGGCACCAAACCCCCAACTGCGGGTCGCTTGTCAGGGGCAGCCCCCTCGCTCTGACATCTCTTCTTCTTCTTCTTCTTTAAACACTTACAACAAGCACTGGCTGCTTCCCAGGTAAAGTTAGTTTGCAACTTATATACAGAAAAGCTTTTCACTATGTTTAGTCCTCTTTTAATTTCGCCCAATTTTCATGTTTTTCCTTCGTATTTACTGAATTTTTTTACCTTGCTTTCCAAAGAATTTGTTTTGTATGAGAGGACTTTTTGTATGCATTTCTTCTTATCTTGCTCCACAATCCCACAATGATCACAAAGTGGGATGGTTTGAACCATCACTAAATAGTTTGAACTTTCCAGTTCGGTGAGATTATTCATCTTCCCCAATGTGAAAACAGTTGAAGACAGTTCGTAGGAAATGAGCGAAACACTTCAAGATTCTGCTCCAGCAAACATGACACAGGACAAACTGGAAATATGCATGTGGGTTAATTATATTTTATGTAGAGGATATGGGTACTGACCTACTGTTACTGCTCCAAGTTAAAATCCAACACTGATGTGCCAAATGATTCAAGTCGTTGGATGACGACAGCGTTTTCACAGCTGTTCTGTGATGTTTTTCTCTGTTTATGCTTTTTCTTTTCTTTTTCTTCATGTGCATATTTGGTCGTGAGATAATCCAAAAGTAACAGAAAGTAATCACATTACATTACTTTTATGTTGTGATTAGTGTTGTTAATAGATTTAAATATTTAATCATGATTAATCGTATTATAAAGTATTTAATACTCTTTTGTAAATTTCTCCACTGTGGGACAATAAAGGAATATCTTATCTTATCTTATCTATCAACATAAGAGTGGACAATTATGCTGCTTTATGCAAGCGTATGTATATATTTACTATTGGAACTCAATTAACACACTAATCAATGACAGGTATTGTCCAGAAACCCTCCCAGGTTCTGACTTTAGCATCAACAATCTGCTCCAATCAGAACATGACAAACTGCAGCCCAACAGGCAACAACAGCTGTCAGTGTGTCAGAGTGCTGACTTGACGATGACTTGATCCAGACTGACTGGGACTATCATAAAGTGGGCATGTCTGTAAAGGGGAGACTGGTGGGGACCCAGAGAACCCATTTACATCCACACATCTGGAGGTCAGAGGTCAAGGGACCCCTTTGAAAATCGACATGACAGTTTCTGCAAAGTTTAGCGTAATGTCATTGCGTTAAATATAGGGGTGGGCACGGTTTGGGTAAAAAAAACGATCGGTTTGGTTCACTAGTCTCGGTTTGGGTCGTGTATGTATCGTTTGGTTCATCTGAAATATTTTTTTTTCATCCCGTTTATTGTCACACTAGAAATCAAGGCCTATGGAAAGAGGCTGGGACACGGTGGACAGGAATATGAGGTATCACACATGCGCAGTGTAACTGAAGCTGCAGTTAATGTGCATGTGTTGTACCTCCAACGATACGCGGCGTTGATGAGGCGTGACCCCGCCTCCTTCCTTCAAACTTCTCAGTTGAAAGAGACGCTGCTGAAGAGCAGAGTCAGGCTGTGATTGGTTAAGGAAATGGAGAGATGACAAGATAAAGTTCAGGTAGAGGATCCACCAGCGTTGTTTAGCTCTGCTGTGTGGGAGCGTTACGGATTTGATGTTACATATGACAGTGGCGGGAAAAAAAGTGGCGGATAAAACATCAACTGTGTGTCAGCAACACGTGTGGCTAATGCTAGCAGTAACACTTCCAATATGATGTGCTACCATCTGTCGGGTACTTTAGCTGCGCTATAATATGTCGTCTAGCAGACACATCAGCTACACAGTAATTCCTGAACTGTATGAACAGACATGACAAGAAATGTGAAAGAAGAGTCCAACACAGACCACGTAGCTCTGACTACAGACGGATGGACATCCAGGCTGAATGTGGACAAACTCGTCTTCTAGCAGCAGAACATGAAAATCTGATCTGAAACGGTTTGTTTGGTTTATGCTGCACTTTTTGTTGATGTCTGAGCCTATAATTTGTTTTTCATTTATTAATTTTTTCTATTTTCATATGATAGCAGTATCTTCAATCTAGCTTTAAATTGAGCCCATTACAACCTAAAACCTTCAATTTGCATTAACACAGTAAAGAAATTAGCAGCAATAAAACAAATTTGCATTAACACGTTATCACGTATAATCTGACAGCCATAATAAACAGTGATTGTATTGGATTGACTTTTTAAAGTAACCCTCACAACCCTGGTCAGGTGTATTGTTCAGGACCCGAGGAAGCTCAGTGTCGAGTGTTGTTCGTGTGAGCGTTTCTCCAGAAAGCTGTGATCATTCAGCCCATTCTGAAGAGGCACGTTTCCAACACAAACTACATTATTGTTTATAAAAACAAGCTGCTATCACACAATCTAAGAAGGAAATGAAGTTATCAGCAACACCTGCTTCAAAATGGAGCTGTCAAGACTCCTCATGTCAACACAGGAACACAGACAACAACAGTTCTAAGCAATTTATATCATTCGATGTTTTACTATAAAGCAATTTAAGAGAATTATACATGAAGCCTGCTAACGGTTATATGAAGGACTGATGAATGTTTGTGAGCAGAGAGCAGCTTCAGGAAGCTTCATGGGTTTCCTGTGGCTTTTTAAAAATAAACTACAGCTTGATGGCTGATACAGACTCTTCAAATAGATCTTAAAGATTAGGACTTCCTGTATATCAGAACATGACGTGCAGCCGAAATTTAGAGTTTCATTTCCCACAAGAATGTGATGTTTGTTGACTGCTGCCAAATAAGGCATATTCAATCTGAATTCAGACATTAAATTGTTTAGCTGGCATGAATCAATTAAGCTGGCTGAAATATTTGAATGTCATTTCTTTGAAAAGTTATTTCAATATTTTCATGATATATAAAAATAAAGCTGACTGCTAGGTTCTGAATGGAAAGAAGTTTTACTTAACGCCCCGAGACCCTGTCTTTCAGGTGATCTAGCAGGTTCAGTTTTAGAGCTATGAAACTAGAAATCCGGATGTATCCAACCAGGTCAACTGTCAGGTCCATTTTCAGAGGGGTCCCTTGACCTCTGACCTCCAGATGTGTGAATGTAAATGGGTTCTCTGGGTCCCCAACAGTCTCCCCTTTACAGACTTGCCCACTTTATGATAATCATATGCAGTTTTTTTATGCAGCATAAATGTGCTGTCTCCTATTCTAAAATGGTGTATCTGAATATTTCTGCCTACTGGGGTCCAGTGTTAAACCTCATAAACTGGTTTCACTGTAAAGCTGAGACTCTGGTGGATCCAATGAGTCCAACTGGATTCATGTGTGATGATGTTAGTCCCCATAGGAGCCATTTCATTGAGCTCACTGCATAAAATGACCTGTGGTGAGCTCTAGGATACTACTACTACTACTACTACTACTACTACTACTACTACTACTACTACCTCTAGGATAATCACAGCCTCATGAGACTTAACAGCCACAAACTAGAGACCTACTACTACTACTACTACTACATCCTGGTAATTAGAGACCTAGAGCATTCAGGGGATGGATGGCTAGACTGACAGTAAGGGTTTCTGAGCACTTTACACAACACAAGTGCTCACCATACAATCGCTGAAAAATGCAATTCTTGCAGAAATCTCCAAATGTCAAAAGTTTCTGATCCAAAATCACAGCATGACTTTTTCTGTGGTATTCCCCAAGGTCTCTGTGTCTTAATGTGGTGTTTTGAAGGACTGGTTTGGTTGGACTGATGATAGTAAATAAAACTTTCGACGGGAGCTTCTATGGATGTAGGCAAATCGGCGTAGAAGTCCAGGTTCCCTGATGGCAGAAATACATGTTGGATGGGTGTATGTGTTGAGCTTTAGCAGTTGTGTAGCAGAATACCTCAATGTCATGCTGGTTGCCGGAGGTCTCACCGGGGTCGACGGAGAAGCCAGAGGATTTATTTTTGACAGTAAGATAAATCAGCTGCAAAAAAAGCGTGCAACTGCAACCCAATTGCTCTTTCCCCCAACATCGAGAAGCTCACAAACAGACAACCCAAAGTTGGAGACGTCAGCTGGCGACTAGTCGTTGGCTTCGTAGAATCAGAGGAAAGAGCCCCAAAAACAGAGCTTGACAAGTGCTGAAGGAAGCAGAGAGACTAAAAAAGGTCTAAAACTCTGGCTTAAACGTTACAGCTATAAATAATAAACCATAACCATAGCACCAAACCATAAACCATTAACCATAGCATTAAAAAAAATAAGTTATTAATTCAGGCGGAGAAGTGGCAACAACATACGCCAGCGTCCTCCCCAGTCCTGATACTGAGACATAACAGAGCATGGGGATGGACATCATATACTTGTGTCATATTCTATCTAAACCCTTGTACACTTTCTCAATTAATTTTAATCAATTCGTTAATTTTTATTTCTGATTTATGACTAGAACAACTTGAGCTGCATCTCAGGTTAATCTTCAGGTTTCCAGCTTACAGATGATTTTCACCACTTCTATGTGACATCTACTGTTGACCTGCTGTCTCCCTCTAAAGACCCCCTGTACCCCGCCTAGAAAAGACTACAACAGGTCTATTGTGGGTCTCAGAAGGTGGCCTGAGTACAAAAAACAAGATTTATCAGAAACTAAATCTGAGGAGAATCCAAACATTTCTGTGAGGGCAGCGAAGAGGAGGACGATTGTTTATGTCAGGTGATTATCAGCTGCTGTGTGTGCTGACGACAAACAAGGAGGCTGGTAGAAGAGTGAGGCGATCACACTAGGGATGATTCCAGCTACAAACACTTGCCTGTCTGAAAATCACTACATCGATCGGCTAGTTTGGAGGTTTCTCTGCTGAAACAAGAACTATTTCGGTTAAGCCTGAGGGGTTTGATTTTAGTGACTGACCTCAGAGATGGTGGTCTTGCAGACCTCCACTGCGACAGACTCAAACTTTGGGTCAGTGGTCAGGTTAAGCTTGTAGTTCCACAGCAGCTGGAGGAGAAAAGAAACATCTGGATCACACACACTATCCAGGTACTAGCAGAGTCTACCTGCCTGGACCATCCTGCTACTAGTCTGTCTGTGTTTACATTCCTAAAGCTGTGTTCACATCAACAGTGAAGCAAACTTTTTGCGTGGTGCGATTACATACAAAGTCATGGTGCAAATGATGCAAAATATTTCACCTTGAAAGAGAAATCTGTTTTCATGTGACACACTTGAGAGCTCAGGAGTAAGTGGACCTTGAGTTATGATTGTTTTGGTAAACTTTTATTTTTTTCAAAATATAATGAACTTTGAACACAGACAAAATGACCTACATATGCGATATATGATATCATAACCGCTAATGAACTTGCATGCTATGTGGTTGAAAGCTCCAGAAAAAGCTAGTAAGTGGACCTTGAGGTGGGATTTAACCCAGATCCTCCTGATCCCTGATCCTCTGACCTGCAGTTCACCGAATCAGTGCTTATTTTTGGCTGTTTAAGTGAATAAAGGTACCAAATTCATCCTCAGTGTTCTAGGCTCAACATATACTATGTGGAATTGCAGGGCAACATGGTGCATGCTGGGAAGAGATGTTTTAGGGAAATGAAGACACTTACATGGTTGCATTCGGCTGCAATCTCAGTTTCCTGAAAGAGGAGGAGAGAAAGAAGGCATTAGAAATGACTTTAAGGTTTACATCCTTTCTCCAGAGACGCTTTATGAGGTGGTTTAAGGCAGTTCAGCTCTGATTCAACACTAAATATACATCACAACAGGTCGACCACACTGACATCTCTCAAGACTTCATTAAGAAATGTGGAGAAATGTTAAGTTAAAGGACACAATCGGTGTATCCCTTGCAACCTGTAACGTCCCATTATTCATTGCGAAACTTAAAACTTGTAAAGTGACGGTGTGTTCATGCTGTGGTGCAGACATTATGTTTAAAAGGGCAGGTCCATTATTATTATGAGGTTTTTATATCATTCTGTAGATATTTAAGTATATCTGAACATTCACACATTTTGGTCAAAGTATGTTTTAGTGTCAAAAAGCCATTTTCCCTTCAAACCTTTCTAAAATCTTTTTCCCACGAGACCTGACGTAGGTTTCTGCATGATGACACTGCTACATGTACAGTATTTATACATCCTTATAGTTTGAGTATTAACGTTACGTACAGTAACTTAGATGGCGGTCGGCGTGCTCCCAGTTAGAAGCAGACAGGAGTACCGGCAGGAAGCTAAGCAACATACCGCTGTGGACGTCGTGTTAGGTCAGATTAGAAAGTCACACAATAACACAAACACAAAAATAATACACAGTACACAATACCACAAAAATAACTGGTCCATGCAGCGCTGGAGCAGCAACTCCTGTGTTCTGAGAGGTAAAATTACTGTTTTTGTGAATGGAGTCTGGTCTGGTGGAAGTCATGGCTTCACTTCCCCCGAGGAAAAGTGGTGAAAATATTTTAAACGTAGCGTACACGTGTCTAAAATAATTTTTTCTGCTGCTCCCGTCCACAGCCGCTTTGCTTGGGCAACTGAAGCTGTTATATAGCTCTCTTAAAAGACACCATTCAACACACACTCCATTCAAAAAAGCAGTAATTTCACCTTGCAGAACGCAAGCGTATACATAAAACCCTACTTCAAACAATCTGAACTAACCCTTTCCAACTTAGTGTTGACTCATTATTCACAACCTTATTGATTAGTTTACTGTGGTAACCTACGTCACTGGTTCTTGTTAACGGCTGAGTGGGTGTGTCCACTCAAAAGCCCTGGAAAAGACTGCAGACGGACCTGCCCTTTGTGAATTTCCCCACTGTGGGACTAATAAAGGAATATCTTATCTTATCTTATCTTAAACCCCTGTAGTCCATCTGTAAGAACACACCTCTGTAGAGCGAGGTGGACCCTGACTCTAGGGCGCTTTGGGGCCAATGTGGCCATTGAGTTATTTCCCTGCTGTGCTGCGCTGACCTGAGGTAACCTGTCTGATTTCCTGTCTCGACCAGTTGCAGCAAAACGCCTGCAGACCAGCAGCCGCCCCTCTGCTTTAACCGGAGCAAACCAAATCACTGCTGACTCTGTGTGTGTGTGTGTGTTTGAAATCACAGCTCTGCAGATGGCCGAAGAGTTTCTGACTGTTTACCACAAGGCGTCCACACCGCGGGCCAGGAATAGACCGTCTGTGTGCGTTTGAATATTCATGTGTGTTCTGTTTACAGTGTATTTTACACACAAGTGCCACAATGCTCCTCACACAGACAGTAAATGCAGTGTGGTGTTACTGAGGAAGAGGACAGTACTGGAGGACTGAGTCAGCCCTGCGCTGTTTATAACACGTCAGCGGTCGACTGAGCTAAAAAAAACAAACAAAACATATATTAATACTGGAAATGTGACCAACTTTTTACACTGGTTGGACTGGTGAGCCTAACTTGTTCATTTAGGTGCACCAGTGTATAATTTAGGTGGCTCTTCTGGCACCACAGAAATACATCTCAAGTGTTTTGTCAGTTCCCGTGGACCTACATTAAGGATATCACGATTTAGTAGTCGATACAATTTGGAAAGTGAAGTTCAATGTTTCTCGATGCCACGATAAAAAACAAAAGTAAAACAATAAATCCCATCTACTTCAACATCCACTCCTTTATTACCATTTGCATACTGTTTTTTGCTCTGAAGTTAAACAGGTCATAAGTCTAAGGATGCACCGACACCGATACTGGCGCATATATCGAGCTGGTTTCTGACTCAAATAGCTAGATCTGGTACCTGTGACAATGGGGCCAATCTATTCAATTTGTTTCTATGTTTATACATTATATACTAGTATTTTAATTCCTGTTTAAGTTTTGACCAATATGTTGCTGCATTAAAACAGGTTATTAAGGTTTTACCAGGTTCCTGTTAATTTTAAGATTGTTAAGACATTTTAAGACAAGTTGCTGGTGTACTATTTATTATTTTAACAACACAATTCAGTAAATGTACACTATATCTATTTATTTGTTAAATTTTGTTTTACAAAGTTTAAGTCAGGCCTGATGTTTTCTTACACATAACAGAATGATCCCAGTCACAACCACACAGTGAGGCATACAGCTTATTGATTAAACACTGGTATCAGATCGGTACTCAGTATCAACCGATACATAAAGCACAGGTATCACTATCGGGACTGAAAAAGTCAGATCAATAAATACCTATGTAATTGCCTCTCTATTGTCTATTTTATATCGGTGTGAAAGCACCTTCAAACAATTGGATTTATTCAAGTTTATCTCCAAAATCTATGTTACAAGATTATTTGTAAGATTAATCGCAAATTAATCACATTTTTTTTATCTGTTCTAAATGAATCCTAAAGGGGGTAAGTAAGGGAAGTATTTAATATTTTATCTGCCACTTTAGAAATCCATGCACTAAATGATGGATTTTAGATCTGGTGTCATTTGATGGTCGATATATTTTATATAAAAAAAATAGTATATGCGTGGTCAACTGTTAACAGACTGGTGGTACCCATAAAAAATGAAAAATGCTTCTAGCTTTTTCAAAATAAAACTGGATTTGTATTTATGTTATGACATAAAAAATGTAAGTCATTAAATACAGTGTGAGCCCTCATCACAAACAAAAATCAAGTAGCAAATATGGGACAACCTGTAATTCCAGTGCTTCCGACATGCATCTGAAAGCAGCATCATGTGTTTTATGCTCAGTCAACACAGTGATGTGTTGGTGTCAGCACAGAGACGCAGAACGTACCAAAATAAAGCTACTGGGGGGGGGGGGGGGGGGGTTTAAACCTGGATGGAGTCGGCCAGTCTGACGCTGATCAAACAGCACAGGATTTTTGTTTTATTTTCTGGACCGGATAAGCGGCCCGCAGGGAGGACCCCGCCTCTGCACACGCTCAGTCCACCTCTGAACAGCCAAACATCACATCACCACCGCTGCAGAGCACAACGTGACTCATGTGGACGGCGTCTATCCAGCGCCGTCAAGGGATCTGCTCGTTTCAGAGCGCCAAAACTTCTCATCTGTTTAATCCTACGTTGATTTAACAGCCAAAATAAACTAACAATGATGAAACCAGCATCTGACCAAACAGAGCTCACAAAAGCTGGGGAAATACTATTATATGCCAACAGGATATTAGCTGTTCAGGTGAATCGAGACCAAACTGTAATATTAATCTAACTCTGAGTGTGTCAAACTCAGTGACCAGCTGTTAGAGATGTAATCTAACACAATGGGAACTCAGCCGACACACCCTTCCACATACTTTAGTCACACTGAAGCATTAAGGCTCTTTGTTTTCACCTCCTTCCCATCTGAAAAGGGCAAACTGTGAGAACGTTCATCTCATTTAATAGCTGCAGCTAAATTAAACTTAATCAATCTCCTCATTTTATCTTGGGAAAACCAGCATGACTGGTCGAGCTATAATTGGAAGTGGGTGAGAGGAAGAGATGGAGAGAGAAAATGACACAAGAAGTGATAGATAGAGGAAAGAATCCAGAGGGAAGCCAACAGCTACCGAGTCATGAAGCACGGCGGCCTTCATCCTCTGCATCTTTCAACCTGCTTTCTAAAGTTGACGTCGATCCTTTACTACTGAAAACCTTCAGTGAAATATAATGTGACATTAATGTATTTGAACCAGCTGGTTTCCATCAACTTCTGGCACCTTTGAGCAGACTCACCCTACATAAACCTGAGCACACAGCAGAATGCAGTCTTATCTCTAGTTTATACTCTGAATATTATGGGTGGAGAAAATCGATTCGCCTGCATATCACAAATTTTACGATTTTTAGATTTTTTTTAATGCCAGAATCAATATATTTGCTTCATTTGAGTCTATGAGAAGGTTGAGGAAAGTTCCCGCTCTTACTGTTGTAGTCTGAGTAATGTGACGTTGTATCTGTGAACCAAAACAAACTGCAGCGAGCAGAAACAACAAAGTATTAAACACTGGAGGGTCAGCATGCATACGACCTCCACCCTAACATTTTAAATCCAAAGTTGTAAACACTACATATTGGTTATGGGACGACACACCTGTCTCCCGATTGGATACTATCATAATATTTGAGTGTCGACTGGATAAATATTGTGATTTTATGTCATTTGCGATTAAACGCTTTAAAACTAGACCATGGGGAAAAAGTTGAATCAGACACTTCTAGAGACTTTTACTTTGTAAAATCTCTCAATTCATCCAGTAAAAATGTTGATTTTCAGTTTGTATGTAGTCAGAGATGTCCTGAAGTTAAATATATCAGGATCATTGTCAGGAATTATTTATTAATACATTTCCCTCACAAATAAGTATTATTTTCTTTTTAATTTATAATCAATTTCTTGACGCACAACGTCAAAGCCAAAAGGTCAGAGGTCGCCATCATGATGCCACAGAGTGAAAGAAAACAAATACAAAATGATTTTTGGTTTATATGAGTGATTATGTAGACAAAAAAAAACAGACTATATTGAAAATCAAGCACTTTTTTGTTATGGTCAAATTAAAGTGTCTTCCTAACATTGGAAATGGTTGAAATTAAGAATTTTCCCAACTTTCAAGACTTTGCATGAATCCTGCTTTTAGCTCTATCATTTAAAATACAAGTAAATATGCTTTAGAGATGAGAGCTGGTCTGGCAAAAATAGACCCAGTACACAAAGATTATGGAGCAGAGAAAAGGGCCACAAACGAGACGCTCCGCTAGACATCAAGTAAGAAATGCAGCTGCGATCTTGATGCAGCCGTATCCTGTGACATGCTGCGTTTTCAATCAGCCCATCAAAAACTAACCACGGATGACTTGAGGCAGCACATCGGCAAACAGTAACGGTTTAAACTCTGATTCAGGTCAGCTCGAACCACGTATTTATATTCAGCTGAGTCTCTGCACTCTGTTTGTTTTATGTGACTCTCCGCCCATAAAATGTATGTGTTTTTTCCTACCAAACAGTTGGGCAGGGCAGTATTCAGGTCAGGTGTGTGACAGATGTGCATGTTTTCATCGCCGCTGACAACACTGAAGTCTAGTCAAACTGTGAAATCCAGCGCAAATCTTCAGAACAGGAAACACACGATCAGGGTCTGAAATGAACTTTTCTCACTGCCTGTCACTGTGGCAGTACACAAGTACTTTATTGATCTGACACTTTTGAAATTTCTGCACTACATGAAGGAATAACCTTTAAGATCTGGTGTCAGTCAATGTTTCATATATTTTACACAAAAAACATTATATGGATGGTAAATTCAACTGTCTGAATTACACCGTGGTTTCTGGGGAGCCCTGTTTTTCAGGGGTGAAGGGGACTGAACTAGGGCTGTCAACAGATTACAATAGTTAATCATGATTAATCACAAATTAATCACATTTTATCTGCTCAAAATGTAGCTTAAAGGGAGATTTGTCAAATATTTAATACTCTCATCAACATGGGAGTGTACAACTACGCTGCTTTATGCAAATGTATGCATATGTTTATTATTGGGAATCAATTAACACTAATCAATGCCAGATATTGTCCAGAAACCCTCCCAGGCGACTTTAGCATCAACAATCTGCTCCAATCAGAACAGTAAACTGCAGCCCAACAGACAACAACAGCTGTCAGTGTGTCAGAGTGCTGACTTGACTAGGACTTGATCCAGACTGCATGTGATTATCATAAAGTGGACATGTCTGTAAAAGGGAGACTGGTGGGGACCCAGAGAACCCATTTACATTCACACATCTGGAGGTCAGAGGTCAAGGGACCAGTTTTTCCTCTCCAAAGTTTAGCTTAAGTTTGGAGCGTTACTTAACGTCTTTGCGACAAGCTAGTATGTAGTAGTACTATCCTCAGGTTTATTTTGAATTTGCATTAGAGTGTTAACATTGACAGCCCTAATTATAAGCTGCTTAGAGCTGAAAACATTTTCTTCATACAAGTGGATTTATTCAAGTTTCTCACCAAAAAAACAAATTTTTACAAGATTACATACGAACACATCATGATAACGTTATAATTTACCTACACGCAGTACTCGTTTTTCAATAGAACCTAAACACAACATAGTGTAAATCAATGGAGCCTCTGCTAACGTTAGTAGTTCCGTTATTTAACCAAGCAGGACTGTGCTAACACATCCCAGCCATCCAATCACAACGGAGGAGGGGCGGGACAAAAACAACAACAACCAACTGTCACTGAAAACTGTCATCTGTCATTTAAAAAGCTTCAATACACCTAATAATAACCTGACAATGAGGCGTATTTGTATAGTACTAAAATCAGGATAAATTAAGTAGTTTGAAAAAAAAAAAAATTGCAATAATACTGTACATTGCGCCATTGAGCCAGTCATTATCACCATAGGGGAAATTCCTTCACCACGACAGCCCGATCAGACGCTTGAGGATATTAAAGGTAATCCCCTCGTTACTGAGGAATTTCTACTCCTGCACCAACCAGAGCATCGTGGCTGGTAACATCACTGCCTGGTACGGAAACAGCACCAAACTGGACCGCAGGGACCCTGGTCTCTAAGGCTAAACATACAACAGGTGGTGCTCTACCCTGCCTAAAGGATATCTACGGCAGGCGCTGCCAGAATAAGGCTAGAATAGGGGTGTTGATAATT
Organism: Pterois miles; assembly: GCA_947000775.1. Lineage (NCBI taxonomy): Eukaryota > Metazoa > Chordata > Actinopteri > Perciformes > Scorpaenidae > Pterois > Pterois miles. The sequence goes on along the minus strand of CAMQGK010000565.1, from coordinate 11,652,557 downwards.
ACCCGTCTAACCGTTATAACGGTATTAATTAAAGGGTTAAAATAATTATTAATAACTAATTAAAAAGTTGAGCAAAACTCAAACTGTACATACACTGTCTGCTGCACCAACAAACCCAACCTCAACACTGCCGCCACACACACACAGTCTGTCGGAAACTCGCTGAAGTTACGCCGTGCTGGCAGAGCGCATGTGCAATACAATGGCGAGCATGAGCTCCTAACGTAGCACAAACACACACACGGTTTGTCAGACACTCACTTTGGTTATGCTAGGTAAACAGAGTATTGTTTGTTACACCGGGCAGACAGAGTACAGTTACACCGGGCAGACACACAGCTGACAAGGAGGAGGAAAGTGGCTGCATGTCCGCGACACTAAACACCACCGTGGCTGCTACAGTAACTCTCCTGGACGGCTGAACTGGGGACTCAGCACACTAACACTGCAGCTGGTACCGTTACATGAGACGAACTAATCTTGTTAGTTAATGACTAATTATCGATTAACAAAGGTTGCTTATAAATTAAGAACATTTTTCATAATTGGCATCTCTAGGCTGGTATTAAGGCAACAGCATTTTGTCCAGGTGGAGGTCAAAAAGAAGGTCCCGATACACCAGGCAGCACTGAGAGGATCAGTAGTAGCTTCTAACCTCAGACCAGCAGCATCCTAGATGAGGTCAGTGTTTGTTAAATGACTACTAACGTCACTGTTATCACATAGACGACAGTAGCAGAGCTGCAGTTGGATGAACACTTTGGGATAAATGTCAACAATCAGCCTGAATGGACCGTCAGACACTGGTTACTGGAAGGACACAAAAGGATGTTGCTTAGCAACCAGGAACATTTTTTCCTCTTCATTATGGCCATCAGAGTACCAAAATAAATGCATAAAAACAAACTAAAAGCTCTGTTTTTGTTTAGCATAAGGCAAGATAAGCCTATAAAAGCATCAGCATACTTGTGGGAATTCAGCATCCACAAATATTTTACTTTTTATTTGTTACTTTATCATCAGGACACAGTCGTCCTGAGTCTGACAGCCTGCTGAAGCTGCTCAAGTGGAATCAATAATCCTGTATTTCAGTACGAGTAGCAGTACTACTAATGGTAGGGATGTCACTCACAATACCAGAAATTTATTAGTCTGTACCAACACCAGAGAAATTCCATAATTTTAGATACTATTTCAATACCAATAGTAAAAGTAACATGAGCTGTTAGCAGCCGGTATGAACTAGTCAACATGAGCTGTTAGCAGCCGGTATGAACTAGTCAACATGAGCTGTTAGCAGCCGGTATGAACTAGTCAACATGAGCTGTTAGCAGCCGGTATGAACTAGTCAACATGAGCTGTTAGGAGCCGGTATGAACTAGTCAACATGAGCTGTTAGCAGCCGGTATGAACTAGTCAACATGAGCTGTTAGCAGCCGGTATGAACTAGTCAACATGAGCTGTTAGCAGCCGGTATGAACTAGTCAACATGAGCTGTTAGCAGCCGGTATGAACTAGTCAACATTGAGCTGTTAGCAGCTGGTAAAGTCCTATTTTCTATTCTATCCTTTAGGATAGCCACGGAAGTTGGTGATAAACAGTGTTGTATTGTGTTCAGGCAGACACTGATTACATTATATACCCACCACTCCCACCATCGTTTTGCTTCTATTTTACAGAAATAACACCCCTTTAGTTAATTTTCATGCATTAGTGCCATGTTGAGTTTATTAACCGGCTGGAAAATTTTCACACGGTCACATCCCTAGACAGCATTAGTCTACAGCGTTGACGGTTCCTCTGGTAGTGTAGAACACAAGTACAGTCACATTTTCAGAAGTTTGACATTGATTTGGTATCGAAGCATCAGCTCTCCTGACATCCCTAAAATGCTCCATAATGTACATTTATCATTTTATTTACGTGAAAAAACACACAGTAAATATACAGTAAAATGCATTTGGATTTTAGGTGGTGTGACAGTAAACTACATAGAGTATGTGGACACCTGTGACCACATACAGTATATTTGTGCAGCTGATTTTCCTGATTTGTGCTCTTTAGTTTCAAATGCTCCAGCAGTGATATCTTAGACAATAGTGCTGTTCATGGTGTTTGGCTTTGTGTTCATCCCCTTCATGTTTCAACATAATAAAACGCCCGTTTGTGCACAAAACCAGCCCCAAGAAGAAATATTTTTTTGCAATTTGTTGTGGTGGAAGAACTTGAGTCCTGACCTCGACACCATCCAACCTATTGTTTGTACCTCAGTCTGACAGAGAAACAGGAGATAAAAACATTTCTCCTGGGTACCAGACAATCAGTAAGGAACACAGCTTTAACAAAGACCGATGCTGTCCAGATAGGGGGTCTCATTCTTGTGTTCACCAGCAAAGCAGCTGAATATACATCAACAAGTCTGTTATTTGACATGAATGTCCTGTAGCATTAATGTGCTAATTCGCAATTATCAAACAGGGTACAACTGGGAGACAGAAACAGCCACAAGGAGGCTTCAGACAGCTGACAGGCCAGAGCGAAACCTTCAATCTCCAGAGCCTCCTCCCTCTGGACTCGGAGGCTCTGCACCACGTACACAAAACCACAGCCACCAGCAGGACGACAGCGGGCAGGCCGGAGACACACAAAAATGCTACAAGTCTAAAAGCAGCTCCTAAATCTCACCCTTAACCAGAGAACAGCAGCACGAGTGCCATATGGGCAACTCGAGGCCTTCACACAGGAGGTAGATGGACGAAGCTCCACAGAAGCTGCTCGGCAGCAGCCTTCGTGGTGGACGCCGACCGAGAGACGAGACGTGACAACCACAAACCTGAGTTCACCGGCGGATTCAGCTGCATTCACCTCACACTTTAAAACACATGTTGCTGGAAAATACAGCTCACAATGGTGCCTTACCTTTTGCACCAAAGTTAAAAACTACGATGCACCGATACTGATACCAATTTTTTGTTTTTGCTGCATTTCATTACATTGCCTTTGAATGAGCACAAATTCAATCATACAAATTTATTAAACATCTAATGCAGCCTTCTTTCACATGAAATAAATATTCTTTTTTATAAATAACTTCAAAAATCTTGACAGCTGCTATACAACTACCTCCTCAATGACAAGAATGTTTCAGTACACAGCCAAACACACATAGACTTAAGGTAGGAGGGCCGCCCATATATTAATGAGCGCCCATTTTTATATCCATCCGAGAGAACGACACCTTCCGTGATCAATTCACTGGCCTCAGTTCACCATCGGGAGACTTACTGTAGCAGCCACGGTGCTGCGTTCACTGTCTCCAGTTCAGCGTCAGGAGAGTTACTGCAGCAGCCACGGTGCTGCGTTCACTGTCTCCAGTTCACCGTCAGGAGAGTTACTGTAGCAGCCACGGTGCTGCGTTCACTGTCTCCAGTTCACCGTCAGGAGAGTTACTGTAGCAGCCACGGTGCTGCGTTCACTGTCTCCAGTTCACGGTCAGGAGAGTTACTGTAGCAGCCACGGTGCTGCGTTCACTGTCTCCAGTTCACCGTCAGGAGAGTTACTGCAGCAGCCACGGTGCTGCGTTCACTGTCTCCAGTTCACCATCAGGAGAGTTACTGCAACAGCCTCGGTGCTGTGTGTAGTGTTGTGGACATTCAGCCACTTTCCCAGTAAAAGTCTCCACCACACTTCGGTTAGTTTAGCAGCTGCTAGCTGCTAGCGTTGCCGGTGGCTTCGTGCCCGCTGTAGAGTAACTTCAGTGAGTTTCCAACAGACCGTGTGTGTGTGTGTGTGTGTGTGTGTGTGTGTGTGTGTGTGTGTGTGTGTGTGTGTGTGTGTGTGGCGGTGGCGAGTGTGGGTTTGTTGGTGGTGTTCTAGCTGTGAGCGTAGCTGTAGCAGACAGTGTGTGTTCAGTTTGTCGGTGAATAAATGCTACGAGGCTACAAGCTACAACTCCTCAGCAGGAAGTCCAGAGCTACTTCCTGTATCTGCACCGGCTCTCTCTTTAGGTGGACCAGCTTCTTTCCTTAAAGTGACAAGATGCTCCTCTGAGTTTTTCTAAGCTTTTTAATTAGTTATTAATATTTCTTTTGCTTAATATTGGTTAATGATTAAACTGTTAATATTAACATCCCTAAACACAACAGACAAACACCAAATGCGTCATCTTATTTGTTGATTAAGTCAACAAGGCGAATATTGGCTGATGCCAGTGTTTGGCCAATAAACCGAAACATCCCTAAAAAAACAGAGAAAAGGCAGCAAATCGTCACTTTAGAGAAACTTGAACCTTTTAGTATTTTAGCCTCATAATTAGCAAAAACAGTTGCAGATTAATTTCCCATAATAATTTCAGCGATGTTCCTCACTTCACATGGGTCAAATGTGGAAAAGCTGATAAGAAGCAACCACAAGACGACAAAAAACAACGATCACAGTATCTTAGTGGCCAGTTTGAAGGCTTGAAATCTTCAGTAGTCATTTCTTAATGGTGAAGTTGTTATGATGATTTTACTGACTCTCACGCTCTGTAGGATGCTTCTTTCTTTATTCTTTTACCCTTCCTCCAGCAGCTACAAGGCTATAAAACAGTGTTTCATAAAGACTTTTACCACCAGAGGGGACGGTGTCTTGTGATTTTGAATAAGCAGATAACGCCGCACAAACTGAGGATTGTCTTAGCTGCTGTAAGCTGCTGTTGTAGCATATAGAGATCTCTCAGTCTGCTGTAGTTCTACTGTTGACAAGCAGCTAATGAGCTTAAAGAAGTGAGTAAGCAGTCAGCTGCCACCCGGCCAACAGTCAGCCCTGGGCTGATGTCTTAGCACACAATTCAATGGGTCTAAATGCCACAAAAAAAAAAAAAAAAAAAAACACAGCCTAGTAACCTGAAAAACAAAAGTTCAACTACAGACACGCCTTGGAGAGGTGTCTCACTGTGAATCTGAGTGAGTAAATGCTGAGCAGTCCTCCACCTTTCTCAAACAACTAGCCGTTGACTTAGTTGGAAGAAGACAAACAAATCCAATTGCTGCAGACAAACTACTTATTGTAAAGCAGGAAGTTAACGGTTATCTCTCTGAGCAGTGTGACCTAGTCAACAGATAAAATATTTCCAGTCATCTATCATCAAAAATGCCGAAAGTCTAGTGGTGTGGGTGTTACACCAAATTCTGTGACCACTGACAACTGTGACCGCAGATGAGTCAGCAACACGAGGCCACCATTTCTGACAGCTGTTGTCAAATATTTGACCCACTGCATCTATGTTTTACTTTTCTTATAGAGTCAAAGTAAAAAATATTACAAACAATTAGCAATTTAGGTTTGTGTGTTTTGTGTCACATATACTGTATATGACATATAATACAGGTAACAGTGGGTCACATTTCCTGACGACAAAATCAGAAATGGTTGGTGCCTTCAAATAAAACTGGTGAACTTGTGATCACGACATGGGAAGTCATAAACATGACATGCATTGCTTTCAAGTGTTTTTAGTCGTGAAGAACACCGCTGCTAAGCAACGGCAATATTAACGTTACTGTCTGAGTCTAGAAGCCACAGAGGCTAACAGCTTAGCCAGCTAGCTAGTGGGGAACATAATGCAGGAAATGAAGAAGAAGAAGAAGAAGAAGAAGCACAAGCGCCCCGAGCAGTTGGGGGTTTGGTGCCTTGCTCAGGGGCACCTCGGCACTGCCCAAGAGGTAAACTGGCACCTCTCCAGCCACCAGTTCACACTCAGTTCTTGGTCCATCTCGGGACTTGAACCGGTGACCCTCCGGTTCCCAAGCCAACTCCCTACAGACTGAGCTACTGCCGCCCCCCATTATGTAAAGGCATAATGACAGAGGAGAAAGATGAAGTAATTGAGAATATCAACATTTTCCTCCAATAAAAACAATACATGACTAAAATTACAATATACTGTATAACATGAACTTATTATGCAGCGATAAATGAATGTCCATGGGCTCCAACATTTCTCACAACGTCAACAAACACGTCACAAGTCGTGAACTCTGAGCTTTCAGAAACTTTCCACTGACGAGGTCGTGAATACGACATGAGGGGGGTAAACACGGTAAACTCATTATGTACAATATGTACACGTGGAGATGTCTATATACTGTATGTACACTGAGTAGCATGTGCATATTATAATATGTAGTAAAAAGACAGATATGTACATATTACAGATAAATGTGCATTAAAGACTGTAAGAAGTATAGTCTATAAGAGCAGCAGTGGATATTTGGCGTTACAGGGTTACTGATAGTGTACGACTATCGCATGATTATCTAATACTTGCATTCCAAATAATAATTAATTTATATAGCACACTTAGCTTCACACAATCACAACACAATGTTAATATATTTTCCACAAGAAAAGTGTGATTAAAAGCATCAAAATAGGACAAATATTGTTCCTGTTAGCTTCCCCCTAGGGGAAGCTAAGAGGAACAGGTGAGTTTTAAGATTAGATTTAAAAACAGCAAGTCATAACGTGGCTCACTCTGGAAATGAAAAATAATGTTTCTACAGAAAATAGGTCAGCGCATTAATATAGCAAGTGCATTTACTGGCCTTGGCACTGAAGGAAGGAAGTAGAGTTTTATCCTTTTTTAAGCCATCTTCTGGTGGTGTGTAGCCTAAACATGTCAGGACAACATTCACTTCCCCTAAAACCACAGTGACTAGTAATCCTGGTGCTGCCTCGGGCTGAAGTGGGAGGCCACTGGCAACCTTTCCCAGGGGAAAAAACAGTCTCTGCAGACAAAATGGATTTAAACTGTCCTGTCTGCTTCATGTTAACGTGAGCTACACAACATTAAAACCAGTCACACGCCATTAATAACCAGTTCCATTAGTTGTCAGTCAAGGCAATAAAGGAGGTGCAATTAAAGGAACCGTTGTAATGAACGGTAATACACAAAGCCAAACATCAGCCAGCGAAAGGCTCGGTGCTTGGTAATGGTTATCTGGGCTAACATCTCGCTGATGCTACTATGCTAGCAGGGCAACGTTAGCAAATAGTTAGCTAGCTAGCTGCGTTAATGTTAGCTACCCTGGTTTAAAAGTTACCAGATTAACGAGCTGTTTAATACGACTTATGTCGAATTGTAGTTCTGAATCACAGGTTGGCAAATGTTGTGGCCAATTTACATTTAGCCGCTAGCTTAGTCCAGACGCACGTCCATTTGTTGCTCCGATCTGCGCTAACAATCTTCCAGTTTGCCGTGTTATAGCTCACTGTTAAATCACTGACAACAAACTGGGCAAAAATAAGAGTTAATCTGTAACAGCTGTGTCTTCTGGTAAATTCGGCTCATACATGTTCAACATAACAACATCTGTGTTCGTGTTATGCGGTTGTTTTTCTGTTACGCTATGCAACGCTGTTCCAACGTGATGTATTCAGCAGAGACATGAAATAAGAGTCAACATGATTCAAAAACTAGCAAGTCGTATAAAAAAGTAAGCGCAATTCATGGTATTACATCATGCCGAAGTGAAGACTGGATCCTGGTGACTCTGAATGTGTATTAAATGTTGTTCAGCAGTGGCGTGTTATACTGAAGATTATATCATAGGTAATAAATTGCTGCAATTCTAAGCAGCATTTTGCGTGACGTTCTCTCAATACGAGGGCTAGCGGCTGGCTAACTGTAGCTAACGTTAGCTGGTTTGTTTCAGCAGGCACACCCTGCTCGTTTCCCAGTAACCACAGCACCCTGACCCGCTAACGTACCTCTTTCCTGTCCTGTAGACACTCCAGCACCGCCAGGTTGTTGTTCCAGGAATGTCTGGGGCAAAGCCGGGTCAGGTCCTCCCTGCACACCCCCTCCTCAGACAACTTCCAGCCGGTAGAGCGCCTCCGAGGCAGCGAGGCCCCAGCGCCCAGGTTTCTCTCAGCGGCTGCCGGGTTCCCCGCAGCCGGCCCCGGACCTCCGGCTGGATTCTGTGGGTTATCAGCATTACCAGCAAGTTTGGCGATAACGTTGTTTTGTCCTTGAATTGGATGCAAAGACGACAAGATGCACATCAAAAGCAGGAGCAGAGGAACACGTATACAGTCCGCCATCTTCACAGAGCCAGTCAGCCTGCTGCTGCATTCAGGGGCTGTGGGAAATATGGGCGCTAGGAGTTTTGTTGCAGACGTTTTTTTCTTTCTAGGATGGTGCTGGACAGCTCATGAATAATTAATGAGTGCGTATGGGTTCAAACTACGAGTAGTGGTGAATGTAACTAAGTACATTTACTCAAGTACCGTACTTCAGTACTTGTACTTTACTTGAATATTTCTGTTTTCTGCTTCTCCTCTTCACTACATCTCAGAGGGAAATGTACTTTTTACTTCAGTACATTTATTTGATACTTCTTATTACGTCTTACATAAAAAATGTGATACACTTATATGATACCATGCAGTACTGTACTACTAATAGTTTACAAAGTATTTAAAACTGGCTCCACATTGACAAACCACATCATTAAAATGTGCCCTTACATGTATTCTTTAGTGATAAAAACACAATAACACAGTGTTTGAACAAAAACATTATAACACTTGAAGAAGAAACAATTCTACAAAATCAGTACTTTTACTTTTGATACTTTAAGTACTTTTTGCTGATAATACTTCTATGCTTTTACTTAAAGCTGCAGTGGGTAGAAATGGAACCAAAAGCCTAACAGAAGTACATGAGACAGGTAATCTGAAATAAATCATGTTCTGGTGTCGTCTGGTGTCCTCTGTGTCCTCTGTGTCCTCTGTGTCCTCTGGTGTCCTCTGGAGTCCTCTGGAGTCCTCTGTGTCCTCTGTGTCCTCTGTGTCCTCTGGTGTCCTCTGGAGTCCTCTGGAGTCCTCTGTGTCCTCTGTGTCCTCTGTGTCCTCTGGTGTCCTCTGGAGTCCTCTGTGTCCTCTGTGTCCTCTGGTGTCCTCTGGAGTCCTCTGTGTCCTCTGTGTCCTCTGGTGTCCTCTGGAGTCCTCTGTGTCCTCTGTGTCCTCTGGTGTCCTCTGGAGTCCTCTGTGTCCTCTGGTGCTTCTAACAGCATCTGCAATATTTCACAGACCGGAGGAAAACAACCAATAAGAGCTGATCTGGAGTCTGTTGTCTCTGATCAGCTGTCAGTCACTATGATCTAACTGATCAAACTGATCAAATATGAATCTATCTATCTATCTAAATGATTAATCAGTTTTGATAATTGTTGATTTTTGCCTACTCCTGTAACCGTTTGAGCCCCAGTGAAAAGTGCACATACTGTGTACTACGTACTACTGAGAGGAGAGAACGAAGAAGAACTGGATCTCAGCAAATATACGTTGTTTCACAGCAGGAGATGTCAGCGTTCTTCCTCATTTTGCTCCTGCAGCTGTTGCCCCCAGGACCTGACCCCAGATAAGAGGCTGATGATGAGTGACCAATAGTCAACCGTACGATATCGCTGCGGTATCGATCATCAAAAATATTGTGATATTAGATTTTCTCCAGGTGACCTGGCCCTAACTGAATAAGATTTACTGTTGGAGCAGTGAATAAAACAGTGAGACAACATGATATATTAAGAAGCAGATTTAGCTATTCACCAAAAAAAATCAGTCTAAATACACACGAATAATGTCAGAGCTAATTTCTACTGTATGGGGGGATTTAAGTCTATTTTAAAAGAGGGAGAAAGCAGCACGATAGGTTGATGTGACTGCTCTTGATTTTCTCACTGAATTGTTTCGATATTGACCTGTTTGTGCGTTACAGCTGTTTTTGTGTTGCATACAGACTGGATATCATGCTGGTTCACTCGTGGTGTGTGACGGTGTATTTGTCAGCTTGTATTGTTTGTTTTTATTGTTTTAACAGTAACTGTGCTGACCTCCGGGCCAGAAAAGAGATTTTAATCTCAATGAGTTTTTTCACCTGGTTAAATAAAGGATATACTGTATACTGTATATACATCAGTGTGCAGCATAAGTATTTTTACAATTTAACACTTATGTCATAATGTTTCACTAAATTAATCAAGTTAATTTTATGGACCGTGCCTCCAAACACAAGCTCCTAGGAGCAGCATGTCATATACTGGATTTACAACTTTTACAATGTAACGTAGAGATTTACGAGCGAGTCTTGAAAGCAACATCATTGGTAGAAAATGTTTCTAGGTTGAACCATCCGATAACGACCGATATGGACTGAGTGTAATAAAGTATTTAATATTATGTAGGAGGCTCTTTTTTGTCAGATGAATCTGCAGATAAGTTTATTACAGTTTCATGCTGCTTTGAAAAATCACATGAAGTTCAGACTGAGAAACCTGTACTGGGTGTTTCTGCATTGACGGGCATTTTGAAATTTTGGATTTATATTAAATTTTTTCTTGATAAACATACTGTATGTACAGTATTGTTACCCATATTGACATAAAATAATTACTTAATAATCTGATTTAATACAATCATGAAGGGTCCATGGGTCCAAACAACTTTTCATCATGTCCCTCAACTGTGGTCTCAACATTGAAATATGTAAAATGAGCTAATTCAGTTATAATGTGACATTATTTTAAATGGATTTGTTTCATATACATATTAACTTAGACTTAATTGTCATTCAAGTTATTTTTGAATGTCCACTGTGTGGTTTACTGTACAAGAAAAAGTGCAAAAAGTGGGTGTATAAGTGACAAATATTTGTAAAGTGACATAAAATAAAAATAAAATATGTACAAAAAATAAAATATGTACTTTAAATATTGCAAATTGCACATTGCTCACAAGTGGAAAGAAATAAATAAGGAATTGCAAAAAATGCATTTAACTTGAACTTGTTTTATTCAACTTTCTAATGCTAATCTACCATTAAATGACTTGTAAACCTTGAACTTTCCTAGTTTTTACTGTTGGTGATTCATGTTTATTCTTCACAAGATCTCTGGGTATGAGAGCAAACTACAACATCACACTCTTCTGAATTTTAATTAAAAATAACTCAATTTTTATTAACTTTGAAGTCGTACACAAACAGTCGGTAGCAAATATACATATATACAACTTCCTTTACAAAGAAAACGAGGAACAGCTGAGTCCTTTGGCACTTCATGTTTGGGTTCAGGTGACGTTAAATCACAGAAGATGTGATGGAAATAAACTAGTGATGGAATGTGTGAAGAAAATCCAACAAAAACGAGGAGAAGGGCAAAAACATGGAATAATCTGGGGTATCCTCTTTCTGCATCCGCAATGTTGAGGTGAATTTAGAGACAAGTCTGAAGTCTGGCCTCTTTGACTGACCTGGATGTACATATATCAAAATGGAATCTACCAGTTTTAACACGTTAATTACAAATCTGAGCATCTGACATCCCGTTTTCTAAACCACACCATCACTTTTTACATTGATTTCATTTATTTCAAACAAACATTGACTTTAGCTCATTTCAGGATGTGGACCTTGGCCAACATTAGTCATCTTTATCTTTTTGTCAAAGTGACGTAATGTTGGTGTGTTTAATGCAAACAGATCATTTTCCAACCTCTTGTTCATGGTGGATTCAGGGGCCGTCGGACATCCCAATGTGTAGTTACGTGACCAGTTTGTCATTGAATCAAATCCAGGTGAATAAGTCCTTGGGCAAAATGAACATTGTTAAAAGAATGACTGTTTGACGTTGTCTTGAACATAAACAGAAAAGTTTGGTCTTGGTGTTGAATTAACTTCAATTATCTATTATACGGAAACCCTGAGACGCAAGAGATCCGATTTAGTCTGATCTCAACTCTTTTCTCTCCTGTATTTATGAAAAAAATCTTTTGCCAGGTGAAAAAGAAAAGTTTTGCCAGGACCATTTTTAATTTACTTTTCTGATCTGTGAAAACGGGTGAAAACAAGTTTTTGAAGGTGAAACTATTATTATTATTATTATTTTTTTAAAATCCTGATCATTTTTGTAAGGGTTTGTTATTGTAATACTAACTTTGGCCACTAGAGGTGAAGTGTGCCACAATTATATGTTTTTAGTTTTAAAATTCTCAGGGTACTCTAAACACAACATACATACAGTATATAGTGTGTAAGCAAGTTATGCAAATTAAAACTCACCTGTGAGAAAACAGTAATGTTTTAGTTTTATTTAGAAAATGGGACGTTGGTGCACTTCAGCCTCTTGTGGCTGAAATGAGTATTACAACAACAAATACAAACTTATCCTGACAAAAAAAAAAAAAGAATTTCACACAGAAAAACTTTTTTCCCCATTTCACAGATGAGGAAAAAAATAGGAACTTAAGGAAGATTATCCTGAACTGGGGAAAAAAAAACAAAAAAACAATTTAGATCAGATTTAGAAAATGGATCACAAGAACCGTTTTTCTCACTTGCATCTCAGGGCTTCCGTACAGTCTCTCTCCATTTACACACAAATGAACTGGCAGCCTTGAAGGAAGGAAATCAATCTAAAAAGTGATGATATGATTTGGTAAATGATCAGTAGTGATACAACATACATCAGCTGTAGTTAAACCAGTGGTAGTGGTCCTTTAATCTGTTAAACAAGTTACTTACCATACCCGTGGTTTGGCATGATTTAGCTCTTCTACTACAAATCACTTGCTCTTTACACCTTGGCAAAACATGCTGACGTAGTTCAGACATGCTGATGCTTTTTTCCTATTTATCCAGGCAGCCATTAGTTTCTAATCATTTCTGTAAAGTCACCATCCATTACAGTGACCTCATGTTTGTATGATATGTTACCATTTTGAGTAGAGCCCAAACAGATCCTGGATCCTTTTAAAGTTGATATTTCTGTTAAGGATCTCTTTAACTTGGTCATTTAAAGCACTGGACTACAAATGGACCAGGACATTTTACAGCTTCACTGCTCTCTGGTGGACAACTATATATAATGGAGACACGGTTTCTAAATGACCTCAAATATCTGTCATTTCTAGTTAACCTCGTACACCAGACCGGCACATTGGGTACTTCGAAAGAAGTCATGGCCACGCCCCCTTTTGGGGGAAGAAAACTGAAGATCTCAGACTTCAATGTGATTTGACGTAGGCTTGGATTGTAATTTTGACAAGTTCACATTCAACTCGATATCCAAATATTTGTTTTCTACACAAGTCTAATAATTATTTTGTGGCCTTTCCAGAACCTGAGCGTTGACGATACTTTAATAAATGAAGGTTGATCCCTGCCATGTCCCTCAAGTCTTCCTCCATCAAGCACAGTGGCTGATATTACTGATCCAGACATCTCCACATAACTGATTGAATCCCGTTAGACTCAGTGTTGTCTGGAAATAACCAACTGCTTGATCTGTAGGCTGAGATTTAGTTGGAGATGATAGTCTGATGCTGCTAGAACATTAATGTATGATTGTATTACTCAAGCTAACATTAGCTAGCCATGCTAGTCACTATCACCAGCATCATTTAGCCATTTAGCTCACTGATAATGAATATTAACACATCGTATGAGCCTCTAATGTCAGTGTGAAAGCTTCATTTAACCTGCTACACAACAGCTTTTCATCATTTTCCCTCCTGGGACGACAAGTTTCTTTCTGCCAAAAGGGAGCGCAGCCTTGGAGATGACGCCATTCTGGTCTGGTCTATAGCTTGGAGCCACGACGCCATGCTGGTCTGGTCTATAGCTTGGAGCCACGACGCCATGCTGGTCTGGTCTATAGCTTGGAGCCACAACGCCATGCTGGTCTGGTCTATAGCTTGGAGCCACGACGCCATGCTGGTCTGGTCTATAGCTTGGAGCCAAAAAGACTATTTCTTTTTTAGGACATGGCAGAGGAACAGATCAGAGATCAGCATTTTTTGATTTATTTGGTGCTACCAGCCATGCAGCAGCTCTTCAGCAGTTATGACTATTAGTGGTTTCTCCAAAAAGGGGGGTGTGGTCACGAGAGTCAACTCTGGACGACGTACCGCTGATCTGATGTATAGATGCTGATATCAACGTGTGTGATTAGATAAAAATCTGTACTGACAATATATTGGTCAGGCTCTAATTAATCTGTACTTGCTGCATTACCACAAAACAATAATGTAGAAATTTTAAAAAATTAATGCAGACTTTTAGATAGCTAGAGAGACGTGTTTTATTCACGCCAAATTGGGAAATTATTGAATTGATCAGAGATGAAACAACTATTTTCGTAATAGAAGGGAAAAAAAGACAAATATTTGCTGGTTCCAGCTCCCAAAATGTGACAACTGTCTGATTTTGTCTTTTGTGATCACAACCTGAACATCTTCATTGTTTTTTTTTTTTTTTACCATTGGTCATAAAAGAAAGCAATCTGAAAACGCCACATTTTTCACATTATTCTCATGTTTTAAAGTCCAAACAAGTCGCTGATTAATCGAGAAAATAATCAGCAGGTTGCTTGGAAATTAAAATAATATTTAGTGGCAACCTTGGATTTGTTGTTGACTGTGGTAGATTGATTTTTCATACAACATAGAGATGAATGAGGATCAATGGCTGCGTGGATACTTAGGAAAAAATACACAGTGAATCTAAAACTGTACAGCCTGACAATGGTTCTAAAAAATAAAGTGCACATCATTTGTAGTTGAAGAGCAACAACTAGAACACACACACACACACACACACACACACACACACACACACACACACACACACACACACACACACACACACACACACACACACACACACACACACACACACACACTCGTATGTTGGTCATTTAACTGGAGGACTAGCACCATTTTCTTCCACCAAAGCGTTCCCACCGTCAGTCTAAAAACACCGACTCACAGCTCAAGTTGAGCCTTCAACCCTCGCTAGCAGCTTAGGGAGAAGATCTGAACACGAAAGGACTCATATACATCTATAATTTGACCTCTGACCCATGTAAACATCTAACACTGGACTCAGGCTGCATTACTGTGCAGGTCAAAGGTCACCAGATGAGCAGTAACGTGGAAGTTTGGTTAAAAAAAAAAAAAAAAAAAAAAAAAACTTAATAAAATCGATCAATCGCTTCACTGCCAGTAATCAGTTTTTTGCGTGTCTAAACAGATAAAGTTGAGCAGCATTTGTTTGTCCACACAGACCGAGTCCTCTCCTTGTGCTCTGGGACTGTGTGTTGTGTTTTTACTCTCTGGTGTGTGGATGAGAGAGAAAAGTCTGTCTCATTCACTCCCACCTGTAGAGCTTCAGCATCTTCTCAGTGAGCGAGGCCAGGAAGTGCTCGCCGTTCACCGAGAACGGGCTGATGTCCAACACCGGGAGGTCGGCCGGAAGCTTCTGGAGCAGAGAGCCGCTGCCTGCATCCCACACCTGAGGAGGAGGAGGAGGAGGAGGAAGAGGAGGAGAAAGCTTTTCAGCAACTTTTGTCTCTTTCAAATGCAAAAAAAAAAAAAAAAAAATAAAAAAAAAAAAAATAAAAATAAAAAAACATGAAACGTGAATAAAGTAAATTCAGCTTTGGGCTCTTTAAAATAATTAAATAAATATATAAAGTATAAATAAATAATGTAACTTTATTCAATCCAAATCTTTTGGTCTTTTGGCAAAATTATGGTGTTCAAAAAGACAACAAACAAAGCAAATAAATAAATAAATAAATACAAATGAACTATAAATATAACAAAATAAAATATAATAATTTAATATAAAGAAATATAAAGAAAATATAACAAACTAAAATCTAATAAAAAGTAAACAGTTATTGGGTAAATTTATGGTCTTGATTGACAAGACAGATCTGAAAAGATTTCTTAGACTTCATAAAAAAGTTAAGTCTGTTAAGCTCACTGCTGTTTGCATGCTGTAAAATACAGGAATCAACCTTTTGGACCAGTTTGGGAGATATGAAAACACTTTCTGTGACATAATAAAATAATAAGTCTGAGTGGAGTGAGTCCGAGTCCCTGATCTCACACAGATACTCAAACTGGACTGACCATGGTTGAGTTGGAGGCCTCGTCCCCGGCGCAGACCAGCATCCCGCCTCCGTCTGGACTCTTGAAAACGGCGTTCTTGGTGAGCAGCTTGCAGGATGAGCCGGCGGTGAACGTCTGTACCGGGGAGCAGCAGCAGCTGGGCAGCTGACTGGAGTCCTGCTGAGGCGTCCTGTTCAGAGCCATCAGGACGCAGCGCAGAGACGGGTTGGAGCGTCCTGCAGGACAGACGGACAAGGACGCTTCAACAACTGGCCTGAAACACTGTGCTGATCCAGACGGAGTCATCTGAAACTGTTTTTAAATCGGACATCTGGTTGCTTCGTTCTGCTGCAGTAAGCGAGTTCTGCATGAAGCTCAGCACAAGCAGCAAAAACAACCTGTATGCAACCACACGACTTGACAACTGAGAAAATGAGTGACACAATTTTGATTGCCACAGAATAAACTTCAATTAAACTACATGAATACAAATAAGAAGAGAGTCTGTTGGTTTTAATTAGTGAACAAATCAATAAATACAACAAACAAGTTGGTAGAATATCCAGTCTGCTGTACATCAGTGGTTGTGAAGTGTGTTACTCAGAGAGGCAGATATGTTCATAACACCATGGCGTTTTCTGTGTTTACAATCACAGGGCCGATTTAAACGATCTATAGCACATGGTCTACTGTCCAACTCTGCTTATACTAGTTAAACGGTACATAATCTGGGTGCAAAGTAAAGCACAAGGGGCAAAGAGGTTGTATTTAGTCTCTTAGTTAATCATAGGTGTGTTTTGGACGTAACAGAAATTAAACCAATCAGAGTGTCGTCTCCCTTTACCTTTAAAAGCCAGGTCCGTCTGCATCGAGTGCATTGCTATTTAAAAGGCAGATCATTTAACAGCATATATGCAAATGACCAATAACCTACTAAACCTGTGCAGGTTAAATTCATTATATGATCATAAGCACTAGATAAACATGTATTGATAAATAATGAAAACTGTTATTACTGTTAACAGGTATTACTTTCCGATGCAACCAGTGGCTGAGAGGAATCCTCCATTTTCCAGCTCTATTTTAGCTTTTATCTTTAGCTTCTTTTTATTTTCTAATCGTTGACGTTTTTATGACTGTCTTAATTATTAGTCTTAATGTTCTTTTGCACTTTGTCACAATGTTCTTGACTGTGTAAAGCACTTTGAATTGCCCTGTTGCTGATATGTGTTAAACAAATAAAGCTGCCTTGCTTCGCCTCCAGAGCTACTTTACGTATGGGCTGGCAGCCGGAGAGGCGGAGCATAACACATGGATCCATCAGCATCAAAACGCTGTTGTTTAGGGGGAGAGGGCCCCTTAAACTTTTAAGTAGCCTACATCAACACTCACACACAGAGGGGTGATGATAGGAGACGCCACAGGCATGTACACCGTGATCTCTCTGGTCCCGCTAACAGCCTTATTTCATTATATTCCATTATTCTAACCTTCCGCCTGAATTTAGTGTTTTCCTTCACGTAAATAAAAACACTGCTCTAGTGCCGACACTGTGTTTAACTGAGGAGGAAGAGGGCTGATGCATCCCTGTGTCTAACAAGCAGAGTGGAAGCGTGTTGCGAAGCTGTCTATGTAGACGAATCTTACAATCTGAATAATGCATCCTTCAAATAGCAGGAAAATACTGTACCAGACTTCTCTTTCTGCCGCCTCAAGACAGCAATGCACTAACAAAGTGCCTGAACACACCTCATTTTAAGCCCAACATGCCCATGGGCGCACAAATGGGTGTGAGTACATTTGCTATTTACACAACGTTGGGCTCTGGGTATGAAAATGACAACGGCATCAATCTGAAACATGCAATGACAGTCGCACCATGCTGTGCGCTGCTTTGCTGCTCATGAATCAGCTATTTCTTCAGGTCTCACCTGGCCTGTAGGTGACCAGACAGTGTCGACTCTCTGTCTCCACCTGGATGTCAGTGCAGCCGGCGGTCTCCAGCGGCAGAACGTGCGGCCTGTACGTGGTCTCGTTGACCTGCTCCCAGAAACATCCACCCTCCAGAGAGCCCGCAATTAGCCCGCCACAGGGGAACGAGCTGGACGCCGCCCGTGGGATATAGCAAAGAGACGCCACTGGACACCTAGAAACATCAGGAGTTCATCAGACTCAAGCTCTTAGGAAAACAAATCGTGGTTCATATCTGTTGTCCAAGTGGACACCCTGATGAGCCCTCTCAGACCATAACCACACTAAACCATCCATCTATAACCGCTTATCCCGTTAGGGGTCGTGGGGGGTCTGGAGCCGATCCCAGCTGGCACTGGACAAAGGCAGGGTTCACCCTGGACAGGTCACCAGTCTATTGCAGGGCAAATAGAGACAGACAACCATTCACGCTCACATTCACACCTACTATTTGTCAAGTATTTAATACTTACTGGAAATCTATGAACAACACTAATCAATGACAGATATTGTCCAGAAACCCTCCCAGGTTCTGACTTTAGCATCAACAATCTGCTCCAATCACAACATGACAAACTGCAGCCCAACAGGCAACAACAGCTGTCAGTGTGTCAGAGTGCTGACTTGACTATGACTTGATCCAGACTGACTGGGACTATCAGAAAGTGGGCATGTCTGTAAAGGGGAGACTGGTGGGGACCCAGAGAACCCATTTACATTCACACATCTGGAGGTCAGAGGTCAACGGACCCTTTTGACAACGGGCATGACATGTCCGTTGGGGCGGCAGTAGCTCAGTCTGCAGGGAGTTGGCTTGGGAACCGGAGGGTCACTGGTTCAAGTCCCGACATGGACCAAGAATTGAGTGTGAACTGGTAGCTGGAGAGGTGCCAGTTTACCTCTTGGGCACTGCTGAGGTGCCCCTGAGCAAGGCACCAAACCCCCAACTGCTCGGGGCGCTTGTCAGGAGCAGCCCCATCACTCTGACATCTCTCCATTGTTGCATGTTTGTGCATGTGTAAGATAAGATAAGATAAGATAAGATATTGCTTTATTAGTCCCACAGTGGAGAAATTTACCCATTACAGCAGCAAGTGGATAGTGCAATAGAAGACAAGCATAGATTTAAAAACAATATTCATACAAATAAAAAATAATAATTTAGTATATACATAATAGAAAAAGAAAAGAAAAATAAAAATAAAATGTGTGTGTGTTCAGGTCTGCATGTACCGTGTATAAGTCCCTCGTGGGACTAATAAAGGACTATCTTCTTTTTCTTTTTCCTCACTAAATTAATTTGGAGCGTTATTTAACCTCCTTCACGCCTTGTGTTAATGCGTTAAAGAAATTAGTGAAGTGAAAACTAATTTGTGTAACGGCGTTATTATCATGTTAACTTTGACAGTCCCACTAAAACCACATCTTACTGACCTTCCGTCCACACCAGCAACACATCACACTCAATAACAGCTCTTCAAAGTAAATCAACCTGAAACGCATGCCTCATGTTTTAGTATTATTTAGTGTGTTTGTGTGTACCTGGAGCGTAACGGCTGCAGCTCCTGGACGTGCATGCTGGTGTCTCTGGTGTCGTAGACCAGCACAGAGCCGCTGCTCAGACCTGCGTAGACGTAGTTACTGTTGTCCAAACACCAGCAGCAGCTCCACACGGGTTTACCTGCATTGTAGGTCTGAACCACCGTGTTGGTCAGCAGACTGCAACACACACAGTCAGCCCATTTATTACATGATGACATCAGAAATGACATCCCATCATATAGAAAAACTTGTGCAAGGTGAGGTGTTTTCACCTGGTCAGTTTGATGGTGTTGTCCAGAGCAGCAGACAGCAGCAGGCTGTCATTCTGCCTGTTGAAGGACAGACCTCGGATCTGTTTACTGTGGATGGCAACGTACTGACTCGCCTTCATGTTGACCACACTCACCTTCTTCACCCCACAACCTGAGGGAGGACACAGGGAGGTAACCAGTGAGAGCGGGAGCCACAGAAGTGAAGGACAGGCTCACGTCACTGTTGACTGTCACAAATCAAGTCTTTCTCAGGGAACACATCTTCTGGGCTTTCCTACATCTAATGTTGTAGAGAGTGTGAGAGATAGTTTGGCGTTTGTCAATGTGGTTCTATGAGGTACTTCTCTCTTCTCTGTATTACCTACGGTAGACAAAGTTAGAGAAACAGGCAGGAGCACCAGAACGGGAGCAAAGAGATGTACTGCCGTGGACTGAAATGTACTGCCGTGGACTGAAATGTACAGCGAGCCGTACCTCATCAAGCGAATGAACCTAAACAATGTCGACGCACAGCACTGGGGGTGCACGTCCTTCATGCCCCTTTTGTAAAATAATTAATGAACATTATTATAAGGTTTTATCAATCTGCTTTTTTGGTTTATAAAATGATTTTACAGGGCAAACACTTCCAGAAGAATTAAATGTTCAGACGTGATAAACAATAAAATAATTATCCAGCTACAATAAGTTTGGTCTTTAAGCTTTTTTGGAGTTATCTATAGTAATAATAATGGCCCAAACTGATGTAAAATTGTATAGTTTCAAATCAAAAACCTTCAATTTTTTTCAAATCTCAAAGTAGCTTATATTCAGTATATAAAGAAAAAAGAAAGAAAGAAAGAAAGACAGTCTGTCTCAGACTATAGTTCTCCTATAATATATTATAAGGCAATGCTACAAATAACACAGGAAAGCAGGTAAATACACAAACACAACATCTTAACCCCATGATGTTTCAGCTGAAATACTCTAGGCCAACTACTGAAGATGCGTAAAGTATAATGATAAATAAATAAAGAGGAACAAGCTAACCAGCCGATACACATGCCAACATGTGAATAAGAGGAGTAGCGGCACTTCTTTATTTCTACTTCAAGCACTGCGAGGATAACTTAATAATGCAGAGCATTCGTCTTTCTATTGGCCGACTGAGCACATCCGCCCACTCAGAGCTGAACGGAGGTGAACTTGGAGAGAACATTCGTAGGATGGAGGAGAAGTGGGTGTAAAGTAACTATGTAAAGTACTCAAGTACTGTACCTACGGACAACTGTAAAGGTATGTGCACTTTGAGTATTTTAATTTTATTCTACTTTATACTCCTACTCCAGTACATCTCAGAGGGAAATATTCTACTTTTACTGCATATAACATAAAAATGCAACACTAACAGCCAATTTTGGTGTGTTATGGTATTTGAGTATTAGGTATTAGAGTATTTGAAAATTGTGGTATTGTTACTTTTACTTAAAGCTACTAAGAGGAAATTTAATTTTGTGTTGATTTTGGCAGTCCTTGTGGAGCATCAGATTCCCTTTAGGAAACCTTTCTCTCTGACAGTCTGCCCCGGATAGTCATGGTTCTGGTTCTCCTGGGTCTCCCTTCCCTGCAGCGGGCCCAGCGATAAGGCCTGGACCTCCAGCAGCGTGGTGTTGGCTCCCAGCAGGTGTGGAGCTCTCCACCTCCTGCCAGAGGACTGACTGTGTGTCTCCGTGGTGGGCCGGTCGCTGCCGGAGGCCCCAGTGGAGTCTCACTGACGGTCTGGTTTACTTATGTAGGTCATATAGATGCATCAGTATTACATTAAGACTGTTTCATAACCAGTTAAAAGATCTGAATACTTTACCAGTGCAGATGTGTGATGTGACCATCAGTAAGTTTCACAGCAGTCTGTATAGATACAGTATGTTGCTCTAGACTGACTGGTTAGACAATACTGCCATCTCCAGGCTGCTAATGAGGAAAAAGTAGGGGCGTCTCACCAGGCACCAGTGTGGAGTGGGGGGAAGGCTGCGAGGCCAGCAGGCAGCTCAGAGGTTCACAGTAGGATAAAACCCTGGAGCCTCCGGTCTGAGACACCAGCACTGCCTTGGAGAATCCGTACTGGGCCGTCCTGGAGCCGTCCGCCCTCTGAGACAGGCCGAGGAGGAGCGAGCTTGACGCCGAAGAGGAGGAAGAGGACGAGGAGGAAGAGGAGGGAACTGAGCTTCTACCAGCCTGGGCCATCAGAGCTCTCAGCTCCTACAGATAGAGAGAAAGGAGGCATTAAAAAAATAAAAATAAAATAAAGAAATCTTAGTCAACTAAGACCAAAACAACTGATCAGTTGACTAATTGACTGGCAAAAAGAAAATATTAACACATTTTCTAAAAAGGAAATATTGTTAAAAATCTTGAATTAAGGAAGATATGAAGTATAGGTGTCAAACTGAGGCCAGATTTGGCCCGCGGTGTAATTATATTTGGCCTGCGAGATGATGATATCAAATATCTATTAGAGCTGGGCCTCCGGTATATAGCACATGAACCGCTTATACTACAAATCCCACAATGCTTTGCTAGTGCACTGACATGTCAGTGAAGGCGAGCAAGCGTCCCTTCCCACATCTGTTGACATTCATCAGCAAATGGCCAAATGGACGACAGGAACAGGGGAGGAAAAATATTAAGAACCAATATAGCAGATATGTATATATACACTGTATATGGAGAAAGGAAAACATGCACAGTTGTAGTCAATTTTTCAATAAATATTGAGTCTGGCCTGCGACTTCGTCCCAGTTTTATTTTTGGCCAACTGTGTATTTGACTTTGACACCCCTGTTTTGAAGTGTAATTAATGATAGATGCAAAGAAACAATGACTTCTTTCATCCGAGGACTGCAGAATTATTCTTACAAACAGAAAATAATCAAACTTTGTCAAAGTTTCAGGAAACTAGAAACCAAACATTCGTCGGTGATACCTGCAGCTCTTGTTGTGCTTGTCCGTATTTGTTGGTGACGACCTGCAGCTTCAGTTTGTACTGAGCTGATTCCAGTTCAGCCTTCCTCCTCAGAGACTGCTCCTGCTCCAGAGACCTACACACACATTCAGTGTTTTATATGAATCCACCAGTTACACTAACAGGACCAACACAATAACAAAAGCCAGGTCAGCTTGTGCTGATATTTCAGAGGAAATATGATGCATCCAATACCACTGGACAACAATAAAAATTCTAGTAATTTGCTGATAAATTGAAGGTCACATGTGTGTATGAAACAAACCTGTTCATAAGCTGCTCACATCCTCTACTTAATATATGCAATAACAGATCAGTCAAGGCTATTAAATGTGGCAAAAATCAGCATATGCAAGTAAGGGCATAACCTGTTACTGGTGCAAAAAGAAGATAGAAACATTTCCAGACGTTTCAGTAGATTTTTCATACCATATTAGACTTTATGACTCGGGAAGCAGAGTAATACTATGACCAGACTACAGGGCTTTGGCTCCCTGTCTATTAGCAACTGGAACAGACAGACAGAAATTCAGCCCGGGACTTTGAGATGGGGAGCGGCTATAAGGCACGAGATGAAAAAGTTGGGGCAGTAATTTTCACACTAATACAGTTTTTGTGGTATAAAGAGAATCTGATGATACTGAAGACCTTCAGGACTCTTTACATTGGATGACGCCTCCTCAGTTTGTATCAGCATGCCACCACTGCACTGAATCTGAAGCCTGGCCAGGCAAGCTGAGGTGACCTGGAGCATTAGTCACAGTTCATCATATTCACAATGTCAATGACTGAGCCAACCAGTTTCAACAAAAATGAGGATCAGTCCAAATGAGGAAGGGCCGCTCAGTATTTAAAGTATTAGTTTAAGGTATTAGATTGGCTCAGTCTGACAAGCAGCGCTCCACTCTGAAGTCTGCCTGCAGTTTTGGTTACTTTTTATTGTTATATTATTGTTATTTTGCTCATGATTAATAGTTGGCCCTCATTTCGCTACCCTTGCCAAGGTGGTGCCCTAGGCAGTTGCCTAGTTCGCCTCGGGCCACATGACAAACCAGACGTAACCTCTATTTTATCACTAGACTGAATTATAGAAAACAAGCAGTGCGCTTATTTTTCAGCATTTATTCTACTGAAAATCATTCCAAACAACGTATTATTAAGAAAAAGACAAATATATATATTATACATCTTTGAATCGCACAGGACTGACCGTTTTGGGCAGTAATGTTTCCATTAACAAAATTAACATTAACGCTTACATTTAACATTTAACTTAACATTAACTCTTCCATCTCCTCCTCTGGTTCATACAGCTTTGTAAAGTCCTCTCTGCTTCAGTATCTCAGCCAGCAGCCCCTCGGCTGTCCTCTCCTTCTCATCTCCAGACAGCTTTCTGGATTTTTCTGCATGTTTTGTCTCAAAGTGACGTTCTAGTTGTATTCTTTGTATACAGACATGTTTGATGCAAACTAAGCTCACAGCTTTACCGCCAACCTCCAAAAAAAAATACTTATCAGTCCATGACTTGTTATAGACGTGCCGCCTCAGCAGGTGACGCTACTTCAAACATCACTTGCGTCAGATTACATCAATGTCAAGTGTGACAGGAAGAAGCTCACTAACAATACATGAGCATTTCAAAACAAAAGCTATGGATGCGCCGGCCCTGGCTGTGACGTACAGGTGTGAAAGCCACTCTGTGTGAGTTTGGTCGCATGCCTTATCCTACTTCTTGCTTACTTGTCAACAACATCAAGCTCGTTCTGCCAGTGCTTCCTCACACGGTGGTAAACATTTTGGCTGCACTGGCTGCTCCAAACGCCATGAAAAACACTTTGTTGCTTGTAACAGAATTTTACATTTTAGAAAGCAGAATAGGGGCAACAGTCTGGAAGCAGAAATGTTTTTCCATACTTATCCAGACCTGGAAATTACAAAAATCAAATACCATACTTTTCCATACTGGCTAGGAACCCTGTATTTTACACCTTTTTTGAAGCACAAAACTTCTTCAGCCATCTTTCAAATTGTGCGGGAGACGCTGTAGATGTTACACCAGCATAGACTTGATAAACCAGTGAAAGAGTTAAACTGCCTGAACTACTCGTTGTCCGATATCAACCCTACAGGTCAGATGTGTTGGCTGTGAAGCAGAGAAAACATCACTCACTTCTTTAAGCTCTCCTGCTCGGAGTTGTCGAGCGCTCTCAGCTTTGGAGCGTACAGCAGGACGATGTCTGAACGCTTCGCTTTCTTGTTGCACTTCAGAGAAACAACAGAATAACAACATCAAAGGATGTGAGATGCAGGAGAAGACACCAGTGGGTGGAAGAAAGGACTGATACAACTTCCTGTTAAAATACAGTAACGTCACAGACCTGTGGACATTTAGCGGCTGGGCCCTGAGCCTTCAGCCAGCGCTGGATGCAGGTGAAGCCGAAGAGGTGTCCGCAGCGCAGAGCGGACAGTCGGTGCTCGCCCGCTGTCGTCCACGCCTCAAAGCAGATGGAGCAGATGTCACCTTCACCCTCTTCGGCGTGCGATGGCTGGACAGATGCCGAGGCTAACGGGACCGGCTAGAGGTGGACATGATAAAAGGGTGTCAGGCTGTGTGGACACTGAAACATCAAATTACAGATTCAAAATGAGATCAGTGCGAGACAAAAAAAAAAAAAAAAAAAGTTTTTTAGCATTCAGACCGACAGCACTACAACAGAAACACATAAGGTGGTGAGTGGTGAGGAGGTGAGGAGATTAAATAATAAACAAGAAATTAAAACGCTACCTCAACGTTTTGATTTTGAGCTTCTGTGCTCTGGCCCTCTACAGCTGAACTGGAGTCTGAACAGAGATGGAATAAAAAGAAATCAATCTGGACTCTCAGAACCCAACACAGACTCTGTGCTGGTCTGTGAAATCCAGTGAACGACAAAGTAAATGCCGGTGAGACTCACTGGTTAGACCGGCTTCCTGTGGCTGTGTGTGTTGGACAGAGACGTTGTGGTGAGGACTAGCAGGCGGCACGAGGTTTACGGGTTCTGGAGCAGCAGGCGTGCCTTCTTCATGCTGCCCCTCGTCGTCGTCGTCGTCGTCCTCCTCCTCCTCCCCGTCAGACTCGCTGACCTCGGTGGTGCTGCCGGACTCTGGCTCAGCCACGCTGGCAGCCGGCGCTCGGAGCAGGAAGTCCGGAAAGCCTCTGGAGGGAGCTGATGTCTGGCTGGGGTAGTGCACCCTGAGGCCCTGCCTGCAGCACCACACAACAGGATTAACATCTCGAGAACACATTGAAATATCTGACAGAATACAGCTGGTGATAGGAGACCAGAAGATCGAACTTAAACCAGTCAAATTTAAAGAAGAACAAATCAGATACAGCTGTGGTACAAAACAGTATGCATGAGATATATGAAAGTAAAAAAAAAGGAGGCATAAACCAAGCCTTCTTTAGCAGTATTTCTACCTGAGTCTCCTCCGTATGGGCGCCCCCTGAGCTGCTGAAGGTGTGGCTGCAGAGCCGCCCACCGCCCTCTGACTGAACGCCCAGGTGGCAGGAAGCCTGGGCGGCGCACGAGTTGCCATCTGTCCTCCTTCATTGTCCTCGTCCTCATCCACCTCGGTGCTACTGCCGGAGTCTGAGATGACGTATGGTGCGTTGGCATCCGCAGCTGCAGCAGCGACTGCTGGCTGTCTGCTGCCTTCTCCCTGCATCTCCCCAGGGGAGTCCACCTCCATGGCCTCCATCTGCACGGCTGAGCAGTGAGAAAGAACACCGGGATTAATTTAATGATTACCCCCCATTCCTAACTCTTCGATAACTTTTAATTAATGCTGCTGCTGAGCTGCACGGCTCTTAAAACATATATCACTCCTGTTTCAGCTGCCCTCCACTGGTTCCCAGACACTTTTAGGATTGATTTAAAATTTTATTTGAACTTATAAAGCCAGTCATGGCATCTTTAGTGACCTCTTAACCTCATATTTTCCTGGGCCTGCGGTCCTTGGGAGCAGCTTTGCTTGCTGCACCTTCATCAAAACCTGTTACTGGGGGATGATCACAAAGGTTACAGGTTTCAGTGGGATTCTGAATTGGTGTTTAATGTTTAAAGGGACACTGTGTAGGATTTGGCGATATCTAATAGCGAGGTTGCAGATTACAACCAACTGATTGCCCCTCCACTCTCTCCTCTTTCCAAGACGGCAGTAACATGAGCTGCTGAGTGAAAAACCGTGGTAACCCTGTGCAACTCACTCAGAGCCCATACGGACTACCGATCTGACACCAGTGTGATAATAATAATAATAATAATAATAATATTTATTATTATTATTTGACCGTGATATGATTACTATCTTTTTTGTATGGCCTGACTCAGCTTAAACCCTGTAAACATGAACACTTACAGAAAATTAATGCAATAGAATTTTATTATTCAGTTTTGCTTGTTGGATTTTCCACTGTGAAATATTACCAACATTGGCCAACATTTTCCTCGCTCTGACGACCGTCACACTCTGCATAATAACTGTACTGTTGTTGTTTGTGATCAGTTCTTGTTTGCTGCTCTAAAACAGTAGTTGCCAGTGGCAGCTAAGCCATCAGGGCGACAGCACAGTGAAGTAGGCTTGTCGTGGTGGATGGCAATACTGGTGTTACACGGTGGTTGGGCACACACTGATTACATTGCGTGTCCACCGCCCCCCACTGTATCAGCGGCATGATAGCAAAAGAGTCAGACGATGGGCATTACAAACTGAAAGTCAATGCTTCCATATGGAGTCTCAGCTCAGAGTAGAGAGAGATGGCGGTGGATTTGGTGTCTAAGCGAAAAACAAACACGCCTCTCTGGCAATATTTCAAATTTAACGTTAATAACGTTAATGAGATTGTGTTAATTGCTGTGAGGAGGACGGAGGGTTCAGAGCCGGTGTGCGTGGTGCAGCGGTGCCAGGTAGACCCCTGCATCAAAAGCTCTACCAGAGAGGTCAGACCAAACCCCCAGGAAGAGCGCCGGTCGTTGATAATTTATTTTGAGGTAATAGGTATTTTGTTTATGTCTACGGAGACCCATACCGTGATGAGAATGCAAACCGTGAAGTTGGGACCCTGTGACCGAGTCATGTAACCAAGCGGACGCTACTGTGCATATCGGACAATACAACCCAGAATTCCAGAAGATCTGGGTACTTTTCCAGACAGAAGTCGAGCCATTTTGGCTTCATGCGCCACTGAGCAACTTTCATAGGAATGAACAAGACCCTGCCTCCAATACTGGATCCAGTTCTCTTTATACATCCATGGGCCAGACACACAGCCACCCGACAGTAAAGACCAGAGTTAGCGTGTGACACATATTTAGCGTCTTCGTTTCTTGTAAAATGTCCAGTGTAATCGGTAACACCGGTGTTGTGACGAGTTCATTAACCGGTGGGAACATTTCCTCACGTCACATACCTCCAGTGAAGGCTACTGTTTTGTAGCAGCGAAGAAGAACTGATTTCCAGTTAAATAAGTCTGTTTTTTTTTTTTTTTTAAATAAATCAAGGCATCAGATTGGTGTGTAGACTGGTGTACGCAATCCTGGATTCTGGGCAGTATTGAACGCATTTCTGATACAGGTACCAGAACAACTCTAGTTTGGTTTGTCTGTTGTCCCTATGTAGCTATGAAGGACTCATTCTCAGTTAATGAAAACAACAATTATTAGATTCAGGTGATTACACGCTCATGAAAACATAGTTATGCTAATAGATCCCCTGAAATGTAACACACTGGACCTGATCATTATTTTAATCTTAGTAAATTGAATGCACTTGTGCTACTTGTACAGCTGTTTAAGGCACTCTCTTAAATGAGTAATACCGATTTTCATGCATACAATTTTGTCACACGTCAGAGTATGATCCAGTAAACACCAGACACTTCCCTGCACCACAAGCAAGACAGGAAAAGTCTGCTTTTGAGATTGATGAAGTCTACCATACTATTAAGATGTTACTTTAAGGTCAGTTCACTCTGTAGCATAATCTTCCTCCTGCTTCTTTAAAAGTGAAAGTAAAAGGTTAAAAAGCTGCAGGAGCCAAGACAAATGTACCCTGGTTAATCTCTGCACACTGAACAGAAAGGATGCATGATGATGTACCGATTTCAATATATGTATATAGAAATCGGTACATCATCAACCACCTCACAGGGCTTCTGACTAGTTTAACAGGTGATCTCTCACAGTGGAGCCAAACTCTGCTACAACTACCTGCACAAAGTCAACATCTACACAACCTGCATGTCGTGCTAACTAGCCAGCTAACATTGATTGGCACAGTATACACTCTTCGACAACTCGACCGACAAAGTATAGATGCATCTGACTGCCATCAGTCAAATAAATCACTTTAGAGATGTATTAATCTGTCATCTGTGATGGGAAGTGCCTTACGCTGTGTTCCCCTTGAACAGCTGCTGCCTACTGCGGCTAGTCACCAAACTAGAGACCGAGGTCTTTGAGGCCTCCAAGCAACAAGAGCCAAGTAGAGAGCCAACAGTAGCTCCTTGTGCTCAGCTCATATATCAGTCAACGTGCTTTTTATATAGCTTTATAGTATAGCAACTTTATACAGTAACAAATATATCATATATATAATAACAATACGATTTGGTTTCTCCGCTCGGGTCCCCTGGTTACCACTGACGATTAGCTAAACTCAGCTAGCATTTGTGAGGTTGAGGCTGTTTAATGGCTTACATCACACCTTTATTAAAGCAAAAACATAGATCGCTGATCTACTACTAATATAAACTGCGGAGGTGCTATTGTAACTACGCTAAATAAAACGAGTGAGCTTGGTGGTGGTTGACTGTTAGCGCGGCTAGCTAGTTAGCTACCTTGCTAACGGTCTCGGGTTGCGGTGAGAAGCAGACACCTACCTGTGTGGAAGTGAAGGTTTAACAGATCCCGCTCTGGATAAACACACAGAGTAACAACATGGCTCCACAGTAAAGACACAAATCAAACAGGTCTGGTTGTGTCGGAGGTTTTCGGGCTACTCGCAGGAGAGTTAACGCAGTCAGGACCGAGACCGCTCGAATCTCCCGGCGCCAGTCCGCTCTGCCCGCCCCATCCTGCCCTGACGTCACTGCCGAAGATCGTATGTTGACAAGATGAATCACACACACACACGTTATAAACTTGAAGGTGTATTTACGCTGCGTTTCCGCATCTTATCTTTAGATGAGAATTATAATACTGTGATCAAAAGCCCCTGATTTCAAGGGTGCACTGAAAAGAGTAACAAGAGGACAAGTAAAAGGAGGTTTTTTTGGTTCATTTATTGATATTTGGCATATTTAAACATTTAAACATCAGCACCCATGTTGACTCTAACACCGAATCAAACGTTGAATCAAACACTACCTTTATTCTCAGAGAGAAATTGTGGTAATGATAAACATAAAGGCTATAAATGATAAGACTAAACCTAAAGTTGAGATGAAATGTAAAATACCCTCTTAGATCCCCAGTCATATTCTGCACCTACGTAACAATGCCTGCAAAAAAACTGAAAATATCTATTGTATTTCTATATAATATTTCTGTTGTAATGTTTGTCAACACAGTAGCTGACAGGAAGTAACTGGACCAAAGCTGCTGCTGCAAAGTATTTGACATAAATCCCTCTTGTAACTGCACACTGCTCAAATAAACCATTTCACTGAGATTTTAAACAAAGAAACATGTAGTTATAACAGATTAAAAATGTACCAGGATGTTGTTGTACAGTAGGGTTGTACCATCAGGTGAAAGACTTTTCAGTTTGGTTTGCTGAAAGTTACAAAAGTGTACATGTGTGCCAGATATGTGCTGCTGATGAATGAACAGAGGGTTTACAGGGTAGTGAGGTTATTGTGTGCTGTTCTATACAGGTGTACCGCTGAAATCACAGTATCATATATGGGCTCTCCCACGTTACCCTGAAACGACTACCAGCTAAAATAACCCAAGCTCATCAGCAGGAGCTTTGGCTCCTTAAAGGGATAGTTGTGATGTTTCTCAGTGTGGATGTATAAGGTACTTCTCCACAGTCAGTGTATTACCTGCTGCAGATGGTAGAAACAGACAGAAGTACCAACACGGGAGCAAAGCAATGTAAAAGGGCAGCAGCAACACACATTATAGACACCTAAAAAATCAACATCAGTTTAAGTCTACGCTGTATTTAAAATATTTTCACTGCTTTACTTCACCATCAGTCAGGAGAACAAGCTGTTATCTATGATCTCTTCAAAACCACCAGACTCCATTAACAAAAACTAATTTTACCTAGCAGAACACAGGAGTTGTTGGTCTTCCGCTGCCTCAATCGGTGAGTTTGTTTGTGTAATTGTGTGACTTTAGCATTTTAAAGGGTTAGCTCAGATTTACCAAAGTCACACAATAGCACAGACAAACAGTTTTTGGGAGCGGCAGTAGCTCAGTCTGTAGGGAGTTGGCTTGGGAACCGGAGGGTCACTGGTTCAAGTCCCGACATGGACCAAGGACTGAGTGGTACTGGTAGCTGGAGAGGTGCCAGTTTACCTCTTGGGCACTGCCGAGGTGCCCCTGAGCAAGGCCCCAAACCCCCAACTGCTCGGGGCGCTTGTCAGGAGCAGCCCCCTCACTCTGACATCTCTCCATTGATGCAGGTATATGGGTCCTGTTTGTGCATGTGTGTGTTTACAACAAAGAGTAAAAATTGAATTTCCCCTAGTGGGACTAATAGAGGTTGATCTTCTTCTTCTTCTTTTTGTCAATTGGAGTGGTGGCTTTGAAGAAAGCATAGATAACTTCAGCTCCTCATCGGAAACATAGACTGTATAGCTGTCTGACAGCAGGTAAAGCGGTGAAAATACTCAATAATACTAAATATTGTACTGAGGTACAGTACGTTGCTTTGCTCTTGTGCTGATACTCCTGTCAGGTTCCACAAACACCAGAACTATCCCTTTAACATGCAATCATTAAAAAACAAAAAACATTTCTATTGTATTTCTTCTCCCGAGGACATCTGTGCCCAGAAACCCTGAGAGGCAGTGGGATGAAGAGCTTTATCACTTCTCTAACTGGGCCACCACACTTTGCAGTTTATCCACCAGCACTGGAGAAGAGAGCGATAGCCATGGCATTAGTATCAGGATTTTCAAAAATATCTTCGTGTTAGTTGCAATATATATTCACAATTTCACAATTTGAAGGAAAGTAAATGTGTCTTTTGATTTATGAATAAATAACAGTTTTGTGTGGTGTCTATTGGAATCTATTATGGTAAAATAGATCAGTGGTTCTCACATGACCAGGTTTATTACTGTAAACTGAAACTGAAACTAAATGAAAATAAGCAAAATAAGTGAAAAATGTTGTTAGTAAACTCCAAGAAAACCTAAAACTGGACTGAAACAATTCTGTGTGGTTAAAAACTAATAAAGATAAAACAAAAATGAGCATAAATTCATGTCAGTTTTAGTCATTTTTTAGCTATAGTATATCACTACTGAAAAAAAGGAGACAGCGTGACTTTTCATCAGCTCCACCACATGGATGGCGCTATGTTTCATATCAGCCACTAAAGTAGCACGAAGCGTAAACTTATAACATTAAACATTAAACCATGTATCTTGTATATGAACATAAACTAGGGCTGTCAAAGTTGTGATGCAAATTTCTTTTAACGCCACTAAATTCTTTAACGCAACTTGCAATTTTTTTGTTGTAGCAGGCTCAGGTTTAAAGCTAGAGTGAAGATAATGGTATCATATGAAACTATTAAACTGGCATGGTGATTTTCAAAGGGGTCCCTGGACCTCTGACCTCAAAATATACGCATTTGAGCATATTTTTTATGCTAAAGTCAGAACCTGTGAGGGTGTCTGCACAATATCTGTCATTGTTTTGAGTTGTTAACTGATTTCCAAAAATTAATATATAAATACATTTGCATAAAGCAGCATATTTGTCCACTCGCATGTTGTTTAGAGTATTTAATACTTGACAAATCTCCCTTTGGTACATTTTGAACAGATAAAAATGAGCAGTTAACTTGCGATTAATTGTGATAAACTATGGACAATCATGCGATTAATCACGATTAAATATTTAAATCATTTGTAGGGACATCATGTCTGTCCCTAACAAAGCAAACGAAAAACTGAAACTAAACTGAAACTAAACTAAAACTAGCAAAAGCACTCGGAAAACTAACTAAAACTATATTAAAAAGAACAAGAAAACGAAAAACAAAAATAAAAACTGTCAACTGAAAACTATTACATCCTTTGTCGAGTACTATCACATTAGATTGTGTAAGCAGATTTTTAATACTACAAAGTCACGTTTCATCCCCGTAAACACCAACTGTCCAGATAAAAGATTCAGATTATCCACTGAAACCTGTTGACTCATTTGTAAGTCAGTCTAGCAGATGTAAGCGTGCACACGGTGACGGCAGCAGTTACCTCCAGCAGACGGCCTCTGGAAGCCGTCGTGGTGCCGACAGAGGTCGATCAGTCGTCCCAGTTCTTCAGGACAGTCGTCGGAGAGCGGCTGCTGAAATTTCTCTTTGCCCACTTTCTGAAAGATGTCTGTATTTGACCAACCTGGAGGAAAAGAGAGATCACATTAACATTAAGAATGATCTGAAACTGAGGGTGAAACTACTGTATCTCCACATAAACCAAAGACACACAAAACACTGAATGATCTTCTAAAAATTGTATTTTTGCCTCACAACTTTACACATAAACACCAAGTAAATAACTCTTCCCACATGCCAACTGCACACTGCTGTGCTGAATATAAAACACACTGTTATCTTTTTTATATGGACTCAAATACGAGTTGTTTACTCAGGACGCTTCCTCTAGCAAACCTGAGTCTGTTACAGGGTTCAGGCTGATTTCTGTGTGCTGGTTTGCATAAAATCAAACCGGTGTAGCTCGTGCACCAAACAGGACCAGAAATGGACCCAACTCGAGAAGCACATGAGAGAAGTTTGCCTTCTGCCAGAAACTACAACTAACTAGGGCTGTCAAAGTTAACGTGTTAACACACGTTTGTTTTAACGCAGCTTGCATTTTTTGACGTTGCAGCAGGCTCAGTTTTAAAGTTACAGTGAAGATGCTAGTATCATATGAAGCTAAAAAACCTAATGAATCCACTGCTACCAACCTTATCATACTAGCTTGTCGCAAAAGGGGCTAAATGCTCCAAAATTTCTTTAAATTTTGCAGAGGAAAAGCTGGCATGGTCATTTTCACGGGATCCCTTGACATCTGACCTATTGTTGCCATGTACACGAAGGTCTTTTTCCTGGAGTGGTCGTAAATCTACATGGCACAATGTGACCCTGCCTCTAGTTAAATATCTGAGTCCCTAACTAGCTTAAAATAATTCTTAAAATTAGGGATGTCAAAGTTAACAGGATAATAACGCAAATTCGTTTTAGTGCCACTAATTTCTTTAACGCATTAACACAACTTGTGGTTTTCAGGTTGTAGCGGCTCAGTTTTAAAGTTAGAGTGAAGATAATCTTCATAATCATATGAAACTAGAGAACCTGATGAATTCATCGGTACCAACCAGGTCAGACTAGCTGAAAGAGGATAAATAACACAGGAAAAACTGTCATGTCCATGTTCAAAGGGGTCCCCTGACCTCTGACCTCCAGATGTGTGAATGTAAATGGGTTCTCTGGGTCCCCACCAGTCTCCCCTTTACAGACATGCCCACTTCATGATAGTCCCAATCAGTCTGGATCAAGTCCTAGTCAAGTCAGCACTCTGACACACTGACAGCTGTTGTTGCCTGTTGGGCTGCAGTTTGCCATGTTCTGATTGGAGCAGATTGTTGATGCTAAAGTCAGTACCTGGGAGGGTTTCTGGACAATATCTGCCATTGATTAATGTTATCAATTAATTTCTAATAATAAATATATACATACATTTATGTAAAGTAGCATACTTGCCCACTCCCATGTTGATAGGGGCATTAAATACGTGACAAATCAACTTTTAAGGTACATTTTGAACAGACAAAAAAATGTGCCATTAACTATTTTAATCAACCTAACCATGTCACGTTTACTGAGTTTGACTGAGGTCACTTCCCAACGCTGCTCTGGCTTGGATCCCTTTAAATGTACACACCTTCAAAAGGTCTGCTGCGGGTTGCAATCTCCCACAGGACGATTCCAAAGCTGAAAGACAACGTGTTAATGAGGTGAAGTTAATGAGGACAAATTGGAGGATAAATTTTTTATCCTATTAAAGCTCATCTCCACACACAAAAAAACGTGTTTTTTTTATAGTTACTTAAAAACTTAAACCCTGAATAAAGCTGTTAATAACAACTCATAAACCTTTAATAAAGCTGTTAATAACAACTCATAAACCCTTAATAAAGCTGTTAGTAACAACTCCTAAACCCTTAGTAAAGCAGTTGATAACAACTCATAAACCCTTAATAAAGCTGTTAATAACAACTCATAAACCCTTAATAAAGCTGTTAGTAACAACTCATAAACCCTTAATAAAGCTGTTTATAACAACTCATAAACCTTTAATAAAGCTGTTAATAACAACTCCTAAACCTTTAATAAAGCTGTTAATAACAACTCCTAAACCTTTAATAAAGCTGTTAATAACAACTCCTAAACCTTTAATAAAGCTGTTAGTAACAACTCCTAAACCCTTAATAAAGCTGTTAGTAACAACTCATAAACCCTTTATAAAGCTGTTGATAACAACTCATAAACCCTTAATAAAGCTGTTTATAACAACTCATAAACCTTTAATAAAGCTGTTAATAACAACTCATAAACCTTTAATAAAGCTGTTAATAACAACTCCTAAACCTTTAATAAAGCTGTTAATAACAACTCCTAAACCTTTAATAAAGCTGTTAATAACAACTCCTAAACCTTTAATAAAGCTGTTAGTAACAACTCCTAAACCCTTAATAAAGCTGTTAGTAACAACTCATAAACCCTTTATAAAGCTGTTGATAACTCATAAACCCTTAATAAAACTGTTAGTAACAACTCATAAACCTTTAATAAAGCTGTTAATAACAACTCATAAACCCTTAATAAAGCTGTTAGTAACAACTCATAAACCCTTAATAAAGCTGTTTATAACAACTCATAAACCCTTAATAAAGCTGTTAGTAACAACTCATAAACCCTTAATAAAGCTGTTAGTAACAACTCATAAACCCTTTATAAAGCTGTTGATAACTCATAAACCCTTAATAAAACTGTTAGTAACAACTCATAAACCTTTAATAAAGCTGTTAATAACAACTCATAAACCCTTAATAAAGCTGTTAGTAACAACTCATAAACCCTTAATAAAGCTGTTAGTAACAACTCATAAACCCTTAATAAAGCTGTTAATAACAAC
Source organism: Pterois miles (assembly GCA_947000775.1). NCBI lineage: Eukaryota > Metazoa > Chordata > Actinopteri > Perciformes > Scorpaenidae > Pterois > Pterois miles. The sequence goes on along the minus strand of CAMQGK010000565.1, from coordinate 11,616,403 downwards.
TCATAAACCCTTAATAAAGCTGTTTATAACAACTCCTAAACCCTTAATAAAGCTGTTAGTAACAACTCATAAACCCTTAATAAAGCTGTTAATAACTCATAAACCCTTAATATAGCTGTTAATAACTCATAAACCCTTAATAAAGCTGTTAATAACAACTCATAAACCCTTAATAAAGCTGTTAATAACTCATAAACCCTTAATAAAGCTGTTAATAACAACTCATAAACCTTTAATAAAGCTGTTTATAACAACTCATAAACCCTTAATAAAGCTGTTAGTAACACCTCATAAACCCTTAATAAAGCTGTTAGTAACAACTCATAAACCCTTAATAAAGCTGTTAGTAACAACTCATAAACCCTTAATAAAGCTGTTAGTAACAACTCATAAACCCTTAATAAAGCTGTTAGTAACACCTCATAAACCCTTAATAAAGCTGTTAGTAACAACTCATAAACCCTTAATAAAGCTGTTAATAACAACTCATAAACCCTTAATAAAGCTGTTAGTAACAACTCATAAACCCTTAATAAAGCTGTTAATAACAACTCATAAACCCTTAATAAAGCTGTTTATAACAACTCATAAACCCTTAATAAAGCTGTTAATAACAACTCATAAACCCTTAATAAAGCTGTTAATAACAACTCATAAACCCTTAATAAAGCTGTTAATAACAACTCATAAACCCTTAATAAAGCTGTTAATAACAACTCATAAACCCTTAATAAAGCTGTTAATAACAACTCATAAACCCTTAATAAAGCTGTTAATAACAACTCATAAACCCTTAATAAAGCTGTTAATAACAACTCATAAACCCTTAATAAAGCTGTTAATAACAACTCATAAACCCTTAATAAAGCTGTTAATAACAACTCATAAACCCTTAATAAAGCTGTTAGTAACAACTCATAAACCCTTAATAAAGCTGTTAGTAACAACTCCTAAACCCTTAATAAAGCTGTTAGTAACAACTCATAAACCCTTAATAAAGCTGTTAATAACAACTCATAAACCCTTAATAAAGCTGTTAATAACAACTCATAAACCCTTAATAAAGCTGTTAATAACAACTCGTAAACCCTTAATAAAGCTGTTAGTAACAACTCCTAAACCCTTAATAAAGCTGTTAGTAACAACTCATAAACCCTTAATAAAGCTGTTAATAAAAACTCGTAAACCCTTAATAAAGCTGTTAGTAACAACTCCTAAACCCTTAATAAAGCTGTTAATAACAACTCATAAACCCTTAATAAAGCTGTTAGTAACAACTCATAAACCCTTAATAAAGCTGTTAATAACAACTCATAAACCTTTAATAAAGCTGTTTATAACAACTCATAAACCCTTAATAAAGCTGTTAGTAACAACTCATAAACCTTTAATAAAGCTGTTTATAACAACTCATAAACCCTTAATAAAGCTGTTTATAACAACTCATAAACCCTCAATAAAGCTGTTAATAACAACTCATAAACCCTTAATAAAGCTGTTAATAACAACTCATAAACCCTTAATAAAACTGTTAATAACAACTCATAAACCCTTAATAAGGCTGTTAATAAAAACTCGTAAACCCTTAATAAATGGTGACTTAATAGAAAGCAGTCTGATTCATTGAACAGCCTTTAAAACCAGCCGTTCAGAGTAGCTCCTGCTTAGTTTCTGACCTGTAAATCTCACACTGGGTGCTGTAGATGTGGTTGATGTTGAGGAGCATCTGAGGAGAGGAGTAGCACAGGGACCTGACCTGTTTGTCCTTCGTTGGCTTTCTCAGCGACGTCTCAGTTTTTGCCAGCTCAAATCCTCCCAGCTGAAAGCAACAACAACAACAACAACAAAAACAACAAGAATAACATCGAGCCTCGTTAAATCCCACCAATCAGTGGGCTGTCAGTAATCCCAGCATGCACTGGCCTCAGTACCTTGACTATGTTGCCTGCAGTCACCAGGAACTTGCTGCTGTTGATGGATCCATGAACTTTAGATTTTTCTTCAGTGTAGTGCAGTCTAGGAGACGACAGTGATTATCATCATAATTGTACCTTTTATCATAACCAATAAACCATACAGATACATTACACATAAACCCTTCATAAAGCTGTTAATAACAAGTCATATAACCATAATAATGCTGTTAGTAATAACTCATAAACCCCTAATAAAGCTGTCAGTAACAGCTCATAAACCCTTAATAAAGCTGTTAATAACTCATAAACTCTAGTTAAATTTTGATGCAAATATGTTTGTACTTTTATTTAGATAAGATTTTGAATGCAGGACATTTATTTGTATCAAAGTATTTTAATGTCTTTTACCTGATGGACCCGGTTCCAGGTCCTGTGTGTTAAAACACTGCCTTTAACAACTTCACAAAACACTGTGGTTGTCTTTTCTTGTTTCTAAAAGAGATAATCTATGAACTTTGTGTTATTTCTATCTGCTTTGACACAGCTGTCAGGGTATCTGCACGGTTCAACAAGTCAATTTTAAGATGTTTTTGAGACCATTTTTTTTTTCAATGATCCGAGTTTCAGAGTTTTCTTACAGAGGGTGCAGCCAGCTTCAAATACGTTTCCAGGCACCAGCCTCAACCATGCACTACGTTCACTACTCTCTGGCCAGAGTGAGCTGAACTTGCATTAGGGCCGCACAATTATGGACAAATTGCTAATCCTGATTATATCAATCAGTGCTGATCAGAGCTGAGTCCTCTAAGACGAACGGCCTCAGAGCCGAGTCCTCTTAGACGAACGGCCTCAGAGCCGAGTCCTCTTAGACGAACGGCCTCAGAGCCGAGTCCTCTAAGACGAACAGCCTCAGAGCCGAGTGCTCTTAGACAAGCAGCTTCAGAGCCGAGTCCTCTTAGACGAACGGCCTCAGAGCCGAGTCCTCTTAGACGAACGGCCTCAGAGCCGAGTCCTCTTAGACGAACGGCCTCAGAGCCGAGTCCTCTAAGACGAACAGCCTCAGAGCCGAGTGCTCTTAGACAAGCAGCTTCAGAGCCGAGTCCTCTTAGACGAACGGCCTCAGAGCCGAGTCCTCTTAGACGAACGGCCTCAGAGCCGAGTCCTCTAAGACGAACGGCCTCAGAGCCGAGTCCTCTTAGACGAACGGCCTCAGAGCCGAGTCCTCTAAGACGAACGGCCTCAGAGCCGAGTCCTCTAAGACGAACGGCCTCAGAGCCGAGTCCTCTTAGATGAACGGCCTCAGAGCCGAGTCCTCTAAGACGAACTGCCTCAGAGCCGAGTCCTCTTAGACGAACGGCCTCAGAGCCGAGTCCTCTAAGACGAACGGCCTCAGAGCCGAGTGCTCTTAGACAAGCAGCCTCAGAGCCGAGTCCTCTTAGATGAACGGCCTCAGAGCCGAGTCCTCTAAGACGAACTGCCTCAGAGCCGAGTCCTCTTAGACGAACGGCCTCAGAGCCGAGTCCTCTAAGACGAACGGCCTCAGAGCCGAGTCCTCTTAGACGAACGGCCTCAGAGCCGAGTCCTCTTAGACGAACGGCCTCAGAGCCGAGTCCTCTTAGACGAACGGCCTCAGAGCAGAGTTGCATAAAAACACCAAATTCAAATGATTAGGATAAATAATTTTATTTTTATCAATAAATAACTCTTAATTAGTAGTTTTAATTATATATTATATGTTAATGAATATTATATAATATAAAGATCTGCCAAAACAGTTTTTTAGACATTTCGTAAGAATTTAAGCTATTTAGAGGCCTTAAATCTGAGTTACTATTTTTGCCTTTTTTAGATCCAGCAGAAACCCTGAGTTGTAGTCAAGGCTGAATGAATTCAGGTATATCTCTGTACATGGCATCATTGCTATAATGATGTGTGTGTAATCCACTGTCTAATCCAGAAAACATTTTAGGCCAGGATAAAAATGTATTACTGAGACTGGAGATGAATCCTCTGAGCTCTTACCTAGCCATAGAGACCAGGATCATGCATGATAGACCTGGTAGTTGTGGAGCTATTCCTGATTTATTTTGGGTATGTCTGTCTAGGCTAACTAACCTTTTAGCACCCGAGGGCTTAAGAGGTTAACACTGTAGAACTGCTACTGCTGGGGGCGGCAGTAGCTCAGTTTGTAGGGAGTTGGCTTGGGAACCGGAGGGTCACCGGTTCAAGTCCCGACATGGACTAAGAACTGAGTGTGAACTGGTAGCTGGAGAGGTGCCAGTTTACCTCTTGGGCACTGCCGAGGTGCCCCTGAGCAAGGCACCAAACCCCCAACTGCTTGGGGCGCTTTTCAGGAGCAGCCCCATCACTCTGACATCTCTCCATTGTTGCATGTTTGTGCATGTGTGTGTTCGGGTCTGCATGTACCGTGTATAAGTTAACAACAGAGTGTAAAAATTGAATTTCCCCTCGTGGGACTAATAAAGGATTATCTTCTTCTTCTTCTTCTTCTACTTTTACTTAAGTAAGTAAAAATCTGAATACTTCTTCCACTGCACACATGTAATAATACTGAGGAATTACTTTTTAAATCTCACCTACACAAATAAGTGACTTTGTTTTTATAATTTCTCACACATGATTTAAATGAACCGGACATATATTTAAGGATCTCCAAAGACTGACCGGTAGAGCCCTGCCGCTGCGTCCCGACACATACGAGCTTTTGTGGTCCAGGACAGTCTGCAACCAGAGTCCAGAACTTGACGGAGACTTCCCTTCTCACAGTACTCCATGATGATGAGGTACTGAGGGCTGGGTCCTACAGGCAGTCACAAGGAAACATCACATTACTGTCACTATAAAGGTGCAGTGCTCCCCGGTACCCGGTACGGTGAACAGTCACTCACCGTCCTCATCCTGGACACAGATGCCAAACATTCGCAGGATGTTGGGTGACTCAAACCGCCTCATGGTTTCAACCTCCTTGTTGAAAACTCTCCGCAATTCGCTGCAAATGGACACAGTTTTAATGTTGACAATGAATATTTGACATTTACAGTATGTGTCACATACTTATATACAGTACATACTAATACACAAGACGATGTGTGAATACGAAGGCTGAGCTCAAATTGAACACAGTAGTCACTGTCATAAAAATCTGCAGATCATGTTTGTAGTTTAAGAAGGGTTGTGAAACGATTAAAATAGGCTATTTAATCACAATTAATCACATAATTGTCCATAGTTAAATTAATGAACTCAAATTTAGATTAATTATTTTGTTTAATTAGCCCCAAATTAATCTCACATCTTTTATCTGTACATTATTTGCATTAAAGGGAGATCTGTCAAGTATTCAATACTCTTACCGACGTGGGAGTGGGCAAATATGCTGCTGTATGTAAATGTATGTATATATTTATTATTGTAAATCAATGAACAACACTAATCAATGACAGATATTGTCCAGAAACCCTCCCAGGTTCTGACTTTAGCATCAACAATCTGCTCCAATCAGAACATGACAAACTGCAGCCCAACAGGCAACAACAGCTGTCAGTGTGTCAGAGTGCTGACTTGACTAGGACTTGATCCAGACTGACTGGGACTATCATAAAGTGGGCATGTCTGTAAAGGGGAGACTGGTGGGGACCCAGAGAATCCATTTACATCCACACATCTGGAGGTCAGAAGTCAACAGACCCCTTTGGAAATGGACATGACAGTTTTTCATCGCCAAAATTTAGTGCAAGTTTGGAGCATTTAGCCCCTTTTGTGACAAGCTAGTCTGACCTGGTTGGTACCGATTGATTTCTTTTGTAGTTTTATATGATACCAGTATTTTTAAAACTGAGCCGCTACAACATAAAAAATGTATTAAAGAAATCAGAAGTACCAAAACAAATTTGCGTTATTATGACTTTGACCTGCGATGGACTGGTGACCTGTCCAGGATGAACCCCACCTCCAGCCTCCCCTGCGAATCCCTAAAGGAAAAAGCAGTTGAAGATGGACGGATAGTCTTGAGTTATGGCCAAAAACGTATTTTGGCTTTTGAGCACCAAATTCTAACCAGTTAATCGAGTTAATTGAGTCCAAGTGGACGTTTGTGCCAAATTTGAAGAAATTCTCTCCAGGTGTTAAGAAAGAAAGAAAGAAAGATATTCCTTTATTAGTCCCACAGTGGGGAAATTCAGTTTTACACTCTGTTGTTCACACAGTACATATACATGTCAATGGAGAGATGTCAGAGTGAGGGGGCTGCTCCTGACAAGCGCCCAGAGCAGTTGGGGGTTTGGTGCCTTGCTCAGGGGCACTGCGGCAGTGCCCAAGAGGTAAAGAGGTAAACGGGCACCTCTCCAGCAACCAGTTGGTCTTGGTCCATGGGGGACTTGAACCCATGACCTCCGCGTCCTAACCCAAGTCTGCTGAGCTACTGCCGCCCCTGTTAGATGTCACATTCATGAGAATGGGCTGTATGGACAACCTGAAAACATGACGCCTCGTACCACGGATGTCGCTGGCATGGAGGCTTAAAAATATAATCTGTACAGCACACTACACCTGCTATCCTTGGACCCACAAGTCAGACAAACTCACAAAAAACCTTTAACAGGAAAAAAAGGAAGAAACCTCAGGGTGAGCAGTAAAGAAAGGATCCCTCTTTCCATTTGTCTTTTGATGAAAAACAACAAATCCAGACTTTATGCAGCCAGAAATCACATCAGTATTATTCTCCAATCAAAAAGGAGTGTTTTCCTGTATTTTGATTGGACTGTATTGTCCTGAAAAGTGACACAGACCTTGGGCTGGTGTTCACAGGGTCAATGAACCTCTTGATGGCCACCGGGAATCTACGGTACTCTCCCCTGTAGACCTCTGAGGTTGACGTTGTCATGAAGGGTTTTTTGGGATATTCGTATTTCAGCTCGTGTGGTTTGATCATTCGGATGGCTTCATCAGTGATGCTGGGCTTATTCACTGTGAAAACATAATGGTCACAACATTAACTTTAATTTTGTGCTTTCTCAATAACAGTTAAGTGACTTGTCAAAATGTCCCTAAAGAGCCTGACACACACCAAGCCGCCAGTCGGCCGTCGGACAGCTTGGGTCTGTCGGTGAGCGTCTGTCGGTCTAGTTTTTGCAGTGTGTCCTGCACTGCAGCTTAAGGAAATCAGCGCAAGAGAAGAGAAAATGAAATGAGGAAGGCAAGCCAACATGTAAAGTCAAGAGGCTCTTCTCATTTCTCATTTTCATCTCATCTGATTGTTCCAAACAAACAGATATTTTCACAGCAACATGAACATCTGTAATGAAGCTAAGCAGTGAGTGAGAGTGGTGTGAAAATGGTCGGCAGATGGTGCTTTGTTTCATATACATAACAACAGCTTATATATCCTCCATCTTCGGTCTTCCTGTTTCCTGTTTAGAGTGCAGACTACCACCACCTGCTGGTGTAGAGATTTATTTCATCTCACGCCGGCGCACGACGTACGTGCTAACTGGCCGTCAGCTGTAGTCTTTGCGGTGTGTTTGAGTGCAATTTTTTGGCCGGGATCAAGAAAACGTGAAGCAACGCAACAGTCAGCTATCGTTGCCGCTAGATCTTTGATGTCGGGTTGGTGTGTTCGGGCCTTTAAATCTGCAATACCTGATTGCTTTGGCCACTTGGAGGCAGCAGAAACACATTAACACTGACACGTTATCACCTTTTAGGTTGATATAGTGAACTTGAACTTATTCCCATGTCCAATGTGTATGTTGACGTGTACTCACACATTGCCACAACCTTTTCCACGTTGGTTTTGACTAATTCCATTTCTCTCTGCATGGCGTCTGTCTTCTCCTGCTGCTCTCTCATGTACTGCAGGAGCACTGAGAAACAAACAAACACTGATGAAACGAAACCAACCAGACACTGAATCCCATCCAATCTTTCAGCTCTGATTTACCACAAGATCCTACACAGGGACGCCGTTTTACATCCTATTATGGACCCTTTTTGTGTCAACGTCATGATTACATCTCAGTGTTAGCTGGAGGCGAAACAAAGGAAAGGCTGATAAATATAAAGTGGGCACGTCTGTAAAGGAGAGACTGGTGGGTACCCAGATTTCCATTCATATATCTGGAGGTCAGAGGTCGAGGGACCCCTTTGAAGATGGACATGACAGTTTTTCCTCACCAAAATTTAGCGTAGGTTTGGAACATTATTTCACCTCCTTCTCGACAAGCCGGTATGACCTGGTTGGTACCAATGGATTCCTTAGGTTTTCTAGTCTTTTCTATCCTACATTGCCAAGCACATCAATTATCCTGATGCTCCTGATGTAAATTCCTCTAAACGTTTAAAGTCTAAAACTAAGCTCATGTAGATGGACTGAGTTGTCATCTTTACTCAACAAACTGTAGAAAGACAAAGTCAGCGTCGATTTCCCTCACATGTCCGCAGCTCTGCGTTGTCCTCCTTCCCGTCCATCTCATCTTCTTTCTCTCTGGTGGTCAGCTCAAACACCTGGTGCAGCACGTTGCCCTGCTCCACCTGCAGAGCTCCAGACAGCACCTGGAAGGCGTCATTGAGGCGTTCGTTCACGCTGTTGAACTCGTCCTCGTGGCTGCCGGCGTTCAGGAAGCGCTTCACCCAGGTGGTCAACGTGTATTTCTCGATGAGCGTCTTGGCTGACGTCAGAGTGAAGGTCAGTTCCTTGAGGGCTCTTTCTATGTCGTCAGTGGTTTGTACCATCTCTCTCTTTTTGATGGACCTCACTAGTTCGTCCAGGGCTTTGACTCGACAACAAACACGCCTACTGCGCTTCTTATTGGCCTTCACCTTCTCAACCAAGTTGTAGATCTCTGAGGCGACGGACAGGATGGGATCGACAAAGTCCATGGCCGGCTGGAGAGAATGAAAATGGAAAAAATTAGAGCTGAATGCAAATTAATTCAAGTTTAAGAGAGCCTTATGCCCTGTTCAGACTTGTATTAACATGCGTCTTGAGTGATCTAAGGCTCATTCTTTTAACAGTGTGTAGTGAATGTGTCCTGGGCCTCATTAAGGACTACCTACTCTACTGACGCCCTGCTGGGATCTGCAGGTCTCTGTGCTCCTCATGTGAATAGACTGGTGCACAGCATAGAAACAGCTTCTGTGCTCTACTGTATCCTGTCAGTACACCTGTATTTTATTAAAACACATAGTATCTCTAGGCTACATATCTACAGACTATCAGACTAGGTACACAAAGTACATTATAATCATACTGTCAGAGATGTGTTGGTGTTTTTATTCGGCTGCTTTGTACGGACCTGATAACCGCCCACCTGCTCTCTCTCTCGTCCCCGGCTCTCTGAAGCTCTGTACCGCGCCGTTGCCTGGCGAAGGCAGCGGTTCTAGCGGCGTGGAGGTCCCCAGGAAACACCGGTACATTCACATTATATTTTGGTGTTAATAAAATGTACCTGAATTCATGAATATGTATGATATTACTACTGACATTCCTGTAGTATTATGTCATGAGGTCTTCTGTATCAGCCATGTGGTCACTACGTGTTTATTTACATACAGAGCGGGGAAGAGCGGAGATCTGATTGCAAATATTGACTCATGATGCATGGAGAGACGCATCCTAATAGACTTTGACTCCTTTACTGTCATTCCTGCATATGCAGGGAGACTTACATACAGGGTAATGAAATTACGTTTCACAGGGACGACAGCGCCACATAGAACAATAAGAAAAGGAAGTAAAATAGTAAATAACACACAATACTGAAGACATTACACAGACATCGATGATGTTGACAAGTACTGAATAAGTTTGAATAATTTATACAGAACTCTATGCAAGGTGCCAGATATGAACAGAGCCTTTGTTCATGGAAATAACACAACCTAAACTGACCTGAACTGAGCAAGTCTGACTTTACTAAGGCAAGAAGTTCTCATATAAGTAAAAGTAGCAATACTACTCTGTAAAAAACACTCTGCTACAAGTAAAAGTCCTGCATTCAGTAAAAGCACAAAAGTATTAGCAGCAAATTCAAGTAAAAGTACTTGTTGGGCAGAGTAATCCTTTTCAAAGAGTGACATTAGTCCATATTATTTGAATTTCGGTCGAGGTGGAGCACATTTTAACTACTTTATATACATCTTATTTTGAATAGTTTAATCCGTATCTGTCGGCTTTTCTTCTGTTCAACAGCTGCCTGAACCCAACAACGGCTTAGAGCACCGGATGGGACGCATGGGACAAATCACTCCTTTCTTTGCATTTATTAAGTCCATAACAGCAGAGAACAGTTAACTTCTTTGGTGTTGAAGTTGATTTGAAGATTGCTGAGACACTGATGTCAGGAGGTTGAAGAAAAGCCCAAAGAACTCGACAGCTGATAACCAATAGTCTCTCTGAGGTGAACCTATATACTGATGCAAAGCCCTATTTTCCTGCAGCGTTACGTATTTTCCCTGCAGGAATGGAAGCAATGAGAGCAGACAGGGCAAACATGCAATGAAAGGAAGTTTTGAGATAATATGCAAAGGAATGGTTGCTATGATGGATATTGTACGGGGTTTTCTTACAACTGCTAAAACACAGTTTTCTGAAACTATGGCTCTCTTTGTCGAAACTATGTACACAGAAAACAAAAACACACAAAGTACTAAATATCTTACATCTCTTGAAAAAGCAAACACGTTCAAAATGATATTCTAAAATTTATATTTTTGCCTCACAACTTTACACATAAACACCAAGTAAATAACTCTTCCCACATGCCAACTGCACACTGATGTGCTGAGTATAAAACACACTATTGTCTTTTTAATATGGACTCAAATACGAGTTGTTTACTCAGGACACAACTACTTCCTCTCTCCAAACTGGGCCTCCATTATTGTGCACACCAACTAGCAAACCTGAGTCCGTTACAGGGTTCAAGCTCTGATTTCTGTGTGCTGGTTTGCATAAAATCAAAGCGGTGTAGCTCGTGCACCAAACGGGACCAGAAATGGACCCAACTCTAGTAGCAGATGAGAGAAGTTTGCCTTCTGCCAGAAATCACAACTAACTAGGGCTGTCAAAGTCCACGTGTTAACACACATTTGTTTTAACGCCACTAAATTCTTTAACGCTTTCATGCAACTTGTAGTTTTCAGGTTGTACCAGGCTTAGTTTTAAAGCTAGAGTGATACGAGCTTGTTGGGAGGAAGGTTAAATAATGTTCACTAAATTTTGGTGAAGAAAAACTGTCCATGTTCAAAGGGGTCCGTTGACCTCTGACCTCCAGATATGTGAATGTAAATGGGTTCTCTGGGTCCCCACCAGTCTCCCCTTTACAGACATGCCCACTTTATGATAGTCCCAGTCAGTCTGGATCAAGTCATAGTCAAGTCAGCACTCTGACACACTGACAGCTGTTGTTGTCTGTTGGGCTGCAGTTTGTCATGTTCTGATTGGAGCAGATTGTTGATGCTAAAGTCAGAACCTGGGAGGGTTTCTGGACAATATCGGTCATTGATTAGTGTTGGTATTGATTTACAATAAGAAATATATACATACATTTGCATAAAGCAGCATACAGTATTTGTCTACTCCCATGTTGATAGGAGTATTAAATACATGACAAATCTCCCTTTAAGGTACATTCTGAATTAAAAATGTGATCAATCACAACTGTTTCTTATCTATTGACAGCCTTAATTTTAACAAAGCAGCAAACAAACTATGACCTTTTTGCCAAACCTAACCAGGTAGCTTTGTTTTTCTGGCAGAAAGCCCTGAAGGTAAAATTCTCCCACCTTAAAAAACTCCACCTTAAAATCAAAGCTGAAGCTCCTCGGACAGGTGAGAACATGACAGAGATAGTTATGTCTCTTAGTCTGATGCCCTGCAGGGAATAACTCGCCACCCAGCGCCGGATCAAATCTCAGTGTGGCTCACCGTGTGAAACTTTAAACCAGCATCACAATTCAGCCTGTTGTAGCTTTAACTTCTGTGCTGAAGTACGAATGCAGAGGACTGACTGTCTGCTGAATCTGCTGCTCACCGAGCCAACAACAAATAGACACACAAAGAGCTGCGAGCCGAGGAGTTCACAGTCGAGATGACTGAAAACATAAAGATCATTTACCTGTTGGTGGATGTCAGTGAAAGCTTCAGGTCTCAGGTATGTCTTCAGTGTGTGATTGCTGTGTGAAACTGAAACTGGCCTCTGCTCCTCCTTCGTGCTCACCACTTCCTGTTCCTCTCTCACAGTTGCTGTCCTTCCCCCTTCTGAGTGTTGTTCATGTGCTCTGACACACCCGAGATTTATTTGTCTCACCTTCGAAGCAGAGGCATAACTCACTGCAGGAGGATGGAGGAGCAGAGATGTGACTAACTGCTATATTGATGATCTGTCACAGCGGCTGGTTTCATGGTCACCTCCTGCTGAGATTGTGCAATATTACTGACAAGACAATTTTAATTTAAACCAGGCAAGTCAATTAAGAAAAATGATTATTTACAATGGCTGCCCAGCAAAAGGCAAAGCCTCTTGAGGGACGGTGGTAAAAAGAAGTATCACAAGTTAAAAGGACAGTATATGACAAGCGTTACATAAGAGAAAATGCAGACAGGCACTCAGTACAACAGAACAATAGCAGCAAGTAGTAAAGACAGTCATAACAAGCTTTGCATATAACAGCAAGCACTACATAATCAGATATGAAGACTAGTACACAAGCATCAGGCAGCAGCAGACAAACAGTGTCAGGAAACCCAGCAGATCCAGAGTTGCATATACAAGCAGTAGGACAAACAAGCAAAGCTTGTCAGGAAACAGCTGCACATTTATCAGCCAGAATGCCCATAATTGAGTTTTGAAAGCAGATTTGGGGATTGAATTATCCAGGTTTAGTGTTTTGCTGCAGCAGATCGGAATGACAACAGACCAAAACCGGTATTTGTTGCGTTGTAGGCAGCAACAAAACACAAACCTAGACTAACCCTAACCCTAACCCTTTTCACCAACACTTACCGTTTTTATTATTCAGTGGTGTTCATACAAAATGGTCTTAAACATGTACTCAGATCATTTACTGCAGTAAAAGTACTAACGCTGCACTGTATGTATCAGCAAAATGTACTTAAAGTAAAAGTACTGATGTACCAGTGTTTTTCCCTTTGTCACAACCTGGCTCAAAGGCTCCAACAAAAACAGGAAAGACACGTTTTAAAATAGGCAGTAATCAGTAATGTGGGTGTGTGGAAACATCTGCTGCAAACAAAACCAAAACTGTGCCAGCTTTTATGTCCACCACACTGAGCCCAGGTGTAGCTCCTCAGCCTGACGACTCTCCACCCTGTAAAACAGAAGAACCAGCAACAGGACACCTAGTGGAGTGGAGGGCTCGTCACTAAACTAACTGTCTTCTGCTCCACTAGCTCACTTGTTGTGCTCGCACATATTTGCCGCTACTCTCACTCTCTCTTGCTTCACCACTCAGTTTGCATGTACACACACACTCAACGCAGTGATCCTGCTGTTCTCCAAATGACTTACGCTACTCTTACAACAACTGGCTCTAGATAGGGCCATTTCAGTTTTTGTGTTGGACACCGTAGTTCTCCTACATGTGTCAAACTCAAGGCCTGTGGGCCAAATCTGGCCCGGCGCCTCATTTTAGGTGGCCTTAGAGGGCTTGCAAAGAATATATTATAGTTATCATACAATTCTATGCTGCTTTACAAAAACATGATGTCCTTAAACTACTTGTCCCATAATGCATCTCGATTTTGTTACATGCACACTGAAGCATCTCAAGATCACCGGTTTCTAGTAGCAGTGCTCTAGTCGAGTGATGGGGTGGTAAAAAAAAAAAAAAATATGTATCATACCAAAATGTCCAATTAAAGAAAAGTTGTAGCAGAGGGAAGGACAGAAAGAGGATCCATGTTAGTGGTTGATGGAGACCAGCCGGTATGTCTTCTCTGCTACGAGGCAGTAAAACACTGTCACACCACTGTCATCTACCACATGATCTCAGCTGATCAGCTGCTGATCACTAACAGTTTATACGCCACAGACTGAAAGTTAGATCAGAGCTCATTGATCGGTTGGACTAGAGTTCTGCCCCTCTCAACTCCCACCACAAAGTTTATATGTAACAGTTTATACTGAACGTTAGATCAGAGCTCATTAATCGGTTGGACTAGAGTTCTGCCCCTCTCAACTCCCACCACAAAGTTACACTAAGCTAACGGGGTTTGATAATATTTGTGTGATAGTAAAAAAAAAGACCTTTATTATTCACTAGAGGATGATTTTGATCTCTGATGGATGAGTAATGATGAGGGTTTCTGAATCTCATAAATTCATGGATTTATGTTATAATAACACACAGAAATATGAGCGTGTCCACATACAGTATTTTTGTGTCTACCTGCATGCAGATATATTGATGGACAAGCATTTTTTTGTTACTTAACTAATTTTTTACATAAATTGTACAATATTTCTGCTTACAATTATTTTTCCTAGATTTTTGCTTTCAGAGCTAGTTATTAAATAAATTATTACTAAAACTAATAATAATCAAATGCAGAGGAAATTTTGTAATATGATCAAGAGCAGATATATTTATATAGTCTTACAGTTATAACCAGCCCTTTGAGGGGAACCATGATGCTGATGCGGCCCAGGATCAATGAATGAGTTTGACACCCCTGTCCTTGGCACACAGAAGAGGTTTAAGCTGGTTGCAATCTGCAACCTCGCCACTAGATGCCACTGAATCCTACATACTGTTCCTTTAATAGCACAATAACGTAGCCACTGATGTGCACATTAGAAGTGAAATACAGATACAGAAATAAACTACTTTACCTTAAGTGAAAATAAAATTGTGCTGCCCTCCCCTTTTTCTGACCTCCAATAACTTTTATACACTCCCTAACTGAAGTAAGGTGCAATACATATTTACAATACATATTTAAAATAATGATTAGCCAAATACATTCATCATGATATTATTATTTACCAATACACCATCATCCCAATCAATAGAGCGCTCCAGGGAGGAAGTATTTTTGTAGGCCAACCAGGAAGTTAGCATCACTCTGGTTCCCTCCACTAAAAGCCAACAGCATTGTTCCACTGGAGCAAATAATCTGTCAGGCAAACCAACGTTTATGATGCTTAGACGTTTTGTTTCAGCCCTGTTTTCAGCTCTGTGACGATGCGTTTTCCAGCTGACCCAAGAGGCTTTTAAATTTAGTTTAAGAAGTAGGAGCACTTCCTCAACACATAAAGGAACACGTCATCCTTTCAGTTAATCACAAACTTCAACACCAACCAGTCGGGAGGTATTTAGTTTTCACTGGACGGGAAGGGATGAAAAACAGTAATCTAAAAAGTAACGAAAGCTAAATGTTGTGGAGTAAAAGTACAATATTTACCTCTGAGGTGTATAATCATATTGAGGTAGATGCAAGAATCTGAATTTATGGTAAAACCCAGGATATTTCTGCAGCTACTAGAGGTAAAACATCTCCATATAGAAATAACAAACCTGTAAAAATGTCTGAAACGTGCAGTTAATTTCTGCATATGTGATATAACAGTCTGAGGCTAAAGCTAAAGTCAGCATAGAAAGACATGGAAATAAAGAGCTACTGTATTTAGCAATACTTTTATAGTTTACATGTTATAAGAATAAAAATGTACTATAATGCTCAGATGTTTGTTTGTTTGCCACCAGGACAAGATGGCTACAGTCTGTTTTGGGCTGGGCTGGGTGGATGCACACGACCTCATACAAATAGTTTTATTGAGTTTAATGAATGTTATCATTGAGCCAATAAACCTTTAGTAATACTTTTAGATTAGTTCCAGTGCTCTAATGTTCAGATTATCTCTGAGCTGTGTAATACCGGCCTTTGTGAAGGCAAAGAGCTCTGCAGCCCAACCTGAGCTGTTTAAATTCAGCTTTACTGGCACTACAGAGAGAACAGACCCTGAGACAACTAAGTGCAAAAGCAGGAAAATGCAGAGTAATGCACAGAGTAGATACATAATAAGATATGAGCCTGTTTGTGTGAGATGAGGGAGTTTAAAGATCTCAGGACATGAATCACGCCCAGAGGAGGGAACGATGATAACTTATCAGACAGATTAAAAAATCTGTTTCACTTTCTTCCATTCACACACCTGCATTAAGACAACTTGCTTCAACATCCACTTTCCTGTAAGTAGTCATTACCTATCTGTCTAGTGATATACTGATCAACTCAAAACCTGAGGCTCAGTGTTACCGCTGATAGCAGCAGATCAAGTCACTGCTGTCATCAGCTGATGGAGGTTTTTCTTTTCTTCTGGCAGCTTCTACAAGGACTGTTTGTGCTTTTTACAGCTAGTGATGCACAATGACGGTACAGGTAAGCTACAGTGCTAGTGGGTTAAAGTGAGGAACACCAAGTACGTGGTACCAGTGAGAACCAGTTCAGTTCAAGTACTTAGCTATCACTGTGTGGAAGTGACTGGGATCATCCTGTTATGGGTGATTTCCGAACTGGGTGGATGTTTGAGCCAAAATTGAGCCAAAAAAATTGTTCTTGAGATATCATGTTCTCAAGAACGGACCAGAAGTACATATGTATATACAGCCATACATAATGCATAATGATTTATTCACTTTATGTTGTTGTTCAGTCTCTTCATGGTATTTTACTTCACATTTATCACTTATAAACTGTTATTTGAACACTGTATTTCAAAGCAAAGGTATTTTATAGTTCATACAGCTCAGTGTGAATCACTTAAGCTCAGTTCATGAGTTCAGTCTTCCGTCCAGGTTATCTTTTCTCAGCTCATCTGATAATTTTATTCCAAGCTAACTGCCACCCTGTCTTTCCAGCTGACCATTGAGATCATGGAGATCATTAAACCCATCCAGATCATCTACAGCATGTTTGACAGGATGAAGAATAATAATGAGCAATGCCCCCACGTTTTGCAGAGACTGAAAGCCCTGGAGAAACTGGTGCTCTTCATCTCACAGAAAGAGCCAGACCAACTCTCTGATGATGTGAACGAAGCTTTGGGGAAGCTCAACAAGATTCTGTTATCAGCTGCTGAGCTGATTGGGAAATTCACCGAAGAATTCAAGTTGATTCAGATGGTGAAATCCACCGACTACAAATTAGAGTTTGAAAAGCTGAACAAAAGTCTCACTGATGCCTTTGTGACTCTTGCTGCGTCTCTGCATGTCCACCAGGGGAGGAAGCTGGACAAGCAGGAGGTGAGGCTTGCTGAGCAGGAGAACATGCTCGCTGAACCGGAGAATATGTTGCATGAGCAGAAGAAGAAGTTAGCCGAGCTGGAGAGGAAGCTGGCTGAACAGGAGGACAAGCTGCGAAGAGTCGAATCTAAATTAGAGAGTGGAAGTCGAGCATACTACTGTATCCTGCAATAAAGAGGAGCAAAGTCCTCATGGGAGGAGCAGCTGTTGAGTTTTTATAATGACATGGCTCTTTAATTTTTACATGAAGTGCAGTAGTTGGCACTCATTAGCTTAGATTATAGACAGACATCTTCATATCATGTTTCAGACCCCAATAATCAACTATATTATATTTATAGGGCTGTCAAAGCTAACATTATGGCGCAAAAATATTTTAATGCCTCTAATTTGTTCAACTCATTAATCAATATTTTGGAGGTTATAGGCGGCTCAGTTTTAAGTTTAAGTTTGGTATCATATGAATCGAGAATCTACTGAAGCCATCGGTACCAATCATGTCATACTAGCTTGCCACAAAGGAGGATATATAAAGCTCAAACTTAAGCTACATTTTGGCGAGGACCAGCGTAGCTTGTGCACCAAAGTGGACCAGAAATCGACCCAAGTCAGCACATGATGAGCTTTCTGCCAGAAAGGATGTACTAGAACTAGGGGTGTGAAAGTTGACGCATTAACACAAATTTCTTGTAACGGCACTAATTTCTTTAACACATTAACACAACTTACAATTTTTAGATGTTAGTTTTAAAGGTAGAGTTAAGATACTGGTAAATGAATCTAGAAAACCTGATGAATCCAACAGTAGCAACCAGGTCAGACTAGCTGGTAGTGAAGGAGGTTAAATAGCACTCTGAACACTGTCATGTCTATTTTCAAAGGGGTCCGTTGACCTCTGACCTCCAGATGTGTGGATGTAAATGGGTTCTCTGGGTCCCCACCAGTCTCCCCTTTACAGACATGTCCACTTTCTGATAGTCCCAGTCAGTCTGGATCAAGTCCTAGTCAAGTCAGCACTCTGACACACTGACAGCTGTTGTTGCCTGTTGGGCTGCAGTTTGTCATGTTCTGATTGGAGCAGATTGTTGATGCTAAAGTCAGAACCTGGGAGGGTTTCTGGACAATATCTGTCATTGATTAGTGTTGTAATTGATTTACAGTAATAAATATATACATACATTCACATAAAGCAGCATATTTGTCCACTAACATGTTGATAAGAGGATTAACTGATTGATAGCCCTAGTTGTAATTCTACTGCAAACTTTCAAACATAGTTTTTGCAATCTATCTTTCGCTTATCATTGGAAGATGGATTAAATAATTTGAAAATTTAAAAATACTTGTACAAAATGCAATTAAAACTTTAATTGATTGACAGCCCTAATGATATTGAATAGATTTCCTACAGGATTTGATGGACAACTCCAGACAAACTGTCAGTCAGGAGTGAACTGGTGGAGCAGACATGATAAAACATATACACATTATGGGAGTAGAAATCAGGTTCATGGAGGACACAATAACAATACGAGGAATTAATAAAACAAAATTGCATACAGCTTGTGGCCTCGAGTGCAGACCAGATAGCGGATCGCCTTCAGCTGCATTACTTCACTCGGTAACTTGTGACTGGATGTGAACTCACCAGACTCCATGTTGCAGGCTGGTTCAACTCCTCACATTCTTGAACTCTGACATATTCTTAGTCTCACCATGTGGCACCAAATCAAATTAGGAAAAAAATGTCAGTGACTCTCCGGTCTTGGGTAATGCAGAACGTAATCTATAAATCCATAATCAATAATAATGGCTGTGTTGTTCAGTCTAATGACCACAAGATGGTGATATGAGACTGAAGAAGTATGGCTCTTTTCTGCTCAGCGCTCTTAACTATTAAAATACAGATCTCCTGCACTAAATGATCTGTAAACGGCCAGAAGAGGACATGACAATAATTAGCTGTTAAAGATCATTAACAATTAGAAAAATTATAATTATATATAAAGACAGTTGATGTATGATGTGAAATAGGAAGTGAAACTGAAGAAAACCACAGATGTGTTCCCGAGGTCAAATATCATATATAATGTCTATTCTGCACCTAAAGCATGAATGACTGGAAACTAACAGCGTTAACATCTCTGAGTGCCTTCAAATCTAAACTGAGAATACCTGAGGCTCCACTACATGTACTTGTTTTTCATAATCTGCATGTCAATTCAATACTTTTTTTCTATTTTTTTAAATTATTATTTGTCTGTGTAATTTGTAACTGTGTTTTGTACCTGCTGCTGCCTATCTTGGCCAGGTCTCCCTTGAAAAACAGGGTCTTAATCTCAATGGGATCTTCCTGGTTAAATAAAGGTTAAATAAAAATTAAAATGACGCAATCTCCACAGTCATTTATTGAAGTTACTGGTTGCTCCTTTAATAAAGAACACATTATCTATAACATGTCTTAACAAGAAAATATTGTTCTCTATGCATATGCATCATCACCATCACCTACGACTGTTTTTAAATGACAATATTAATTTTGTATTCACACCACCATTTACAGTGCTTCAAATCTGACAAAATGAAATAGTGTCAATAGTGTGTTCATAACAAAAAAGTAATATAATGTTTCACATAGAAATAAAATCATTTTGATAAAATATAGCAAATATATAGAGATGACTTATTTGTTGCATAACGTCTGTACTTAAGTAGTGCCACTTAAGTATTTATTTTTACCTAAACGTTTGTGTCTATATACACAAATCAATACATTAAATTTCACAAGCTGTGCAACTGAGTGGACTCAAACACATTCAGTCTGAACTGAACTGTTCTGGGAAACGACAGCGTTGAACAGAGTTGAACAAATGCAGATGTAACTTACCTCTTCTGCACTTTTGCTCGCTGACCCAACAAACTGTCCACGAAGAGCTTAAAGAAAAGAAAAACACAGTTTTCACCTTCACCTTTGTTGGCACGACAACCACTAACATGATGCCTGTTGGTGCAATATGACCTGTACATAAAATGCGCATAGCTTTCTGTTGAACAGTTCATGAAATGTATCGTAGCTGTCCACTGAAAACCACATACATTATCTCCAAATTGTTTAAAAGTTTTAGATAGACAAGGATTTGAGGAAGGTGCCCATGTGAATATCTAAACAGGTTTTGCCTGCTGTAATCATAGTGGCATCAAAAGATCCATGAAATGAGTTATAATAATAAGAGGCTTCAGCAGTTTCAGTTAACCAAATCTTCCAAAGTTACAGTCTTCTGCATCAGCGCTACCTCCACCAACAGCCTCCAG
Source organism: Pterois miles (assembly GCA_947000775.1). Lineage (NCBI taxonomy): Eukaryota > Metazoa > Chordata > Actinopteri > Perciformes > Scorpaenidae > Pterois > Pterois miles. Next base: position 11,595,890 of record CAMQGK010000565.1, on the reverse strand, counting down.
CTGCCCGATTCCTAACTCACACCAAATCACTGTCACCACAGTCCTAAAAGACCTCCGCTAGCTCCCCGTCTCTCACCACCTACAAAGTCCTGGTCCTCACCCACAAAGCCCTGCACCAACTGGGACCCCCCTACCTCACTGACCTTTTCTCCCCTACCAAACCTCACGGCCCGTCAGCTCCCAGGCTTTGGCACTTCCTCCCACAAGACATCAGAGACTCTGAGTCCCTCACAGTGTTTCAGTCCCACCTCAAGGCCCATCTCTTCCCCTCTGCCTCCTCCTAGCCCCCACTATTACTCATTTGTGTGTTGTTTGTTTGCTGTTTGTGTCATATCACTTTCCATTTATGCCGTTAAGCCTCTTTGACTGCTAGAAAAGTGTACACTTTTTTTACACGGGTCCTTCTGACCACGGTCACAGGCAGCAGGAAAAGTTTACACAAGGATCAGCATCGATTCAGGGAGAGACCTGCATCTGGTCAGCTAACTTTACTGCCAAGCTGCTGAAATACAGAGAGATACTGTGGTTTTAGCTGTCAATCTCGTTCAGTCTTGTCTCGCCTCACTCTTTCAACCGATGCTTGTTCGCATCTACGATGTGCAAGCAACAGGACGCTGACTGTCGCTGACTAACAGCCACAGGCGTCACTGTTAACTAGCACAATGTGATTCCCACATCGAGTCCCTTTAAGCCTCTCGGGCGTTATATTAATAATGGTCCGACCAAAATGATGTGAGTTTGCATAGTTTATGCATAGTTTGCATAGTCAAAAACCTTAAAATTTTCTTGATTTTCTTAAACACAAACCAACAAGTGAATGAGGAAAGTACCAGCACTTCTTTATTTTTCTACTTTTCACAAACACTGAACTATATCACTCGTGAAGTGAACACTTCTAAGTAAAATTTAAAAAATCCGTTATTCCATAAAGAAAATAATTTAAAAACATGTAAACCATGAAGAGATTTCACAGGACAGCAGTGACAATGTAAGATCTCATGAGGGAGCAGATTATTTACCTGTTGACGGGTAGCCCGTCTGAATCCAAGTGTGCAAACTGGAGGAAATGAAAGTACATTTGTTTTAACATCAGTTTCTTACTGGGTGTTTTCCCGAAACCTTCCCAGTATCTAATAATAATGTCATGTCCACCCAATACCACACAGACAAACAACAACTATCTATTTATTTGCTAAACCTGCTCATCCTGTTTAAGGCCATGATAGTGAGAATACAACACTAATTATCACAGTCACCAGCGTCTAGGTCATGTTTTATTTTTCATCTCTTCATTTCCTTCATTGGTTTTTGTTTAGCCTGTTTGACTGCTTGCCTGTGTACCGACCTTTTGATTAGTAAAGACCTTTCCTATTCTACAACACCAGATTTTGAGTCACGCATTCAAGTCCTGTCCTTTTCTGACCCGAGTCGTAACACCAATCGCACGTGGAAACGATATTTTTGTTGAAGCCAATTAGCTGCGAAGATCGATACCACACAGTAAATACAAAGCCAGTTAGCTTAGCTTACGTTTGCATAAAGACAGGAAACAGGGAAACCAGTGGTGGAAGAAGTATTTTGAGAAGTTTACTGCACAATAAATCTAAATTTTATCAAACTCACCATATGGCCTACCGCGATTTTCAAATCGCAGCATGAGGAGGAAATCACAATATTTATTATTATGGTGCTGCAGAGATCATACTCTACAGGCTTAAGAAAACATCTTTGTTTTGGAACAGACCGCCCCCCAAAAAATCATACTATCATCATTTTATTATGTTTTTCAATAAAAATTAGAATAATAATGTACAATTCTCTGTAATGTCACAAACCATACTGCAGCTACAACATAATCTCAATTAGGTTTCTTTTTCAAAATCATGCAGCAGAAAAGTACAACAATGTAAATAAAATTTTTACCTTTAAAATCCTACTGAAGTAAAAGTATAAAACTATGTTAAACAAGATGTACTCCACAGGTCAGAATTAAAAATGCTAAATCTGCATTAAAATGCCCTTTCATCACATAATAACTGATGCAGAAACATCGGTGTTAGGGCAGCGTGTTACTGTTGGAGCTGCTCCAGGTGGAGCTACTTTAACTAAACTTGGGGAAAAAAGTAGGTAAATTAGTGTTTGGTTGGATTATTTCTCTGTTGTTTCAATGCTAATTATCGTTTTATCTGACATGTTTTGGAAATGGTTGAAATTAGTCCAAATTTTCTGCTAATGCTAAACAGCGTATTCTCCTGTTGGTACCGACTGTGGTTCTGAGCTCCAGGTGCTGCCAACTAAGTGATCTGGATCATTCTGAAAAGTCGTCTTTTAAAACCAACATGGCTCAGTTCAGTATTTAGTTTCAAAACAAAACTCCTCGTCTCTTCTCTGACATGATTTAGACATCAGATGATTTGCTACCAATCACTTGTTTTGAGCGCCAGGTGCTAATCAGGCACCAGTCAGTACCAACAGGAGAATACACTGTTTAACACCCCTTTGAAAATGGCCATGACAGTTTTTCCTCACCAAAATTTAGTGCAAGTTTGGAGTATCATTTAGCCTCCTTGGCTCCTTTGTGTGAGCTGGTTGGTACCACTGGATTCTTTTATATTATAAAAATTATATTAATGCTTTCAAGAAATGAGTAGCATTACAATGAATTTGCATTAATGTGTTATTATCGTGTTGTGTTAATGATAATATTTTGAGAGAAACAAAAGGGGGCCCATTACTAGATGTCTTGATCCAGCCCATCACTCTTTGTCCTCGCACATCACAGAAATATAACAACTGTTACGACCCAGCTCGGTAGGCTAAAGGGAAGCAACGTAAAACCAGATTTTCTTGGTAAATTAAATTATTTTATTTACAAGGAGGTTGATTTTCTTTTAGTAACAAAAGGTGATGAAGCAGACAAAAGGGGAAAAGGGCTTGCAGGTGCTGTTAAAAATCAATGAAATAAATAGAACAAAAGGAAGTTATAAATCTGAAATTACTACTAAGAAAACCGAATAGAAAATAAAACTCACTAATGAAACGACAAAACAATACAGACAAAACACCCCTGCACACTAGTGATACTAACAAAAACTTCTACAGTGTTGCAAATCAGTTTTTACAATAAACTAACCCGGCCCTAATTCCTCCAATCTATCGAGTACCTTTTAAAAAATTTACCACCGTCATTGATCTTCATGTTCCTCTCAGAAACCACCAAACACCAAATCTCCGCCGCCAAGCTGATTGTAGCTCGTGGTGATTGGAAGACCAGGCCTGTGCCACTCAGATCCACAACCTCCAGCTCGGAGAAGGCCGGTGCCTCGGCGGGTGGGGACCACACATCCTGATTTACATATACATACACACACTACCAGAGCAGATTAAACAAATTAAAAGCATTAACGGCAGCGATCATAACACAATATGCTTTTTAAGGTGTGCTTCCTTTGTTTAGGGGAAAAAAAGAGTTGTTGATCAGATAAGTTCTTACAACAGATGTATTTGGTGGTAGAAAAGTCACTGGGGCAATGGTTCTAGGTAGAGGCATGGGGGCCATGAGGCGTAAGACAGGCATGGGGGCCATGGGACCAGGTAGAAGCATGGGGGCCATGGGTCCAGGTAGAGACATGGGGGCCATGGGTCCAGGTAGAGACATGGGGGCCATGGGTCCAGGTAGAGACATGGGGGCCATGGGTCCAGGTAGAGGCATGGGGGCCATGGGACCAGGTAGAGGCATGGGGGCCATGGGACCAGGTAGAGGCATGGGTGGCATGGTGGGGAGACGCATAGGACCTGTGGGGATAGACACTGGCATGGGGGGCATGGTGGTGGGGAGAGGCATGGGAGTTGTGGGGATAGAGTAGGCTACACTAGTAGGGCTAGTAAGAGGCTGCCCACTGCAATACCCTCCATCAGGTTTCTTTCCTGAAACAGTTTCATACACTTTGTGCAGCATGTTGCCATGCTCAATCTGCAGGGCCCCAGACAGGACCTGGAAGTTATCCGTGAGTCTTTCATTCAGTTTGCAGAACTTGTCTTCATGGCTGCTGGACTTCAGGAAGCTCATAGCCTTTTTAGTTTGGGAGTATCTGATAATCAGCCCCTTGGCAGTGGCCAGAGTGGTGCAGAGTTCCCTCAGAGCATTCTCCACAACAGCAGAGATCTGGCCCGGCCCTCTTTGTTTGATGGTGAGAACCAGTTCCTCCAGTGCTTTCGCTCTCTGGGCGACTCGTTGGCAGCGCTCCTTGTTGGCTTTCACGTTCATAGCCATCTTGACGACTGTTGAACAAAGGTTCAAGGCCATATCCACTAGGGACAGGTATGTTTCTACTTTATCCATGTTCAGCTGTAGAGACAGAGAAGCAGTTAGCTTGGAATGAAATGGAGAGAATTTAACCAGTTTCATGACTGACCTGAGCTGAAATGAATTAGTGAATTCAACATAAACTTCAGCCCAGATATTCAGGAGACATCTGACTGTGCTGTGAGTCCAGGTTTGACCTCTGACAGCCATCGGTCACCAAAACAAGAAAAGGAAAAAGGTTCTTTTAACCAATGAAATGACAGATAAAAATGTACACTTCCTGTGATTGGTTTGAATTAAGCTTATGCCGAAGTTCAGTCAGGAAGACTCTGGTTACTCTCATTCATTCACATTTATCTCTGGGTCTCTCTCATGGGCTCCTACTATGTCAGCTGATTGTGGGCGCTTCACTCTGCGACCAATCAGATCTTGACACATCGCCCTAAACCAATCACATCATTGCTGTCAAAAGTTTAAAAACTGTTCTCCTCTCTGCTGTTGTCTGTTGTAATTGCAGCACAAACTGATGCGACCCTCCACCTCCCCATCACCTCCAGCTCATCACATCAGAGCTCCACGTCCCTCATCGGATTTTCATCAAACCCCTTCACTGCCACCATCACCAGTGTCTAGACGGCATCACTTCATCACGTTGAGTCTAAATCACCAAAGAATTTTCACTATTCATAATTGTGTGCACTTTGCAATAAATTATCATTCATTCAATACGAGTCTCTCCTGATTGAAATGACGTTCACACCAGAAATTAACCACTCCGAAGTTCACTTGACGGCGGACCGAGACCACCCCTGGTAGGCCTGGTAGGACCAGGGAGCAGTTGTTTGGTCTGCACCAGGTTTTGATTCCTGCGTTCACACCAACCCAGACAAATCACACCAAGGGAGGTAAACTCTCCAGGGTTCGGTTCAGCCGGACTAACAAAGGCTGGTGTGAACGCGCCCTTAGTCTGTCGAATCGATCTATCTATTGAATCTCAGTAGAGGCACAGTATTGTTTCCATGTGAAGAGAAAACAACTGTTTGAGAATTCATTTTGGGCAGAAAGCCATTTGAGGCAAGGCATGACTCATGTCAAATCTTAAGCAGGAACTAAGAACCTCTTGACGGACTCGCTGTGTTTTGACTGCAGGGACCACGGTCTAAATTAAGTTACAGGGCCTTTTTACCCCCAAAAAATGTCCTAGTCAGAGGGTAGTACTTTCTGAAAGTACTGGAACGTTCAGAGTGGAGTTTGCAGGGACAATCAAATAAACACGGTGCAACAGGTTCAACAGCTTCAACTGTACCGCTTCATTTAGAAACCAGGAAGTAATCTATTGATTAATCCTCCAGGAAGTACAACAGGCTCTGATGCAAGTAACTAAAGGCTAAAGTTCCTTGATAAGTAGACTTTTGGTGGAAACTCGGCTTTAAAGGAAGGGTATCAACTCAGACTGAGTTTCAGATGTACAGCATTTGCATACTGTATATGAACCCTGATTAGAATCACAGTCAGGTTTACTGTCAAGAAGTTCGACCATCTCCCCACATGCACACATTCTTTGTGTGAACTTTTGCACATCCCCTCGTAAATATTTTGCACATTTGTGCACAAACTGTACAGTTCATTCACTTTAAAATTATATATATTTTTACGTATTTCTTATATTTTTTTCAAGGGCTGTCAACGTTAATGGGATGATAACACACATTTGTTTAATGCCACTAATTTCTTTACTTCAGTCAGTCTCTTGGAGGTTGTATCAGGCTCAGAGCTAGTTTTAAAGCTAGAGTGACGATGCTGGGATCATATGAAACTAGAGAACCTAATGACCTAACCTCCATCGGTACCAACCAGGTCAGACTAGCTTTTCGTGAAAGAGGCTAAATGATGCTCCAAGGTTATGCTAAATTTTGGTGAGGAAAAACTGTCTGATGCCTGACTATATAAGTTACACTTATCCTGAAATAAGGGCTGTCAGTGTTGATGCGATAATAACATGTTAACGCAAATTTGTTTTAATGGCACTAATTTCTTTAACACATTAATGCAGTCGATCTTTCAGAGGTTGTAGCAGATTAGTTTTGAGGCTAGATTGAAGATAAATAACGTTTCAAACTTCCACGAAATTTTGTCAAACAATTTTGTGTTTGTTTGTTGGGCTGCAGTTTGCCATGTTCTGATTGGAGCAGATTTTTAGATGCTAAAGTCAGAACCTGGGAGGGTTTCTGGACAATACCTGTTATTGATTGGTGTTGTTAATTAATTTAAAATAATAAACATATACATACATTCACATAAAGCAACATATCTGTTCACTTCCATGCTGATAAGAGTATCACATACTTGACAAATCTCCCTTTAAGGTACATTTTGAACAGATAAAAAATGTGATTAATCACAATAAAACATTTTAATAAACTGACCTACCGTACTATATCTGTTTTTGCTCTACAACAGTAATGTAGATTCCAGTCAGACATCTGAATGTGTGTTCACAGTGAACAGGAAGCACATTTTAGAGATGGCGTGATAACGAGGTTAAGAGAAAGATAAGAGTGGATGTGACTCTACTGCAGGTAGAATGAACTGAGGTGAATATGTGTTCATGCAAGATGAATATGTTTCAGTTAGAGCAAACATTTCCATCGTTATGGCCTTTTTAAATTTTATGAAGGATTAAAGGAGTTAGTCTGTCTTACAACAAATGTCTAAATAGGTTTTGCCTGCTGTTATAACTCCTCCTGTTAATACTGGCTATTAAAAGATCCCCTCTTAAAACACTTCCAGATAGATTCATTATTTATAATATGAGACATCAGCAGTCTGAATTAGACAAATCATGTGGATATCTCCCAAAGTTAGTCTTTTTAATACTAATGACATGAATGACAGTAACACAAAAAGGCTGTAACTTTGATAAGGTACTAAGAAAATAAGATATTAAGATATCCACTTGATTTGTCTAAAGCCTCATATTAGTATTATTAACATATTTGTGCACAGAATGAGGACTGTGGATTTTGTCCATCACATCACACTGACACTGGAAATGGATCTGTTAATGCTGGAAGGAGGAATAATAACAGCAGGTAAAACCAGCTTCCTGTCCTAAAATGTATGTTTGTGAATTTCAGAAACATCTCCTACTTCTTTAGCATAACAAAACATTAAAAACTAATCTGATAAATGTATTAGTTGTCACAAAGCCGGTCAGGTTTTTTAGCCCATGAAAAACTGACAACTTTTTCACAAGACAGCAGTGATAATGTAAGATCTCATAAAGGAGCAGAGTTTAAAAGGAGTTTGGTTAGAAATGATAAAAAAAACTAACTTAAAAGATTATTTACCTGTTGACAAGCTGCCTGTCTGACTCCAAGTTGGAGAAAATGAAAGATTTGTGTTTCACTTTAACGTCCCTGCTCTTCTCCGGCGTTTTATCTGAAACATTTGTGGCATCTGTGACACAGTATCCACACAATGCTGCAGATAAAAGAACAACTATCTATATATTTAAACCTGCTCATCCTGTTCGAGGCTGTAAGAGTTTGAGTCCACTGGCACCAATCACGTCAGTACTCGAGCTCCACGACTGAGCACCCACGGGTGAAATCACACAGTGAGGTGTTCATATCAGAAGAACATCATCCACACAAAGACACACACAGTCAACGCAGTTTGTTTTACCGGCGAGCTAAACCTGCGTCCATCCTAAACTTGGAAAAGAAAATGTTAGTAAATTAGTGTTTGGTGGATTATTTCTCTGTTGTTCCAATGCTGATTGTCATTGTATTTACATGGTTGGAAAGCCTGTTTATTTACCTTCACATTGATGTCCAGCTTGTGAGGATCATGTGTTTGTGGGATGAGCAGCACAGCTGATTATGTGGGTAGCGCCCAGTGAAATCCGCCAAAATTCTCTGCCAGTGCTAAACAGAGTATTCTCCTGTTGGTACCGACTCTGGTTCTGAGCTCCACTGATTGGTAGGAAATCATCCATCCATCCATCGTCAACCGCTTATCCCGTAAGGGGTCGCGGGGGGCTGGAGCCGATCCCAGCTGGCACTGGGCGAAGGCGGGTTCACCCTGGACAGGTCGCCAGTCCATCGCAAGGCACATAGAGACAGACAACATATATAGACAGACAACCATTCACGCTCACATCCACACCTACGGGCAATTTAGAGTGATCAATTAACCTAAACAGCATGTCTTTGGACGGTGAGAGGAAGCCGGAGTACCCGGAGAAAACCCACGCATGCACAGGGAGAACATGCAATGATAATGTAAAATAACTTTTTATCATATTTGCTCAAAGTTACTGACTGCGGCTTAAACCCAAGTAAAGGAAATGACAGGATCTCCTCTGTAAACCACATTCAGCAGGACAAAGCCAAGAGAGAAAGCCAAAAGTCACTCCAGACAGGATTCTAAATCACTGACCAGCACCAGGAAATATTAAATGTATTATGCCTTATGTCTTATTATGTGTTACATTCAGTGATAACTGGCAGTAAGAAGGACGACATCGTCTGCAAACAGTAGAAATCCTGCCTGACGTCACTGAAGTCGACCCTCTGCAGCTGTATTTTTGACAGTCCAACTAGGGATAACAACAGATAAATGTGGAGAAGTTTATTTTATGATTGCCATCATAAGACATTATTTAAAAGTTGGCCCAAAAACAGCTTTAACGTGTCTGAGAGATATCTGAACTGGACACAGAGAGTTGTGAAACATCTGGGCAGCTATATGAACAGGTTAAAGCCCAGAAAAGAACGTTTAGGAACCAAATGTCTCTTTCCTGTCTGGTGCAGGATTTTATATCTTTTACAAACATGCGTCAATCATAATCTGGTGTAGGAAAGTAGAGATCGTGTAAGCGTGATCTTCTAGCACTGGTGCTAGAAGATGTGTGGATGTTCTTCCCTTCAGCATCGCGGCCTGCTGGAGTCCGTGTAGAAGAGTCTTTTGAGGACAAGGAGCTGCAGGTATCCGGACAGGAGAATGACGAGGCTTTGGGTCGCCGACCACCAGGTGACGTAGTTGAAGTTGGACAGGAGGAGGTAGTGATCCTTCCCTTTCCTCATGCGAGCAAAGTTGTAATGACGCCACATGTGGAAGATCTGATTCTGGAGCTTCTGCACGCTCTCCTAAAGCAGACATGGTGCATTGTTTAGTTTCATGTCATTTGTATGTAACTGTATGTCATAGTATGCAATAAGCTAGAAATGATAGGTGCCATATACTGTCACAAGTACCTGTAGTTAATATAACTCTGATAATGAATAATAAGGCAGAGTTAGGGCCTGGTCACAGTTTGCAGCATCTTTTCTCTTTTATATATTGCTAGGCAACCACTGAATAAGTGCTAACATTAACTTAACATAAACCATGAACTTTACTCTCATAGTCAATAGCACAGTTTTTACAGCCACACAACCTCCACCGATAACACCAAGGTCAAAAATACAACCTTAATATTTTGATATAAGTGTAAGTTATAAAGTTAGGTAACGCAATGTTAAGCAGCAAATAACTTGAGTCTTGATGTCGTTACTAGACTAATGTTAACGTTACGTGAAACTATTATGTTAATTACAAAATGTTTTTCCTGTTGTGATTGTGCTAACATTGTTTAGCATCAAACTCATAAGGTTAGTATGAGTTGTTTGCTTCTTAATTTTATGATACCTTAATGTCAGAAGTTACACTTAACGCAAAGTTATTTTAACCCCACTCATTTCTTTAACGCATTAATGCAATCGATCTTTCAGAGGTTGTAGTGGATGTAAATGGGTTCTCTGGGTCCCCAACAGTCTCCCCTTTACAGACATGCCCACTTTATGATAGTCCCAGTCAGTCTGGATCAAGTCATAGTCAAGTCAGCACTCTGACACACTGACAGCTGTTGTTGCCTGTTGGGCTGCAGTTTGTCATGTTCTGATTGGAGCAGATTGTTGATGCTAAAGTCAGAAGCTAGGAGGGTTTCTGGTCAATATCTATTATTGATTAGTGTTGTTCTTTGATTTACAATAATGAATATATAGATACATTTGCATTAAGCAGCATATTTGTCGACTCCGTGTCGATAAAAATATTACATACTTGAGAAATCTCCTTTTAAGGTAAATTTTGAACAGATAAAAATGTGATTAATCATGATTAAATATTCTTATTTTGTTTAATATTTTTTAAATTTAATTTAGCCTTATCGATTAGTGTTTATTAGGATTTTTCCAGTGCAGTAAATCTGTCTGTCAGTGATGATTTATTTTTGGACTTTGTCAGTTTAGAAATGCTGCAGTCTAGTCCTGGTTGTACGAATTTATGCAGAGTGGGCATATTAATATGCACGACACAGTAAAAAAAAAAATAGCATTCATTCATTCATAACATGACAGCCAGTCTACAGCCCCCATCACTTTCTTAAACACCATTCAATTATCTCTTCATGCAGATGACATTTTGCTGTTTATTGATAAGGAAGCTGACCTTTAAAATTCCTCATATATCTTAAATATGAGAATTAATGCAAAATGCATCTCCCTGTCCAGTTGTATAACCAGCTCGAGCAAAACAGGTTCTGAATGAGCTAAACAGAACTAAATCTAAAATCCCAGGAAGCTGAAGTTGAGACAAATACCTGAATGCCGGCCAAAGTGTTGTTGAGGACTTTCTCTCCTTCCTCCATCTCCTTCTTGGAGTCCTCAGAGTCTTCGTAGATGACGCCAAAGTTCACAAAGACTCTGATTCCTCCGAACTGGTTGTTGTGGTTCCCAAGACAGATCCGGTAAAAACCTGTTGGGACAATACTACAGTTACTTCAGAGACGATAAACAGTATATAATTCTTGGATACACATGTATAATGTGTGTTTCTGTTGATCCTACCTGTCACCTCAGTCTGGAAGTTCATTTGACCGACGGCGTCGTTCTTTGAAGCCACAAGAACGCCCTGTGGCGAGCTGACCGTCACAAAGAGCCGGTGGTCATTGGCCATCCCCGTTACCCACTGTACCTGAGTTCACATATTAAACAAGGCAACAAAACCCATGATCATCTACTGACAAGTATCGTGTGTCAAAGCCTGATATATCTTACAAATGTGGGGTTTATTAAACTCTTGTCTTGAACTAACTTGTTGTTAATGCTTCCCCAAAATATGTTCATCCAAATTGTCAAGACTTTTGACCAATCAGAACAAATGTTGTGTCATTTTTCCCTGTCATACTAAATATACAGTTGTCTTTAAGTACAAATGGGTTAAGAACAGCCTCTACAAAGGTGGGAGCTAACACAGCAGACACCCAATTGCTCTTAAGTGGGTCTAATTAGCATGACCAACAGCTAGCAGGAAGGAGAAGGAGCTAGAATGACTTAGAAAGGGATGAATGTACCGTACATAAACCATGATAAAAAGTAACTTAATTTACTTACAGTTCAATGGATGTACACAACAGTCAAACAACAGTAGTAACACCACCAACAAACCACTAAACTTCCCCCTGATCCTCATGAACTACACCTGGGAGATGGAACATACCACTCTACGAGGGGGGAACATGTTTAAAAGTCAAACTGGATGACCTTGAGTGTCAGTGTGATAAACCTGAGGACAAAAAGTACACAGGTACAAAAACATACCTAACTGTGCGTTAATTTAATGACAGTACATCACATTACAGACATTACCTCTGCAGACAAGATGATATTACAGCGATGTGTTCTCACCATGTACGTCAGGTAGAAGCTTCCACTCTGGTGGGCGAAGTGCCAGAAACACTCCATCCCTGCAGCAGGGACCTCGATGGCAAAGTCATATTTGTCCGAGCCCCTGAACAATCCAGCGTCCGCCTCGTCAAGGGATGGTTCAGACTTTCTGGTCCAGACGCTCTGAGAGCTCAACACTATGAGCAGAGTGTTCAGCAGCAGCATGACGGCAGATCACTGTGGAGGAGGACATGAAGGAGCACGCTGCTCCCCTCTGCTGTAGATATCAGCTGGAAAAGAATTATTAACCACATCTACAAACTCAGTCTCAACAGCGTACGCTTGATAACATATCTATGAAACTACAATCATGCACTCTATTTGTTTCAGGTTTCATGAAACTCACTCTGCTTATTTAGCATCAACATTCAAGAGCATTTCTTTCTTTACCTACATTAATTTTTAAAGAAGTGGTTTCAACATTTTGGGGAAAAAACTTATTTGGTTTCTGAGAGCCCACACATACAGTATTATGTCAAATTTAACAGTTTTGTTCCTATAGTGTGTGGAGAGCAAATGATTTGGCCAAAACAGCCAAAACACACTAACAGATTCATTCATCAACAAGAAAAAACAGAATTTCACAATAAAACTAACTGAATACAAACAATAACTGATGAAGATGGATGATGAAGTCTTCACATTTAGCATTAGCCGTGGCCGCTTCGTAATGTGAATGGAGTATTTCTACTGTTTACCCTGCGATCATCATGATTAAAGACAAAAACGCAGTAATCTTGGGGCGCTGTTGTAGCTCGCTTGGTAGAGCAAGCACCCCATGTACCAGGCTGAGTCCTCGCTGCAGTGGATGCAGATTGGTGCAGATGAGCTGCACGGACTAAATCTGAGAAAGAGGAAACATAACTTTTACTGGGTGAACCGTCCTGTTTGAAAATAATGTGGTGGCATTACACAGCTTATACTGTGTGTATTATTGTTAGTGAGCCTCCAAGTGTATGTGCCACCAGTTCTGGTGTGTGTTTGGACAAATTGAAGTCAGATCAACACAAAAACAGCAACAATCGGCTGCTTTCAGATTTTTCTTTCCACCAGTGACAACAATGAGCTGAACTGGACACAGTAGGAGTTAAACCTGACTACACCTACCTTCTATCTAGCTAGATCTTTGAGATGACTGATGAAAACATCACAAACTGCTCACAAGAGCAACGTTTATTTATGCTGTGTGATGAGATACAAGTACACAAACACCACACCAGAAAGAATACATGCAGTAATCATACATGCAGACAGATTCTGATGTTTTCCACACAGATCTGTCGTTAAACATCCCGACTATGAAGTGTGTCAGCAGCGGGGCTTCTCCTCCTCGGTACAGGTCTTGGTGATGAAGAGTCTTTTGAGGAAGAGGAGCTGCAGGTACCCCGAGGTGATGATGAGGAGGCTGAGGGCCATCGACCACCAGGTGATGTACTGCGAGTTGGACACGAGCAGGAAGTAGTCGGCGCTCTTCCTCATGCGGCCGAAGTTGTAGTAGCGGAACATGTGGAAGACGTAGTTCTCCACTTTGTGGGTCGCATCCTACAACAAAATACTAAAAGTATTACTGCTACTGTCTGTACAAATACTGCTGTTACTGCTGCCATTACGACTATTCTACCAGTAATACTACTGCTACTATTACTACACTCACTACTACTGTTACTATTAAAAATAACTGTACAGTTACAGTCCGAGGTGTGGACTTGAGTCTCATGACTTGGACTCGTCTCAAACTTGATGACTTTAGACTCTACAAATAAAAGACTTGTAACTGGACTTTAACGCCATTGACTCGTGACTTGAATTGGACCGGAGCCTTTTGACTTGAAAACACACAAAGCCCATAAATTAAAAAGTATGTTATTTTAAAAGTGTGGCATGAATCAATTAATTTCATAAATCCAACTAATATGAACGTTATTCATAATAACTCCTCAGACCCACTCAGTGTGAACCGATCCGACAGCATCCAATCAAGTTGCCGGAGAAAACCATGAAGAGCTGACGTGATGTTACCGAGTGCCAGTTGGAAAAAATGACACCAAACATAAATTTGTTTGTAAATACTAAGCAGTGGTTAAACAAGCTGCTCTGAGTCTGCATGTAGAGGCTGTTAAATGCTGCTGGGAGAAGGAGTCGCTCTTTCCTCCCCGACTCTCTCCTCCTATCAACGGACACACCGTAAATGCTCCATAGCTCTGTAAATGATTCATCATACACAGCGCTTATCCACCAGTTTTTTTCCCGTCACTGTCAGACGTAACACCAGATCAGTAACGCTCCCACACAGCAGAGCTAAACGCTGGTGGATCCTCTACCTGAACTTTATCACGTCCTCATTTCCTCAACCAATCACAGCCGTACTCTGCTCTTCATCAACGTCTCTGCCAACTGAGAAGTCTGAAGGAAGGAGGCGGGGTCACGCCTCATCAACGCCTCGTATCTTTGGAGGTACAACACAAGCAGTAAAATCTGGTCCACCCTCGCCGACATTGAGCCAGTAACAATGCATGACCGCAGCTGTGTTGTGTTGTTATTCCCGAATTTCCCTCCGGGGATTAATAAAGGTTCATCTTATCTTATCTTATCTTATCTTGTACACCTCATATTCCTGTCCGCTGTGTCCCAGCCTCTTTCCATAGGCCTTGATTTCTAGTGTGACAATAAACGGGATAAAAAAATACACAATCGGCCTCATAACCTATTTCAAATGAACCGAACGATACATACATGACCCGAACTGTGACTAGCGAACCGAACGGTTCAGATTTTTACCCGAACCGTTCCCATCCCCTATATAAAACCAGGTGACACGAGTGAACCAGCATGATATCCAGCTTGTATGCAACACAAAAACATATAACATAAACATAAACATATAACGCACAAACAGGTCAACATCAGTTCAGTGAGAAAATCAATGTGAAAATCTGTGGACATACAGTGATGGCTGTTTAAAGCAGCAGTGCTCTACCAGATTTCCACAGCCAGTAATAAATCGTAACGCCCAATGGTAACCAGTATCCAGCCTGGTCAGGTGCTAGTTTGTCTCCTTGGTACTGCCAGGGTGCCCTTGAGCAAGGCACTGACCCCCTAAAGCTGCTCCCCTGGTGTTGTACAGTGTAGCTGCCCACTACTCCTCTCCTCTCATATACTCAGATGGGTTTTTTATGCAGTAGCTAAATTTCACTGTCTGCTGTGGTGTGTAGGTATACTGTATGTGACAATAAAATTAGATTTACATTTATTATTACTGCTGTACTAGAGTATTTTCTTTTAATGCTCTTTTATACTTCTACTTCACTACATCTCAGAGGGAAAATATAGCAGTTTTTACTGCACTACATTTATCTGACACACAAAACATACATAAGAGTTTATGAAATGTAATGTTTTCTTATAAGTTAAACTACTCAACGAGTAGTTTTATTACAAGTAAGCTGGAACACTTAGTCGATTGACAGAAAATGAACTGGCATCTATTTTGATGGTTCAAGTAATGTTTCATGGTTGCTGCTTCACAAATCTGAAAATCTGCTTCTTTTCCTTTTAGTAATGTTAAAAATGTTAATGTATTAGTAATAATGTTAATAATGGTAACGTATAATGTTAATGTATTAGTAATCATGTTAATAATGGTAACGTATAATGTTAACGTATTAGTAATCATGTTAATAATGGTAACGTATAATGTTAACGTATTAGTAATAATGTTAATAATGGTAACGTATAATGTTAATGTATTAGTAATAATGTTAATAATGGTAACGTATAATGTTAATGTATTAGTAATCATGTTAATAATGGTAACGTATAATGTTAATGTATTAGTAATCATGTTAATAATGGTAACGTATAATGTTACTGTATTAGTAATCATGTTAATAATGGTAACGTATAATGTTACTGTATTAGTAATAATGTTAGTAATGGTAACGTATAATGTTAATGTATTAGTAATCATGTTAGTAATGGTAACGTATAATGTTAATGTATTAGTAATCATGTTAATAATAGTAACGTATAGTGTTAATGTATTAGTAATCATGTTAATAATGGTAACGTATAATGTTAATGTATTAGTAATCATGTTAATAATGGTAACGTATAGTGTTAATGTATTAGTAATCATGTTAATAATGGTAACGTATAATGTTAATGTATTAGTAATCATGTTAATAATGGTAACGTATAATGTTACTGTATTAGTAATCATGTTAATAATGGTAACGTATAATGTTAATGTATTAGTAATCATGTTAGTAATGGTAACGTATAATGTTAATGTATTAGTAATCATGTTAATAATAGTAACGTATAATGTTAATGTATTAGTAATCATGTTAATAATGGTAACGTATAATGTTAATGTATTAGTAATCATGTTAATAATGGTAACGTATAATGTTAATGTATTAGTAATCATGTTAATAATGGTAACGTATAATGTTAATGTATTAGTAATAATGTTAATAATGGTAACGTATAATGTTAATGTATTAGTAATCATGTTAATAATGGTAACGTATAATGTTAATGTATTAGTAATCATGTTTAGGTATGAACTAAATAAACGCTGTAAAGGTGCCTCTTTGGGCTCTGGGCCACTGTGACACATTTCTCGCTCTTTTTACAAACCAAATAATCAATTAATGGAGAAAATAATCAAGAGATTAATCCATAATGAAATAATAGTTCAAAATGAGCTTCAGCTGAACCAACTTCAGCAGTAAAATCCTGCTTTTACCTTAAAGTATGAGAAATAATAATCGAATGATAAAATAAATAATAGTATATTTATAGTAACAATAATATAACAGTCAGTTTTTTCTACTGTAACTACATTTTACTGATAATACTTACATACTTTTACTTAAAGTGTCTTGAGGACATAATTTAGATTTAAATTCACATTTTTAGAACTGCTTTTAATGTGTGAATGATGCTGTTTTATACTGTATTTATTTAATGATGTCCTTGTTGATTTTATCTGTGTCTTGAAAAGCACTATGTAAATAAAATGTATTATTATTAGTTGTAGTAGCAGTAGTAGTAGTATTTTCATTTAAATAAACGTTTGTTAAGTCACTATCAATCGCCGGATGCGGTAACACAATGGTGACTGAGTCTGTGGCCCACTGATGAGTGTATTGCATTTGCAGTATTGTGAACTGGGTGTTGTGTGACTTTCCCGGCAAAAACACACCTGCAGTTACTGCTTATCACCACAGGAGCAGCCAAAGAGAGCCAAACAGGGATCTTCACTTTTCACAGTGTGGTATTAGTACTTTTACTTAAGTAAAGGATGGGTGTGTGTGTGTGTGTGTGTGTGTGTGTGTGTACCTCTATGATGCTCAGTGTGTTGTTCAGGTCTTTGCTGACTTCCTCTTTCTTCTTCTTCTCTTCCTCCTTGAGCTTGGCGGGGTCTTGGTAGCCGTCGTAGTAAACGCCGAAGCTGAGGAAGACCTGCATGGTGCCAAAGTGGTTGTGGAAGTTGTTGAAACACATCTGATAGAAACCTGTAGAGATACACACCAAGTGAGACAAAATATACGCTCAGTATATAATTTTACAGAGGTGACATGCACTGATCCGTGTGGATGCACTACTTCTCTCCTGAAGGTCAAACTGAGGAGATGAAGGTCATTAAGATCAATTTTATTGTTTGCTTAATAAAAGGAGCAGTGATGGAGAAAGTACTCCGATTTTTTTCTTCAGTTAAAGTAATAATACCACAGTGAGGAAATACTGTTAAAAGTTATGCAGAGTCATATACAGTATATTACATGACTGGATTTTCATGAGGGGCTGCACAGCTAGAGGGTCACAGGTTCGATTCCGGCTTGGGGCTCTTCTGTGTGGAGTTTGCATGTTCTCCCCATGTTAGTGTGGGTTTTCTCCAGGTTCTCCGGTTCCCTCCCACAGTCCAGAGACATGCTGTTTAGATGAGCTGATGACTCTAAATGTCCTGTAGGTGTGAATGTGAGTGTGCATGGTTGTCTGTCTCTATGCGATGGACTGGCGACCTGTCCAGGGTGAACCCCAGTCTGGATGGATTATAATTACTGATATATAAACGTATTCACTTACAGTAAATGATGCAGCTGGTAAAGGTGGAGCTCATTTTAATTATTCTATATCCTGCTGGGTAGTTTGTGAATTTCACCAAGAAATCAATAATATTTTATCTTTATCCATAAAAAATACATCATATTTGTTGATTATATTTTGTAATATTATTCTGAATTTGCCAAGTAACTAAAGTTGTAAATGTAGTGGAGTAAAAAGTACAATATTTGCCTCGAAAACGCGGTGGAACAGTATATATGGAATAAAAATAGTATAAGTAAAAAACTGCATAAAATGGAAATACTTGAGTGCAGTACAGTACTGGAGTGAATGTACTTAGTTGCACACGATGCCCAACTGTCTCATCTCCTTATTAGTAAAAAGTAAATGAAAACAGCACAAATGATTTTCACACTTGTTTAACAATTAAAGAGACACAGATTCATTAACATGAAGGGCGAAAATAAAACAAAAGCTGTCAGTCTGTCAGACAGACAGACAGTCAGACAGTCAGTCAGTCAGACAGACAGTCTGTCAGTCAGTGAGTCAGTCAGTCAGTCTGTTAGACAGACGGACAGACAGTCAGACAGTCAGTCAGTCAGTCAGTCAGTCAGTCTGTTAGACAGACGGACAGACAGACAGACAGACAGTCAGTCAGTGAGTCAGTCAGTCAGTCTGTTAGACAGACAGACAGACAGTCAGACAGTCAGTCAGTCAGACAGACAGTCTGTTAAACAGACAGACAGACAGTCAGTCAGTCTGTCAGACAGACAGACGGACAGACAGTCAGACAGTCAGTCAGACAGACAGTCTGTTAAACAGACAGACAGACAGTCAGACAGTCAGTCAGTCAGTTACCTGTTTCCTCGGCCTCAAAGTTGATCTGACCTGTCGCATCATCGACAGTCGACACTATGAGACTGCTGGGTGCGTTGACGGTGACAGACAGGTGTCTGTCATGGCCGACTCCTGTCACCCACTGGACCTACAGACAGACAGACAGTAAAAGTAGACAGACAGACAGACAGACAGACAGTAAAAGTAGACAGACAGACAGACAGACAGACAGTAAAAGTAGACAGACAGACAGACAGACAGACAGACAGTAAGAGTAGACAGACAGACAGTAAAAGTAGACAGACAGACAGTAAGAGTAGACAGACAGACAGACAGACAGACAGTAAAAGTAGACAGACAGACAGACAGACAGACAGACAGTAAAAGTAGACAGACAGACAGACAGACAGACAGTAAAAGTAGACAGACAGACAGTAAGAGTAGACAGACAGACAGACAGTAAGAGTAGACAGACAGACAGACAGTAAGAGTAGACAGACAGACAGACACACAGTAAGAGTAGACAGACAGACAGACAGACAGTAAAAGTAGACAGACAGACAGTAAGAGTAGACAGACAGACAGATAGACAGACAGTTAGCCAGCTCCATAATTCACAGTTGCAGTGGTTCTTAGTTTCAGATGATTATACACTAATGAACCCATAATTACTTCAGATGATTATACTCTAATTATATTAATATTATTATTATTATTATATTCCTGCCAATAGAATGGACACACTGTTCCTTTAACTCCTAATATTCACACAACAGTAATGGAAATGCATTGTATTGGAATTTGCATTTTCTTTTGCACATTTTCTGGAAATTTGTTCAAAATTATCACTAAATTTGGACAGAAATTTAACTATTGATTATAGTGTTTATCTAATCCACCATATGGCCAAGTTCACAAAAATATATACACATCTAAAGCAGAAATGTGCCATGAAATGTGAAAAAATAACATTTTGTACACTTCTTCAGGACATAATGTCAATATATCTCTCACAATATTGTGATTTACTGCTCTTAAGCTGACTGAACCATTTGTATTTTATTGACCCCATGACCATCGAACACAAACTATTCTGCCAAAGTCTGAACAATATTAGTTATTGTCTTTGGAGGATTTTCAGTATCTTCTTTGTCTGTACTCTCCTCGTCTTAAACGAACGAACAACATCCTGAAATAGATATGTAAAGTTATAGAGAAATACTTCTGATTTGAAACCGCATTTTTTTTCAGGGGGTTTAAAACTAAAAGTAAATGTAAAAACCCGTTAAGGCCTCGGTGGACCTTCTTACCATGAAGCTCAGGTAGAATGTCTCTCCTCGGTGAGCAAAGTGCCAGAAACACTCCAACCCTGCAGCAGGAAGCACCACGGAGAAGTCGTACTGCTCGGAGCCCCAGAACAGCTCCTGATCCGTTATGTTGGGGTGGGGGTTTGTGAGGGGCCCGCCACGAACTGGACCCCAAAACACAAGGACGAGAAATACGCAGGGAATCCTGAACAACATATCTGAAAACATGGAGAGCTCCTTCTTCAAATGAAAAGGTGTTGGTCCGTCTGCGTGGAGAGATCTGAAATGATTAACTGGCACCAACAGGTCGCCTCCATCAGTGGGAAAACTGAGCTGCCTTCACAGGTGTGATGGAGAGAAATAACCGTTCAACCTGCAGGAAGCAAGACCACGCAGGGCCGAATGACTTCTCAGTCTGATGGTGAACAAACAAGAAGAGAAGGATCAGGGCTTTTCCAAGAAACCTTTTAAGCAGTTACAGTACCGTAAAGCTCAGAATAAGGGCACCCTTTCTGAGAACTTGCCTCCTAACTAGCCTTCAGTGTTGCTCAGTGTTAAAACTGCACTCTAAAACTCCCTTTCACTATTGATGTTTTCAGCTGTTGTCAACCCTGAGGCTGCAGTTTAAGCCAACACACTGCTTACGTCATCGGTCTGCGACCTCCAGCACTCACTAGATCGGTTCGCAGCTGAGTGTGAAGTGGCTGGGATGAGGATCAGCACCTCTAAATCAGAGGCCATGGTTCTCAGCAGGAAACATGGATTGTCTACTCCGGGTCGGGAATGAGTCTTTATCCCAAGTGAAGGAGTTCAAATACATCTTCACGAATCAGGGGACAATGGAGCGTGAGATTGGCCAGAGAATCGGAGTAGCGGGGCGGTATCGCATTTACTTTACCGCACTGTTGTGACAAAAAGAGAGCTGAGCCGGAAGGCAAAGCTCTCGATCTACTGGTCAGTCTTCATTCCTAATCTCGCCTATGGTCATGACCCAAAGCACTAGATCACACTTAAAAGCAGCCTAAATGGGTTTTCTCAGGAGGGTGGCTGGCGTCTCCCTTAGATTATATGTGTTAATTCATTCATATAATAGTATGTAATTATGTTTCAGTAATCCCTCTAGACTTACTGTAAGCTACTTCTTGCTTTGCTCCTTCTTTAGTGACTGAAAGGACTAAATAAAAGCATGCTGATCACAGAATAAGAAACCACAACTTTTTTGTTATTTATTAAGATAAGATAAGATAAAATGAACCTTTATTAATCCCCGGAGGGAAATTCGGGAGAAATTGACAGCATTTATAGCTTAGGTTACATTTCCACCTGATGGAGATGAGAATACACTACAAAGCAGTCAAACTGACCTAGACGGCAGTGCAGTCATACCAGAGGCCTGCACCAGGAGGCAAGATTTGGAGTCAGCGAGGCAACTTCAGGTTTAACTTTGCTTTCAGTCCTACTATGATGGTTCACTTCATACCGGGGTAGATCGCCATGGTAACATGCTGAACGCATCAGGTCCAGATAACAAGTCAACTCATATAAAAGCACCATCTACTGACCAATCAGAGCTTGGTGTGTGGATCGTATGACAAATTTACACAAATACAAATAAGTTACAGTCATAATCAGGCTAAAAGCAACACAGTTTCAACTGACAAATGCAGGAAGACAGCTGGCAAAAAAACCCACAGAAATTAAAATTAAAATTAGGTTTACAGGATCACTGCCCCAGCAGATCTAACTATAATTACATGTGTGTAGTCCATTTAATTAATGTTGTCTTAGATGTATTCTTGTGGCATGTATGACAATATTCTGGCCTCATTATTTTAGCATAACCCCAGCGGTGTCGAACAAACTAGGGAACATAAGCAGCAATCTAAATTACATTTCTATAACCACAATAACACAAAATCAGTATATAGTCTCTAAGCCTGTTCACTTATCTGCAGCTTCTTGAAACTTTGCTGCTGCTGAGTCGGAGCCAAAGTCCCGCAGACTGGATGCATTGCCTTGGTTACTTTGCTGCCCGTACCTTTATGTACGCTGTGACTGATTATAAGATATGAAGGTAAGCCTGTTTACTGCTTACATGTTCTTATATTATTTTTTTTTAAATTTCTCCCAGTCCATTTCACACCACTGCTGTTGAAAGACTGTTATACATGCCACAATTTCCCAGAAGGGATGAATAAAGTATCTTCTCTTCTATTTTATAAGCAAAATAATGCACAAATGTAATTATAGTCAGATCTACTGGTGCTCTAGATGGGGCAGCGATATAAAGCCTGTTAATTTACACATTCACACATTTGTGATATTTTTTTCCAGCTGTCTTTTCTGCATTTGGAAGCTTCGACTGTGTTACTTTTCATCTGGATTATGTGTTTAACTTCTTTGTGTTTGTCTAATATTACAGTGGACCTGGGGCAGCAGTAGCTCAGTCTGTAGGGAGTTGGCTTGGGAACCGGAGGGTCACCGGTTCAAGTCCCGACATGGACCAAAAACTGAGTGTGAACTGGTAGCTGGAGAGGTGCCAGTTTACCTCTTGGGCACTGCCGAGGTGCCCCTGAGCAAGGCACCGAACCCCCAACTGCTCGGGGCGCTTGTCAGGAGCAGCCCCCTCACTCTACATCTCTCCATTACTCGTGTGTGTGTGTTTGTGTGCATGTACCATGTATAAGTTAAACAGAGTGTAAATTAATTTCCCCACTTGGACTAATAAAGCAGATCTTCTTCTTCTTCTTCTTTGCCCTTGCAGGACTGCTGGAGGGGCATAGGAGTTTGCCCATCTAGTCTACATGTGGTTTGTGGACTTGGAAATGGCTTACGACTGTCCCCCAAGAGACCTATGGGGGGGTTCTGCGGGTATATGGGGTACCAGGATCAATTGTATCTCTGTCTTTGCAGATGATGTGGTTCTGTTGGCTTCATAAGACCATGACCCTCAGCATGCACTGGGGCTGTTTGCAGTCAAGTGTGAAGCAGTTGGGATGAGAGTCAATACCACCAAGTCTGAGGTCCTGGTTCTCTGCCAGAAAACGCATGGCACCTTCCAGGTTAGGAGTCATTCCCTCAAGGTAGAGTGTTTAAGTATCTTAGGGACTTTCGGGGGACTCAGTGCTATGTCTGCAGTTATGCGGGCACTGTACTGGACCGTTGTAGTGAATAGAAAGCTGAGCCAGAAGGCAAAGCTCTTGATTTACCAGTCCATCTACGTTCCCACCCTCACCTATTGTCATGAGCTTTGGGTAGTGATGAAAGGAATGAGATCGCAAATGCAAATGACTGAAATGAGTTTCCTTCGTAGGGTGGCTGGGCTCAGCCTCAGAGATAGAGTGAGGAGCTCAAACATCTAGAGAGAGCTCAGAGTAGAGCCACTGCTCCTTCGTGTCAAAAGGGGCCAGCAGAGGTGGTTCGGGCATCTGATCAGGATCCTCCCAAACGCCTCCCTTTGGAAGTTTTCCGGGCATGTCCAACTGGTAAGAGGCCCCAGGCTGGCCCCAGGCTGGCCCCAGGGTAGCCCCAGAACATGCTGGAGGGATTATATATCTCATCTGGTCTGGGAACGCCTCCGAGTCCCAAAGGAAGAGGTGGAAATGTTTCTAGAGACAGAGACTCTTTGTTTGTAAAATATGCCGCTCTGCTGACAGCAGACTCGTTTTTTATGAAAACATGCTCATAGCCAGATTGAGAAACACTTGGTTGACGTACCGACTTGATAACCACTGTTGTAGGATCGCTAAACAAGGTCGTGGTTGTTTGAGTTAGTTAAGCCAAATAACAAGAAGATACCCTGGATATGCTGAACTCGCTTCTGCTGCTATACCAAAACAAAACAGCAGCAAAGTAATCGGATCAGACAATATGGCTCATCGATGATCTGCAACTGGCACTGGCGGTAAAAAAGTGTGATCGAGGCATCTCTAACGATGGTTGTCTAGCTTCATCTTCAGTTTTTAGCTGATCAGTGTCACACCAAGTCTTGTCCTCACTGGTTTCTCCCCTGTGTGGACAGCCAAGTGTTGTCTCAGATGTCCCTTTCGTGCAAATCTTTTATTACAAACTGAGCAACTAAATGGTTTCTCCCCTGTGTGGACAGGTAAGTGTTGTCTCAGACTACTATGGTCTGCAAATCTTTTACTACAAACTGAACAAATAAAGGGTTTCTCCCCTGTGTGGATAGTCAAGTGTTGTCTCAGATGTCCTTTTCGTGCAAATCTTTTACTACAAACTGAACAACTAAATGGTTTCTCCCCTGTGTGGACAGTCAAGTGTCGTTTCAGATTACTACGGTCTGCGAATCTTTTACTACAGACTGAACAACCAAATGGTTTCTCCCCTGTGTGGACAGTCAAGTGTCGTCTCAGAAGACTATGGTCTGCAAATCTTTTACTGCAAACTGAGCAACTAAATGGTTTCACTCCTGTTTGGACTCCACTGTGTCTCTGCAGATGTCCCTTGTGGCCAAAGCTTCCAGCACATTCAGAGGAGCTAACCAATGTTTTTCCAGAATTATATTCTGTATCACTTACAGATACTTCATTGTTCTGCAGAGGGTTGAAACCTGACTGAGGTTCCTTAGTCTCCTCCCAGTCTCTACTGTCATCAGTCTCAGATTCTGAGGAGTGTGAGGTCTTGTCATGAGCAGCTGGTTGTAAAGGACTATCTGGATCACAGTTCCTGGTTGGTTCTGGTCCTCGACAGTCCTCTCCATCATCTTCTGTTCTCTCTGCCTCTCTGTTCTCCTCACTTTGACTTTCATGGAGGTGTGAGGACTGAGCTTTTTCTTCATCAACATCATCTTCACTCTTCACAGGGACAGAAGTGAATGACAACTTGATATCAGCCTCTTCCAGCCATTGAAGCTGCTCCCCCTCCTCACTGGTCCAGAGTTCCCCCTGTTCCTCTTTAATGTGTGGGGCCTCTGGGTCCTCCTGGTCCAGATTGGGGCTCCACTCCTGCTGCTGCTGCTGTTGATGGGGAACTTCTTCGTTTGCAAACAGTAGCTGCTGAACCTCTGAGGACAATAATAAATAAATAAAACATAGTGATGAATTCCCATCAGAATTTCCCATAGCCCTGTGTGTCGTCTTCAAATTGCTTGTTTTATCCAGTCAGCGGTCCAAAACCCAAATATGTCCCATTTACAATGACATACAGAGGAAAGATTTGAGAAGCTGGAACCAGAGGTTGTTTGGCCTTTTTCCTCAATAAATTCAATTTTAAGATTAATTTATTATCAAAGCTGCTGCTAAATATTTGCTAACACCTAACTGGGTCAGCTCTAAAATTCTCCAAAATATTTTTTTTAATTTATTCCCACCATTATAAGGTTCCCTTTCATCAGCACCTGTGGGCATTAATGCACCCATTAAAAAGCAAAAACTAAATATTTTGTCAAATAAAAATCCCTGTCTCAAACGGAAGCTCGACATCATTAATTTGAATCACTGATCACTTGAGGGTCGCTGTTGTGAAACAATGAACAATATAAGGTCATATTTGTCAGTGACTGTCAGCAGATGGCACGCTGGCTTGCTTAAAGAAAGAAAAAATGTCACTCACATCGAACATCTCAGAATATGGGCACAATTTTTTTTAACGGCAGCTTTCACACATTGGTGAACCGCACTTAAGACCGAATTTGAGGTATTTTACACGAGTCCTAACTTTTCATGCCACTTCATATTTCTACTTCACTACATGTACTGTATGTGCTTTAGTTTCTTTACACATTAAGATGTTTGCGTACAAAACATATGACACTATTCTAATTTATTTGTAATAAATATGAGGTTAGGACGATTGGATGAATCAAACATTGTGAAGGTGTCACTTTGGGCTCTGAGTCACTGTGACGGTCTTTCTCACTATTTTCTGAATTTTCAGTTGATTAATGCAGAAAATAATCAACGGATAAATCTATACTGAACACTGATTTTAACCAAAATTAAACACTGGCACAAATAATCAAAATCAAATATGGCCTATCCTATGAGGAGGATATTGCAATATTTGTTAAAGGTAAAATGTGTGTCAAAATACCTTTTTAAATAAATATTGTGGTACTGCAGAGATGTCCTGGTCTACACACTATTCTACAGGCTTAAGAGACATTTTTGTTTAGTAAAGATCTCCATAAAAATCACACCATAATCATTTTAATATGTTTTTCAATGAAAATGAGCATAAAGCGTAAAAATGATCATAATGTGCTGATGAGACTAACTGAGAAAGTTGGTTACACCAGTGCCAGCAGTGGAAAAGTTAGTCTGGAGATAACCAGTCTTCTGCACCTCCTCGTGTTTCTGCTCTGAGGCTTTAATAAATCTGGTAGACTTTGGCCAACCACAGGTTAGGATGCTCCCACTGGCTGATCTATAAATGAAGATGCACGTCCCTTTAGATAGTGAAAGCCGGATTTAACAGCAGAATACCCTAAAGGAAAAATTGCTGTTCCAATATCTACTAGATCCTCAATAGGCTGCTGAGTAAAGCAAATCTAGCAGTCATCTGCGTATTTTACCAGCTTTTGGCTGGTGTTAATTTCCAGCCCTGTGGGACTTTGGAACGTGTTAAACCACTTATCGTGCAAAAGGTAATGATGTACTGGTGTGGAGCTGCCCTGTTAGTACAGCTGGTATGTAGGTTAACGTGGGGAATATGAATTGTAAAGCTACATTTCTGTAATAAAAGCTTACAACTCTTTAACATCACCTCCTTGATTGTCATTCCTCATGCTAGTAACCTGCGGTGGGTGTAACACTGTCTACCCTGGGGTACCGCTTTAATAACAATATGCTGAATGGTTATTGTGGATTTTTGTCCACTGAGACATACAAATGAACTGCCTCCTCCTGCTAAAAATACAATCCTTGGGTGAGCCTCCTTAAGGACAGCCCTTCATTGTTTGTAACAGAGTATTTCCACAGAGTCCTATTAGTACTTTTACTTCAGTAATGGATCTGAGGTTTCCCAGCAGTTTAAAGTGATAATAAAACAGTGAACCAGGACCAACCTGCTCTGTGTAACCGGCCATCCGGGTTGAAAACAGCGTCCAGTAGTTTCCGCTGTCGGTGGTTCTCCTTAGAAGTGAACTCCAGTTCCTCCTCGTACTCTGCTATCGTTCTTTCAAACAGCTCAAATATCTCATCAGCAGCCGCAGTTAGTCGCTGGTTGATAAAAGCTCTCAGCATTTCAACTTTAGACATTTTCACTAAATCACAGTAACGTTTCCTCCAGACACACTCCGTTAAAAACGCTCCACTCACTCTGACATGAGCTGTGTTTGGGTTACGTCCGTCTCCGTCTACGTCCAGCTAGAAAGCTAACTTCATTAGCTTCGTAGGACACCAGGACATAATACAGACGTTTTCTGATAAAAGGGGGCACGCAGAGTCCATTCAGACAGGTTTATCTGGACATTGTGGGTCCATGAAAAACACAGTTTGGTCTCTATCGAATAGTCGCTCTGACGAGCGCCGTGTGGCCGAGTTTCGTCTCCGTCTATTTCCTGCTAGCACGCTACGCTAACTTCAGTTAGCATTCTTGGCTAACGGAGATGATTCTGAGGTTAAACGTCCCGAAAATGAGCACAAAGTCCACTTAAACAAGTTGGTCCATACATACGGGCTCTGGAGGTTCACTCCGGTTGTATCTGGTCAACTACGAGACACAGAGAGCAGGACTCACGGGGAACAAGGACCCGGGACGAAGCTCTTCAACCAGCCTCCGCCTAGCTAAAGTTAGCCACGGGGAATTGCTTCCGGTACCGTTTCTCCTTCAAAATAAAAGTGTCCAACTCTTTATTTACAGTTCCGTGTCTCGCTGTATCCTCTGTGCAGCAGAACCTCTTTACACTTCATAATGTGAACCTTTGCACATTCCTTGGACAGTTTTGCACATTTATGCAAAAAAACTACCGCTTCTACATGGTGTGCAATTGTTCATTTGAATTCAGATATACTGTACATATTTTTTTCTGTTTTTTTTCATAGTTTTACTATAAATTTCTTCTATTTTTTGTTTCTTGATTTTTGTACTTGCTTATATTTTTAGTGTCATTTCTTTCACAGTGTTTATGTTCTGCAGCAATACAGCAAAGCAAATTCTTTGTACATACTGTCCTTGTTCATACTGTTTACACACACGTTTACACATTTCTTGGAAAAGTTTGCACATTTCTGCACACAACTACCCCTTCTAAACACTGCACAGCTGTTTCATTTGAACTCAGATAAGTAATTCATCCAAAATAAACATAAATGTGTCTGATTAATATTTCAGTATTTTATTCAATCATCTACTCTTAAAACAAACAAATGTAACAAGATAGTAGATCCCATCTGTCAGATGCCTGATCAGAAAAATACTTTAATAATAATAATAATAATAATAACAATAATAATAATGACCTGAATAGGAGAATCAGTACATTTACTACAATACTTGTCTTAAAACTTAACATGGTTATGATTTGAATTTATTTAATCTCTGAGGTAGTATATATTTTACTTCTACATAGTACATATTCTATTTTTATTTATTTATTATAATTAAAATATTTATTTTATTATAAATTATTTATTACTATTTATTTATTTAATACTATGTCATATTGTTATATACCCACTTTTTCTTGTACGGTAAGCCAGCCCATCATAATTTCTTTTGTATGTATATCATGAACGGCAATATAGTCTATGTCTATATACAGTTAAGATTATCAGTGGCAACCAGATTTTTGCATTAGTGCAGGGGAAGGGAAATATTCTAAATGATTTACAGACTGTACAACAGACAGTCTGTACATTAGTTTAAGTCACTTTTTCACTCAAATTTGGTCATTAAAGTAAACAGCAAATATAAAACATCCGAATAACAACATTAGATGACACAAGGCTTGTTACCATAACAGCACTGGCACAGAAATTACTTGTAGCATGGCGGTGATGAAGAAACATGGAGAAAACCAATTTTAAATGACGACTACAAACAGAAACATGTTTGCAGAGGCACGTTACGCAAATCATTGTATTTTCCTAATCAATGATGCCAATTATGTCAAGGAATCACCCCAACCCTAGTTACAAATCAGGATTTTCCAAAAAAAAAAAAAATCACTCTATTTTTCTCACACATGGTGTTTCCTTGAGCCGGGTGGAGAGATATGTGTCTTGGTACATCTGCAGTAAACCTGCACAGGAGTCCCGAGATGAAGATATCCACTTGCAGAATTATTACAGCAATCAACAGCTCCCTCAACAAACACATGGCATCTGAGTATTGTTTAAAAAAAAAAAAAAAAAAAAAAAGTCTGATCAAAACAACCATTTCTACAGCTTCATGTATTTCTGCTGCTCTCATCAACACACTTGCGTTGTTTGATGAAACAGACCTGAGTGAATTTTTATCGCAAACGCTGCAAGTAAGTGGTTTCTCCCGTGTGGACAGTCAGGTGCCGTTTCAGGGTTAACTTCTGTGCAAATCTTTTATGACACACTGAACAACTAAATGGTTTCTCCCCTGTGTGGACAATCAAATGTCGTCTCAGACTACTGTGGTCGATGAAACTTTTACTACATAATGAACAACTAAACGGTTTCTCCCCTGTGTGGACAGGCAAGTGTCGTCTTAGACTACTACGGTCTGCAAATCTTTTACTACAAACTGAACAAATAAATGGTTTTTCCCCTGTGTGGATATGCAAGTGTTGTCTCAGATGTCCCTTTCGTGTGAATCTTTTACTACAAACTGAACAACTAAATGGTTTATCTCCTGTGTGGACAGCCTGGTGTCGTCTCAGATTACTGCTGTCTGCAAATCTTTTACTACAAATGGAACAACCGAATGGTTTCTCCCCAGTGTGGACAGTCAAATGTCGTTTCAGAAGACTTCGGTCTGTGAATCTTTTACTACAAATTGAGCAACGAAATGGTTTCCCTCCTGTTTGGACTCCACTGTGTCTCTGCAGATGTCCCTTGTGGCCAAAGCTTCTACCACATTCAGAGGAGCTAACCAATGTTTTTCCAGAATCACATTCTGTATTACTTAAAGGTACTTCATTGCTCTGCAGAGGGTTGAAACCTGACTGAGGTTCCTTAGTCTCCTCCCAATCTCTGCTGTTATCAGTCTCAGGGTCTGAGTAGTGTGAAGTCTTGTCATGAGCAGCTGGTTGTAAAGAACTATCTGGATCTGAGTTCCTGGCTGGTTCTGGTCCTCCACAGTCCTCTCCATCATCTTCTGTTCTCTCTGCCTCTCTGTTCTCCTCACTTTGACTTTCATGAATCTGCGAGGACTGAGCTTTTTCTTCATCATCATCTTCACTCTTCACAGGGATAGAAGTGAACGACAACTTAATATCAGCCTCCTCCAGCCATTGAAGCTGCTCACCCTCCTCACTGGTCCAGAGTTCACCCTGTTCCTCTTTCATGTATAAGGTCTCTGGGTCCTCCTGGTCCAGACTGGGGCTCCACTCCTGGTGCTCAGAGGGAACCTCTTCATGAACCATCAACAGCTGCTGGTCATCTGTCGAAAAATAATGAAATACATGCACACAAGGGTTATGAAGCCGATTGTGTATTTTTTTCATGGTGTTTATTGTCACACTAGAAATCAAGGCCTATGGAAAGAGGCTGGGATATGGGTTAAAACACACGCAGTGTAACTGAAGCTGCAGTCATGTGTTGTGACTGGCTCAGCTTTGGCGAAGGCAGACCAGATTTTACTGCACATGTCTCTCATCCACCACCTCTGTGTTTACACAACCGTAGAGCATTAGCTCAGTGGCTAACAGTGAATAGTAAATGTGTAAGTTATTTAGTTGAGTTGTGAATGACTTTAGTTTCCTCTAGTCAGCAGTGATCAGTGTTTGTGTCCAGGGAGTTTATTGTGAAGGGTGGAACGGTAGCAGTGAAGTGGTGATGTGCTGTTATTGACAAGGGTCCAGACTACGGAGCCTCTGTGTTATTAATTTATTATCTTTACAAAGTTTAGGAGCAACGTAACCCTCGGCTGCACAAGCTGAAACTAAAGCTGGCAGTAGGCTCTGTAGTCTGACTGTTTAGGTTAGTGTGTCATGTATCTTGTAATCTCATCCACTGGCTGAGACAAAGCAGCTCCTCCTCTCTACCAGCGGGACTGTAGTGGTTCACATCAGCAGAGGGAGGAGGACAAGAGGACAGGAGGACAGAGGACAGGAGGAAGGACTGATACTGACTGATGTTTGAATACAATCCTTGGATAAATTTACTTAATTACATTCAACCACTGCTTGTGGCAGAGAATTTTCACAGAGTCCTATTAGTACTTTTACTTCAGTAACGGATCTGAGGTTTCCCAGCAGTTTAAAGTGATAATAAAACAGTGAACCAGGACCAACCTGCTCTGTGTAACCGGACTTCCGGGTTGAAAACAGCGTCCAGTAGTTTCCGCTGTCGGTGGTTCTCCTTAGAAGTGAACTCCAGTTCCTCCTCGTACTCTGCTATCGTTCTTTCAAACAGCTCAAATATCTCATCAGCAGCCGCAGTTAGTCGCTGGTTAATAAAAGCTCTCAGCATTTCAACTTTAGACATTTTCACTAAATCACAGTAACGTTTCCTCCAGACACACTCCGTTAAAAACGCTCCACTCACTCTGACATGAGCTGTGTTTGGGTTACGTCCGTCTCCGTCTACGTCCAGCTAGAAAGCTAACTTCATTAGCTTCGTAGGACACCAGGACATAATACAGACGTTTTCAGATAAAAGGGGACACGCAGAGTCCATTCAGACAGGTTTATCTGGACATTGTGGATCCATGAAAAACACAGTTTGGTCTCTATCGAATAGTCGCTCTGGCGAGCGCCGTGTGGCCGAGTTCCGTCTCCGTCTATTTCCTGCTAGCACGCTACGCTAACTTCAGTTAGCATTCTTGGCTAACGGAGATAATTCTGAGGTTAAACGTCCCGAAAATGAGCACAAAGTCCACTTTAACAAGTTGGTCCATACATACGGGCTCTGGAGGTTCACTCCGGTTGTATCTGGTCAACTACGAGACACAGAGAGCAGGACTCACGGGGAACAAGGACCCGGGACGAAGCTCTTCAACCAGCCTCCGCATAGCTAAAGTTAGCCACGGGGAATTGCTTCCGGTACCGTTTCTCCTTCAAAATAAAAGTGACCAAATTTTTATTTCCAGGCCCATGCCCTCTCTATGTTAACTGTGCAGCAGAATGGACCCTGTGAATGTTATTGTTTCATACAGGTTTTTCATTATTGGATGTTGGACACGTAAGCAGTATTTTGATGTTAGTTTAGAGGAACAGTGTGTAACATTTTTGGTAGAGAGAAAAGAAATTTTTTTTTTTCCCCCGGGGGAGTTTAATTTTACCCAAAAAAAAAAAAAAAAAAATAAATATATATATAAAAAAAAAAAAAAAAAAATAAAGACAGAAAAAATGTGTCCATCATATCAATGATATAATTGTACATAAAGTCCTTATATTGAGATATATTAGCAGAAATGTAATATAATATTAATAAAGATGTTTTCATCCATGCACAGTGACCTGAAACTAAGAATCGTTGTGTTTCCCTTAACTTAGAATGAGCTGTTTATATCATATAGGGAGCAGGTCCTCTTCGTGGAGTCTGCCATGTTTCTACGGTAGCCCAGAGCAGACAAACCTAACACTGGCTCTAGAGAGGGACATTCACGTTTGTATCTTACCTTTAGGCCACTGTATAAAATAAACTGCCTTCCCCTGCTTTTAGTAAATGATCTGAATACTCCTCCCACTCACATATATATATATATATATATATATATATATATATATATATATATATATATATATATATATATATATATATATATATATATATATATATATATGCATCAATCTAGCAAATAACAGAGGAAGATGACTTTGGTTATTGTATTTTCCATAGTAATGGTGGTGTCATAACAGAACAATTTGAAATGCTACAGTATTTAATTTACTACATTACTAATTCAATAACCCTATTAAAGGCACAATGTGTAGGATTTGTCAGTTGCAACCCCAGATTCACTCATTTTGAAATAAGTTAAGCTACAATTTAAGCAGCTAAAGAATCAACTGTTTCTGTTTTACACATGATGAGAGATCAATTCAAAACCAGGAGAGTCCATTAAACTAGAAATAATTTGTTAGCGGAAGCTAAGTCATTTTATTTAGAAATCACAGATGCCAACCACAGTGCTGTATAGGGGATATAATTACATCAACCAACAACTCCCTCCCAAAATAATATAGGGCATCTAAGTATTGTTAAAAAAAAAAGCTTAATCAATGAATACATGTAATACCAAGAAGTACAGTGCCTAGAAAACAATAAAATTATGTAGAAACAAATAAAAACAGAATTAAAATGGTTGTGTTGCTTCATCATAGCTGAAAAGGCTTATTTTGGATTCTGTATCAGCTTTAAGTGTGACAGTTTTAGCTAATCAGTGCTTAAACAAGTCTTGCCCTCAGTACTTCAATCCTGCTGGGAAAAATGGCTAAACAAGCATCTCTGCAGCATCATTTTTTCTGCTGCTCTCTCCAACACACTTGTGTTTTTTGACATGATGGAGATAAGTAAATCTTTTATTGCAAACTGAACAACTAAAATTTCTAGGTTTCTCCCCTCTGTGGACAGTCAAGTGTCGTCTCAGAGTACTATGGCGTGAGAACATTTTATTACAAAAAGAACAACTAAATGGTTTCTCCCCTGTGTGGACAGTCAAGTGTCGTCTTAGATTTCCTTGTACTGCAAATCTTTTACCACAAGCTGAACAACCAAATGGTTTCTCCCCTGTGTGGAATGTGAGGTGTTGTCTCAGATGTGCCCTTCGTGCAAATCTTATGCTACAAATAGAACAACTAAATGGTTTCTCCCCTGTGTGGACAGTCGAGTGTTGTCTCAGAGTACTATGGCGTGAGAAATCTTTTATTACAAACAGAACAACTAAATGGTTTCTCCCCTGTGTGGACAAACAAATGTTGTCTCAGATGTTCCTTTTGTGTGAATTTTTTACTACATACTGAACAACTAAATGGTTTCTCCCCTGTGTGGACAAAAAAGTGTCGTCTCAGATTTCCTTGTACTGTGAATCTTTTATCGCAAACTGAACAACTAAATCTCTTCTCCCCTGAGTGGAAAGTCAGGTGTTGTCTCAGGTGTGCCTTTCGTGCAAATCTTATACTACAAAAAGAACAAGTAAATGGTTTTTCCCCTGTGTGAACACTTGAGTGTTGTGTCAGATGTTGCTTTTGCACGAATGTTTTACTACAAACAGAACAACTAAATGGTTTCTCCCCTGTGTGGACAGTCAAGTGTCTTCTCAGATTGTTACGATCTGTGAATCTTTTACGACAAACTGAACAAATAAATTGTTTCTTCCCTGTGTGGACAGTCAAGTGTTGTGTCAGATGTTGCTTTTGCACAAATGTTTTACTACAAACAGAACAACTAAATGGTTTCTCCCCTGTGTGGACAAATATGTGTCGTCTCAGATTTCCCTTGTGTGCGAATCTTTTACTACAAACTGAGCAGCTAAATGGTTTCACTCCTGTTTGGACTCCACGGTGTCTCTGCAGATGTCCCTTGTGGCCAAAGCTTCCAGCACATTCAGAGGAGCTAACCAATGTTTTTCCAGAATCACATTCTGTATTACTTACAGGTACTTCATTGTTCTGCAGAGGGTTGAAACCTGACTGAGGTTCCTTAGTCTCCTCCCAGTCTCTACTGTCATCAGTCTCAGGGTCTGAGGAGTGTGAAGTCTTGTCATGAGCAGCTGGTTGTAAAGGACTATCTGGATCTGAGTTCCTGACTAGTTCTGGTTCTCCACAGTCCTCTCCATCATCTTCTGTTCTCTCTGCCTCTCTGTTCTCCTCACTTTGACTTTCATGAATCTGTGAGGACTGAGCTTTTTCTTCATCATCATCTTCACTCTTCACAGGGACAGAAGTGAACGACAACTTGATATCAGCCTCCTCCAGCCATTGAAGCTGTTCTCCCTCCTCACTGGTCCAGAGCTCCTCCTGTTCCTCTTTAATGTGTGGGGGTTCTGGGTCCTCCTGGTCCAGACTGGGGCTCCACTCCTGCTGCTCAGGGAGAACCTCTTCATTAACCACCAACAGCTGCTGGTCATCTGTGGAGACTAATGAAATACATGCAAGCAAATGTCATTTTTTCCAAGGAGCAATAAAGCCAAAGAATAAAGGTTAATTACACTAAGTGTGCATTTACTGATCCTCCATGCAAATACGACCTTGAAATACAAATACCAATGAAACCCAAATATGTGTTCATAGTCAAATATATTTATGTCAGAAGTGAGAAAATGTGCTATTTTCTACACCAGATTTGCAACTACAGATTGATAAATGGTTTAATTCATAAAGTGTTCAAAACATATTGAGAAATACCCATCACAATTTCCCATAGCCCTGGGGGTCTTCAAATTGTTTGTCACAAAAAAAATGTCAAATAAAATGTCACTCGACTACTTTGAACAGCCCATTTTAACAGTTTCAAGGGTTTTACTGTAAAGTTCAAAATATGGGTGCACTCTTTATGGCAGCTGGTTTCGTAAAGGTAGTGGAATGTAACTCAAGCTGTACTTCAGAAAAACATTTTGGTATTTTACTTGAGTCTTCTTTTCATGCCCCTTCATATTTCTCCCACAATATGCGGCCCTGTTGCTGTGAGTCAACAGTGCGAACTACTGCACCCCCATGCTGTCCTGATGATTATTTTAATTTATTTGTAATACATTTGAGGTTTGGACAGTTGATTGGACAAAACAAATGTAGTGACGGTGTCCCTTTGCTTCTGTCAGCTTCTCTTTATATGGGTATTTGTCTTTCACATGTACTTTATACATTGATGATGAATAATTGACAGCTGACAGATGAATAGACCGCTGACAGATAATGACTCTGTACACTACCCTTCAAAATGGCAGCATGCCCCAGAATGCTCCCTGATTCCCATTCCCTATAGCAACATTTTCCTTTGTCATATTATAAAATTACAAAGAAAAACAATATACAACTAAAATTACAATATATAACTTATTATGCACCAAAAAAATGAACTTCCAACACCTCCGCCATTTGTGATAACATTCACAAACACATCACAACTTGTGAACTCAGAGTCTTCAGAAACTTTCCACTTAAGACGTTGTTAATACGACATGAGAGGGGCGTTTATATGGACTCTTTTTGTGAACACAGTAAACACGACCCCATTTGAAGGCACCACATACTGGCTGTTGCACTTTGTCAGAGAAGTCTGTATTTCAATTCAACATGATTTGTTAAAGCTACAGTAGAACGAAAGTTTTTGGCATCACTGGGCAAACAATCCATCTCCACCTCTGTACACGACATCTATTGCACATCTGTCCATCCTAGAAGAGGGACCCCTCCTCTGTTGGTCTTCCTAAGGTTTCTTCCATTTTATTTTTTCCCTGTTAAAAGTGTTTTTTTTTTTGTTTTTTTTTGGGGAGTTTTTCCTTACCCGATGCAAGGGTCGTTCTGTAAAGGACAGAGGGTGTCGTATCCTGTATAGACTGTAAAGCCCCCTGAAGCAAAATTGTGATTTTGGGCTATACAAATAAATAAATTGAAATTGAACCTTTCAGCATGTTGTAATTCCAGCGTTCTCAGAGAAAACTAGACTTCTGCACCTCCTCATGACTCTGTTTTCAGGCTTTAAAACATCGAGCCCATGACAGGAGACTTTGGCCAATCACAGGTCATTTCAGAGAGTGAGCGTTCCTATTGGCTGTGCTCCAGCTGGTGGGCGGTGCTTGGTATTTCCTCAACAGATCTCAATAGGACTGCCATGTCACAAACTTTCTCATTTACAACTAAACACTAACTAAAAAATGTTTCTGGGAACATTTGAGGAGAGAAATAGTCATTACAGATTGGGATGCTAATTTTGAAAAAAAAAAAATTAACCGATAACCAACCCTCATAAACCGATTATTAACCGTTGACCAACAAGATTAGTGCATCTCATGCAGCTGCACTCGAGCTGCAGCATATCAGTATAACAGACAACTGTGTCTCCAGTTCACCGTCAGAGTTACTGTAGCAGCCACAGTGCTGTGTGTAGTGTTGTGGACATTCAGCCACTTTCCCAGTAAAAGTCTCCACCACATTTAGTTTAGTTGAGCAGGTTGTCAGCTGTCTGTCGCCCAATGTAATTTACCGACAGTCTGACAGTGTGTGTGTTTGTGCTACGGTAGCAGCTGCAGCGCTGCTGGAGGATTCGTGCCCGCTGTAATCACACACATACAGTCTGTCAGCGTGGCGGACCTTCAGCGAGTTTCTGACAGACCGTGTGTGTGGTGCCAGTGATTGTGGGTTTGTTGGTGGCGTTATAACTATGAAAGTAACTGTAGCAGACAGTGTGTTAGGGATGTTAATAATTTATTGTTCAACCGATAACCAACATAAATCATTTTAACCAATTAACACTGAACTGTACACAGAAAACGCAGCACCGCGGCTACTACAGTAACTCTCCTGACGGTGAACTGGGGACAGTGAACGCAGCATCGCGGCAGCTACAGTAACTCTCCTGATGGTGAACTGGAGACAGTGAACGCAGCACCGCGGCTGCTACAGTAACTCTCCTGATGGTGAACTGGAGACAGTGAACGCAGCACTGCGGCTGCTACAGTAACTCTCCTGATGGTGAACTGGAGACAGTGAACGCAGCATCGCGGCTGCTACAGTAACTCTCCTGACGCTGAACTGGAGACTCAGTTGTCTGTTGTGCTCATTTATTGCAGCTGCATGTGAGGCACACATATTGTTGGTTGATGGTTAATAATCAATTAATGAGGTTCGATTACCAATTAAGAACATTTTTCAAAATTAGCATCTTTAGTATGCGTGTGTACAGTTTATTTGTCGGTGAATAAATGCTACGAGGCTACAACTCCTCCACTCAAGAGACTGGAGTCAACTTCCTGTATCTTCTGTTGTGACTCAGACTCTCTTAAGGTGGACCAGCTTTTCTGCTTAAAGTGATGAGCCACTTCTCTGCATTTTGTTCAGCTTTTTAATTAATTATTAACATTTCTTTCAACCATTTAACCAATAGCATTACTTGATTAAAATGCTGAATGTCGGTTATCAGTTTAACGGTTATTCATTAACATCCCTAATTACAGTAACAGAGCATTGATTAATATTTGATCAGCACTGCCTAGTTTGTCTGATTGGTCGGAGTTCACCAGTGATTGACAGCTGATCAGAGACTGCAGTCTCCAGATCAGCTCTGATTGACTGTTTTCCTCCAGTCTGCGAAACCTTGCCGATGCTGTTGGGAGCACCGGAGGACACAGAGGAACATGATTTATTTCAAATTACCTGTCTCAGGTACTACTGTCAGGATATCGTGACCGTTTTAGAAAAATAAATTCCTTTCATCATAATTGCTCTATTTCTACCCACTACAGTTTTAATCTCTGATGACATATCATGGTAATTTTATGATTCATTACACTAAATACATTACATATTTGTCCTTGAAGTACAATCCTTGAGTAAATGTACTAATGTACAGTCCATTACTGTTTGTAACAGAGTACTTCCACAGCGTCCTACTAGTACTTTTACTTCAGTAATGGATCTGAGGTTTTCCCAGCAGTTTAAAGTGATAATAAAACAGTGAACCAGGACCAACCTGCTCTGTGTAACCGGACTTCCGGGTTGAAAACAGCGTCCAGTAGTTTCCGCTGTCGGTGGTTCTCCTTAGAAGTGAACTCCAGTTCCTCCTCGTACTCTGCTATCGTTCTTTCAAACAGCTCAAATATCTCATCAGCAGCCGCAGTTAGTCGCTGGTTGATAAAAGCTCTCAGCATTTCAACTTTAGACATTTTCACTAAATCACAGTAACGTTTCCTCCAGACACACTCCGTTAAAAACGCTCCACTCACTCTGACATGAGCTGTGTTTGGGTTACGTCCGTCTCCGTCTACGTCCAGCTAGAAAGCTAACTTCATTAGCTTCGTAGGACACCAGCACATAATACAGACGTTTTCTGATAAAAGGGGGCACGCAGAGTCCATTCAGACAGGTTTATCTGGACATTGTGGATCCATGAAAAACACAGTTTGGCCTCTATCGAATAGTCGCTCTGACGAGCGCCGTGTGGTCGAGTTCCGTCTCCGTCTAATTCCTGCTAGCACGCTACGCTAACTTCAGTTAGCATTCTTGACGAACGGAGATGATTCTGAGGTTAAACGTCCCGAAAATGAGCACAAAGTCCACTTAAACAAGTTGGTCCATACATACGGGCTCTGGAGGTTCACTCCGGTTGTATCTGGTCAACTACGAGACACAGAGAGCAGGACTCACGAGGAACAAGAACCCGGGAACGAAGCTCTTCAACCAAACTCCGCATAGCTAAAGTTAGCCACGGGGAATTGCTTCCGGTACCGTTTCTCCTTCAAAATAAAAGTGTCCAACTCTTTATTCACAGTTCTGTGTCTCTCTGTATTCTCCGTGCAGCAGAATGGACCCTGTGAATGTTATTATTTTATACAGTTTAATGTATTTTTGACATTTTTATTGCTGCTACCTCTTTACACACTGTGTAAACACACCTCTTTGCACACTTTTCATGCTGTGAACCTTTGCACATTCCTTTTTTGGTGGTGGTAAATCTGCTTCGAAGTAGTCAAGACAAAAATACTTGGAGCCACAGGTTTACTTGAGATTAAATGTTTCCAACTTTGTGTTTTTCATGTAAAATCTTGATTTGAGAAGTGACCAATGTAACTATAAATGTCATATATAGTGCAGTTCAAAGGTAAAATATCATAAATTGAAAAGAGATTGAACGATTTTGTTTTTGCATAAAGACATGATGAAATTTATATATCAAACTACTTCAAAGTAAATAAAACTAGAGCTAAAATGATTTATGAATTAGTCAATCAACATAAAATTCCCTCTTTAAGTTTGCACACAGTGTTTCCCTGCTGAGCCAGGTGCACAAACATGTCTGATGATACTTGGAGGTTTGTTGCCAGAACAAAATATCTGCAATAAATGGTTTGACTGAAATAAAACCAAATACACTATGAGCAATAGAAGAATGTTCATGTTTTACTCATGAGAGATCAATTCAAGACCAGGAGAGTCCATTAAACTAGTAATAAAGTCATTTTATTGACAAATCATATAAGACAACCATATTTATGTAGAGAGGACATAAAAATAGTTTTAGACAATTTAAACCAAATGTAATCAATGCATAAACATAACACCAAAAAGCACATTAGCAACAAAACAACCAAATAACTGTGGAAGCGGCCATAAGCCACGAGTACACAAAGGAATAGTGTGTGACCTATTCCAGATGGTAACATGTAAGATCCCCTGAGGATCACTTGATGATCATTAACCCAAGGTCAAGGTACAGTATATACAATATACAATAAATAGAGAAACAGATACATGTGACGATCACCAGATAGTGGAAAAACACTGAACTCAGTGGAAAACCCCCAGGTTACGGCACTGGTGGAGGCAGAACCAAAACCCATTTATTATTTAAAAAAAAGGAAGGTATAGCCAACCAGACACTATTAACATGAGCGAAACTGTGATAACCGTGGAAAGTACTGGGAAAATATGATAAAGAAGGAGGGCCCTAGGGACTCCTCCCTAGGACCCAAGAGTTTGTATAAAAACAGCTATCGCGAGTACCCCAGTTCAGTTGTTCCGGACGACTCAATGGTGTTTGACCTGTTGCGTGCCTATCCTGAATAAACACCAAATCAACTTTGGAATACGACTCTTTGCCTCTGTTATTCATTTCTGAACTTCTCCAAGACTTGTGTCTCCAACAGATTATTGGCCCAGAGACAGTTGTTGGACAGAAGACAATCCACAACATAACATAAAGATAAAAATAAAACAGAATTTAAATGATTGTGCAGCTTCATCTTAGCTGAAAAGGTGAGAATTTTTAGCTGATCAGTACTGAAACAAGTCTTGCCCTCTGCACTTAAATCCTGCTGGGAAAAAAAAAGGCTAAACGAGCATTTCTGCAGCTTCATTTATATCATTTATATCTGCTGCTCTCAACAACACACTTGTGTTTTTTGACAAAACAGGACTGACTGAATCTTTTATCACAAATGCTGATGGTTTCTCCCCTCTGTGGACAGTCAAGTGTCGTCTCAAAGTACTATGGCGTGAGAATATTTTACTACAAACTGAACAACTAAATGGTTTCTCCCCTGTGTGAACAGTCAAGTGTCGTCTCAGACTACTATGGTCTGCAAATCTTTCACTACAAACTGAACACATAAATGGTTTCTCCCCTGTGTGGACACGCAAGTGTTGTCTCAGATGCGCCTTCTGTGTGAATCTTTTACTACAAATTGAACAGATAAATGGTTTCTCTCCTGTGTGGACAGTCAAGTGTCGTCTCAGAGTACTATGGCGTGAGAATCTTTTACTACAAACTGAACAACTAAATGGTTTCTCCCCTGTGTGAACAGGTAGGTGTCGTCTCAGAGTACTATGGTCTGCAAATCTTGTACTACAAACTGAACAACTAAATGGTTTCTCCCCTGTGTGGACACGAAAGTGTCGTCTCAGATGTCCCTTTTGTGTGAATCTTTTATTACAAACAGAACACCTAAATTCTTTGACTCCTGTTTGGACTCCACTGTGTCTCTGCAGATGTCCCTTGTGGCCAAAGCTTCCAACACATTCAGACGAGCTAACCAATGTTTTTCCAGAATTACATTCTGTATTACTTACAGGTACTTCATTGTTCTGCAGAGGGTTTAAACCTGACTGAGGTTCCTTAGTCTCCTCCCAATCTCTACTGTCATCAGTCTCAGGGTCTGAGGAGTGTGAAGTCTTGTCATGAGCAGCTGGTTGTAAAGGACTATCTGGATCTGAGGTCTTGGCTGGTTCTGGTTCTCCACAGTCCTCTCCATCATCTGTTCTCTCTGCCTCTCTGTTCTCCTCACTTTGACTTTCTTGTAGCTGTGAGGACTGAGCTTTTTCTTCATCATCATCTTCACTCTTCACAGGGACAGAAGTGAATGACAACTTAATATCAGCCTCCTCCAGCCATTGAAGCTGTTCTCCCTCCTCACTGGTCCAGAGCTCCTCCTGTTCCTCTTTAATGTGTGGGGCCTCTGGGTCCTCCTGGTCCAGACTGGGGCTCCACTCCTGCTGCTCAGGGAGAACCTCTTCATTAACCACCAACAGCTGCTGGTCATCTGTGGAGATTAATGAAATACATGCAATCAAATATCACTTTTACCTAGGAGCAATAAAGTCAAAATTGAAAGAATAAATGTTACTTATACTAAATGTGTATTTACTGATCCTCCATGCAAATAAGACTTCTCTTGAAATATTTAAGATAAGATAAGATGAACCTTTAGTAATCCCCGGAGGGAAATTCGGGTGTCATAGCAGCAGCAACAACAGTGCAGATGAGTACAATATAATAAAAAGTAAAAAAGAAGGTGCAATGAAGGAAATTGGCAATAAAATAAATACATAGAACAGTAATAAGTAAAGTGCAGCAGGTGGGTGGGTATTGTATATGCATAGCATATATGTATGTAATTATATAATTATATGTAATTATATACATTTGGTCCAGGAATAAATACGGAGCAGATGAACAAAGTCACATGGGGGTCAGACCTTGGTTCTGGTTCAGACCTTGGTTATGGAGCCTGATGGCCACCAAAAGAAAGGACTGACCCAGACGGTTTGTAGTGTGCCGAGGGGGGATCGGTCTCTGGCTGAATGTACTCCTCATCTGGACCAGTTGGTCATAGAGGGGATGGGAGGGGTTCTTCAGGATAGTCTCCAGCTTCCTCCTGGTCCTCCCCTCTGCCACCACCTCCAGACTGTCCAGCTCACATCCAAACACAGACCCAGCCCTCCTCACCAGTTTGTTAAGTTTGGTGGCATCCCTGGTGCTGATGCCACCCCCCCAACAAACCACGGCAAAGAACAGAAAGCTGGCTACTACAGACTGGTAAAACATCTTAAGTAGCCTGTTGCACACGTTGAAGGTCCTCAGCCTTCTCAGGAAGAATAGTTTGCTCTGTCCCTTCCTGTAGAGGCCTCGGAGTTGTTGGACCAGTCCAGTTTATTGTTTAAGTGAACTCCCAGGAACTTGTAGTTGTCCACCACCTCCACCTCCTCCCCACGGATGATGATGGGAGTAGGGGAGCCCTTCCTCCTCCTCCGGAAATCCACCACCAGCTCTTTGGTCTTACCAATATTGAGCTGGTAGGTGGTTGATGTCGCACCACCTCACAAAGTTCTCCACCAGGGTCCTGTACTCCTCCTCGTTGTCGTCTGTGATGCAGCCGACGATGGAGGAGTCATCGGACAACTTCTGCAGGTGGCATGTTCGGGAGTTGAAGCAGAAGTCGGAGGTGTAGATGGTGAACAGGAACGGTGACAGCACAGTTCCCTGGGGAGCACCGGTGTTGCTCACCAGCACATCAGACAGGC
Source organism: Pterois miles (assembly GCA_947000775.1). Classification (NCBI taxonomy): domain Eukaryota; kingdom Metazoa; phylum Chordata; class Actinopteri; order Perciformes; family Scorpaenidae; genus Pterois; species Pterois miles. The sequence continues at coordinate 11,552,045 of CAMQGK010000565.1, read as the reverse complement.
TGCCCTGCAGTCTGACATACTGTGGTCTGCTGGTGAGGTAGTCTGTAATCCAGTCCACCAGGTCGTGGTCCACCTGCATAGCTGAGAGCTTCTCAGCTAGCCGGTGTGGTTGGACTGTATTAAATGCACTGGAGAAGTCGAAGAACATGATTCTCACTGTGCTCTGCGGCTTCTCCAGGTGCGTGTAAGCTCTGTGGAGCATGTAGATGATGGCGTCGTCCACGCCAATGTTTGCCTGGTATGCAAACTGTAGGGGGTCCAGGGAGTCACTCACCAGGGGCCTGAGGTGCTGCAGGACCAGTCTCTCCAGGATCTTCATGACGTGTGACGCCAGAGCGACTGGCCTGTAGTCATTGGGGGTGCTAGGGAGTCCTTTCTTGGGCACTGGGACAATGCAGGAGGTCTTCCATGGTTGAACAATTATGAAAAATTATGCATTTATTGTAAAATATATTTGTGTCAGAAGTGAGAAACTATGCAATTTTTCTTCTATACAGAAAAAATTGTGCCTTTGAATTATTAGATTCTGTTTATGATGTATATCATCATAAAGAAGAGGAAAAATTGGAGAAACTGGAACCAGAGGATGTTTGTTTTTCTCAATAAAAGCAATTTTAAGATTACAAAGCTGCTGCTAAATATTTGCTAATACCTAATTTGTTCAGCTCTAAAATTCTCCAAAAGTAATTTTTCATTTATTCCCACCATTACAAGGTTCCCTTTCATTGGCACCTGTGGGCATTAATGCACCTGTTACAATACAGCAGCTAAATATTTTGACACAAATAAAATCACCCTGTCACAAACAGGAAAATATTCTAAATACAGCGTACACTTAAACTGATACTGATTTTTTTTTAAAGGTACTATGGATAAGTACCACATACAACCCCACTTCAAAACACCTGAACTAGACCTTTAAAATATGAAAAGTAAAAGCAGTCATTGTCATTATTATTATTATTATTTTTGATGTCAACGGGATAGACGGTTGAGGATGGACAGTGAACCAGGACCAACCTGCTCTGTGTAACCGGACTTCCGGGTTGAAAACAGCGTCCAGTAGTTTCCGCTGTCGGTGGTTCTCCTTAGAAGTGAACTCCAGTTCCTCCTCGTACTCTGCTATCGTTCTTTCAAACAGCTCAAATATCTCATCAGCAGCCGCAGTTAGTCGCTGGTTGATAAAAGCTCTCAGCATTTCAACTTTAGACATTTTCACTAAATCACAGTAACGTTTCCTCCAGACACACTCCGTTAAAAACGCTCCACCATTCAGACAGGTTTATCTGGACATTGTGGGTCCATGAAAAACACAGTTTGGTCTCTATCGAATAGTCGCTCTGACGAGCGCCGTGTGGCCGAGTTCCGTCTCCGTCTATTTCCTGCTAGCACGCTACGCTAACTTCAGTTAGCATTCTTGGCTAACGGAGATGATTCTGAGGTTAAACGTCCCGAAAATGAGCACAAAGTCCACTTAAACAAGTTGGTCCATACATACGGGCTCTGGAGGTTCACTCCGGTTGTATCTGGCCAACTACGAGACACAGAGAGCAGGACTCACGGGGAACAAGGACCCGGGACGAAGCTCTTCAACCAGCCTCCGCATAGCTAAAGTTAGCCACGGGGAATTGCTTCCGGTACCGTTTCTCCTTCAAAATAAAAGTGTCCAACTCTTTATTCACAGTTCTGTGTCTCTCTGTAACCTCTGTGCAGCAGAATGGACCCTGTGAATGTTATTATTTCATACAGTTTACTGTAATTTTGACATTTTTATTGCTGATACTTTAATCTACCTTGCTGATACATCTCTGCACAACCAGAATCAGAAATACTTTGATCCCCAGGAGGATATTGGGGTTTTAAAGCTGTACTTATATAAACATAAAGAAATGTAAATACATTATGTAAAATGTAAATTATGTACACAATGCTACAATATAACTAAAGAAATATAAGTAAGAGCTAAAATAAAAATGACAATGAGAATATGAGAAATATGAAATATGTACAAATATTTGCATTATAATGTGCAAAATATAAAAAAATCACAGTGCAAATAAATAAATACAGAATGCTGAGAAGTGGGAGCTATTAAGGTTGAATTAAAATTATTTTAAATATAAATGCCAGAATGATACAAATAAGAATTACAGTATTTCTTGAAATATAGAGTATAAATACAATGTTAATAACAGAGTATTGCTCAGTTGAATTACTGCACACATTATTTTACTGGAGAGTTAAGTTAGTATTGTATGTAGCAGCTGATAAGTGAAAGACTGACTCGGTGTGTGACACTCAAAGTCTTGTGACCACAGGCATGAATGACTTCTTTTCTTTTCTTTTTTTTTTTTTTTTTAAATCTTTATTTAACAATTTCAAATAAAACAAAACAAAAACTGGTAGATATATCATTAGTTAACATTATAGAATACAAATACAGTACACAATAAAATAAAATTTAAAAAATGAAATAAAAAGAAACATCTGTACATACTTTCATTCAAATTAAAGGGGTTAATCTATATATAACTCAAGTAATTCAGAGAGTCTAATGGCACTCATACTTTTCAGTATTTTTAAAGAGTACAAGAAATCCAGAGGTCATTTTTAAAAGCCACAAAGGTCGGAGCAACTTTTAATTATCTTCATTTGTGTACATAAAATCTAGCCGAGTGACTTCCTCCTTCCTAACAACTCACAGACATCTGTAACATGACTACTTCGAAGTAGCCGCCAGACAAAAATACTTGAAATCACTGGTTTAATCGTGAAAAATGCATTGTGATTAAATGTTTAACACTGCATGTCTTTCATCTAAAATCTTATGATGAAAAGTGACAAGTGTAACTATAGATGTCAGATGAATGTAGCAGCCTTTCCCTCTGAAACATAGTGGAGTGAAAATGTGAGTGAATATAGTCCACATTTATTTGACAGCTTTAGTTACTTTATAAATTAACATCAGAGCTGAAGTGATTTATCAATTAATCAGTAAACAGAGCAACCAACAACTCCCTCTCAACATCTATATGGCATATGAGTGTTATTTAAAAACAAAAACAAATCAAGCTTCATCAATGAATACATGTAATATCAAGAAGCACAGTGGCTAGAAAACAATAAAATTAACATGGTTGAGTAGCTTCATCATAGCTGAAAAGGCTTATTTTGGAGTCTGCATCAGCTTTAAGTGTGACAGTTTTAGCTGATCAGTGCTTTAGAAGAAGAAGAAGAAGAAGATATTCCTTTATTAGTCCCGCTAGGGGAAATTCAATTTTTTCACTCTGTTAACTTATACACACACATGCACAAACAGGTCCATATACATGCAACAATTGGAGAGATGTCAGAGTGAGGGGGCTGCTCCTGACAAGCGCCCTGAGCACTTGGGGGTTTGGTGCCTTGCTCAGGGGCACCTCAGCAGTGCCCAAGAGGTAAACTGGCACCTCTCCAGCTACCAGTTCACACTCAGTTCTTGGTCCATGTCGGGACTTGAACCGGTGACCCTCCGGTTCCCAAGCCAACTCCCTACAGACTGAGCTACTGCCGCCCCTCAGTACTTCTCAGTACTTCTACCCTCAGTACTCAGTACTACAGTAAGTCTTGCCCTCAGTACTTCAATCCTGCTGGAAAAAATGGCTAAACAAGCATCTCTGCAGCATCATTTTTTTCTGCTGCTCTCACCAACACACTTGTGTTTTTTGACATGATGGAGATAAGTGAATCTTTTATTGCACACTGAACAATTAAATGGTTTCTCTCTTCTGTGGACAGTCAAATGTCGTCTCAGAGTACTATGGCGTGAGAATGTTTTACTACAAAAAGAACAACTAAATGGTTTCTCCCCACTGTGGACGGTCAAGTGTCGGCTCAGACTGCTACGGTCTGCAAATGTGTTATGACAAACTGAACAACTGAATGGTTTCTCCCCTGTATGGACAGCCAAGTGTCGTCTCAGATGTTCCTTTTGTGTGAATCTTTTACTACACACTGAGCAAATAAATGGTTGCTCCCCTGTGTGGATGGTCAAATGTCGTCTTAAACTTCCGTGCACTGTGAATCTTTTACTACAAACTGAACAACTAAATGGTTTCTCACCTGTGTGAACAAACAAGTGTTGTCTGAGATGTTCCTTTTGTGTGAATTTTCTACTACAAACTGAACAACTAAATGGTTTCTCCCCTGTGTGGACATACAAGTGTCGCCTCAGATTTCCTTGTTCTGCAAAACGTTTGTTACATACTGAACAGCAAAACGGTTTCTCCCCTGTGTGGACAAGCAAGTGTCGCCCCAGATGTTTCTTTTGTGTGAATCTTTCACCACAGACTGAGCAATTAAATGGTTTCACTCCTGTTTGCACTCCACTGTGTCTCTGCAGATGTCCCTTGTGGCCAAAGCTTCCAGCACATTCAGAGGAGCTAACCAATGTTTTTCCAGAATCACATTCTGTATCACTTACAGGTACTTCATTGTTCTGCAGAGGGTTTAAACCTGAATGAGGTTCCTTAGTCTCCTCCCAGTCTCTGCTGTCATCAGTCTCAGATTCTGAGTAGTGTGAAGTCATGTCATGAGCAGCTGGTTGTAAAGGACTATCTGGATCACAGTTCCTGGTTGGTTCTGGTCCTCGACAGTCCTCTCCATCATCTTCTGTTCTCTCTGCCTCTCTGTTCTCCTCACTTTGACTTTCATGAATCTGTGAGGACTGAGCTTTTTCTTCATCATTGTCTTCACTCTTCACAGGGACAGAAGTGAATGACAACTTAAGATCAGCCTCCTCTAGCCATTGAAGCTGCTCTCCCTCCTGACTGATCCAGAGCTCCTCCTGTTCCTCTTTAATGTGTGAGGCCTCTGGGTCCTCCTGGTCCAGACTGGGGCTCCACTCCTGCTGCTGCTGCTGAGGGAGGACTTCTTCATTAGCCACCAACAGCTGCTGGTCATCTGTGGACACTACTGAAATACATGCACACAATTAATGTAAGGTTTTACCAAGGAGCAAAAAAGTAAAAATTGCAAAAATAAAGGTTACTCACTAAATGTTCATTTACTGATCCAGCATACAAATAGAGACACTATTTCTCTTGAAATATTTATGAACAGATATGTATTTATAGTCAAATACATTTGTGTCAAAAGTGAGAAGCCATGCCATTTTTCTTCTATACACGAGAATATGTGCCTTTAACTATTCTGGGGTTGCAACTACAGATTATTTTTATTATCAATAAAACATAGTGATAAATGCCAATCAGAATTTCACACTGGCAAAGTCAATTTTAAGATTATTTTTTTTTTATCAAAGTTGCTGCTAAATATTTGCTAATATCTAACTGGTTCAGCTCTAAATGCTCCAAAATTATTTTTCATTCATTCTCACCATTATAAGGTTCCCTTTCATCACACTTCAAAACACCTCAACTAAACCTAAAAGCAGTTAGTGTGCAGTAAAATGTTCCCCATCAGTGTTTTGCTATTATATCTGATGTTTGGGGATTATATTAGTGCTGCATATGCAGATCAATGAAGGGAAAATGATTTAAGCGATTTTAGCATCAGGCTGCCACAAAACAAAATATGGAAACAGTGAAGGAGTCTGAAGACTTTCTGAATACACTGTATATACTGTTATAGCATCGCATGACATTCTATAAGATCATCATATGTTTGCAGAGTACTTAATTTAGTTTAAAAAGTAGGAGAAATTTCTCAACACGTAAAGAAACACCTTGTCTTTCAGTTTATCACAAACATTCAACTTCAACACTTCTGGAAATACGTGGTTTTAACTGGAAAAGAAGGGGATGAAATCTGTGAAGTAATGATAAAAGTAGTGGAGTAAAATATGTTTTCCCCTGAAATGAAGTCAAGTATTAAGTTGCATAAAATAAAAATACTCACGTAAAATACCTCAATTTTGTACTTCCATGGTATCATATTAGTAATTTTACTTCAGTAATGGATCTGAGGTTTCCCAGCAGTTTAAAGTGATAATAAAACAGTGAACCAGGACCAACCTGCTCTGTGTAACCGGACTTCCGGGTTGAAAACAGCGTCCAGTAGTTTCCGCTGTCGGTGGTTCTCCTTAGAAGTGAACTCCAGTTCCTCCTCGTACTCTCCTCGTAGCCGCTGGTTGATAAAAGCTCTCAGCATTTCAACTTTAGACATTTTCACTAAATCACAGTAACGTTTCCTCCAGACACACTCCGTTAAAAACGCTCCACTCACTCTGACATGAGCTGTGTTTGGGTTACGTCCGTCTCCGTCTACGTCCAGCTAGAAAGCTAACTTCATTAGCTTCGTAGGACACCAGGACATAATACAGACGTTTTCAGATAAAAGGGGACACACAGAGTCCACTCAGACAGGTTTATCTGGACATTGTGGGTCCATGAAAAACACAGTTTGGTCTCTATCGAATAGTCGCTCTGACGAGCGCCGTGTGGCCGAGTTCCGTCACCGTCTATTTCCTGCTAGCACGCTACGCTAACTTCAGTTAGCATTCTTGGCTAACGGAGATGATTCTGAGGTTAAACGTCCCGAAAATGAGCACAAAGTCCACTTTAAACAAGTTGGTCCATACATACGGGCTCTGGAGGTTCACTCCGGTTGTATCTGGGCAACTACGAGACACAGAGAGCAGGACTCACGGGGAACAAGGACACGGGACGAAGCTCTTCAACCACCCTCCGCATAGCTAAAGTTAGCCACGGGGAATTGCTTCCGGTACTACTTCTCCTTCAGAATAAAAGTGTCCAAACGTACAGTTCTGTGTCTGTAGGTATTGGCTGTGCAGCAGAATGGACCCTGCGAATGTTATTATTGGGGCCCGAGCACCGACGACGTCGGGCCATGAGGACCCTATTGAAACTGAAGATATTATCATTATTATTATTATTGTTATTATTATTATTATTCAGATGCAGTGAAAATTTTGATATTTTAATGATCTTGGGTTTGGGCCTTCGAAAATAGCTTGTTAGCGCCTCCTACAGACTTTTAAAGATTGATCCCGTCCCTCAGGTTTCACCTACATGTATGAAAAATGGGCAGGCAGATGAAACATTGGAGACGCTCAAAAATCCAGCGGGAGCAATACCCAGAATCCAACAGGATGTCAGTTATTTTGAGTTGAATGTGTAATTTTAGGGCTTTTTTTCCATTTCTGGGCACGGTACTTTGACGAAACTCCTCCTGCAGACTTAACCCGATCAATTTCAAATTTGGTCAGGACAATCTAAAGGCCCTTGTGATCAAAAGTTGTTAAAATGATGAGTTTTTGCAAAACAGCGTTGACTGGGCATGGTGGAGAATGAACATGATTCGTCACTTAAGGACAAACTGTTTTAACCTGTTTAACTCGGCCCATTCATTGCTGCTTGCAGCTTTAATTTCATTTTTACCTAATCTTTGTTTAACAATTGAAAATACAACAAAACAAAAACCAGAAGGTATATCACTAGTTAACTGTATAGAATACAACTACAGTATACAAAAACAAGCACTCACTCATTTGAGTGAAGAGAAGAATAAATCTAAAAATCTATACATAACTTAAATACATATGAAGGAGAAATGTCTCTTTGGTGGAGCTGCTAACAACTCAGAGATATCCGTAACATGACTGCTTTCTTCTAAGTAGCCACCAGACAAATATACTTGAAATCACTGGGTTAAGTGTGAAAAATGTATTGTGATTAAATGTTTAACACTGCATGTCTTTCATGTAAAATCTTATGATGAAAAGTGACAAGTGTAACTATAGATGTCAGATGAATGTAGCAGCCTTTCCCTCTGAAACATAGTGGAGTGAAAATGTAAAGCTGCACAGAGTGAATATAGTCCACATTTATTTGACAGCTTTAGTTACTTGACAAATTAAAATTTAGCTTAAAATAAAATAATTATGACACATTTTTATAGATGAAACTATTCGAAGTACAGAATGTAACATTAGAGCTGAAGTGATTTGTCAATCAACAGAAAATTCCCTCTTTATTCTTTCACACATTGTGTTTCCCTGCTGAACCGGGCGGAGAGATACAGTATGTCTTGCAGTCACTTGGAGGTTTGTTGCCTGGACAAAACATCTGCAATACACTTGCATGAGTCTCCCAGAACGAAGATATCAACTTGAAGTATGATTGCAGCAACCAACAACTCTCTTTCAACATCCACATGGCATCTGAGTATTGTGGGAAAAAAACAAGCTTAATCAATGAATACATGTAATACCAAGAAGCACAGTAGCTAGAAAACAAAATGAACATGGTTGTGTAGCTTCATCATAGCTGAAAAGGCTTATTTTGGAGTCTGTATCATCTTTAAGTATGAAAGTTTTAGCTGATCAGTGCTGAAACAAGTCTTGCTCTCAGTACTTCAATCTTGCTGGAAAAAACTGCTGCTCTCATCAACACACTTGTGTTTTTTGACATGATGGAGAAGAGTGAATCTTTTATTTTAAAGTGAACAACTAAATGGTTTCTCCCTTGTGTGGACAGTCAAGTGTCGTCTCAGAGTACTATGGCGTGAGAATGTTTTACTACAAAAAGAACAACTAAATGGTTTCTCCCCAGTGTGGACGGTCAAGTGTCGGCTCAGACTGCTACGGTCTGCAAATCTGTTATGACAAACTGAACAACTGAATGGTTTCTCCCCTGTGTGGACAAGTAAGTGTTGTGTCAGATGTTCCTTTTGTGTGAATTTTTTAGTACAAATTGAACAACTATGGGGTTTCTCTCCTGTGTGGATAAGTAAGTGTCGCCTCAGATTTCCTTGTTCTGCAAATTGTTTATTACAAACTGAACAGCTAAATGGTTTCTCCCCTGTGTGGACAACCACATGTCGTCTCAGATGTTCTTTTTGTGTGAATCTTTTACTACACACTGAACAAGTAAATGGTTCCTCCCCTGTGTGGACAGTCAAATGTCGTTGTAGACTTCTGTGGATTGCAAATCTTTTACTACAAACTGAACAACTAAATGGTTTCTCCTCAATATGGATTTGCTTGTGTTTAGCCAAACTACTACTGGTACTGAAAGTTGTTTTACAGGCTGAGCAGCTGAAAAGTTTTCCATCTGAATGAAGTCTCAAATGAATCATTAAGGACTTCTTCAGATGGAATCTTTTACTGCAAACTGAGCAACTAAATGGTTTCACTCCTGTTTGGACTCCACTGTGTCTCTGCAGATGTCCCTTGTGGCCAAAGCTTCCACCACATTCAGACGAGCTAACCAATGTTTTTCCAGAATCACATTCTGTATTACTTACAGGTACTTCATTGTTCTGCAGAGGGTTGAAACCTGACTGAGGTTTCTTAGTCTCCTCCCAATCTCTGCTGTTATCAGTCTCAGGGTCTGAGGAGTGTGAAGTCGTGTCATGAGCAGCTGGTTGTAAAGGACTATCTGGATCTGTCGTCCTGGCTGGTTCTGGTCCTCCACAGTCCTCTCCATCATCTTCTGTTCTCTCTGCCTCTCTGTTCTCCTCACTTTGACTTTCATGAATCTGTGAGGACTGAGCTTTTTCTTCATCAACATCATCTTCACTCTTCACAGGGATAGAAGTGAACGACAACTTAATATCAGCCTCCTCCAGCCATTGAAGCTGCTCTCCCTCCTGACTGGTCCAAAGTTCCTCCTGTTCCTCTTTAATGTGTGGGGGTTCTGGGTCCTCCTGGTCCAGACTGGGGCTCCACTCCTGCTGCTCAGGGAGAACCTCTTCATTAACCACCAACAGCTGCTGGTCATCTGTGGAGACTAATACATGCAAGCAAATGTCATTTTTTCCAAGGAGCAATAAAGCCAAAGAATAAAGATTAATTACACTAAATGTGCATTTACTGATCCTCCATACAAATAAGACCATCTCTTGAAATATTTATGATCAAATCAGTATTTATAGTCACACTCACAGTTAAAACCATAACGCTCAGAATAGGGTATACATAGTGGCAACTGGTTTCATGAGGAAAAGAATGGCAGCTGGTTTGTTGAAATTTAACTAAGAACATTAAAAGCTGTTTTTCAGCAGAGTGATGCAAAAATGTGGTCCAAGAATACAAATGCAAATTTTCTGCATGACAACTTTGCACACCAGTTCTGGTGCGAAATATCCACGTAACCGTGTTTCACTTTCGTCAATTAGGCCAAATGAGTTTCCCTCTTAATAGTGCCTGTGTGACAGAATGTTTAAGGGCTTCATGTGTGTGAGAGAGAAACAGTGAAGCAGAAACTGTGTGCTATAGTAACGACCAAATTTCCCCACTGCGGGATTAATAAAGGTCTATTCTATTCTATTCTATTCTTAACAACTTACTGAAATCAAAATATCATTACAATATGAACATCACAAATTAAAATTAAATTCAAGTTTTTTTACTTATGATTTCAAAATGTTGTAATGAATGTGCAGGTCCTCCACCATCTGTCGGGCTGCTGCTGCACCACTCACACCTGTACTTCCCACAGTCTTATCCGATGCAACTCGCCACCTCTGGGAGCTCCCTCGAAACTTTTAAACTGACTGTTGTTGAGCCAAAATAAAGAGACTCAGCATAAAATGTTTTCAGAAACACAATTCAGTGAATTATTTTTGCGATATACGAGAAGAAAGTTTCAAAATGAGCCGCCATGTTGGTTCCAGTTTGAAAGCTGGGAGCATCAGACCCAGTAATGATCATGTATTGATAATCGTTGAAAGCGTTTGTCCAATCAGGAGCCTAGTGCCACTTGTCGCAAGACAGCCCATCAAGCATCCAATGCCAGGAAGCGAGGCGGTCACTCACACAAGTGACTGGAACCGCCGACATGCCCCCCTGAAAACAGAAAAAGAGGACTGTTCCAGCCTTTTCATTTTGAAAGAGCAATGGCCAATCAGGAAACTTCAACACTTGGCCGACCAATCGTGTACTTCGTGTAAACCCCTGAAATAATGTTGAATAAAGTGAAAACAAAAACCTTGATGATGTACTTCCACAGTGTCCTATTAGTACTTTTACTTCAGTAATGGATCTGAGGTTTCCCAGCAGTTTAAAGTGATAATAAAACAGTGAACCAGGACCAACCTGCTCTGTGTAACCGGACTTCCGGGTTGAAAACAGCGTCCAGTAGTTTCCGCTGTCGGTGGTTCTCCTTAGAAGTGAACTCCAGTTCCTCCTCGTACTCTGCTATCGTTCTTTCAAACAGCTCAAATATCTCATCAGCAGCCGCAGTTAGTCGCTGGTTGATAAAAGCTCTCAGCATTTCAACTTTAGACATTTTCACTAAATCACAGTAACGTTTCCTCCAGACACACTCCGTTAAAAACGCTCCACTCACTCTGACATGAGCTGTGTTTGGGTTACGTCCGTCTCCGTCTACGTCCAGCTAGAAAGCTAACTTCATTAGCTTCGTAGGACACCAGGACATAATACAGACGTTTTCTGATAAAAGGGGACACGCAGAGTCCATTCAGACAGGTTTATCTGGACATTGTGGGTCCATGAAAAACACAGTTTGGTCTCTGTCGAATAGTCGCTCTGACTAGCGCCGTGTGGTCGAGTTTCGTCTCCGTCTATTTCCTGCTAGCACGCTACGCTAACTTCAGTTAGCATTCTTGGCTAACGGTGATGATTCTGAGGTTAAACGTCCCGAAAATGAGCGCAAAGTCCACTTTAAACAAGTTGTACCATACATACGGGCTCTGGAGGTTCACTCCGGTTGTATCTGGTCAACTACGAGACACAGAGAGCAGGACTCACGGGGAACAAGGACCCGGGACGAAGCTCTTCAACCAGACTCTGCATAGCTAAAGTTAGCCACGCGGAATTGCTTCCGGTACCGTTTCTCCTTCAAAATAAAAGTGTCCAACTCTTTATTCACAGTTCTGTGTCTCTCTGTAACCTCTGTGCAGCAGAATGGACCCTGTGAATGTTATTATTTCATACAGTTCACTATACTAGTGAATATTTATCGCTGATACCTCTTTACACTTCATACTGTGAACCTTTGCACATTCCTTGGACAGTTTTGCACATTTCTGCACAAAACCACAAAAATTGATCGTCTAATTCCAATATATTGTACATATTTTCATCGTATTTTTTTATTTTTGTAGGAAAATTCTTCTATTTTATATATTAAATTCGATTTTTGTACTTGCTTTCATTTTCAATTTATTTTTTTCTTACTGTGTTTCTGCTATACAGCATTATTATTTCATGCAGTTTATTATATAATTTCATGAGGAAATAGCTGATACCTCTTTTTACACTTCATACCGTGAACCTTTGCACATATGGAGGACCACAAGAGTCACAGAAATAGTAATAGAGCATTTAAGTGATTAATAACTAACTGTACAATAAAAATAGGCATTAAAGCTGCAGTGGGCAGAAATGGAGCAAATATGATTAAAAAGGCGTTTTATAAAATGGCCACTATATCCTGACAAGTAATCTGAAATAAATCCTAATTTGCAGGATTTCACAGACCTATCAGAGCTGATCTGGAGTCTGCCATCCAGCTGCCGTCTATGAGAGCCTTGAGTCAATCACTCGTGAACTCCGATCAAATGGTGAAGCTAGGCAGCACTTATCAAATATCAATACTCTGTTACTGTAATGACTATTTCTCTCCTCAGATGTTTTCCGAAACATCTTGTAGTTACTGTTAGCTGTGAAATAAGAAAGTTTGTGACCATCTGAGAAGAGAAATAGTCATTACAGTAACAGAATATTGATTCATATTTGATCAGTGCTGCCAAGTTCAACCGTTTGATCGGAGTTTGCGAGTGATTGACAGCTGCTTTCGAGACAGCTCACCTCTGATTGGTTGTTTTTGTTCGGTGTGTTGAACTCTTGCAGATGCCATTAGGAGCACAAGAGGACACAGAGGACCATGATTTATTTTTAATTTTTTTAAATCACAAATTACCAATTACAATTATATTGTGAGCATTTTATTAAAAGAACTTTTTATCATATTTGCTCAAATAACTGACCGCAGCTACAAAATATTGGCCTGATGATGGCACTCGAGGGAATCACTACATTTCATCCTGAGGGGAACATGAATGTGTGAACCACATTTCATGGCAATCCATCCAAAAAGTTGTTGAGACATTTCACCCAAAACCAGAAATGTCAAACATGTCGTTAGATGAAAAGTCAGAGGATAATCGAAGCCAGAAGGATTCATCCTCTGGGAATCATCAATTACTACAAAATTTGACACCAAAAGTTGAGGTATTTCAACCTGGACCAAAGTAGTGGACTGGCCTACATTTCTACCTGTAGAGCCAAGCAGCTAGCAAGGCTAATAGAATTTAAATAATCCATGTGATGTGGTCATGGCTGACCATGGTGGACCCAGAAACAGATTTGAAAACCCAGTGATAGTTTTGAAGAAACCATTCAAAATATTCAACGGAAGAAATTGACATTAATGGTGTTTTGATATGACTTTGTTTTATTTTCATGATTTCTTAAAGGTTCCTGTGGCGAAGTCACCTGAAGGAATTTCTAGTGAACCGGCATAATTTCGTTTGTTCTCTTGCCCCAATTATAACGAGAATGTGACGTCATATTTACACAACCTAAAGAAGACCTAAAGAATTTTTTGTGAGAAACACTGAACGTTAAGTCCACAAGGCACCTTTAAACAGATGATATCATTAAAATCAACAGAAAGGAAGAATCATTATAACAGCTGTATAATATTTCATTACATTGTGGCTTTATGTTGATGCACACAGTGCAGATAAACTTCTGCAGACACAAAAAACAATCAGAGCAGTGATAGTCAGAATTTACTTCCTCAAATGTTTGGTAACCAGTCAAATGATTTCTGTGGTCAGTAACTGCTCTACGAAGATCCAGCATCTGAATGAGCAGATTTAAAAAACCTTGAGACTCCAAGTCTGAATGTGTTGTCAGACCGAGTCCGACTGATTCATGTGGAGGAAACTCTTCTAAAGATTCTCCACACATCCAGCAGCATCAACCTCAGGTCAGTTCGACTTGACGCTTCACCACCTGACAAGAAGTCAAGAGATGCATTTAGCAGCCGAGTCTGAACCTCAGCATCTCCAGCTCAGAAACAGCCTGGAGGGAGCGCTCTGCAGACCCAGCTGGTCTGTGCAGGTTCATCACCACCACGATGTGGTTTTTCTGAAGGACAGCGTGTCAGACGGAGAACTCCGCGCCGCCCTTCCAGCTGCGTCTGGGGAGCAGAGTTGGCAGTTTGAGTCCAGCGAAGGGGCTGATCCACAGCAGCGACGGCTGACCTCCAAACACCGACCTCAGCCCCGCCCAGCGAGTCTGACGCTCCCACGTCGGTTTCTCGTTCTTCAGACGCTCAATCTCCTGACACACAGATACACAACCTCATTACACACACAGATACACAACCTCATTACACACACAGATACACAACCTCATTACACACACAGATACTCAACCTCATTACACACACAGATACACAACCACACACAGATACTCAACCTCATTACACACACACAGATACTCAACCTCATTACACACACAGATACTCAACCCCGTACACAACCTCATTACACACACAGATACTCAACCTCATTACACACACACACACACACACACAGATACCACAACCTCATTACACACACAGCCCCCAACACACACACACACACACACACACACACACACACACACACACACACACACACACACACACACACACAGATACACAACCTCATTACACACACAGATATACAACCTCATTACACACACACAGATACTCAACCTCATTACATACACAGATATACAACCTCATTACACACACACAGATACACAACCTCATTACACACACAGATACACAACCTCATTACACACACAGATACACAACCTCATTACACACACAGATACTCAACCTCATTACACACACAGATACACAACCTCATTACACACACAGATACACAATCTCATTACACACACAGATACTCAACCTCATTACACACAGATACTCAACCTCATTACACACACACACACACACACACACAGATACACAACCTCATTACACACACAGATATACAACCTCATTACACACACACAGTTACACAACCTCATTACACACAAGATACTCAACCTCATTACACACACAGACATACAACCTCATTACACAAACACAGATACACAACCTCATTACACACACAGATACTCAACCTCATTACACACACAGATACTCAACCTCATTACACACACAGATACACAACCTCATTACACACACAGATACTCAACCTCATTACACACACAGATACACAACCTCATTACACACACACACACACACCCCCAACCAACCCATTACACACACAGATACACAACCTCATTACACACACACAGATACACAACCTCATTACACACACAGATACTCAACCTCAATACACACACACACCACACACACATATATCACACAGAGATACAACCTCATTACACACACACACACAAGATACACAACCTCATTACACACACACACAGATACACAACCTCATTACACACACACAAGATACACAATCTTATTACACACACACAGATACACAACCTCATTACACACACACAGATACACAATCTTATTACACACACACACACAGATACACAACCTCATTACACACACATCACACACAGATACATAACCTCATTACACACACAAGATACACAACCTCATTACACACACAGATACACAACCTCATTACACACACAGATACACAACCTCATTACACACACAGATACTCAACTTCATTACACACACAGATACTCAACCTCATTACACACACAGATACTCAACCTTATTACACACACAGATATACAACCTCATTACACACACACAGATACACAACCTCATTACACACACACAGATACACAACCTCATTACACACACAGATACACAACCTCATTACACACACACAGATACTCAACTTCATTACACACACAGATACTCAACTTCATTACACACACAGATACACAACCTCATTACACACACAGATACTCAACCTCATTACACACACACAGATACACAATCTCATTACACACACACAGATACACAATCTCATTACACACACACACACACACAAATCACCCCCGATATACAACCTCATTACACACACACAGATACACAACCTCATTACACACACACAGATACACAATCTCATTACACACACACAGATACACAATCTCATTACACACACACACAAGATACACAACCTCATTACACACACACAAGATACACAACATCATTACACACACAAAAAAAAGATACACAACCTCATTACACACACACAGATACACAACCTCATTACACACACAGATACACAACCTCATTACACACACATTTTCACAGATACACAACATACACACAATTACACACACACACAGATACACAACATCATTACACACACACACACACCACACACAGATACACAACCTCATTACACACCTCAGAGATACACAACCTCATTACACACACACACAGATACACAACCTCAACCCTCTTACACACACAGATACACAACCTCATTACACACACACACACACACACACACACACACACACAGATACACAACCTCATTACACACACACACACACACACAGATACACAAGATACACAACCTCATTACACACACACACACACACACACACACACACACACACACACACACACACACACACACACACACACACACACACACACACACACACACAAAAAAACAGATGTGATCTAGAACGAGACGCGGCACTCCCACAGTTCATATGAGAAAACAGCTAAATATTGATAATACAGGTGAATATGCAGGTGAATATGCAGAAGAGAGTTTATGTCCTCACTGTCTCGTCGTTGCAGATGGAGTGGAGCTGAGTGCTGAACATCACAGCTGTGAAGGTGAGGAAGAGGAGAGCTTCCATGCAGAGGAAGATCATGAGCATCATCGTCACCGGTGGGGAGAAATCACTGCACTCTGGAGACAGAAGACGGTTAGCTTCAGTCACAACAGATTAATGCTGCCACAATACAAAATCAGGACTTTGATATGATACCCTGCTTAAATATCTCAATAACCACACCAAAAAACTACAACATCAGGAAAAGTAATAGTTTGGAATAATTAATAAATTGGAATAATAATAACAAGTTCACGTCTCATGTTACTGACACTCACGATAAATTAATACTTGATGTGCTCTTTGTTAGATTGTGTGTTCGCTGAATTACAGGAGATGCTTGGACAGAGTCAGAAAAGATGGTGGATCTAAAGTTGTTGGTACATTTGATCAGTAATCAGAGCCATGCTGTTATTTCCTTGTTTTTTTGAATGGAGTTCTGCTGATAGAGACACCAGCTCAGAGCAGGACTGTGGTTTATGACCTGCTTTAATCTCCAGTTGGTGACTCCGTCCTTCTAGTTATCACTTTAGTTTTTGACCTCTTGCTCCACCAGCAGTAAAGTTATAACTTCCTGGTCCTGCAGGATCACAATCCTGATGACGTCCTCTAAAGCGGAACGTTGATGCAACTCACATATTAAAACAGTCATTCTTAAAGTACCGGTGCCTATGGAACGAGTATCATATCGTACCATTTCAACGGCAGGTTATCACGATACTTTTCGAGTATCGATATAATGTGCAACACTACAAGAGATGCTCGGTAACGCCCAGCCCCAGGTAAGAAAAAGATAACAAAAAAAATAAAAGATAACGTAGTTGAAATCAGCAACTTTGAAGACTCACCTCTCCATTGGACTCTGATGCAGGTGATGAACTGGTATCCACAGAGAGCCAGAGCATGACTGGAGATCATGGCGATGTACATCTGTGGACAGAAGAAAAACTACCAGACCTCTTCACGCTGCTGGTGTTTTAACATCTCAGAGTCAGAGGGATCTATCAGCCTGTTCTAGTGCCAGATGTGTAACATGAGTGACAGAGTTAGCGTGCAGCTTTAGCCTTGATGTCAAGTGTTTCCATCCTTTACTGGATGTGTAGTGTTTACCACACTGGATTTAACATGGGGGGATGTAGGTCGTATCCAGGCCAACTGGTTCAACCTCTCAGCTCTAAAACACTTAACTAACTATTATTTACTAACTATACAGCAGCTACAACACAGTTTAGTCTATTCACACACAGACTGGTCACCATTGCTGCTTCTTCAATCAGCACACTGACTGGTTCCCAAAAGTCAGGATTCAACATTAAGAGAAGAAAAATATGGGAGTCATTTAATCATAAAACAAAATGAACATGTTATTAATGCTGCATTGATGTGGTTTCAAAATAATCTAATAAATGTGTTCCCAACTGGGAAAATTCCTGTGAATGTCCTCCAGTCGGAACAACTCGTTAAGCCGGTGAAAAAACACAGTACATGACAGAGAGCTGACGTCATATTATCATGGTGGACAAAAGTAAATGTTGGGTTGATGGTAAGAAACTTTTCATTGATTCACATATTGCACATCAGTTTTTTGTTCGTTTGCAATTTGTAATTTGGTATTAGGTTGTAACCACATGTAGAGTGATTAGTTGGAAAAAATACATACTCAGGTAAAGCAACATCTTAGTGGTTTTAGGGAATGAATGCTATTAACTGTTACAGGAATCAGCTATCAAGATCTTGTTTAAATGCTCTGAGCAATAAAATGCAACACATCCTTGTAGCATCCATGTTGTTTCAACATCACAAACACAACGAAGTCGGAAGAAAGACCTCCCAAAGGAAATGGGACCATCTTCTGAACAAAACAAAACAAAATCATCTCTTCGTGTCTCAGGTTGACGTGTGCGGAAGTCAGTCTGAATCTGATTAGAAAGTGGACACAACAGGAAATTAACTCACAGTGAAGAGGACGAAGAAGCGCTGGTTTTTCTCCCCGACACAGTTGTTGACCCAGGGACAGTGGTGGTCCATCTTGCGGATGCAGCGCTTACAGATACTGTGGAAGAAGAAGAGGAAGAAGAAGAGGAAGAAGAAGAGGAAGAAGAACTGATGATGAAACAACAGCATGAAACATGTTGGCATCTCCTTCTCTAAACTGACTTTACCCTGCCATCTCCCAGTACAAAGGCTGTGTAATGTCCGATTAACATTAATTAATGTGAGAATCGAGCCGCTCATTGTCCAGAGAATTCACAGCGAGCGGGCGCCTTGATGACGTCATGCAGTTGGTGCGAAATCAGAAGAATACAAACATCCAACAGTGAGGAGAAATGGTCATGAAGACACCAACGAAAATGTAAAACTGGAGAAACAATAAGATTCTGGGACTTCTGATGGAAATGGCAAATGCCGAAACCCTTAGACAAATTCAAGGAATGGCAAGAGACTCGGTTGTTTGTGACCACTGTGTTTTGGCATTGTGTCCCATCTGGTTCAGTGTCTTGTTCTGCTCCCAGGTGAACAGAAAACCTCCAAAATCAGTCAGTGCAGCTCTAAGATCAGCAGAGTTGTATGAACCTTTCTGACCTGCAGTGATGAGCCCGCTCAGGTTTGATGCTGCAGCACTTTGGACATTTGTAGATGACCTCGCCTGGCTTCAGCCGCAGACTCTCCATGTACTTTTTAGTGGCGTTTCCTTTGGGAACGGCACCCTGAGGACAAAACATCAGCGATAAAAAGAGAAAACATCTTATGGTTTAGTCTTAACTTGGAGCTTCTATTTTTTTGCCATTAAACCAAAATCTGCCAGCTGCTCTCCCCTCAGCTTCCTCACCGGGTCGGTCAGCATGGTGCGGAGGTGGGAGGCCAGCGCAAGCACAGCCAGGCTGTTGAAGACCACCCCGTTGACCACGGCGTACCAGAAGCTCCTGGAGGGCAGCAGCATGACGAAGGTGACCACAAAGTTAGCGAAAAAGACCAGGAACCAGGTGATGAAGGCACAAACCATGCCGCAGCAGTCCTGGATGAACCAGAGTCTCTTTGCCTCGCTGCTGGAATTCCTCTCCTCCACCTCCTCCTCCCCGTCCAGCAGGGGGCGCTGCTGCTCCACATCCCTCAGCCTGTGGCCGGAGGACATTCTGCCCTGATGGAGGGAACCAATGGCAGTTATTGGGATGGAGAATTATTACTGATGTAAAAAAAAAAAAAAGTTAGAACCTCAAAATAAAAGTCTACCCTCTGAAGTTCAACTGACACTGATGTATTTTTAGTAAGAAGCTTCATATGAGTAATATGGAAAATATTATTCTTGTCATGATGCTGATACATGAAAAGAGGTCTACATATAGACAGGTATCAGAGGAATATAAAGCACTGTACTGTAATATCCCAGTGAAAAGATGTATCTTATAAAAGTCCAGCTTGAATCAGTGAAGATGGTTTGAGTCAGGATGAGGCGGATTTACTTACTTAGAAAGTATGTCTACTTTATAGCATTATCTCCTCTCCTCCAGGTGCTCCATGGAATCACAAGAAGTTTCATCTATGAGTCACATTGCTGTAGACTGCAGAAATAAAAGGTAAAGCAGCGTTGGAAGAAGTATTCAGATGCTTTACTGCAGTAAAAGTACTAATACCACACTGTATAAATAGTCTACTACAAGTAAGAGTCAGGCATTCAAAGCCTTACTGAAGTAGAAGTATGCATGGGCAAAATGTATTTGAAAAGTATGAAAACTAAAAGTACTGACTGTGCAGTAAAATGTTCCCTGTCAGTATTTTACTATTAAGATAAGATAAGATAAGATAAAATGAACATTTATTATTCTCCGGAGGGAAATTCGGGATTATATATATTATATATATCTATATCTGATGTTTCTGGATTAAATGTCTTACTGATAACATTTTTATGTAGACAAGTATTTTTTCCAAAATAATAAAAAAGTAGTCTTTTGAAAGGTGCCAGACAAAAGTATGTTTTTTTCCTGGAAAAAATCATTTTCACTTTGAATTAATCATTTTTAAATGTTGGCAGGTCCAAAATAAATGTTTTGTTTCTCTGTGGAAGATATCTGATGTTCGGTTCCCATTTCTAACAAGGCTTGTGAGCCAGTATAACGACGTCGGTATCATGTGGTATTTCTCGGTTGTCAGTGTAGAAGAAAAATGAAGAAAGACGTTAAGTGCCTGGCAATGACTTGTTGTGAAGTAAATGCGATGGAACAGAGAGCGGGAGAATGCGACATCTAGTGGCTGAATGTTATCAGTGTTATCAATACGGAACAGAAATGTGATGCCACCGACAGCAAGTCTGACATTTTCATAGGATATCGGTTCAGAATTAAAATTTAATGCTAATTAAAAAATTAGCATCCCTAGTGTTGTTGGCATTTGGCTTGTAGATCATTATGTCATATATGTTTACATTATGTTTACACCCGACTGCTGACACGTGTTCATGAACGCCAAAACAAATCAGTGACTGTAATGTGAGGCAAACTGTCAGGTCCTCCTAAATTCAGACTCAACATCATAAACTAACCTCAGTTTTGTAGTATATCGCCCCTTTGTCTCAGTCAGCCTCTCTTTAAATGGGTATTTGTATTTCACACATACTTTATACATTCCTAATGATGAACTATTGACAGATGACAGATGAATAGACCGATGACAGTGTACCGTACGCTACCCTCCAAAAATAGTGGCGCCACCCCAGAATGCTCCTTGATTCCCATTCCCTATATCACCTTTAATATTACTGCTGTATTACTGTGTGTATTACATTTTACTGGTGTAGATATTTTTACCTCTAATACATTCTGTTGGCTCATGTGGTGACTACTATCAATTACCGGAAATGATAATAACCAAAAGAACGTGTGCAGCTTAAACAAATAATAATAATAATCCTAATAATTATTATTATTGTTATTATAATGACAATACTACTACTACTACTACTACTAATAATAATAATAATAATAATGATAAAACACCAGGCTAAATACACACTTTGGCTCTTACAGCTAGTTTGATCCACAGCAATGCATCATGGTCCATAAGATCACCATGTTTGTAGTGTCGCTGTCCTGTGACTAAAAAGTCAGAAAAGCCTGTTTTTTACTGCAGGAGAAGTAATGAAGTAGCATGAAATGGAAATACTGAAGCAAAGTACAAGAACCTGGAAATTGTAGCTAGTTTCAGACTAGAGCTTATATTAAGATCTGTGTCTAAAATACATTATAAAACAATATTTAGCTAAGCTAGCATAACACGTTAGCATAACAAACCTAACATCCGCCTAGCTAACCTACCTCTGGCCTCTTATCTGTATGTGTTAGCCACATCTAGGCACCGTTTAGGTAAAAAGTCTAACGCCAATAAAGTAGATCTGGTCGTTGTAACGACAAATGTGCAGAAACATGACTACATAGCGTTAGCTACATGAGCGTTAGCTAACCTAAGCTAGCTGACGGCTAGCTCATCTAGCTGACTTAGTTTAGCGACTAATTCTTCTGTTTAGATATTCAACACCACGCAGCTAAACCGACACAAGACCTGTAGTTAACGCTATGAGACGACTCGTGTTGTGGGTGATGAATATTAATATATTGGTATCAATATATATTATAGCTAAACAAGCAGATTGAACAACACCTTCATGAGGCTGAACAGAGGATTTACCAAACGTTAAATGCTGATTTTCAGCCCTGCGAGGTGTGTTTTCATTATTATAACCTGCACTACGTTAAGTAAGATAACTCACCTTTAGAGAATAAACCATACTTTAGTTCCTGGTGAACCGTTTTATCAAATTCATGTGATAGCGTTGATGTCGTTGGACCCCGGTTCGGGACTAACGTTAGCTCGCTCCCGTAGAAAACCACTGTGCGCTGCTCTTTAACGGAGCTGAGGCGGTTAACCAGACGGACGTTTGTCAAACTAACCGGGTCGTCTTCACCCTTCACGTCTTTTCTCTTGTAAACCAGAAAAATGTTGTTTGTAAACGCTTCTGATAAATCATAAATCTCACCTCTGTGTCGCGGACTGAAGGTTTCAGGTGTGGAATCGGCTCATTGTTGCCCCCTGTGGCCTTTGGAGGAAAAACATTTATATCAAAACATTTCGCCTTATATATATATATATTACTTTATATCCCACATTATACTATACAGTACTATATACTGTATAGATATATTTCATGACATATACCATACTTTGCTGACACACCACTATGTCACTTTGCTTAAATTTTGGCTCTAATTTATCTTTTATAGTTTCTATTTCAATACGATTCATATGTTTTGTTTTATATACTAATTATTTATTTAGTTTTGCCTTTATTTATCTGTATTTATCTCAGTCTTTCTGCTGCTGCAACATCTGAATTTCTCCACTGGAGATTAATCATTTTATGGTAATCATGTCTTATCTTATCTTATCTTAACACTGACATCTTTTCATGTTGTTATTGACGCTTTGTCAGTGAAAAGAAAAAACTCCACTAATAAAAATCAAATTTGTTTCAATGATGGTTTATTATTGGTTATTTCGGTGTTAATTAAATAAGGCACATTCACGTCATTTTTAAACATCCAATCCTGAAAATAAGAAAAGTGGTACAAAAATAATTAAGACTTGACCTCTGATTGGGTTTGACATCTTAAATTAGACACTGAAACACAAAGACGCTGCTTTGCTGAAAGTGAATGCTTGAGTGGAAACAAACAGATGGCTGACAGTGAAACAATGGACCGAAACATAAAGACCCGAAGGTCAAAGAGGTCAGTTTAAACTTCATCCTCACTGAAACATAAAATAAGTGAACTATGTGAGGTGAATATGTGACATCAGCGTGAACAGTAACACTGATGGTGACAACTCTACAATACTGCAGCTGCTTCATTATGCTGTAATGTATTAAATATCCTCTAATGGTGAAGGACCAAACTGGTTTTGCATGTTTTATTTCACTCATTAACTGCTTCACGTTTTACATCACTGCTGACCAGTTTCCAAATCATACAATCACTTTTTTTAGATTGATCTACCATTGGTTTTACTTCATTTCAGTACGTTGTGAAAAGCAACTTGCAGAGTCATGAAACTTGCTTATAGTCCTATTTAATCACTAATTAAAATCAATAAACTTTGCTCATGTCATTCTAGATTATATCATCATATGGAAACTGAAAAATCATGTTAAAATAATGACTGAGAATTACATTCGACCAAATTTTTCACACATAGAACTAAAATTTAAACTCATCCTATTTAGTTTTTAACTAGAGCTGTGACTAAAATTATTTTCATTACCATCTATTAATGCCAGTTATTTTCACTTCTCATAAATTAATTGTTTGGTCTATAACGTCAAAAAATGGGTCCAATCATAAGTCTATAATCTAATAAAACTACAATGTTCATCGTATATTTTGTAACTGATATGTTCTATATGCTCCTGGACACTACTGGAAAAAAGACTTCTTATTAAATTAATTAATATATGTATATTAAAACGTCTCCTGAACTCCATCACAACGCAGTGGTAAAATAACTCTCACAAACGAGTACACATGACTGTGAGTAGCAGTTTCTTCTTCAAGAGATTTTTATAGAAATAAACTAAAATCAATGGCTGTAAGAAAGGAAGTCAATCTAAAACATGTTGGTATGATTTAGAAAATAGTTGGCTGTGAAGTAAAATATCAGATTTGTAATTAATGGGATAAAAGAATAAAAAAAGACAGCAGTGTGATCCTTAAACCAGCTCTATGTCTGTGGAGAAAACATCCTAACAATCAAGAGAAGCTGAACCTCTCTGAACACACAACACACTACCATCAACAATGGTCATAAATAAAATAAAATGATCCTGATAAAATTATAAGTGGAATAGTATGATGTTAAACTACAAATCTGTTTCTACCACTGACAACAAGCCAACATCTAGTATTCATGTAAAACAACATGTTCTTCAAATGAAGCCTGGTAGTCGGATCACAGCTACAGTCCAGAGGCTTAAAACAAAAGTAAAGCAACAGCGTTCATACAAACTAAAATAACGTCAGTTTGCATCCCTTTTTGTTTTTGTGAAGGCTAAAAGAAGAAAGTGCTTCAAACTCAAGAGTAGGAGGAGGAAGAGGAGGAGGAGGAGATAAGGAGCTATTGAGGCCAAACTCCTCTTCAGACTGGAGGAATTTAACCGGGAGAAAGTTTAATATAAACACCTGACCTGTTAAAGTCACAATGAAATGATATTTCATATATTTGCTGTTAACGGTAAGATGAGTCCACCGCTGCATCAATCAGTTCGTTGTTTGTGTTATTCTGTGGCTTTGGTGTTTTAAAAGGTAAGTTTAGATTCACACAATAACAAACTCACTGATAGAGGCAGCGGTGGAAGAGCAACTCCTGTGTTCTGTGAGGTGAAATTACTGTTTTTGTCAGTGGAGTCTGGTATATTTGAAGAGAGCGTAGATGGACACAATGGCTTCCACTTCCTGTTGTAAAGAGCTGTCAGACTGCAAGGTAAAGCGGTGACAATATTCTAACCATAGTGTACTGATATTGATTTATTTTAGGTGTATAAAATACGTTTACATTACTCCTGTCTACTGTCTATCTACTGAAGATAATACACAGACTATGGAAGCGTACCTCATACAACCCTACTGAAAAACACCTCAACTATCCCTTTAATCTTAAAGATATTATTTATAAAAAGGTTTTTGATCAGTTTTTATTTGTTTGGGGGATTTGGGCGCAATTTAGCTTTCAAGCCAAATCCGACACATTTACGTTGATGTTTTTCCATCAATACTCTGTTCTAGAAGTCCATAAACAAAGGTGTAAATCAACAGGATGTCAGTTAGCAAAGGAAAAGTAGTTTGATTTGATTAAAGATGATAATGTGCAAAATGTGCTTTCTGTACATTAGCAGCTAATTTAACTATTAAAGGTATGCTGTAATTCCAAAATAAAATAAAATGAGAAGGATAATGTATTTTGCTGTCACTGGGGGAATTCCCCTTTAAGCCCCAAAAAGATAATAAATGGACCTTAAATTGAGATTATTTTGTCACACACTCAATTGTCCTTCTACGCGACACCTCTGTCAGCTCCTAAAACGTCTCCCCAGCTTTCTGGTGACGTTTAGCAACTGAATGATCATCTGTGTCGAGCTTCAAAACATCAACAGCAACCAGGAGGGAAGAGTGGGTGTCATTAGGTCCCCTTTGAAAAGAGATGTGTGACACAGAAAACTACATTTCACCATTTCATTGTGACTTTAAAGGGTCAGTACACCCAAATGACAAACATTTTCTCACTTATCCACTTGTGTAGATACAGTAGTGTTGGTTTTAGGATATCTGTCTGTGTGCATTTCTGCTTACACCCGAGACTAAGGCTGCCCTCTCTTAGTCCATTACTCAACTAATCACCTATTTTGTTATATTTATTCGATTTGATTCGTCTACATAGACATGAATTTCAATTTTTTTTCGTGACGCTCAGCACAACTTTCAACAATGTGCTTTAAGTGGGTTTTCCTACACATGTCCAGCAACATGTGGTACACGTGTCAATTTCGGCTCTAATTTTTCAGAATAAAACTACTTAGTTAGGTTTAAGAAAAGATGGCGGCTTGTGTTTAAATAACACTGGACGTGCCATAACTTAAGTACAAAAGTCACGTCACAAATAAATCAGCTTTGATTTGCGGTTTCACCCGTGTTTTTTAACCTGACCTTCTCCCAACATGGAGGTATACTTTTCCCCAGGTGATTCACTATTACACGGATTACATGCAAATTAATTTCATGCTAACTATCATGAAAAAAAGGTGAAATTCATGTCTATGTACATGAAACTGCTGTTCACAGACCTGGTACTGACATGCGTCCTCAGTGATCGGATCACAAGTGGACAGCTCTAAGTACAGGTGTGGACGCACTCAAGACGCATTGAGATCAGATCTTTCAGATCACATCCAGAGGTGGGCTGGGCCACATGTGGCCACATTCTTTTAGCAATGTGTAGTGAATGTGTCCTGGTCCACATTAAGGACTGCCTACTCTACTGAAGTCCCGCTGGGATCCACAGAGCCTCTGAGATCCTCATGTGAATAGACAGCCAGACGTGAGCGTTCTTTGTGCTCTACTGTATCTTGTCACTATGACTGTATCCTATTAAAATATATCTTATCTATAGGCTATATAATCTACAGAATATCAGACTAGTCAAGCAAAGTGCATTATTATCATTCGGTGATGTGTCTGTGACACCCAGCCGCCCGGCTCTTGAAAGCTCTGTATGCCACTATTGCCAGGCAAAGGCAGTGGTGCCGGTGGCACAGAGGTCCCTGGAGACCACCAGTACAATAACCTTTTAATTTGATGTTACTAAAATGTACCGAAATTCACAAATATGTAGGATATTACTACTGACATTCATGTAATATTACATCACAACGTCTGCTGTATTAGCCATGTGTCAACGACGACAGAGCGGGGAAGAGAGATCAGATCACAATTAGTCACTGGAGATGCAATCTAATGCCAGGTGTGAACAGACATACTTAAAGCTGTCCACTTGTGATACAATTCCTCAGGAAGCCAGGTGTGAGCAGGGCCTGATGACCTCACTGATGAGTCACTGATTTCTATCTAATAATTACAAAATAAAAGTAGTCTATTTTACCTCTCCTTCTGTCCATATGTGCATTCATTATCTCTCTCTGTCCCTCTTTCTTTCTTTTCTCTCTCTCTTGTTGGGAAGGTGATGAACTATCATTTAAATGTAGTTAATTCCCACTCCTGATAGAAATGCCAGTCTATCAAAGCTGGGCATGCAACCCTTGTCAGGAGGAAAGTTTGACACCTAAACCAAACCCATCTGCATGGTTAGATACCACAGGAGATAAGTGATAAAATGTATTGTTCTGTAAGTTGGGTGAATCGACCCTTTTAACCGCTTACAATCTTCCATGCCGGCGTTGTTTCTGTAGAATTAAAACTGTTAAACAAGCTGCTCTAGCTTCATCATTCATCCCCAGAAATGTGACTTTACTGTGCACTTTCTACCAGCTCAGCAGGTGTAGCTTCATCAGTCACATCTCATCTCAAATGGTGTGCTTTTCATTTTGGCGTTTGTGTTACATTGAGGGAAAGGGAAACCAAAAGTTTTGTGCGCCTCTATAACCTTGCTGCATGACTCCTCACAACAGTGTGTCCATTTCAGTCACAGCCTCCATGACTTGACTCTCCGCTCCTTCCTGGTGTTTGGTTGGCATCTCTCTGATCACCTCCATCAGTCTGGATTGTTGGGCAGGTGGGACTGGAGTCTGCGTCCTTGCTTTCTGACAGCAAAGCCTCGTAGTCGGAATGAGGCTGGCCATGGGGTGACTCCAACTCTCCATTTAGAGGGCGGAGACTCTGGCTGTTGGTGTTGGACAGCTCGGTGGGGTTGTGTGAAGCAGAGGGACTGGTTGAGGTGTGTGTAGGATGGCATTCAGATGGGTCATCAGCATTAGAGGGCAAGGATGCTGAGGTGTGTGTAGGATGGCGTTCAGATGGGTCATCAGCATTAGAGGGCGAGGATGCTGAGGTGTGTGTAGGATGGCGTTCAGATGGGTCATCAGCATTAGAGGGCGAGGATGATGAGGTGTGTGTAGGATGGCGTTCAGATGGGTCGTCAGCATTAGAGGGCGAGGATGCTGAGGTGTGTGTAGGATGGCGTTCAGATGGGTTGAGGGGAGGAGGGGCGTGGGATGGGTTCAGCATGTCAGAGGGGGCGAGGATGCTGAGGTGTGTGTAGGATGGCGTTCAGATGGGTCATCAGCATTAGAGGGCGAGGATGCTGAGGTGTGTGTAGGATGGCGTTCAGATGGGTCATCAGCATTAGAGGGTGAAGCTGTTGAGGTGTCACTACTGGTGCTGCAGTCATCAGTGGAGTGAGCATCATCTCTGGACATCTGAATACCTGCTGACAGAGTGTTGTCTGTCTGATCACTCTCTCTCAAAGTGTATTCAGTTGTGTTTGGAGTGTGTGCGGGCTTTGGTGGCTCCAGTGTTTGATCTCCTGAGTCCAGGGTGTGACAGCGACCCAGGGGCCGCTCTCTCAGCCGGGGCCCGGCGTCTAGGCTCACAGAGGGGCTGCTGACCTCCACCGTCTCCCCTCGTCTCAACCTCCTTCTGTCTGGATTCCCCTGGGAAGAAGAATCAAGATCAGACCACGAGACTGGGATAAAAGGCAAACTGCAGAATGTCAACCAGCTTTGTATCATTGCAATGTGGTGGTATCTGCAAATGAACCATGTTCTGCTTCCTTCCTTGATACCGACTGGTGAGCAGGGAGCATAGGACCAGATGATGTGAAGTCTCAAAGCCAAAAGGTGTTCATTTGCAAATACCAGCCATGTTACAACGATACAAATCTGGCTGAAAATCATCAATGTTTCCCTTAAAGTGGACGACAGGACTGCAAACATCAAACAAAAATATAAATTAAATATCTAAAGTATATATGTAAATATCAACAAGACTATCGTCATGCTAGTTTCCAATAGTGGGGAAAAATATGTCTGTCTGTCTTTAGGGGCCGTGTCCACCACAGGGTTTTTTCCTGAGGCCAGCATATTCCTTTAATGTTTTGCAATGGGTGCACCGCATATTTACACCATGGTAAAAATGCCAGGATGTGATGAGGTGCTAAGTATCTTCTCTCATTACAGTATGAGTATAATGTGGTCTTATTTTGTGTTATGTTATTATTTTTGTTTTGTGGATCTCATGTCTGAAACACAAGACCAAACGAACCAAGTGGGAAAAAAAAAGTTGATGTGAATCTAAACTGAACGATCTTTCTCACCCAATTGTTTCCTCGCTTTAAAAATCTCACGAACCGACACAGACCGATAAGTTGTCTACCTGGTGGCGACATGTTTACTTCTGCAGCTATTCTGTATCATAGCAACCAGACGCAACCAATATGTCTCAGCTGAAAAAACGCTGTGCCTCCAAAGTGGTCTCAGCTGAGCGTTTTCAGCTGGGGAAAAAGGCTTTTTCCTAATAAGACCCTAATAAGCTAAACAGGAAAAGCCATTTTGTTTCCCACAGGGTTTATCTTCTGTACGGTGGCCATTTTAGGACATCTAAGACTCAGCTTGTCAACCTCAGCTGTGTTTTGAGTGAAACCAACGTAATACCACTTCCAGAGAGTTTAGACACTCATCAGAGAAAAAAAAAAATGTCAAGATTGAGGCAGCAGAGGTTGACATATCCTGACTTTTAGTCCCTTGTATGAGTCAAGCTACAAACTTGGACCCTATATTCCCCATAGTGCAACCTCAAAAGCATATTTTTGTGAAACCCTCCCTGCCTGATAAATGCCCTCCTCTTTTTAATTCCACATCATGGTAAATGAATGGTGAATGACTGTATTTTATTGCAATTTGCCTCTCATTATCACACACACTTTTCAGGACAGTCATTAGGATTCATCCTCTGAGGATCCTGAATATCTGAACCAAATGTCATGACAATGCATTATTTGTTGAGATAGTTCACCCTGGACCAATGCTGGCCTTTCTAGATCCATGCTGTCAGCATGGCTGAAAACAGACAGTGAGGATGTGCTCATGTGTACCTGGTTCAGGTTAGTTGAACACCTGGAGGGAGGACCAGATGAACCTTTCTTCATCTGCTGAATCCTGAATCGAAGCAACACAGTTAATAAAATGACCTGATTAACGGGGTTAGTGAGTGCTGAAGCCTGGTGAGAGGCTACCTGCTGATGGACTGGGCCAGCTTTTGTCTCCTGCCGTTGGCGTGATCCTGCAGCCTCAGACGCTGCACGAACGAATGAGCTGCAGTGACAACGAGGGAAATTAAAGCCTGCATACTGATCGACTAATAATAATGCAAGAGTTTTCTAAAACTTAATGGAGTGACACTGAGGATAACATGTGAAATGTTTGAAAATAAATCAGACAAACTAATTCTGATATTAATTACCCAGAGCTCCTTTGGGAACAGAGAGGAGTTTGATTGGTTCAGCATCAGGAGAAAGTCCAGACGCTTTCTGCAGAGCTCTCAGGATCTCCGTGTTCTGCATGAGAAAATGTTAGAAAGTGTTACTGTTAGTGTGTTATTTCTCATTTCCATCACTGCCACATTATACAGTATACTGATCTGTAGCTCGGAATAATTTCAAATGAATAAAAAGTTGATCTTTATGCTGATTAGAGCGTTTTACAGTGTGTGAAAAGACTGTGACTAGTTTTTAGTTTTTTTTTTTTTACTTTGGATCCAGAGTCTGTGCTGTAGTGATCGAGGGGGCTGGCGACATGGTATTGAGGTCCCGCCCACACACCCGCCCGAACCAATCATGAGCTGAGCATGGCTGCAGCTTGTTAGTGTGAGCCACTTAGCTGCTACGTTAGCACCACAGTAGCTGTTTGGCTAGAAAGACAACAACTAAACCCAATATCTCTATAACTACATTTATAATCAAACTGACACAGACTGGTGATGGTTATGGAGAGTCAAAGCTCCATCGCCTCTCGTATAATTCAGAGCCTCCAGCTGTCAACCATGATGTCTCACCCCCTTTATATAGCATCAAATGACTAATTAAAACTAAAGTGATCAGAAAAATTGACACTTGAACATAAATCAGTGTGATAAGAACTACCTAAAATGACAGAAACCTGACGTGTATTTTGTTTTTTTGTTTGGTTCATGTCCCATCCGCTAACATGAAGGGGATTTAAGACCTGTACTGCAGCCAGCCACCAGAAGCAATCCAGATATTTTGGCTTCACTTTTCGGGAGCTGTCATGTCGTCCATCCTTATTTACAGTTTATGGTCTGGACCACTTGTGAATTTAGTTCATACCAAAATGAAAATTCAAAGTGGCGAATGCCATCGTTCCTCTTAAATCACTTGTACATGCCACTTAAGGAAAAATTTGTCCTTAAGTATTCTTGTGTGAAGCCCACAGTGTCTCCATGTTCTGCACCTTTTTAGCCTCTTAAATGTCACAAACACTTCACAGAGCAGTTTCCGTTATGGCTGTAGGAGCCAAAAGTTGTATTTAGGCTGTGTTGTTTATTATTTGCTTAGGCTGCACATTGTTCTTTATGGCTACTATAGCTCATGGTAATTGGCACAGGGGTGAGATTTCCACTTTATTTATCTGTTCACTTGGACGGCAGGAGGACGAGAGTGAGATAGGCTCTGATATTTTATATTGACCATCACCTACTTTAATTCTTCCAGAACAGTTATTGTTTATAATTCTTTTCATTTAGTGTGGATTTGTTTTACATGTCACAGTTAAGAGCCTTGTACTCAGCCTCTTAGTGACTAAGAGTAAAAATTATACAGATTTAGGCATAATACACAATAAAGGCATCGACCGGTTAGTGAAAATGGTCTTCAGAGTCTCTACAGTGTGTATGCTGCCACCTTGCCGCCCAGTTCGTAGGCGCAGTCCAGCGGCGTCCTCTGCCTCTTGTTCCTGAGGCCGGGTGAGGCTCCGCCCCTCAGCAGCAGCTCCACCAGCGCCTGGTGTCCGCCCCGCACCGCCTCATGGAGCGCCGTGTTGCCCTGAAGGTTCGCCACGTTCACCAGCGCATCGCTCTGCATGGACATCGTTAAAAGTTATTTCATGCCTTTTAGAAGCAGCATCTTCTCTGAGTGTGTGCGTGGAGCCTTTTCAGACACAAGTTGGTTCCATCAAGCTTTTAGAGTGACAAGTACTGTACTTAAGTACAAATTCGATTTCTTGAGTGTTTCCATTTTATGCTACTTTATACTTCTACTCCACTACATCTCAGAGGGAATATTGTACTTTTTACTCCACTACTTCTTTAGTTACTTTTCAGATTACAGTTTTTTTTTATCCTCTTCCTGTCCAGTGAAATCCAGGTGTGTCCAGATGTGATGATGTTGAATGTTTGAGATAAACTGAAGGATGATGTGTTCCTTTATGTGTTGAGAAAATTCTCCTCCTTGTGAAGCTAAATCAACTTTTTAAAAGACTCTTCAATCAGCTGGAAAATGCATCGTCACAAAGCTGAAAACAGGGAATGTTCACCTCACTTTATTCGCATTAGTCGGACCACCAGTATCATTTGTGTTGATTCACGCTAGACGCGCCGGTGAGGAGAGGGAGCTTGTCTCCACAGATAACTTTTCTTTCCATCATTTCCGCCATCAACCATGGAAGAAATAACCTCCATGATCCACTAACTACCTGCTGCTTTGTACATGTTGTGGAAGTCTCAGATATGTCAGAAAACAAAACGGCATCACGTCTGAGTTCATAACATCCCCCAGAGGTGAGCTGTATTCACATACAGAGCCATTGCACACTTCACTACTGCAGTATGAACCCAAAATAAACAGATTGTGCTGTGATTTAACTGCAATAAATGGATCAAAATTATACTGAAATAACTACATAATGATGTTGATTTGTAAAGAGTGTGAATTGATGCTTTGTCAGGTCTGTCTGGAGGACGACAAGCAAACAACTTTTAAAATGCTTGTTTTCTGAATGGAGTTTGGATGGATCAGAGCCAGGCCATGCAGCTGCTCCATCGACACTCAACATAAAGTCATCTGGTCATAAATACGGCAGCAACGTTGTTGTTTCTACAAAAGACAGTCTGTGGTTTGGGTCTCTGTACAGATAGGATGTACTATTGTAGCTCTGGTTGACTACAAACATATACAAGATTTTTCTTCCATTTCTGGTTCAATGACAACAGGAGGAAAAATCTCAGTGCTGATTGGTTTCCACTACATAGTGTTTAACGAGTTTCTCGTTCAGGGCGGCGGCATCCTTACCAGATGCCCGAACCACCTCAACCAGCTCCTTTCAACACAAAGGAGCAGCAGCTCTTGTCAGAGACCCTTACGAATGGCTGAGCTTCTCACCCTATCTTTAAGGGAAACACCATCCTGAGAAAACACATTCTGGCCGCTTCTACTCAAGATCTACAGTAGTTCTTTGGGTCATGATCCAGCCCTCGTGACCATAGATGAAAGTAGGATCGACCAGTAGATCGAGAGCTTTGCGTTCCGGCTTTGCGTTGCCTTTGTATGTATTCACGCTCTGCAAAAACTTCACTTTCCTCTTGGTGTGATTGCGCCATGACACCATGAAAAGTTGACTTTTTAAGAATACGTGGTTCTCACATTTGATGATCTTATAGACCATGAAGCATTACTGCAGATTAAACTAGCCAACAGGATATAAAGGAGTGAAAATGCACCATACACATGAATGCAACAGTAATATTAACCCAGAAACATCAGATGTAATAGGAAAACAGGGAACATTTTACTGACACATCAACACTTGTCAGAGGTGCGTCTTTTACCTGTAACAAGGTGGTGGCCGTCTCCAGGTTTCCACAGAGACAGGCCTGTATTAGAGGAGTGTTGCCGTAGTGATCCTTCTTGTTCAGTTTAGCGTTGCACTCAAGCAGAAACCTCATCACCTAAAACACACCGACGATACAAACACACACAGTTCATCACACACTGACTTCAAGTTATTTCACGACAAACAGCTCATTTTTTTAATCTTCCACCAAAAACTATTCAGTCAGATTGTCGTTCAGACTCCTAACAGACATTCAGTTTCATCTCTCTGAGTAAATGCAAAATAATATACAGTAAAAATCTTCCATGTTAGCAACAGATACATACAGTATTAATTTGGTCTTTTCATGGGGTTTGTTGATGTGTATTTTAATTAGGGCTGTTAACACAAATTCCTTTTAATGCCACTAATTTCTTTAACGCATTAACGGAAATCAGCCTAAGCCTATCAATTAAAAGACCTCTGAATAATTTTATTAGTTAATCAGAACAAATCAAACAGAAGCTGTTTCCAAAGTCACTCTCTCTGTGCTGCTTCAATTTTTATGTGAGCGAGCCTGAATTTAAAGTTTATGCAGCATGTTCACTATAGTTTTCCACAAATCAAATGTTTATACTAGAGCTGTCAATTAATTAGAATAGTTAATCACAATTAATCACATATTCATAATCACTTCAAAATGGACCTTAAAGAGAGATTTGAAAGTATTTAATGCTCTTATCAACATGGAAGTGGGCAAATATGCTGCTTCATGTATGTATGTCTTTATTAATGGAAATCAATTAACACAAAACAATGACAGATATTCTGACTTTAGCATAAAACAATCTGCTCCAATCAGAACATGACAAACTGCAGCCCAACAGGCAACAACAGCTGTCAGTGTGTCAGAGTGCTGACTTGACTAGGACTTGATCCAGACTGACTGGGACTATCAGAAAGTGGGCATGTCTGTAAAGGGGAGACTGGTGGGGACCCAGAGAGCCCATTTACATTCACACATCTGGAGGTCAGAGGTCAACGGACCCCTTTGACCCCTTTCATGACAAGCTACTCTGACCTGGTTGGTACCAGTGGTTTTCCAGTTTCATACGATACCAGTATCTTAAGAAGAAGAAGAAGAAGAAGAAGATACTAAAACTGAGTCGCTACAACCTAAGCAGGTGACAACTTTCAGCTCCCCTCCTACCTGGATGTGGCTGTTCTGGCTGGCCAGGTGGAGCGCTGTGGCGCACTGGTTGGTGCGGGCGTTGACGTTGGCTCCGTGGCGAATTAGCAGGGCAGCCAGCGCAGAGTGGCCGTGTAGGGCGGCGACGTGGAGCGGCGTGAAACCATCAATGTTACAGCTGTTAACCCCGAGAGTTCCCGCCTGCACGACAGACAGCTGCAGGACAGACAGAGGACAGACGGAGGACAGATAGAGGACAGACGGAGGACAGAGAGGACAGACGGAGGACAGAGGGGACAGACGGAGGACAGATAGAGGACAGAGGGAGGACAGAGCGAAGACAGAGGTAGGACAGAGGGAGGACAGATGGAGGACAGAGAGGACAGACGAAGGACAGACGGAGGACAGAGAGGACAGACGAAGGACAGATAGAGGACAGAGGGAGGACAGACGGAGGACAGATAGAGGACAGAGGGAGGACAGATAGAGGATCAGACTAATAAACTGTTTAACTGTCAAAGTGTTGGTCTAAATTCAGTCTCTATACGTTACCTTCTGAGTGGGGGCACAGTTCGGACACTGACACAGTGGGTGGCAAAGCAGAGCCTCAGACCGAAGCTCTTCTTCATCCTCCTCTTCCTCATCTATCCACTCCAACAGGTAACGCACCTGAACACACACACACAGATGAAAGCAGCACTTACTAATGAGTCCACTTCTGCAGATGAGGATGTTCAAACGGACAAAATGCCTCCGTCTTGATTCATTCTCACCATCTCCGCGTCACCGTCGGCCACGGCCCGCAGCAGCTTCTCCACCTGTCAATCACACACAGCGTCAGTCACCACGGAAACAACAGCAGCTGATTGCAGCTTACTGCGCTGCTTCTGCTTTAGAGTAAAAAAAAACAAAAGATTTGGACTGTCCTCGAACAAAGAAATTCTCGTTTAGTTGATTTAATCGATGGATCTGTAAAAAGTTTGTCACACAAAAGCACCACTTTACATCTGGTGTTTACCAGACGTGCTCATAGGTTTCTTGGAAATAAGTCACTTTGCATGAAAAAGCATAAAAAAACGACTATTTGACAAAAGAAATCTTAGCTGACTAAGACCAAAATGACAGATTAGTCGACTAATCGACTCAGAGAGGACAGCCCTAGAAAAAACATGGCTGTGGCCTCAGTACTACTCACTCAATTTTACACAAAAACAACGCAACAGAGTCCAACATTCGAACTGCGTCCATACAAAAAACTAATATTATGAATAATAATAACAACAACAACAACAACAACAACAACAACAATAATAATAATAATTATTATTATTATTATAAACATACATTTATAATGTAAGAAACAGTCATGTTTTGAACAAATCACTATTGTAAACTATAATGTGATGATCAAAGGTGCAAGAATAATGGACTTTCATCCGTCCGTCCATCCGTTTTTTTTTTTTTCCTCCCTTTTTTTTTTTTCTCTTTGGTCTGTGGTCATCTTGGACGCATCCAAGACTGAGACAGAGATCTGGACTCTGGACTGATGAATGTTTCAACCAAAACCATAACAGAGTCAGATCCAAGTCCAAAATAATGGTTCATCCGTCCATCCATCCGTCCATCCGTCCATCCATCCATCCATCCATCCATCCATCCATCATCTGTAACCACTTATCCTATTCAGGGTCATGGAGGGACACTGGCTGAAGGCAGGGTTCACCCTGGACAGGTCACCTGGCTATCACAGGGCTGACATACAAAGACAGACAACCATTCACGCTCACATTCACACATCAGCTAACCTGCATGTCTTTGGACTATGGGAGGAAGCTGGAGAACCCGGAGAAAACCACGCTAACACGGGGAGAACATGCAAACTCCACACAGAGGAGCCCCAAGCTGGGTTTGAACCTGCAACCCTCTTGCTGTGAGGCGACAGTGCTAAGGTAACATTTATGTAGCCTACATAAATAAGAAAGTGACAAACAAAGCCTGTTTGAATACTACTCAGACTACAAACCAGGGCACTAAACATCTTGTCTCGTTGCCAACATATGAATACAGAATCTATTAATAGAGATGAACTATTACTAGACTGTTGCTGATCTATTAGTTTCTGAGATTTTGAGGTAAGCAGGTCTCTCCTGGTCTTTTAGAAGTACTTCCTGTTGTATCAGGTTGTTCTCCTCTCAGTTACCTCTCTGTGTCGGACCCGTTCTCCCTCTGGTTTGGCCTCAGAGCCCAGAGAGGAGGTGCTGGAGATGGAGGAGCGACGGCTGCTACAGTCTGAGGCCAGAGGGGAACGACTGGGAGACTGAGGAGAGGACAGAAGATATAAAAACTCAAATATGTACCAGTACAGGTTTTACACACAGGCTCCAAACTCACAGCCAGCAGATTTCCAGATGCTAAAACTACTTTTCAGTACTGAGGAACTGAGATCTGAGCTTATCTGAAGTGTGCTTGTCATGGGAAGCACAGCTGCATGAGTGTTTTACAGACGAAAGCAACTTTATTAAAATATTAAATTACATTTGAACTATTTTCATAATCGATTAATAGGTTTGAGTCATTTTTATAAATAAAAAAAGGCTAAATTCTCTGATTCCAACATCTTTTATAAGAATATTTCTTTACTCCTCTGTGACAGTAAACTGAATAGATTTGAGTTGTGGACAAAACATTTGAGGACGTCATCTTGGACTCTGGGAAACACTGATCCACATTTTCAGAAATTTTATAGACCAAACAACTAATCGATTAATTGTTAAAATTGTTGATTAATCAACAGTGAAATTGTTAGT
Organism: Pterois miles; assembly: GCA_947000775.1. Taxonomy (NCBI): domain Eukaryota; kingdom Metazoa; phylum Chordata; class Actinopteri; order Perciformes; family Scorpaenidae; genus Pterois; species Pterois miles. The sequence goes on along the minus strand of CAMQGK010000565.1, from coordinate 11,513,787 downwards.
TGCAGCCACTGAAAATATTAAAAAACATTATTAGTACCTTGTTTCAGTTAACATGCTGCTCTGCTGTATCTGACCCTACCATTCTACTGTCTACTGGATTATTAAACAACAGTCACTTCATAAGCGGAGATGGATTACATAAAAACTTTTAATTTGTGGCTAAGAGAAAAGATTATTATCCACAAGGAAAATTTTGCTTTGCAGAAAGGAAATTACGTAAAATAATCACACATCACACAAGCTTGTCATGAAGGACGATAAATAATGCCCAAACAAAAACTGTCATGGCCGTTTACAGACATGCCCACTTTATGATAGTCCCAGTCAGTCTGGATCAAGTCCTAGTCAAGTCAGCACTCTGACACACTGACAGCTGTTGTTGTCTGCTGGGCTGCAGTTTGCCATGTTTTGATTGGAGCAGATTGTTGATGCTAAAGTCAGAACCTGGGAGGGTTTCTGGACAATATCTGTTATTGTTTTGTGTTATTAACTGATATCCAATAATAAATTTACATTTACATTTACATAAAGCAGCGTATTTGTCCACTCATGGGATAAGAGTATTAAATACTTGACAAATCTGCCTTTCAGGTACATTTTGAACAAATTAAAACTGGGTGATTCATTTGTGATTAATCACACTCAACTATAGACAATCATTAAACATCATCATTAAATAACTGATTGACAGACCTGATAAAAAAAAAAAAGCTCAGGATACTCTTGTTCTATACTCTTCTATATCTTCCACTTATCCAGGGCCAGGTCTCTCTCCCCAGCAACGTTTTCCAAAGGGACCCCGAGGTGTTCCCAGACTAGGCGAGATATATAATCTCTCCAGCTCTCTTACCAGTTAGACATCCCGGAAAACCTCTACAGGGAGGTGTCCAGGAGGATCCTGATCAGCGGGCCACTTTCGACGTGAAGGAGCAGCGGCTCTACTCCAACCTCATTTTGGCCGCTTGTATCTGGAGTCTATTCTATTCGCTCAGTCACCACCTAAAGCTCATGACTATAGGTGAGGGTTGGAACGTAGCTGGACCAGCAAATCAAGAGCTTTCCCTTTTTTGAGGGTGGCTGTGGCTCAGAGGGTAGAGCAGGTCATCTACCGATTGGAAGGTCGGTGGTTTGAACCATGGTCACATGTCGATGTGTTTTTGAGTAAGACATTTAACCCCAAATTCCTCCCAAAGGCATAGCCATCGGTGTGTGAATGAGATGAATGAGCATTTAGAGCCTGATGGGCCTCACATGGCAGCCTCTGCCATCAGTATATGAATGTGTGTGTGAATGAGTGAATGCTGGCATGTAGTGTAAAGCACTGTGAGTGGTCAGACGACTAGAAAAGCACTATCCCTTATCCCTTCTAGCTCAGCTCCCTCTTCACCACAACAGCTTAAATAAACTCTCATATTTTCAGGAAGCCTGTTGATATGTTTAAGGTAATGAATGTTTGGTGCTCTGGATGCTGTGACCTCTGACCCTTCAGGTTTACTCCACAGAGACATGAGGCTCACATTGACTCCGCTGCGATGACGGCCGTTCTGAGTCGACTGCAACAACACGAGGACCTGCAAGAAAATAAAACATACACATGTATCAGCGGCATAATATTTTCAGGCAGGCGGCAGCTAGGGGAAGATTTTTTTTCAGCATTTCTTTAGATTATTTCAGCTGATCTGAGGTCAGGTTCTCTCTGTTCACATGACCCGGCCACTCAAACACATTCAGTTCCTGGAAATAGCAGCTGATCAGATTACTGAAAATAATGAGCTCTGAAACACGAAAACATGTCAGTGAACATTGCTTTGATTTCTTTTTTTTTCCTTAAATTATCTGTGATCAGCAGCTTGTATTAAATCTCTGTCTATCAGTCCCCACATTTATCAAACTTCACTGCGTCGACATGATACAGCTTCAAAGAGTGAAAAAAATAAAAACCAAAAGGACTAAAAGTCCTGGGAACATTTGGTGGACACCCAGCTAAAGAGACCACATTCTGCAAACACTCAACTCTCCAGAACATTTGGCTCCCGGTGTGCGTTGCTGACCTTGGAGTTGAGCGCACACTGCAGCGGTGAGTCTTTAATCTTGTTGAGGATATTGGTGCTCGCTCCGTTCTCCAGCAGCACCTGGATGATTCCCTCGTAGCCCCAGCGGGCCGCCATGTGCAGCGCCGTGTCGCCTTTATCGTTCTGCAGGTCCAGGCGGCACGTTTGGACGTCGTAGTACACCAGCGCCTTCACACACTGACACACAACAAACACATAATGAATGACCTCCATCCCATGAGTTCACAGAGTGCAGCAGGGAGGAAGTTAACATCACCATGGCACCCTCGACAGAAAGCCAATGGGATTGTTCCATTGGGTTTTGGATTATTACGGAAAATAAACTCTGTGGCAAACAAACCTTCATGATATTTACACGTTTTGTTTAGCAAGATAATCTTCACAAATGAACACCACTATTATGATTTTTGAAGGGTAAATGCAATCACCAGAAGTAAACAGCTAATGTGAGGCTATAAACAACTGGTAGAAGGATTAGAGGAAGAAGAGGAAGAAGAAGAAGAAGAAGAAGAAAGGATGTGGGATGGAAAAGTGGTTAGAATAAAGATAAAATGAGTGTTTGACTTACATCCTCGTGTCCGTACATGCAGGCGAGGTGCAGCGGCGTGTTGCCGTTGTTGTCCTGAGCGTCCATGTTGGCCTTGTAGTGCAGCAGCAGCAGCTACAGGACAGAGAGTACAATACTGATTAGTTTTAATGTATGATGTTAGTATTATATAGCATCACTGCCTTTGTATTCTGTTCAGTGGGTGACCTCCTGGTCTGAAAAGTGAGGCCAATGCTTAAGGGTCTTAAACCTGAATTCCTTCTAACAGCCAGCAGGTGGCGACTCCTCTGATTCTCACTTGATTTAACAGCTGTCAGTGTGTCAGTGTGCTGACTTGACTATGACTTGATCCAGACTGACTGGGACGATCATAAAGTGGGCATGTCTGTAAAGGGGAGACTGGTGGGTACCCAGAGAACCCATTTACATTCACATATCTGGGGTCAGAGGTCAAGGGACCCCTTTGAAAATAGCCTTGACAGTTTTTCCTCACCAAAATTTAGCACAAGTTTGGAGCGCTATTTAACCTCCTTTGCCATAAGCCAGTCTGACCTGGTTGGTACTGATGGATTCATTAGGTTTTCTAGTTTCATATGATACCAGTATCTTCAATTTGACAATCTGAAAATCACATGTTGCATTAATGCTTTGAATAAATTAGTGGCGTTTAAACGGAAAGTGTGTGTAATCACCGTGACTCCCTGGTATCCTCGCTGGCAGGCCAGGTGCAGTGGTGCAAGGGCGTGGTAGTCTGTGGCGTTGACCGGCGCTCCTTTACACACCAGCAGGTCGATCAACTGGGCCTGACCTACCACGGACACATGCACACACAAACAAAACCATGTAAACTATCTTCAAAATCAGCGTTAAATCTTATGTTTCATGCTTCTGTGTGTGTGTTAACAGCTGCTCACCGCAGATCGCAGCGATGTGCAGCGGAGTGTAACCTCGGTCGTCTCTGGAGAATGGTGTGACGATGGACGGGTCGTTCAATCGCCTGCGTCGGGAAGTCAAGTTATGTTAGAATGGTAGTTAATGATTCAACAGGTTAATTAGAAAATATAAGAGCAGAACACCAATCTCAGTTACAGGAATGAGAGCTGCATCTGGGAATAAATAAATGAAAAGGCCTTTAATGAATAATTTATCATTGTAAAAGTTTTAATAACAGCATCAGAGAGTAAAACAGCTGTGTGTCAAATGTTGTTCAAGTTCATAACTGTAGTAAAATCACAACCTGCTCAGGTTTCAACCCAGTTCAACCCAGTCTAAATTTCACAAAGTAAATGTGCTGTGTACTGTATGTACAGTGTGTGTATGTGTGTGTGGTTCAAGTGGGAAGTGAAAGAGCAAACAGCTTTTTGTTCCTGATTCGAAGGGCTCTGATGAAACAAAAATACTTGAGTAGAAAAGAAAAGAAAACTCCAGAAGAGTTCCTGGAAAAAAACGACAACTTTGTCTCATTTCCAGTAAAACATGTGACTCTTAAAGGTGCAGTGTGTAGGATCCGGTGGCATCTAGTCATCTAGTTACTGATATTATATTCCATTTCTTCCCAAAATGTTTCACACTAATCCTGTAAAGAAGCTTCATTAGTGCATTTGATTTCCTGTGTGTGTGTGTGTGTGTGTGTGTGTGTGTGTGTGTGTGTGTGTGTGTGTGTGGACACTTACCCAGATAGCTGGAGGTCACAGAGGTCACAGGAGCAGAGAGGATGACACATCCTGTCGTCCTCATTGCTCTCTCCTTCACTCAGCAGATGTTGCACCTCTGCTTCGTTTCCATTGGCTATGTGCTGACAACACGCACACACATATACACACACACACTAATTAATGCAATATGCATTCTCATTAATTGCAAATTGACATCCTTAGAGTGACCCCTAAATCATCTGTAGGACCACAGAGTATGGTCTATAGCAGGGGTGTCATACTCAACATCATCCCAGGTCACATCAGCATCATGGTTCCCCTCAAAGGGACGGTTGTAATTGTAAGACTATATAAATATATCTACTCTTATTCATCATATTACAAAACTGCCTCTGCATTTGATTATTAGTTTTAGTAATAATTTATGTAATAACCAGCTCTGAAAGCAGAAGTCTAGGAAAAATAATTGCAAGCAGAAATATTATACAATTTATTTAAAAACTGAATTCAGTAACAAAAACATATATCAATATATATGCATGTGTGTAGACAAAAATACTGTATGTGGACACACTCACATTTCTATATGTTGTTATAACATAAATCCATGAATTTATGAGATTCAGAAACCCTCATCATTACTCATCTATCAAAGATCAAAATCATTCTCAAGTGAATAATAAAGGTCTTTTTTTACCATCACACAAATATTATCAAACCCAATTTATTCCATTAGCTTAGTGTAACTTTGTGGTGGGAGTTGAGAGGGGCAGAACTCTTGTCCAACAGATCAATGAGCTCTGATCTATCGTTCAGTCTGTGGCGTATAAACTGTTAGTGATCAACAGCTGATCAGCTGAGATCATGTGGTAGATGACAGTGGTGTGACAGTGTTTTACTGCCTCGTAGTAAAGAAGACGTACCGGCTGGTCTCCATTAACCACTAACATGGATTCTCTTTCTGGCTCTCAGGAAATTTCCTTCCCTCTGCAGCAACTTTTCTTTTCTTGGACATTTTGGTACTATGCATATTTTCATATATATATATATTTTTTTTAACCACCCCATCACTCGGCTAGAGCGCCGCTACTAGAAATCGGTGGTGTTGAGACGCTTCAGTGTGCATGTTACAAAATTGAGATGCCTTGTGGGACAAGTAGTTTAAGGACACCGTACTTCTGTAAAGCGGCATAGAATTGTATGATAAACATAACATATTCTTTGCAAGCCGTCACGGGCCACATAAAATGAGAAGCTGGGCTGGTCCGCGGGCCTTGAGTTTGACACATGTGATCTATAGAGAGGCCAAGTCCTGCCTCTTCCATTGGATCCCATGGGACCTTATTTCACAGAAAATATTAACGGTAGTCAACGGAGAGAAACAAATATTTTTTTAATCTTGTTTGAATTGCTCTATGAATCACATATATGATGTTTATAAATTCAAGTCAAGAAAGTCTCAGGGGGCTGCACGGTGGTGCAGCGGTTAGCGCTGTCGCCTCACAGCAAGAGGGTCGCAGGTTCGATTCCGGCTTGGGACTCTTCTGTGTGGAGTTTGCATGTTCTCCCCGTGTAAGCATGGGTGTCCAAAGACATGCTCTTTAGGTTAATTGATGACTCTAAATTGCCCGTAGGTGTGGATGTGAGCGTGAATGGTTGTCTGTCTCTATGTGCCCTGCGATGGACTGGCGACCTGTCCAGGTGAACCTCGCCTTCGCCCAATGACAGATGGGATCGGATCCAGCCCCCCCCGCGACCCCTAACGGGATAAGCGGTTGACGATGAATGGAAGAAAGTCTCAGTTTGTCATAGTATCATTTAGTTTTGTGTGAACCTGCTCAGTGAACTACATCTCTTGTGTCGCACAGTATACGTCACCAATGCTAGCTAGCAAACATAGCTATGTTCCAGTAACAGATGAACTGTTATCTGACCTGATGTGTTTTATCAGTGACTCCTGGTCAGACCTGTAGCTGGTGTGAGTTCACCCCAGTGGGAAAGACACAGACATTGTAGCTTCACTACCACACTGTTGGCTGTGTTGTCTTTATAATGACATATTTTCAGTCTGATACTTCAATAGTTTTACTACAAACTGAGACTATCTGGACTTTAATCTTTTGAACTGACATGGCATGATCTGTGTGATTCGTGGCACAATTCAGAGTCCAAAAAAAATTTGTCTGTTACAGTTGACTACAGTACAAAATAGCATCCCATGGTGGTCCCATGGTGATCCTATGGTGGTCCCATGGTGTTCCCATGGTGCTGGAAGGGGCGGACTTCGGCAACATCGAGGCTCCCCAAAACACCAAACATCTTCATTTAATTTCCATGAGAACAATGTGTTGGCAAAAGGTGCATCCTGAAGGAAGCTTAACATTTACCACGATGCATTGCAACCACAGCTGCATTTGACGTTGCCAGCTTCCCAAATGTGAGTATTTGTTGACTTTCCTCATTTTAAATGTATGTTAAAAATTCTGCGATTAATCACCATCAACTATGGACCATCATTAAACATCTGAATTGTTTGCCCTAGCACTGATGCATTCTGGGATGTAGCAGCCAGCGATTCAGTCTCTTTAGCTCACCTCAAACAGACAGTGGATGGGCGTGGCGGCAGTCTGAGACAGCAGACTCATCCTCTCTTTGAACAACGCCTTGTCATTCAGCCCACCTGAGCCCTGATGGGACACGGAAACATGGACAAACTTCATTCACACGCTGAGAAACAACAAGCTGGGATGGCTGTAATAAAAGTCGTGTTCCTGGTGAACGGGTGTGACTTACAGAGTGAAGCCTCCCCAGGTTGATGTACTCCACCGCCGCCTCGAAGGTGCTCAGACAGTAGCTGAGCTCGTCTTTACTGGAGTGGCTGAAGCAGAAGTTCCTGATGTAGCTCAGGTTGGCCATCCTGATGACAAACCACAGCACCACTACATAGCTAGAAAAATGTAAACCCTCCCACTCTGTTTTTACAGTTTGTATCATTCCTCCGCTCACAGTCCTGGTCAGTGACTCCAGACTTAATAACACCACAACAGCGGATGAGGCGACAGTGTTTGTAGACTCTGTAGGATGGTAATGTGGGCCTGTCCATCCGTCCAGACTGAAATATTTCAACTATTTGATGATCCTTTGACTTTTTCTCCAGCTGCACTAGCAGCTTCAGTTTTTGGGTTTGAGTGAAATGCATCAACAACTATTTGACAGACATTCATGTTCTCCTCAGGATCAATCATAATATCTTTAATGATCCTCTGACCTTTGCTCTAGCACTATCAGCAGGTCAACATTTTAACTTTGTGCAATACTTTGATTTATGATTTTGTAGCTGTGTTAACATTTCGCTCAAAGCGCCACTTGGCCACAGTACAGCCTCACAGAGCTCCTATCACAGCTGTAGACTCTTCTGCTACATCCACACTAAAACGCATACATTTTGCTATGTTTATATCTAGCGTCCTCACTACCCTAAAACGGAGATGTTTGGAAACGCTGCTGACCCTGTTTTAGTTTTAAATCTCTGGGGTTGTGTTTTAGTCTGGACGGACAGTAACGATGGCGCAGATGACCATGTTTGCTTCCTAACTGGGTCTCATCAGTCATCATACGTCCTTCCCTGATTTGTCCCACCCCATCACGGTAACTTTTTCCAGATGAAAACAAACAACATCAGCCTCCACTACCAGTGACATTAAGTATAGAAGCAAAAAAATCAAACTCTGGTGTTTTTTGGACAACATTTTGGACTGAAAATGCTTATTATACAGTATTTAAAATATTTTATTGTTTAAAACAGGCCATTTCAGCAAAATATGACACAAGAATAGAAATAATTTAGTTTTACTTTTGTATGGCACATTGTAAGAGGACGTTTTACTGCCGTCCAGTAGTCGCTTTCAGTCCAAAATGGCGGAAGCGTAGCTCTGCTGCTGGGCACTGATGTTGCAATGGAACGAACGATTGACTTTCACTTCTTGGCAATATATATTCTTTGCCAGTGGTTAAATTCAACATGGATAACGAGTTACAAGCGTTGCTGTCCTCATTGTCTCTGCTAGCAGCTGCTCTGCAGTTAAATTCGGCATTTTATAAAGCTGCTACTGCCTACATACACTGAAGAGAAGCTTTCATTTGAACGCTTTGCATCGATTCCCCTGTCCAGCGCTGCTTCCTGTTTACACCGGCACATGCATACTCAGTGTATATGAAAGGTCATGTGATTTGCATTTTCAGGACTCTAAAATGCTCATCTGGATGGAGACCGGTTTACGAATTAGTGTGGATTTAGCCTCAGTCTTCACTTTCATTGTTTTTCAGCTTCCCTCCACATGACTGATGACAGAGTGGAGTGACACTACTGGACGTTTACATACTCCACACAGCAGCTTGTTTGTTTCGTCCACTCAATCCACAAGGTCAGAGGTCACAGTGAACCCCCCCCCCCACTCCCTGCTCACCAGTTGGGGATTTCCGTCTTCACCAGCAGATAGAGGATGACAGACAGCAGGTCGTCGGCACACACAGCCTCTATACTCACTGCGGAGAGACACACTAAGTCAGGTTTGAAATGCATGGAGATTAAGATAAGATAAGATATAGATAAGATATTCCTTTATTAGTCCCACAGTGGAGAAATTCACATTATCCATACATTTAGTTCAAATTGTGATTATTAGCAGCATTACAATATTAGAATACATTTTAAAATATAGAATGACTCCCATGCACAAACATTACAACACTGCAGGGTGGTTTGCGCACACAGTTCATCAAGATTATACTTTTTGACGAGAGGCATCCCAGCATGAAAAGATGGTTCACAGGAAACAAGCAAACTGCTTCAAATTTCTGCTCCAGCACACAGACTACAGAACAAACCGGCTTTATTTATTTACTGTATATGGGTACAGCTGCCGCTCCAAATTACAATACAGCAACACTAGTGAGCCAAATGATTCAAGTCTTGAATAATGACAGCATTTTCATTTCACTTTTCTGCTTTACATACAAAGTAATGGCCAAAATTCAGCATTTTTCTTGTATTTATGAGGACTTGGTATTGAGAAATCCAAACGTCATGGAAAGTAATCTAGTTATGTTACTTTAATGTTGGATACTTGCATTAGGTTACTGATTGCATTTAACAGTTAATTGCAGAGCTCAACAAATGAGTCCTAAAATCCAGAAATGAGTCAGCATTTTAGCACTTCCTGCTCTCTCATCTGAAAGTCAGTGGGTTTTAGTTACTGTACATGAAACAGCATTGTTTCATGTACAGTACTGTACATTCATTCACACTTCAAAAATCATAAAAGTGGTGTTCATTTGTGGAGATTATCTTGAACAAAACATATGTCCTCCCTGGAGCACTATATAAGAACTGGAAGTAAAATGCCATGTCAGGCTAATAAATCTAGCAACTCACTTGAAATTTTTTTTAAAAACATCCTTTTTTCCCGGAGCTGATGATGGAAATAGTGACTAGTAATAAGCAGTAACTTGTGCTGTTTTTAAATGTGCTCTATAAATAAACTAATCTTGAGGAAATGGTGGTGGATGGAGACAAAGTTTATGAGCTAAAGTGAGCATTTCATTTATCCTGAAAACAGGAGTTCAGTTGGGTGGCGTTAAAGGATGTGGGCAAAACTCCAACTATGTGTTGCACAGTTTGCTGCAAGTTTGAGAGCAAGGCGGATAAAACATGACAGTTAACTTCAGTCTTTGTTGATATTTGATAACCCCTAGTAAATAAAACAATTTGCATTTTGGACTGGAATTGTATTGGACTACACTTTAAAGTAATGCTCCCAACCCTGTGTGCAACACACAAACACATGAAGTCCTGACGCTGGCGGACACTCTTCCTCTGTCCACACCAAATCACTAAATTGGTCATTCAACAAACATTAATTAGGAGCGGATCGTATCGTGCCGCAGGCGGACAGCGGCGGGTGTTGTGGGCCAATTAACTTAGATTCCCAAAGCAAACAGGACAAATACGTTAAAGGCTGACAGAGCAAGTATTGTCTTGCGCGCTGATCGGATTACAGATGGTGAGAGGACGTTCAGAGATCACGGAGAGTTCAGTCTGCCAGTCCACAGAGGGGAACCAGAAATATACACCAATCAGCCATAACATTATCACCCAGTAGTCATAATGTCAAGTGAATAACATTGATAATCTCGTTACAATGGCACCTGGCAGTAGGTGGTAGGCGGAGGCAGTGTGATGCTATGCAAATGTAGGTATTTATCAAAGGACTGATTGCGTTAAATGCGTTAAAGAAATTAGTGGTGTTAAAACAAATTTGAGTTAACACCTTATTAAAGCGTTACCTGTGACATCCCTAAAATATATAAACAAATTTGCATAAAGCAGCATATTTGTCCACTCCCATGTTGAGAAGAGTATTAAACACTGGACAAATCTCCCTTTAAGGTACATTTTGAACATATTAAAAAAATGTGCTATTAATCGTGATTTAATATTTTAGTTGATTGACAGCCCTAATTTAAATGCATGTATGCATTGTCCATAGGTAATCATGATTCCTCAGGTTTTCTAGTTTTAAATTATCCGCTGAGTTATAGACATCTCTATCCCAATGTAAGTCTATGGGAAAAAGTCGGGCACCATGGCGTGACATGATGACACAGAAGTTGTTGGAATCAATGACTGGCGCTCTTCTGGGCTTCGCTGTGGTCAAATCAAGACAGCTGAGGACATCACCTTGGATTCTGGGAAACACTGATGAACATTTTTCACTATTTTCTGACATTTTATAGACTAAACAACTAACCGATTAATAGAGAAAATAATCGTTAGTTGCAGCTCTGATTCAGAGCCTGGAAACACTAAAAACATGAGCCTATCTCTACACTCTCAGCTTCAGGGTGGGTTTCAAAGATTTTTTTCATGGTTTAAATGTCTTTTAGCAGAGGGACCAAGTGTGCACACATCCAGGGAAAAATACTCAAGACAAATACTTAACTGCACAGACAAAGGAAGTCTGCGCACTGTTAGGCTCCAAATAAATAGTTTATTTCTCTTTTAAAAAGACAATGTTTCGATCTACAAGAGCTTCCTTGGTTCCCTCCTTCATCTTCTTCCTCATCCGAGGACCTTGTAAATCAAAGTGTTGCCTCGAAAATACAAAGAGAAACTAATTATTTATTTAAATTGGGCGGTAACCCCCCCCTCCCTCCCTCCTCCACCCCCTCTCCCCTTTGGGGGCCGGGGGGGGCGGGAGCCGATCCCACCTGGCATTGGGCGAAGGCAGGGTACACCCTGGACAGGTCGCCACCCCACCGCAGGGCACATAGAAACAGACAACATATAGACAGACAACCATTCACGCTCACATCCACACCTACGGGCAAATTTAGAGTAATCAATTAACCTAAACAGCATGTCTTTGGATGGTGGGAGGAAGCGAGTACCCGGAGAAAACCCACCCTTACACGGGGAGAACATGTAAACTCCACACAGAAGAGCCGCAAGCTGGAATTAAACCCGCCCCCCCCTTGCTGGGGGGCGACAGCGCTAACCACTACACCACCATGCAGCCCATGGCTGTAAATCGATTAAATTAATTAATCACAAACTAATGGCTTTTTTTTTTTTTTTTATCTGACTGGTGGGTACCCATAGAACCCCATTGTCATTCACATATTTTAAGGTCAGAGGTCAACGGACCCCTTTGAAAACGGCCATGCCAGTTTTTCCTCACCAAAATTTAGCCAAAGTTATTTAACCTCCTTCTGGACAAGCTGATCTTCTAATTTCATATGATGCCAGTATCTTCACTCTAGATTTAAAACTGAGCTGCTAAAACCTCTGAAAGATCAGCAACCCGTCTCATTTTGAAGAGGTTAATTAAAAATCCTAAGTTGCGTTTATGCGTTAAAGAAATTAGTGCCGTTTAAAAAAATTTGCGTTACCTTTAACAGCCCTAAAAATATAATAGTAAGCAGAGCCGCTCTCAGCTTCTGTATAAAACTACTATAATCGGCGTAGAAATTAAGTTCCAGTGTTCAGATTCATTCATGTCAACTTTGTAATCTCAACCACAGTAATCAGCTTAACATAAGGAGTGTTATTGTTCTGATGCTGGGATGGAGCTCAGAGAACATACCGGTGGCTCTGGGCGTCTGGGTGGCAGTCAGGGCGACTCGGCGCAGGCAGAGCAGTTTGAGGAGGGGGGAGGTCTGCTGGTTGAGCTGACTCAGCTCTCGCTTTGCCCGAGACAAGTTTATACTGCAGAAACACAACAGCAGCAAAAATACACAACAGCTCTTCAGTGTAGAGATATACTGTATACAGACACACTGAGCAGAGTTAAACATGTCACTGAGGTTTTCTTTGACTTTATATTATTTATTTTTTTTCGTTTTTCTTTACCCCACTCATAAAAATACTGCTTTTGTATTTACATATGATTATTATATTATGACATGTTCTTTGTCTTATTAATTTCTACTGAAAGATTAAATGAGTTTGTATCTTGGGGAACAAAGTACATGTTTATGGAGTGGTCTACTGGGGCAGCAGTATCTCAGCTGTGGACAGCAAAAAACTTCATAAGGTGATCAGGAAGGCCAGCTCTGTCATGGGATGCCCCCTGGACCCAGTGGAGGTGGTAGGGGAGAGGAGGATGAAGGCTAAGCTGTCATCCATGATGGGGAATGACTCCCATGCAGGACACTATCGCTGCTCCGGAGAGCTCCGTCAGCGACAGACTACTCCGCCTGAAGTGTGTGAAGGAGGTGCTATCACAGGTCCTTCCTTCCTGTAACTGTCAGACACCACAACCAGCACTGCTCCCAGTAGACCACATACTCACCAATAACTCACAATAACTGTACTGTACATCGACTGTGTAATATCAGTACTACAACGTATTACATGCAATACTCTCAGGTGAAATTTCATTACAATAACTGTGCAATAGCTATTTTTCCACTATGCAATTGTGTTAAAAGTCTGTTTATTGTCAATACTGTATATATTGTTCCTATTTTTAATATTTCCCCTTGTTTATGTTGTTCCTAACTTTGTAACATATTTTTTTTTGTTATTTATCTATTTTTGATTATACAAAACTCACATCAGTGTGACTGTTTGTCTTCTGGATTTGATATGACTCATCAATGCAGCGCTTCTTGGTGGATGCATAGAAGATTTCAGACATCTTGTACACTGGTGCAGCACCACACCACCTTCATATGGTCAACACTAGTCCATAAACAGATGATGCACAAACATACTGAACTGACCTGAACTCAGGTTTCACTCCCAGCTCCTTCTGCTGCAGCTCCTGCAGACTTCTGGTGGTTTTGTTGAAGGCAGCGTCCTGAGGAGACACAAGAGCATCGACATGAAAACACTTCGAGTATGTCAGCATCCATCTTCACTGCATCTCTGATCCATTAAACCTCTGAGACCGGAAGACAATGATGGACTCGTTGATGTTTTCGGTCCAAAATGGCAGCAGCGCTACCGCAGTGCTTTGCTGCCGTTGCTTCTATACTCTTTGATTCTGTCTGCCAGAGAAAACTCAAACATACCTGGCTGGCTTCAAGCGTTCCCACGAAGTTAAATATTAAGTCATGGATACCATGATGAACATACATCTGGGATGAGAAGAAAAACATTTGAGTTTACACAACAGCTGTTGCCAATCAACAGATTCATTAGCAAGCATCACTTAGCAGGCTGATTTGACCACAAAGGAAGTATTAAAGGAACATTTTAGCATATCAGACTGATATAAATACTAGAAATACTAATACTAATACTACTAGGTTCAATGAGCTTGTCTGCTTTGGACTTTATATAAAGGGCCATTCAGATTAGAGCTGCAACGATTAATCAATTAGTTGTCAACTATCAGTTTGAATAATTCCTTAAGAAGAAAAAGTCTAAACCTTCTGACTGGAGCTTCTTAAATGTGAATATTTTTCCTCTATGACAGTAAACTGAATATCTTATAAAGATGATTATAAATGGGGCGACTGTGGCTCAGAGGGTACAGCAGGTCGTCCACCAATCGGAAGGAAGCGCTGGTTCGATCTCTGGCTGCTCCGGTCTGGTTGCTCCCGAAGGCAGAGCAGGTATAGTGAATGAGATGAATGAGCATTTAAATCAGATCCTGATGGGCAAAGTTGGCACCTTAGCAGCCTCTGCCATCAGTGTGTGAATGGGGGAATGCTGTAGTGTAAAGCGCTTTGAGTGGTCGGATGACTAGAAACGTGCTGTATAAATGCAAGTCCACTCAAATATAAAGAGAACTGGATATGGCGTTGGAGGCGGGGCTCATTCCTATGAAAGTTGCTCAGTGATCTTCTGCATCCATTGGGCATCCGCTCGGTCACATGACTCAGTCATGGGGTCCTAATGTCAGATTCTCATGAATGGAGGAAGGGAAATAACTCTGGATTCAGCTATTAGTGTGTTTTACAATGTTTAAGACTTAATAATTTAAGTAAGGGCAATTAGAGTGTTTATAGTGGGACGTTGATTTATCTCAATAAACTATCCGCTGAGTTACAAACTCTCAGGTGCTCAGTCTCTTTCCCAGTGTAAAGTCTATGGGAAAAAGCAGTTTGGGCCCAATGGCATGACGCGATAACACAGAAGTTGTAGTGACAAACATTGGAATCAATGACCGGCGCTCTTCCTGGCTTGGTTGTGGTCAGATCAAGACAGTTGAGGACAACATCCTGGATTTTGGTACTTGAACTCTTTCACTTGGAGATTGTTGTTGACCTTAATCAGTTTTCCCTTGTGTTATTTATTAGTTGTGATGCAGCTGGAAGTACTTCGTCGCTGTCAGTCACAGATTCACTGATTAGTTGGATTACAGTTCTTTAATGAGCTTTCATTTTCAAATCATTCACAATTCTAATAAATGCATTTTGTAACTACATTTATTCAATCCATCATAATTACTGATTGAAACTAGTCACAACCGATGTTTCCTTATTTTCAAACAGCCGTTGTTAAGGTAAAAATAAAAATGTAGTGGAAGTGGCAAGATGGAATGAAGCTGTGCAATCAAATATGTTTGTAATGTTTGAGCCTGTCGCACCGCATGGGTTCGTATATGGTCTACTCATTTAAAATTAAAGTCAAGAGTGAAGGACTTCGGTTTACATAGAAATATTTACATTGTTCCATGAAACGTGCTTCAGAAATAAACTTCAACTTTAACCTATAAACACATGCGTCCTCACTGAAACTAGAGAGGGTGAAGTTGATATGTAATAATTCCTGGTAGTGATGTTACCTCTACCGCCTGTTTGAGGAGTGTCATCTGAAGCTCCTGCTTCGCCAGAAGTTTCTGTAAAAAAGAGAAGAAATCCATTTATCAGAGCAGTAAATGCAGAGAAATGTGTTAGTCACTGCTCAGGATGTGAAGCAACTCCTCCTGTTACTGTGATCAGGCAGAAAACAGACAGAAGATCATATTAAAGGCCTAACAGGACATTCTGGTGTACTGAGGCGTCATGACTGATCTGCATCATTGTGCAACAGTTCAGGGGTCAGATCGTCACAGTTCATGGGGGTCCTTTATGCCTCTTTCACACATAGTTTCTGGTAAATTACTGGGACAAACTTTTAGGCACCGTGAGTGATTCGTAGGGCTGTGCTTGTCCAAAGAAATTCTTAGTTGACTGATGCCGAAAAATGTAATTGGTGTGGTGAATTTGGGGTGACACTCGTACAATTCTGTTAACTAATCGACAAATCTGTGAAACTGAGTTTCTCCACACAAGAATCACACAAAAGCACCACTTTCAGGCTACATCCACACCAGTATGATTTTGTTTTAAAACATCTGTCCAGACGAGTATTTTAGTGTCGTTTCAGAATAATCTCTCTCCATGCTACCATGCCTGAAAACGCATATTACTTGACCACTCCTGTACACTGGGCATGCACATGCCGGTGTAAACAGCAAGCAGCACTGGTCACACAGGAACTGCGCTTGAATGAATCAAAGTGCTTGAATAATAGCTTGCCTCCTTTGCATTTAGGCAGTAAATAAGTTATAAAATGCAGAATTTAACTGCACAACTTGAATCGAAGGCAACTGGACTTAGATTTGTCTCTGAAGACATTTCGCTCCTTATCCAAGTGGCTTCATGAGTTTGAACGCTGCAGTCTGACTAGTCCCCACTAGTCTGACTTTGTTATCTCTGATAAGTCATTCAGCATAAAAAACGACTAATTGGCTAAAGAAATCTCAGTCCACTAAGACCAAAATGACATTAGCTGACTAACAGACTAAGAGGGGGCAGCCCTAGTGATTTTCACAATTAAAACATGAACTACATTCAGAAACATTTCCATCTTATGCCTTTTCATACATGCCATCGTGATGCTGGAATAGATGGGACAGTCCAGCAGACGGTGGTAATGCAACATGGATGCCACCCACTATAAGACTCAGCAGAAGAAGAGGAAGATGGGGTGAGGCCAGACGAACGTGTACGCAGTGGAAGACGTCTTTTATTATTTTCAGGAGCTGTTTTTGTCTGGTGCCAATGTTCTTATACATATTTGTTATTTCTTAATATCTTCTGACCATAACTAATGATGCATGGAACTGTAAGCTGGCAGAGAGAATTTCAAGATTTATCACCAGCAAGTTGTCCTCAAATGGTCATCAGTGTGCAAATATCAGCAATAATGTTTCACACCCAAACTCACGCAAACTCAGCATGTGATGGACAACACTGTGTGACGGTTAATAACTTCCATTCATTTGTGATGTCAGTGCTCAGGCTGCTAACAACAACGAACAGTAAGTCTATCTTAAGGTATCTCTTTAATGCTCTTTCAATGGAAGTAATGGGGGACAAAATCTAAACTTCTTGTTCTTTTGTGCAAAAATGTATTTAAAAGTTTATCTGATGCTAACACGATGCTTTAGCAGTTAGATAAATCAAGTGGATGTCTTCTAAAGTTCTTTCAAGTATAAAATCCACTTGTGTTTCCCTGTTAAAGGTGCAGTCTATGGATCATTAAAAAAAGAGGCTGTAACTTTGAAGATATCCACTTGATTTGATTGTGGATTTTGTCGTTCATCACTTACATTGAAAGTGCATTATGTGTATACTAGCGCTGTTAAAGTTAATGCAATAATAACTTCATTTTAATGCCACTGATTTCTTTCATGCATTAATGATTTTTAGGTTGTAGCGGCTCAGTTTTAAAGCTAGAGTGAAGATACTGGTATCATATGAAACTAGAAAACCTAAAGAATCCACTGGTACCAACCAGGTCAGACTAGCTTTGGATCAAGTCATAGTCAAGTCAGCACTCTGACACACTGACAGCTGTTGTTGCCTGTTGGGCTGCAGTTTGCCGTGTTCGGATTGGAGCAGATTGTTGATGCTAAAGTCAGAACCTGGGAGGGTTTCTGGACAATATCTGTCATTGATTTGTGTTGATAATTGATGTCCAATAATAAATACATACATACATACATTTGCATAAAGCAGCATATTTGTCTCCTCCCATGTTGATAAGAGTATTAATACTTGACAAATCTTCCGTTAAAAGGTACATTTTTAACAGATAAAACTGCATGATTCATTTGCGATTAATCGCGATTTAATATTTTAATCGGGTGACAGCACTACTTTGTAGGATTATTATGGTTTGTGATGGTTTATAATTTTGGTATTGGTCAGTGTTTGTAATGTTATATAATGCAATATTATATATATATTTCTTCGCGACAAGCTAGTCTGACCTGATTTGTACTGATAGATTCATCAGGTTTTCTAGTTTCATATGATACCAGTATCTTCACTCTAGCTTTAAAACTGAGAACCTAAAAATCACAAGTTGCTGAAAGTCGTTATAGAAGTTAGTGACGTTTAAATGAATTTGAGTTATCACGTTAAGTTTTACAGCCCTGATAAAAACGCTCATTCAGGGCTGTTACACTATCAAAAGCTCCAGAGCAGCAACTGAGATTGTTTTTGTCACCTGCAGCTCTGTAGGTCCAGAATAAACTTTCAATCCCAGTTGTAATGAATGGGAACCAGTAAGAGATTATGAAAGATCGTTTGAAGTGGGACAAGTCCCGTCTGTCTATTATGTCATATTCAACGTGGAAATGTGAGATTCCAAGAAAAATCCTGCCACTGAATAGAGAGCGAGTCTACATCTCTAAACCCGATACCCCCCATTATCTCCATCAGCTGGTGCTGCAGGTTCAGGTTCTACTCACCAGACGAGAGTCTCTCAGCAGACACTGAAGACATTTAGTGTAAAGACCGTTCACTGAGTCCTGAGTGGAGAGAGGACAGATGGGCTGTCAGTATATCTGTAATAAACCTTTTCATGTAAAAGTCAAATTGCAGTATTCTTCAGGTTATAATTACTGTTACAGGAAAAATAAAATGAGATTTTCTCCACTTTGTGGAGCTGTCAGACATTTCAAATGTTTAATGCTCAACCACAAAAGCTGAACTTTAATTTTTTAAATAAAATTTCCTCCAAATAAGTCCTGCATGATTAGACTAATATCTAAAAAACAAAGATGAAAAAGAAAATGCTGCAGAAAGGTAAGCGATTAAAAAGAATAGCCGAGGGAATGAAGAAGGGAAGAAAAAGAAGAGGTGTGGAAAAGGAAAGAAGTGTCAGAAGGAAAGAGGACAAAGAAGAAGACAGAAGAAGGATAAGGAAAAAAAAAGGAAAAGAAGAGGCAGAAGAGGAAGGAAGAGTGTTTAGTCCTACTATGTGGTGTCGGAGTCCCTTCCTCTCCTGCTCTCTGAAGGCCTGACAGAAACCTTGGATGAATTTGTCCAGTTTCTGGGCGTGGCGGCCCAGGAACTCCCTGACGTCCTCCAGGCTCTTCAGGCAGTAGGGGGGCGGCGGGCCCAGCTCGGCCGCACTCGGGTCCACCTCGACGGGCCTGGAGATGCACAGGATGCTGTAGCTCTGCTCCTGGTCATTGTAGAAGGTTTCCTCAAACAGGATGGGGACCGACGAGGGAGCCGGGAAGCCGGACCCCAGCAGGACCTGCCTGTCCTGGATCCTGACCTCCTGAACACACAACACGACCAACACCTCTGGTTAGCAGGTACACACAGTATTTAATACAAAAGGTTGAGTTCCCAAATCAGGATTATTGCATATTGAAAGTATTTCAATGTTTTAAAAAGGATAACCTGGTGTTTTACTATATTCTTCTGTTGGTCAACAAATGACAAGACGGGCTGCGATTGGAAAGTCAAAAAATTGTCTTTTCTTGACCACTTTTCCTTTACCTCGAAGGCAAATGTCATGAGGTCAAGGAAAGGAGAATTCATAAAGACTTAAGAAAAGACAACTGTGGTGTTAAAATGGCAGTAGGCAGATTTTTTGAAATCACTGGACAAGAAAAACACAATAACCTTTCAGCATATTGTGACTCAGGTGCTCTGAGAGAAAACTAGACTTCTGCACCTCCTCATGGCTGTTTACAGGCTTTGAAAAAATCTATGACAGGAGACTTTAGCCAATCATGGGTCATTTCAGAGAAAGAGCGTTCCTATTGGCTGTGCTCCAGCTGGTGGGCAGTGCTTAGTATTTCCTCAACTTGATCTCAACATGGCTGCTGGGTCACAAACGTTCTCATTTTACAGCTAAACAGTAACTACAAGATGTTTCTGAGGAGAGAAATAGTCATTACAGTAAGAGAATATTGATTCATATTAGATCAGTTTGATCAGAGCTCAGTGTGACTGACAGCTACTCAGAGAGGGTAGACTCCAGATCAGATCTGATTGGTTGTTTTCCTCCAGTCTGTGAAATCTTGCAGATGCCGTAATGAGCACCAGAGGACACAGAGGAACATTACCAACTTAGAGCCTCTCTTTTTAAAACTAGCGTCTGAAGTTATGGCTGGACCACTGTGTCACATGTTTAATCCGATTAATTAAAACCTTGTCATCAAACGGATTGGAAATCTGCCTCTGTTATTCCCTCTATGTATTCTAAATATCTACAGACGTATCTCTAGTATTATCCATTAAATATTAACCATTAACAAACAAATATCTATCCAAATAATGTTTATAGATGGTTTAAAAAACAGTTATTAACCATTAACAGTGTTACAAATATCTATCTAAATGTTTATAGATGGTTTACAAAGCAATTACTAATCATTAACAAAGTGTTGCAATATCTATCTAAATAATGTTTATAGATGCTTATAAAACTGAAAAGCTCACTAACAAAACATATACAAATATAAGTTTCACAAACAATTTCTTTAAGGCTTACAGCTAATTTTGGAATAATTAATAAATACTTAAAATACAGTACATCCAATGTTACATGTGCAACAATAAATTGTTAAAATAACATAAATTCTAGCATTACTCAGAAATATTTAACATTATTATTATTTCATTGTTTATGAAGACATTTGCCCAATGTCAGCTGACAATCTGCGCATTTTTCTCAGAGTTTACAGTGTCTCTGATGGAGCTGGTGTTGATGAAAATGAAGAGAGAACAACCTTTCCATCCACGGTCTGGTATCCGTCCTCCACCGGCTGCAGGACATAGCTGTCAAACTGAGAGTCTGAAAAGCTGCTGACGGTCAGACTTCCACAACAAGGCACCAGGACCTGCAGGTGGGACACAAAATGATTTACCTCAAATACTGGAAGTTTATTTTTGTTCAAACGTGAGAATATCAGATAGTGAAGCTGCCTTTTTTACAACATGCTAACAGCAGAAGAAACTGACAGATGGTGTTAGCGGGAGGAAGAGTGTGAGAGACGACATCAGGCCTGACTTCAACATTGCTTTATTAACTCTGTAAAACTGAATGTAACAAATAAATACATAGATGTAAATCGTACACCAGCAACTTGATAAGCGATCTTTAAAATAAGATTAAAATCCTTTTAATGCAGCAACAAATTGCTCAAACCTTCAATGGGAATTAAAATTCCAGTCTATAAAGTATTTAGCATATAAACAGAACAAAATTTGATAGATCCCATTGTCACTGATATCCAATCCATCTGGTACCAGTACTGGTGCATCCCTATCTTCACTGAGTGATTTTCCAGGTCAGCAGTCTGCTGTGAAATGCGTATTAGAAGCTGTAATCCAGTTAGATGCATTTTTGCGTGTTGTGCTGATGTTTTGACAGCGTTCAGATCATCTGAGTTTCCAGAATCCAGATGAGTCAGAGCTGCTGCTGGCCGACATTCAGACATCTGATCCTCATATGATGACATGTATTAGAGAGCAGCTATGCGGTTGTTTTGGTCATTTTATATATGCAGATTTTCACAGTGGCTGCATTTTCTGTCTGACTGAGCTGATTGAGAAAAATTGTTTATCAATCAAGCACACTATGAACCCCTAACAAACTTAAATAAATCTAAAACTACCCATTAGTTTGTGGACTGCAGTTTTGAAACCTCAAGTTCGGCATTTTGGCTGTCGACATCTAGATTTTTGGCCACCGTCATCTTGGTATTTGGCTGCCACCATCTTGGTTTTTGGCCGTTGCCATGTTGTTTTTTTTGCAACCAGAATCTACGCATATAACCACAGACTGTATATACTAAGTGGAAGTAGTCACTGCGACATCACCCATTAGTTTGTGGACTGCGGTTTTCAAGCCTCAAGTTCAACATTTTGGCAGTGTCCACCTTTTGGTTGTCGCCATCTTGGTATTCACCCGTCGGCATCTTTGTATTTGCCCATCGCCATCTTGGTTTTTGGCCATAACCATCTTGTTTTGTGGCCGTAACCTACTTAGTTTTTGCCCGTTGCTACCTCGGTTTTTTGCAACCAGAAGTGTCACGAGAGGGTGGAGCTAAGTACTACCGACTGATGGGTAAGACGTTTTTAGGCACCCAAAATGTTACATGAATGGAAAACACATTGTAAAAGAGTTAAAGTTCCATGACGAAAACACGGACAACTCCCAGACCGGACAACACCATGGTGGCAACCTGTCAATCACAAGGTAGTCCCGCCCTAAAGCATCCCCTTCTTTATGTTTTTTATTTTATTTGACTCTAAATGGGCCCATAACTTACTAAATGAAATCATGCTATTACATTATAATGCTTATACAATCAGACTTCTTTTAACAACCAGAGGAGTCGCCCCCCTGCTGGCCATGAGAAAGAATGCAGGTTTAAAGCACTTCAGCATCGGCCTCACTTCTCAGAAACTGAGGTTCCTGCCTGATATAAACTGAGAAATGCATTGAGAGGGAAAATGTGGGCAGAGAGAGGAGGAAGCAGCTGAGAGAGTGTTGAAACCACAACAAAAAAACTTGTAGAAGTGACGGCCCTCAAGAGAGGAAGTGGTCTGACAGTTACATGTGTAGTTTCACTATCAAAATAAATCGCCTCTGTCTCCTGATCGGACACAGTAAGGAGTCTGAACCAGACTAGTGGGCTGAAAACAGACAGAAAGAGATGGCTTGTCTCAACTGCAGCTGGTTTAACTGGTTTAAATGGGAAAGTCTACCAACCGAGGTCTGTGGAAGTCCAGACCCTATGGTTTTGCAATTTTAAGCAATATATACAGCAGATTTAGTGATGAACATGCCTTTAACCAGAGAGGAGGAGGTGATGGGTGGAATCAGACTGCTTGCTAGAAGAGAAATATTTGTGGTCTATTCACATCTGCAGTGTCCCAGCTTCTATTGTACTGCTGCACTTTCTCTCTGCAGTGTTTCCTCTTTTATTTCAGTGGTCAAACACATTTCAACCTCTGCTGGCAGCAAAACAACACTGTTCTCATTTTAGATATGAAGCTTTTAGATTATTTTTGTTTTCCTTAATTCAGAGGTTCCCAGCTCTAGTTGTCGAAACCCCTCTGGAATCCCATCTTCGCCAAAATATTTTAAATGCATGTACTTGTATATGTATTTTTACATTTATTTAATTATTTCTGCACAATTTTCTCTTTGCATTTCAAATTTTTTCCCCAAACTAATTTATTTCTGTATTCTTTTTTTGTAGTGCTGAACGAGGCTAAAGACTGTAAGGTTAGTTTTTATTATCACACTGTTTCCAGCGAGATATTAATGAGTTTATATGGTGACGTTGCGGTCGTAAATATTACTGTTGCTGTGCTAGAAACAACATTTAGCCTAGTTATATTGTAAATATTCAATTCTAATCCCGCTGTGAATTAAAGACAACCAGGCTGACATAAGTAAAGCTAATATAAACACTTTAATATTTGCTTATATATCTAAAGTCATATTGTCGCAGTAGTGAAGAATATGGCACATCGCAGACTTTCCTCATACTGTGCAGGCCTATTTCTTTATACATTTCCTTTTACATTGCTTCATGCAAAATGAAAAATAAATAAATTAAACCAGAGTACAATGTGAAAATAAATAAATAAATGTAAAAACTAATTAAAAAAATACATACATAGCTAAATAAAAGGGTAAATAAAAGGGAATTAAAACAAAGATAAATTAATAATGAAGCAACTTGAAACAGCAATATCAATTTATGTCACATTTTATCAATCAGTTAAAAGCTACATTTATTTTCAACACTACTTTTGCTAAATTTTGTGACATATTTATTTATTTATCTTGCCATTTATCTATTTATTTATTTATTCATTTATTTTTGTTTTTGGCAGGTTCAATCTCCCATACATGACTGTCCATATGAGACACAAACACAGCAGTCGTTACCAGGAAACACTAAACCACCACAAACAAGCTCCAAAAGCACAGTGGCATCACAGTGAGCAGTTCGTCATTACTAAGAAGCCGGTCTAATAAATCAAGTCTGGATGGATGGTCACAGTCATATGATGAAATCCAGAAGACTGAGGGATGACTCGTCAAGCTGGGAACAAAGTTTAAAGACTGAATTTGACCTGGACTGGACACCCGACACATGATGAACATCTCCCTACACTTTAGTCTTGGCAGCACAACTGGACAACAGGTAGACTCTGATTGGAGGAAACACCTCCACCAACACAGACATTCACCACAGAGATGTCTTGGTAAGTTAGACTGCAATCCAGGCAGCAGTTGCTCAGGGAGAGAAGACTATAAACTGAGGAGAGGTGGACTTCAGGTGG
This sequence comes from Pterois miles, assembly GCA_947000775.1. Classification (NCBI taxonomy): domain Eukaryota; kingdom Metazoa; phylum Chordata; class Actinopteri; order Perciformes; family Scorpaenidae; genus Pterois; species Pterois miles. The sequence goes on along the minus strand of CAMQGK010000565.1, from coordinate 11,489,401 downwards.
ACTGTGGCTCACCACTAAAACCCCATGAAGTGGATTATTCTATTAACTAATCCCACAACTCTGACATTTGCTTGTTGTCTTTGTTTGTTTGTCCAACTTGGCCCAACCACAGTCAACTCATAATCAGCTTAACAACTGTTTTGCGAGTTCCCACCATTTCCAAAACTCAATGTGATTTTGTTTATAAGCCCTGGCCTGTTTAGTTTGAGTCCACTAATACCCAAACACAAATGTGCAGCCCTATAAAGCAACCAAGTTTAAACGCACTAAATGCTTAATCCGACCAGTTTTTGTCTTTTTAGGGGGGTACAGGGGGTCTTTAGGGGGAGCTCAATAGATGTCACATAGACGTGGTGGACATCATCTGAAAGCTGGAAAGTTAGTCTAGTCATAAATCAGAAATAAACATTAATTAATGAGTTAATCAATTAACTAATTTAAATAAATTGTGACAGTGTAGAAGGCCGTAGAACGTGTGTCAAAGTTGAGGTCCGTGGGCCAAATTAGGCCCGGCAGCTCATTTTCTGTGGCTCGCAAGGGCTTGCAAAGAATATATTATGTTTATCATACAATTCTACAGAAGTACAGTGTCCTTAAACTACATGTCCCACAATGCATCTTGATTTTGTTACATGTGCACTGAAGCATCTCAATATCATTGGCAGCGGCGCTCTAGCCGAGTGATGGGGTCATAAAAATAATATGAATAGAACCAAAATGTCCGAGAAAAGAAAAGTTGATGCAGCAGGAAGGAAATTTCCTGAGAGCCAGAAAGAGAATCCATGTTAGTGGTTGATGGAGACCAGCCGGTATGTCTTCTTTACTACGAGGCAGTAAAACACTGTCACACCACTGTCATCTACCACATGATCTCAGCTGATCAGCTGTTGATCACTAACAGTTTATACGCCACAGACGTTAGATCAGAGCTCATTGATCTGTTGGACTAGAGTTCAGCCCCTCTCAACTCCCACCACAAAGTTAAACTAAGCTAATGGAATAAATTGGGTTCGATAATATTTGTGTGATGGTAAAAAAAAAAAGACCTTTATTATTCACTTGAGGATTATTTTTGATCTTTGATGGATGAATAATGATGAGGGTTTCTGAATCTCATAAATTCATGGATTTATGTTATAATAACATATAAATGGGTGTGTCCACATACAGTATTTTTGTGTCTACCTACATCAATATATTATCATAAGCGTGTGTGTTTGTTATTGAATTAATTTTTTAAATAAATTGTACAATATTTCTGCTTGCAGTTATTTTTCCTAGACTTCTGCTTTCAGAGCTAGTTATTAACTAGATTATTACTAAAACTAATAATAATCAAATGCAGAGGCAGTTTTGTAATATGATCAAGAGTAGATATGTTTATATAGTCTTACAGTAACAACCGTCCCTTTGAGGGGAACCATGGGACGCATATGATCTATTATGTCTCATGAGTTGTTGCAGCCATTTTTGGGTTGATGTGTTACATAGATTTGGTACTTTGGTGGTATCCATCTGACAAATACTCAGATAACAGGTGTGACTCACGATGCCGTGGAGCTCTGCCACTCGACTGCAGAGGTCCGGTCTCTGCTTCTCCAACGCCAAGTAGAACTGATTCCTCAGGATGTTCTCATCATATACAGCCATAAGGAGCTGGAGGTCTGGATCCTGGAGAGGATAACGGAAGGAACTGATTAACGTGGTCAAACAAAAGGTGCTGCTTGGTCAGAGGCCATTTAAAGGGGACATGTCATGAGAAATTCACTTTTTCAGTGATTGGGTCAGGGTATCTGGAGTGCCCAACAACCTACAAACTGTGAAATAAGACAACCCAGTCAGTTTATTGTGGGCTGTCTAGGTAGGAAAGATGTGATTCAACAAGCCATTCAGATTTGGCTCCTCTTCCTATGTCACATGCAGGCTCATGAGAAAATACTGCCAACAGCCATATTTTTCTCTCAAGCCAATCAGAGCAGACTGGGCTTTTTCAGGAGCTGTACTTCCTGTTTTTTGGTCAAAGTTCTTTCTCAAACAGAGAATGGGCGTGTGGTCGATAGTCAGACATAATTCATCACCACGGTAATGGTACATGGTAAATTACTTGCATTTATATAGCACTTTTCTAGTCTTTAGATCACTCAAAGCATTTTACACTACATGTCAGCATTCACACACACTCATACGCTGATGGCAGAGGCTATGAAAGGTCCCAACTTTGCTCACCAGGATCTAATCTAAATATTCATTCATTTCACTCAAGGACACATCGATATGTGACTGGAGCAGCTGGGGATCGAACCGCCAACCCTAGGATTGGTGGACGACCTGCTCTGAGCCACAGCCGCCCCAAAATCAGATTGCATCGTTTTTCAACCCAGTTTAGATGAAACCATCTTGGATTAATTTATGGTTTATCAGACCACAAATGAGACGAGAATTATCTCGACATACAGACTCTCGCGGCCGTCTGGCTGCTGCACCGCCACACGCCGCCCACAGAGGACGCAAAGACATGTTGCTGAGGTTCAACATTTGAATTGCTGTTTGGGAACATTTTGGAGGTGCGCCGTCGACCAGTACCGGCTACTCTCACCTTAGCGCCAGCACCGGGCTGTACTGTGAATCCTTTATTTCACTAACGGGACTTTTCTCTTGGGCTGAAAGCTGTGCTCCCTGTCATTTGGACCCGTTTGTGGCCGGCAAACCTCCAGTATCGGCTGCTTTCCCTTAATTTATCTCCAGCAGAAAGAGACGGAAAAGAAGAGAGCGAGTGAGAGAGACAGCCAATGTGTTCTCCTGCACTGATTCACCCATTCACCGCACACACAAACACCATGGTGAAAATAAACACACTAAACTAACGACTACAGCTAACTAGCTAACTAGAAACAGAGTTAAACCCTAACTGAGCCACATGGAGCAGGATGCGCCACAGATACATGTGGTGATACCGGCAGTGATCCTGCTTTGGGCCTATCAAAACCATTTGGAACGTGTACAGAATGAACAGCTCCGGTTAAGGCTCCGGGTTGTCAGCAATTTTTTGGTCCACTATTTCCAAATAAGACACTGCAGGAAGCCCAATAATCCCCTGAGTTTTGGTTCACTTCCTGCAATCAAACCACACTAGAGTTAGCTTGGAAATGGTCCGAGGCCATCTCTCGCAAGCTGTCTTAGACCGGTTGATTTGGTCCGCACCGACGCACAATTACGGGGGTCACAACTGCCCAAACAGACCGCAGCAGAGTAACATCAAAACAGTCTAAATGTTGGTTTATGAAAGCGCCCCAAAAGGCTGTGTGGCTGTACTTCTGACCAAAGTTCATCCTGAGGGGATGATGGATGTCTGAACCAAATATCAAAGTTTCTGAGATATTTCACTCTAAACCACAAATATCAGCCTCATGTTCAACAAGTCAGTAGGATTCATCTTCTGGGAATCATGAATATCTGAACAAAAACTCCCGGCAACCCATGTGATAGTTGTGAAGACATTTCAGTCTGGTGGCCCGGCAGACCATCGTCACCATACCCAGAGCAGAACCACAATCATCAACTCCTCTAATTATATATATATTAATAGATAAAGTATGACAGTGACTTCTGAATTTCCGATCAGAAACACATGTAAATACTGGACATTTGTCAAGCTGCAGCCGACTGGAAAACAGATCCTGTGATTCCTTGGCGTCTCCAGATTTATTATTATTATAATAATAATATTAACCACTTTGTTTGACTCATCAGCTGAGTCTAACGAGGCTGCCAAACAAAAAGTCCCTTTCAGACTATTGAGCTTGTTTTTCCTCAGTTTCTCTGCCAGTTTGCTGAATTCTTTCAGAGCTTCAGCTAACGGCACTGTTAGTGAACGAAAGATAATTTCCCACAATAAAAACTCCACTTTAAAATATCACTGGATGATTTTAGTGAAACTCAACTTATCATTCTTTTTGACAGGAGATCTGTTCACTATGAAATCTCTTGTATGGATGGACGATAACATCACTCATCAATACTTAATTCATCCATCAAGGAGCAATAACACATCTGAAAACAACACATCAAATACAGTAAATAGGGCTGACAAAATTAACGTGACAATAATGCAAATTTGTTTTAATACCACAAATTTCTTTAATGCATTAACACTACTTGCGAGAGTGAAGATACTGGTATCATATGAAACTAGAAGACCTGATGAATCCACCGGTACCAACCAGGTCATACAGAGGAGCCAAGGAGGATAAATAACACCCTAAACTTACAATAAGTGTTGGTGAGGAAAAACTGTCCCCACTAGTTTCCCCTTTACAGACATGCCCACTTTATGATAGTCCCAGTCAGTCTGGATCAAGTCCTAGTCCAGTCAGCACTCTGACACACTGACAGCTGTTGTTGCCTGTTGGGCTGCAGTTTGTCATGTTCTGATTGGAGCAGATTGTTGATGCTAAAGTCAGAACCTGGGAGGGTTTCTTCATTGTTTTGTGTTGATAATTGATTTCCAGTAATCAATATATACATGTATTTGCATAAAGCAGCAAATTTGTCCACTCTCATGTTAAGTTATAAATACTTGACAAATCCCCTTTAAAGATATGCGCAATTAATCACAATTAACTATAGACAATCATATGATTAAATATTTTAATCAATTGACAGCCCTAATATTCACTCAAGTACTGTGTGTAATTGTGAGGTGCTTAACTTGAGTATTCCCATTTTTAGGTCACTTTATACTTCACTACATTTCAGCAGTGGTGGAAGAAATACTGATATTTTACTTCAGTAAATAGCAATACCACAGTGTAGAAATACTCTGTTACAAGTAAAACTTATGCATTCCTAATTTTACTATACTTTACTGTAAAAGTACATATGTATTAGTATCAAAAAATACTCAAAGTACCAAAAGTAAAAATACTCACTATGCAGGATGGTCCACTTCAGTAACACTATTGTATTATAACTACGGACGCATGCGTTCATCACTTTAATGTCGCAGCTGGTAATGGCTGTCATTTTTTTAAGTTTAATCTATAATAATTAGCACAACATCCCTTCAACTTTTTAATTAAATATTCATATTTGTTTTAACCGTTTAACTGATGCTTAATGTTGGTTATCAGTTTAACGTTTAATCATTAACATCCCTGATAATAATACTTAATAATTCATATGCTGATTATATTTTGTACTAATAATCTGAATCCGTAGAGTAATTCACGGGTTAATTTGTAATTAATCACGATTATTTAAATTGATTGAGCCCTTCCACAAACCAACAAATGTTACTCCAGATGCACCAATTTCAGTTTAAAAATAGTTAATTCATCCATCAACAAGCAATTATGTCAAATAATATAAATCCTACACAAATAAACAAGAAACACAAAGAAATAGTGGCTTAAAACATGACCATAATAATAATAATAATAATAATATTGTGCTTGCATTTACTGTTCAAATGTTATGTGAACAGTAATAATAATAAATTCTTCTGAGGGCATCAGTAAAAGATCTGACCTATATGCTAACGTACATCTCAGTGGTCACAGCCTAAACAGATGGATCTATTCCCGCTGTCTGCTTGCTCATCATCTCATCTCTCATCTGATCATCTCACCTCATCGCTCTGCTCAGAGATCAGCTTCATCGCCCCTCAGCTCCAGTACAGACAAACTGGGAACCAGTCCGGCAGACAGACCAGACTCCCCATCGGAGTGGCTCAGCTCAGCGGGGATGAACCGGAGGAATGAGTCACGTGACCCCCCCCCCCCCCCCGGTCCTCGTGACCTCACGAGCTTGACACTAACGGCGGATTCAGTCAGGGGGTGAAGAGGAAAGCCGTCCCCTCTGGGCCAACACCGTGATATCACACTCTTTAGATTACCGCCGCCCAGCAGCTGACGTCTCAGCCTGAAGCAGGAGCTGAGTGAACAGGAGGACTGTTTCAGCAGCGGCAGAACAAACAGCCAGCAGTGAGGAGATTAAGGTTAAACATCCAAACTATGCTTCGTGACCACACACAGCTGGCTGACACCATTTACCGGCTTCTTTTCCGTATATTTAGATTTTTAGATACTAAGAACTTACTAATCAAGACTACATTTCCAGGGCGTCCTGGTGATAAGATGCCGACCACAATGTCCCGTAGTTGTGACCTCTGTTGCACGATTCCACAAAATAATAGTGGGAACGTAAGCTCAATAATTGAAGGGTAATTCAGTATTTTTCAACCCTTTTTCCCCCCATGTTTTTGTGTCTAACTGACTGATGCAGATGACAATTTCTGGTCCAGTACTGAGGGAGAACACTGTGGACAGCAGCTGCTCACAGACTGTGATGTAATCCTGTTGAGTAGAGCTGCACAGTTAATCGTATATTAATCATGATCCCAATTTTGGTTCCCTACACTTAAACATGATCTATCGTGATGTTTAAAATGCTCTGTTTTGGCTTCACGTTTGGGGAGCGGTCATGCCTATAGACAGTATATAAGAAGTGGACGTGGTCACTGTGACGCCACCGTTTGGTTTGTGGAGTACAGTTTTGAAGCCTCGAGTTCGGCATTTTGGTGGTTGTGTGTAGAAGGTAACACGCAAATTGCGAAACTCTCATGTGATGGTTACTGTTAGAACAGGTTGTTGAACTGTAGGTCTCGCTTTGTGGGTTACCTTCCAGACACAACCCAGTGTGGCTGCCACCATCTTGTTTTTTGGTCATTGCTCTCTTGGTTGTGGCCATCATCATCTTGTTTTTTTGCCATTACCATCTTGGTGTTTTGCTGTCACCATCTTGGTTTTTGGTCATTGCTCTCTTGGTTTGTGGCCATCGTCATCTTGTTTTTTTTTTTTTTTTTTTTTGCTGTTGCCATCTTGATTTTTTGCAACCAGAGGTGACATGAAAGGGTGGAGCTAAGCATGACCACATAACACTGAAAAAGACATTTTTAGATGACCAAAAATGGTCTAATTAACTTTGATGAACTGAAAACACACTGTCAAAGGGTTTAAGTTCCAGTAAGTTTAGTAAGAATAAAACACTGACAACTCATTTTGGCCGTAATCGTGCAGCCCTACAGTTGGGACAAGCTGGCACCATCATTTACATCAAAAACTGCATGTGATTATCATAAAGTGGGCATGTCTGTAAAGGGGAGACTGGTGGGGACCCAGAGAACCCATTTACATTCACACATCTGGAGGTCAGAGGTCAAGGGTTCCCTTTGAATAGGGACAAGACAGTTTTCCTCACCAATGTCTGGCATAAGTTTGCAGCGTTATTTATCCTCCTTCTCGACTATCTAGTATGACCTGGTTGGTACTAATGGATTCATTAGGTTTTCTAGTTTCATTTGATATCTGGACCTCAAGCTGAACCTGCAACAGCCTCTGAAAGACAGTAAAGTCAGATGAGATCGCCTGCAATCCTGCAGGTCTTGGGGGGTTAACAACCGTTGTCATCATTGGTCACTTAGACACAAAAATCATGGAAAAATACGGTTGGAAAACAACAAAGTTACCCTTTATCTTAATAAAGGAGGGGAGCCATTAAATACAGAAACAAAACAGAACAGAAACTTAATGGCATGAAAAGCTTGGACTAGCTACTCTGGACTGGAACATGTGTCATGCTTGGCACCACTAACAGAGAAGAGGCAGAAAGTAAGGCTGTCGCAATAACCACAATATTGCAATGTCACACTATTGACAACCACAGGGGATGGCAAGCAACCACCACAACCACTATATTCATGTTTTTTCTTTTTCTGAATTCTTGCAATGGGAGCCCCACGGCAGCGGCGTGACGAGGTATTCTGCACTGAGCGCTGCACGTTTTGGTCGCCGTGAGCTGAAACAGGTTCAGCTTTTGGTAAATCAGTGTCCCTTTTTACTCAGCCAATCACAGGACAAATACCGTGCCCTTCTGTCTTCTGCATTTAACAATAACCAGTGTTAATTAGTATCTTTGTTATTTAAAAAGCATCAATATACCTAATAACAGCCTAACAATAGAGCTTATTTGTTTAGCGCTGAAATCAAGACAAATCAAATACTTTGAAATAAAAAGGAAATGTGCAATAATACTGCATTTTGCACTGATGAGCTTGTCATTATCACCACAGGGGAAAATCCTTCAGCGTAACAGCCCTAGCAGGAAGTGATGAGACGATTACATCAAAACTGAAAAACCATAACACTAAAAACGATAGTGGGAAACTTACACTATTAGCAAAGAAGTAAAAAAAAAAAAAAGATATTCAGTTTCTGATCACACAGAAGACAGAGAAAAGCAACTAATAACATCTGTAAAACTGGAACCAGCTAATATTAATTTTAATGCTAATGTTAATGTTGGCAAACGGCTAAAAGGATTAACAGTTTATCAATAAAGTTGGCAATTAATTTACTCAGTTTCCTTGTCAATCCACTAATCAACTAATCATTGCAGCTCTGGTGATGAGTGTGATCCTCTTACATTATAATATATTCGTTAGGACAGACATATTATACATATTATATATCTTTCTCATGGACTTACACTGAGAAAGAGACGACTGTAACTCAACTGAACCAACTCCCCAGTCCGAACACTCTAATAGCCCTTATTTAAATCATTAGGTCCTCTGTTTATGTCTATGGAGACCCAGACCGTGACGACAGCACAAGCCGTGACGTGATCGAGCCATGTGACTGAGCATATCGAACAAGCACACTAGGGCCCAGGAACACCCGGAAGACCCAGAGGATCTGGGCACTTTTCAAGATCTGGATGTCTGCTTGTTGACATCATGTGCCACTGAGCAGCTTCCACAGGAATGATCAGGGCCGGATCCAGTTCTCTTTAAACACCCATGGAACGGCCCTGTGGTGCTGTTATGAGTGGAAAGTCATGATAACGGAGATTTAAATTGTATGATCATTGATTTTTAAAAAGCGTTCCAGCATGTTGAGCACTACTACAGTCACCGACCGCAGATCAATCATGTTGAAAAGAAGACACTGTAGAAAATAAACAGGGAGGTGAAGGGAGACAATCATAAATAATGCAGTGAGCAGATGACAGAGATGAAAATCACTCCTGCCTTCTGGTTTCTCAGGATCAATAAAAAAAAACATTGAGAAACAGAAAGCTGAAACCACCGCAGCATAGAGAGGTTTCACAGGCTGACCATCACATCACACCCTTCTCCTCAGGGATGTACACATGATGCAGCCTGAACACACACCGACACCATCCAGACCTCGTCTGAGAAACACTGGAAAATACTAGAAAACACCCAAGCAGCAAAGCTGACCTATCAATAACTGATCACACTCTTATCTCTGAATCTGACAGCCAACTTCAATCAGAAAGGCAAAGTCAACTGACTTTTAAGACAAAACAGGGATGTGCCAAGCTAGCCTCAGCTGGTGGTGGTCATTTCCGTGCGTATTTTCAAAATAAAATCAAACAATTTGCAACATGCTCTAGTGCCACAGAATAGATGTGTATTTTAGTTATTATAATACACAATATCCAAAGTGCTACAGGTTTCACATTTGTGTAGCCTGGTAGCGTACAGCTCCGAGGCAGCTGATTTCTTTTGTTGAGCCAAACTCCATTTAAAAATCTTTCACTTTAGTGTTTATTTGTCTGACGCAAGTACAATTCACTAAAAATATAAATCCTTTACGTTTATTGAATACTTGTTGTCATTTAAAACATTCGGCAATTTAATTAATCTTAATCTGATTAAAGTGACCTTAACTGAAGCTCGTTTTGCCTTTAAACACTGCTCAATCTCTCCATCAATTATGTTATAAAATAAAAGTGGAGGCGAACCAGTTCTCCGTGTTATTTGATTTTATCGAAATGTCTGTTAGTATATAGCGATTTAAAACGATACGCAATGAAATATTTGATCGCGTTCTTCAAGCAAACCTAGACCTGAGAGAGGCAACAATGAATTTCACATTTTTTGAATGGAGTTTGGTTGGACGCGTTCGCTAACTTCGGGCTTGGTTGTGGGATTAGCTATATCTTTTAAACAGCGGTCTCCAAGACGGACATCACAAGAGGCAGGGATTATCTCGGTAAATTAAATGCTAACCGATAGATATTTGGGCTTCTAACGTGACTCAGGCGATAACAACTGGACACCGGAAGTTCTACAATTAGCCTGCTAGCTACAAACAACAAGCCTATGAACCGTAGCCTCTATGCTAGCACATCTAACGGTAGCGTTATCTTATTAATGTGTTAGCATGGCCGACTGGTAATCCAAGCATCAGCTAACAGGAGCGACGGTTAGTATGATGAGTGTTTTACCTGTTATCAGCGAGTGCCTCAGGTCATCCAGACTTGGGCATGGCAGAGACAAATCCGGGACAAACACCTCCAGCTGCTTGTCAGGAGCTGTTTACTGTGATCAGCTGGCTAGCCAGGACTTTAGCCTCTGGTCCGGGTTGCCAGACTTCAGGGAGGAAACACGTAAAACAAGCTGTCACAAGAGCCGCTTCCCAGTGGAGCGACGTGTCGTAACCACTGTTGTGAACTAATAATCGCCAAATGTAATCGCAACACACAGTAAAGCGGCACGTCAGTTTTATTCTTAAAATCATTGATAACTTCAGCTGACCCAGAAATGAGTATAAAACAAGCTGGTTCACGCTGCCCCCTACCGGTCGGCACCGTGTATTACACTAGAGACTGATCAGTTCTTTAACCCAGATATACAACTAGGAGACTGAAGGAATCCATTGGTATCAACCATTACTGGTCTGGAAAATAAATAAATACATAAATAATTACACTCTAAACTGGTGTGGCCATATTCAAAGGGGTCCCTTGACCTCTGACCTCCAGATATGTGAATATAATGGGACACAGTGGGATCTATGGGTACCCACTGTGAAGGAGAATATTTAATTTAACTGGAGTCTGAAGAAGTGGACCGGAGACCCAGAATGACTGCAGCTGGCCAGCTGGGCCTTTTTACCTGGCTCAGTGTGCACCGTGATGACCCGCAACACATTCCTTAGATATAAATGAGAAAAAACAACCAGGAAACAACAGGCTGGCTGATTATCTTAGAGTTGGAGGGAGCTGACGATCTCTACATGAAAATACAGTAAAACTGGTGGATTATACTTACATTTGACACAGTAAAAGAGGGGAAGAGCCCTTTCCTAACATTTTTTCCATAACACCCACAAGTCTGCCCTTTGCAGACATGCCCACTTTATGATAATCACATGCAGTATTTTTCATGCAGTATAAATCTGTTATTTTCACTTACTCTTAAATGGTGTAGCTAAACATTTACTACAGCCTTGAATCCCATAAACTGGGTCTCACTGTAAAGCTGAGACTCTGGTGGATCCAGTGAGTCCAACTGGATTCATGTGTGATGAAATCCGTGTAATCTTCGTAACATTTGTTATCAACCTAAAAATTACTGCAACAACTTATGAGACATAATATATGGAGATCATATACTTCTTAATGGTCTAAACCCTTATACACTTTCACATTTTATTGTTATTAATTAATTCATGTTTATTTCTGATTAATGACTAGAAAACCTTGACCCACAGTGCTGAGCTGCATCTCATGTTCATTTTCAGGTTTCCAGCTTTCAGATGATGTTCACCACTTCTGTGTGACATCTACTGTTGACCTGCTATCTCCCCCTAAAAAACACTAAAACAGGTCTATTGTTAGTCTCAGAGGTTTAATAAAAGCAGTGGTGGAATATAAATATCCATAATCACTCTGTATTTTCTTAATCTATAATAATACACCAGTATTAATTTTGTTGGTTATATTTTGTATTAATAATCTGAACCTGTAAAGTAACTAAATTTATCAAAAGTGCAGTAAAAAGTACATTATTTCCCTCTGAAATGTAGTGAAGTTGAAGTATAAAGTAACAGAAAATGAAAACAATCAAGTCCAAGTACCTCAGAGTTGTTTTAAAGTATAGTATCTGAGTAAATGTACACGCCCTACATTTGCCAGCTATATTTGTGTGCTACTTTGCATATTAATAATTAACATACAAACATCTGTATCACAAGCTTATAAAATACTTTGTTTTAGATTCATTGCATTAAAAGTATTTTACATAGTTAAATTAGCTCCATCTTGACCCACTGCAGCATTATAATACTTACACGTTAATGCATCAGTAATAATACAATACCACTGTACTTTTACTTAGGTAGCATTGTGAAAGCAGTTTTTTTTTACCACAGACATATTTTTACACTCCTGTATTTTTGAATGTATTTCTGAGAAACAGCATTTTCTGAAGTGATGTGTGTGACAGCCAACAAACAGCCAGATGAGCTGAGCAGATAACATCCTTGTTATTATTATATATTGGATTTACAAAGTAAATGATAACATAGAAAGTTAAGCAAAGCAAATCCACACTCACTTGTGTTAAAGGTCAGTTTAAACAGATGAAAATACTCAGAGGGATCCATCTGATGTCACTTTAGTCTAAAACATAAATTACCTGATCAAAACAAATAAGAGCCTGGAAAAATTCTCCTGTAAGCAATCCACTTACACATTTGTACCACACAATTAAGTTTAAACTAATTCAACTGAACTGTTTGTTGTAAGTATTTCACAGTATCTTCAGTCCTGAAATATTTTTATCGTGGTTCAACCATGTAAAGCACTTCGTAATTCTGCTTTGAAAAGTGCTGGAAAATTAAGTTTATCATTATTATTATTATTATTATAAAAACAAGGACACTAAGTGTACAAACGCCAAATTATAAAGTTATAAAATACAGAAAAAGACACCCAAAAACACAAGTTTTCAAGTTTTCAGTATAAATGTTTATAAGTTGTAACTCATGGCTTCATTAAAGGTACTGAAAAACTGGTCTAAAATGCATGTTTTCTTTCTGTCTGTGGAAGCTAACTGTGGTGGTTTCTTTCTCCTGCGGGGCGCTCCAAATGGTTGTACTGGCTATGGCCAATGTTTGTGGCGGCTCTGATGGTTTTCCATCTTCTCTCAGCATAGACAGCTCTCTGCTCTTCATGTTGGTTTCACCTTTTTAACTATAAATGCAGTCTGCACAGGCAAAACCCAAAGCTGAAACTGAGAGTCGACATTCAACACTATTTATTGTTCGAATAATCAGTGTAACAGGACACACCTGGGCAACAAAAATCATCCAGTTCCACTAATTTATCTCAACTGAAAAAGGGTGGGTTCAAACAAACAATGTCTAAGTTGTGTAACAGATCTAGATGTAAATACCTGGAAATAAAAGCTGAAATACTGATGTCTTGTCTCATATTCATCTTTTGATGTCTAACCCAAATGTTTTCAGTGTTCAGCAGAAATAAAGGAATTGTCCTCACTCTACATTAGTTTAGAGGGGACTGCATGTAAGGAATAATAATAATGATAATGTACAGCTCGCAGGTCATTGTTGTGAAATAAACCCTGACACGGTGATGCGGTGTGGAGCGGAGGTCGGTCATCACACAGAAGGGCTTTATTTCAAAACAACTTGCTAGCTGTGCATTATTACGCTTATTACTCGACTCCTTACTTAAGAAATCAATAATCTGACAAAAAAAAAACGGCCCTGTACAGTCCGACACCAGGACTGCACCCATCTTAATCAAACATTCAATACAGCTGTGTAACAAATTGGCTGCATGTTTTCAATAGCACCTTCGATGTAAATAATAAGCCAAATAATTAAATCAATATAACACTAGCCAATGCTAGCTGCTAGCGTACGTTCCATAGCAACCGCCTTGGTATGTGCAGACAGGAAGGCCTATTTTATTGTGAACATTATCACTTAGTAATAAACTGTTTAACTGGAATATGTCTTGTATGTTGCCATACCTGCCACTTTGCCGCCCCTCAGCTGTGATATGTCAATATACCCCGCCCTGTCGTGAGGTTTTTCCCACAACCTGGCAACCCAGAAGTTGCTCTTATTAATGGCTTATAACTGGTTTATATATAATTAGTACATTATTTATGAAAAATGAATAAAGCCATTAGTTACAACTTAAAAACCCTTTATCAAAAAGTGCCTTGTGTGTCCTTAAAGAGCAATCAAAGCCCTAAATGTTGGCAGTAAATGTGTGTATATCAACTTGCATGTACAAAATTTTTGCAACAATACAAAATTAACAAAATATATTTGGAGGTACTAATAACAAGTACAAATATATTCTAATACTCACAAAACAAAGTGTTTTTAAAGTAAAACAAAACCAGCATGTTTCTTCCATTTTCCATTGATTGTAAAGACCCTTCAGGCAAATTTGTGGTTTACAATATTGGGCTATAAAAATAAAACTGACATGACATCACTTGAGATTTGCAAAGAAAAGAAAGACAAATTAAACAAACTTGGGTTGCATCTACAAGCTATGAGCATGAAGTTATATCCAACCTGTACAGAATACGACACCCTCCATCCTCTGATCCTCACTTCACAGCAGCAGTGTGTCAGTTAGCGTCGGTGGTACTGAAGAGTGACGACCTCAACGTCAGCGCTAACGTTAACCAGCATGTAAACGGTAAGTTTACATGCTGGTTAACGCTAACGCTGACGTTGGTGGAGCACCTTACCGAATACTTGTTCAGCTGCTGAACTGACGGCAGGTTGTGGTGGTGATGTACCGACATACATTGTGAGGGTGTTTCTTAATAGTTTGTCCTCCAGCTGACATAAAGGGGACTGAAAATGAGAAACTTCACAGGACCTGGTGAGAATATTTAACAAATATACAAAACAGCTTTGAGGGACCAGGAAGAAAATTCAACTCCTTAGTTCTTTTTCCAGACAAACTCTGGCTGAACATGAAACTTTGATAATAATAATAATAAAAATAAATTGGACTTATATAATAATAATAATAAATAAAACAGGGGAAAGACTGTCACCAGGTAATTAAAACACTGATGTGCAGATGGAGTTAGCGGTCATAGGACTTGAGATGAGTCATATTGCATCTCGTTTTATTCTTGAGAAAAATAATACTTGAAGTCAGACACCTATGGATAGTAATAATAGAAATAATAATAGTAATAAATCATCGATTTCACTGATTGTTCAATAAAAATAGAAACTAATATATTTGTTTCCAAATTAATTAATTAATCATAAATAAACTACAAAGTAAATAATTTAATATTTGTAATGGACAATAAAATAATTATACAAAGAATTTACAAATGAAATATTAATCCAACAATAAATAGTTTAAATTAAAATTAATTTACCTCCAGGGATTAATAAAGGTTCATCTTATCTTATCTTAAAGAGATTTACAAAAGCACCATAAAACAGTCAATAAGCACGTTATTTAAAAATACATTAATGAATTTGTAAATAATGGAATTTAAAAATCTGTGGCTAACTGACCTGATTTTACCAGCTCAAAGTCAAAAATGACGTTTAGTCGCAGCAGAACAGAAGCAAACTGGGAAAAGAAGTTGCCCCGTTAAACGCCTGATTAAAACTTTTATTCGTAGTTCAGTTTGTGAATCTAGTTATTCATCTCTCGTTTCAAACTGCATTTTCAAATTGCTTTTTAGCTTGCATTACTTATTTATAAATTCAATCATGTATTTTTAAATGATGTTCTTATTGACTGTAAATCTCTCTTTAATTTAAATATTTACTTATGGATTAATATTCATTTTCTAAAATCTCTAGATTCTTCTTTTTATTGGCCATTAAAATGTCAACAAATGAATGATTTTGTAATTTAATCCATTTACTCATAGATTAATAAATTAATTTGTAAACAAATGTATTAATTCCTATTTTTACTGCACAATTAGTTAATTAAACGCTTTCTTACTATTTCTGTGACTCTTGTGGTCCTGCACAGCACCCACCTAAAAGAAGAAACCTCAAGGTCCTGAATCATAGAAACAGAATAGGAGTAGAACAGACACGAGAGGCCGAGCAGTGTGGATGTATAGCGGCGAGCGGAGAGCGGCGAGCGTACGTAGCTCCAGACGGATGGCGGGAAGGACCGACCAGCGCTGCAGCTAAAAGGGAACCAAGATGCAAGATGGTTGAAGTTAGGCACTGATCCTTAAAGCTGGACAAGGTAAATAAACAGGCTTTTCTACCATGTACAACACAAGCACTGAAACAACAGATAAACTACGGAGCTTTTAGTCCAGCTGCTTCCCAGAGGAGCAGAAAGTGAGCGAATGGACATTAATGGAAGTTGTAAAAATCCAGCTGGCAGATTTTAAGATCAGTCTCATACTTTTTCATGCCAAGGATCCAAAATGGAGTCCAGTAGCATCCAGACCATGGATGTAGAAGAGGGTCCAGTAGAGTCCAGACCATGGATGTAGAAGAGGGTCCAGTAGAGTCCAGACCATGGATGTAGAAGAGGGTCCAGTAGAGTCCAGACCATGGATGTAAAAGAGGGTCCATTAGAGTCCAGACCATGGATGTAGAAGAGGGTCCAGTAGAGTCCAGACCATGGATGTAGAAGAGGGTCCAGTAGAGTCCAGACCATGGATGTAGAAGAGGGTCCATTAGAGTCCAGACCATGGATGTAGAAGAGGGTCCAGTAGAGTCCAGACCATGGATGTAAAAGAGGGTCCATTAGAGTCCAGACCATGGATGTAGAAGAGGGTCCAGTAGAGTCCAGACCATGGATGTAAAAGAGGGTCCATTAGAGTCCAGACCATGGATGTAGAAGAGGGTCCAGTAGAGTCCAGACCATGGATGTAGAAGAGGGTCCAGTAGAGTCCAGACCATGGATGTAAAAGAGGTTGTGTCCTGTGCTGTCAGTAAATAACCTACAACTCCATTAAATCCTATTGATGTTGCGCTACTAGCACAGCTAGCTACCGGCTCTGCTAGCTACTGGCCGATAGCCGGTTTGAGACGTTAATCCAGGCTGACAGCAGACAGCCCATGGGTGGATTAGAAGATAGTAACAGTGATGAATTACAGTTATTCAGGGATGGGACAATCAGAATCGTTCAGTTCGCTAGTCAGGGTTCAGGTCGTGTATGTATCGTTCGGTTCATTTGAAATAGGTTATGAGGCCGATTGTGTATTTTTTCATACCGTTTATTGCCACACTAGAAATCAAGGCCTATGGAAAGAGGCTGGGACACGGTGGACAGGAATATGAGGTATCACGCATGTGTAGTGTAACTGATGCTGAGGTTGTGCGTTGTTATTGGCTCAGTTTCAGCGAGGGTGGGCCAGATTTTACTGCGCATGTTTACAATATGTCAACGCATCATACCTCCAAAGATACGAGGCGTTGATGAGGCGTGACCTCGCCTCCTTCCTTCAAACTTCTCAGTTGGCAGAGACGTTGATGAAGAGCAGAGTACAGCTGTGATTGGTTAAAGAAATGGAGAGAGGACGTGATAAAGTTCAGGTAGAGGATCCACCAGCGTCGTTTAGCTCTGTGTGGGAGCGTTACTGATCTGATGTTACCTCTGACAGTGACGGGAAAAAAGTGGTGGATAAAACATCAACTGTGTGTCAGCACTGTGCAACACGTGCAGCTAATGCTAGCGGCGATACTTCCAATATGATGAATGATTTATGGAGACATCACTCCGGTGTGTCCGTTGATAGGAGGAGAGAGTCGGGGAGGAAAGAGCGACTCCTTCTCCCAGCAGCATTAAACAGCCTCTACATGCAGACTCAGAGCAGCTACACAACTAAAGCATCGGGAGGTTGACAGCCAGAGATCTGCAGCCTGACGCCGTCATGGAGGATGCTGGATTTCAACCGAACCGACCGAAAACCGTGACCCCAAACCGTGATATGAACCAGACCATGATTTTTATGAACCATCCCACTCCTACAGCCAATATATCCATTATTACAGCTAGCAGGAAGCAACCAGATATGTCATATGAGCGCGCAGGGTGGTGCAGTCGCGTGGGTCTGATGCACGTTCATTATGGCGAGGAAAATAACTCTGGATTCAGCTGTTCATTTTTACTTTTAATACATCATGATTCAAATGACGGATATTTACTTGTTCTTATTGGGAAGTAGTTTACCTAAAAAAAGAAGATCCTCTGATTTACAGATGTGCCTTTATACACTTTCAGTACAAAATGACAGCAGTGCCACTGCAGTGCCATTTAGAGGCTGTTCTTAAAACAGAACCACAGTCTCGTCTCTTTGTTTCCATATTCGTTAGCATTACTACGTAAGCTGGTTTAGTTTATGCAGAAATTATCTCGCTACAACGGTCGCAATGGCAACAGTACACATAAAAATACTGTCCGTTATGACCATCCTGCTACACTGATGTCAATGGTAAAGTCTGTTCTACTCCTGTTCTACTTCTATGTCCTGAATTGTTCCTAAAGTCACTGCAGAAGTTTCTACTCCCAGATCCCTTTAATATTAAGGAGGTCAAAGGTCACAGCACCAATAGGCTACAACAGATGATAATATTCTCACGACCCTCAGAAAATACTACTTGGCCTGAGTGAAATATGAGGTGTTTCTTATCATTATCTTCTTTAATCTTCAGTCGCTCTCACTGTCGCTCTCTGAGTTCACATACCAGTCGCTCTTTCCTGTGTCCTCTACAAAACGCAGACCTGGAGACCAAACCACAAAACATACACACATCAGTCAAATACAGCTGAACAGCAGGAATCAGAGACTGCACGTAACATTATCTTAAACGCAGACGTTCTCAGGTTTTCAGTGACTACGTTTACGCTCACAGAATATTGTTTTTTACCCTTATTCTGAAAAAGACAAAATAATCATTCTGTGGCCAGTCAATATTGTGTCTTACAATAATCTTGCTATATCACCAAAACCTATATTCTACTAATATTCACGTTTACATGCAGCTGTGTGTACTCTGATTAATGTAACCACTGGTGAACACAGCCTCCCTCTTTCATTCCTTCATCTTCCTCAGAAGGTCAGCATTGTGACATTTGTGCTTCTCCCAAACATTTTGATATCCAAGTCTTTCCTAATGTTTAAAAGCAGGTGTGTTCCTCCTTCTGACCAGAATGTGGGCTTTTTTTTTTTTTTAGGGCATGCATCTCTGCAAACTGTCGGATAGCTGTTTTGTGTACAACGCACAGAGCTGGCTGTAAACAGGCGAGAGGCTGTGTGTTACAAACTAATGTAAAAATGATTATTGTAAATGTGCTGTATACATGTTAAACCCTGAATAATATCTTTAGACCACTGTAATTCTTTCTGTGAGGGTTTACAGCAGTCGTCTCTTCACCAGCTGCGGTTAGTCCAAAAAGCAGCTGCTCCCCTACTGACTGGAAAAAGAAAACCTGATCAAATATCACCAGATCTGGCCTCCCTTCACTGGATTCCTGCGTGAATCCTGTATCCAGTTCACAATATCTGTCATATTTGGTAAAACATTTAATGCTAATATGCATGTAAATGTGGAGGTAGAGTTCTTACCATTTGGGGTTCTCTCTTCATCCTCTTCAAAGTGGTCCATGTCATAACTCACAAAAATATCCTGTGGAATTAAAAAGTCTTGTTAAGTTCATCGTGGCATTTTTGTTCTTTGGTGTGATTTGGTGCAGCTCAACATCAATTCAGCAGTTTCTGAAAGGCATCTTACAATATACAGCAACAACAAAAAGTGGTCAAGACGGTTATTTATTTAATGAACTTCTCATTACTTACTACTTAATATAGATTATTTTTCATCAAAGTTGACGTGGTAATAACACATTGATTCGTTTTAACGCCACTAATTTCTTTAACACATTAACGTAATTTGTGATTTTTAGGTTGTAGCAAACTCCGTTTTAAAGCGAGAGCGATACTGGGATCACATGAAACTAGAAAACCTGATGAATTCATCAGTACTGACCAGGTCAGACTAGCTTGTTGCAAAGGAGGTCAAATAACGCTCCAAACTTGCATTAAATTTTGTCAAGGAAAAACTGGCATGTCCATTTCCAAAGGGGTCCCTTGACCTCTGACCTCCAGATGTGTGGATGTAAATGGGTTCTCTGGGTCCCCACCAGTCTCCCCTTTACAGACATGCCCACTTTATGATAGTCCCAGTCAGTCTGGATCAAGTCATAGTCAAGTCAGCACTCTGACACACTGACAGCTGTTGTTGCCTGTTGGGCTGCAGTTTGTCATGTTCTGATTGGAGCAGATTGTTGATGCTAAAGTCAGAACCTGGGAGGGTTTCTGGACAATATCTGGCATTGATTAGTGTTGTTATTGATTTACAATAATAAATATATACATACATTTGCATAAAGCAGCACATTTGCTCACTCTCATGTTGATAAATACTTGCAAAATCTCCCTTTGAGGTTCATTTTGAACAGATAACAAAAGTGTGATTAATTTGAGATTAATCCTGATTAAATATTTTAATCAATTGACAGCCGTATTTTTCACACAGCGACCTGAGGATTCAAATTAATTTCTACTGTGGGCTGAAAACAACTAACTGCAGTACCTTGTTCCTGAGGAGTCTTTCCCAGTATCCCTGCTGTTGTTTGACCAGTTTGAGGACCGGCTCATTGCACTTCATTTCCCAGCAGCACCGGTCGGCAGCAATGTTGGCGTGAAGATGCAGGTTGGCTCTGTAGGTCCGACCGTTCGCTCTGCCACTAAACACATTAAACAGAGAAACAAAGAGAGCGTCAACCTGATCACACACTGAGGAAACAGCAGGTTTTTTTCTTTACCATGCTGCACACAAAGAGGTGTCTAATTTACAGGGTCACTCAGGATCACTCAGCCAGTCAGCAGTCCACCAGAGAGTGACAGGTCTGAGGCCACCATACACACTGTGCTGGTCTGGTTTTCATTTGGGTTTTGTTCAGCCTGTAACCAGATTCTCCAAACCACCACCTCAGTGTAGGTGCACTTAGTCGGTCTACGACTAACAGAAAAAAGTGAAAAATACTCATCAGTGCTTCCAAGGACCCGAGGTGATGTCTGCAAATAGCTTGTTTTTATATAAAACAAGTAATATATATATTACATAATATAACATATTTGAGAAGCTGGAACCAGATATTTTTAGTATTTTTGGATTATAAATGACTCGAGCAGTTAATTTACTATCAGAATTATTACCCATTAATCTTATGTCAATCAACAACACTTTCTTAAGTGTTATTTTTACTTCACTTTTAAACTGTAGAATTCACCTGTTTCACCTGAAATGAACCTGTTGAATTTATACAGTATGTTGGTGACTCTGATTTATTTAAAGGTTCAATATACGAGATTCAGAAACACACGATGCTACATTAGAAATACCAGCATCTCAGACAAAACCCCCCACTCAGTTTCCCTGTGCCCAGATTCATAGACGCATACAGGGGCCAGGGATGAGGGTTTTTTTTTCTTAATTTAAAGGTTTTATTTAAAATTAAGTTAAGCTGAAGTTTCTTTTTTAAGTTTATGTTTTTTAAAGTTAAAGAGTTATTTAAAGTTAAAGTTTTAAGTTTTTCTAATTTTTTTTTTTTTAAAGTTAAACTTTGGGGGTTTTAATTTTTTTATTTCAAAATGTAAAGCTTTTCAAGTTTAGTTTTTTTTAAGTTTTTTTTAAAGTTTATTTTAAGTTTTTCAAGTTCTTTTTTTTAAATTATGTTTTTAAAAGTTAAAGGTTTGTTTAAAAGTTTTTTTTAAGTTAAACTTTTGGGGGTTCTTATTTTTATTTATTAATTTTTAGTTCAGAATTTAAAGGGATAGTTCAGCTGTTTTGAAGTGTGGGTGTATTCGGTACTTCTCTGTAGTCAGAGTATTATCTACAGTAGATGGAGTTTGGAGAAACACAAGTACCAGCACAGGAGCAAAGCCATGTACTGCTGTGCAAAGAGGCATTTTAAAGGGCTGGTTTGGATTCATCACAATAACACAAACAAACTAATAAACTGAGGCAGCAGTTGACCACCAACTCCTGTGTTCTGCAACTTAAAATTACTGTTTTGTCAATGGAGTCTGGTGGCTTTGAACAGAGCATAGATAACATGCTACAGCTCCCCATTGAAAAGAGCTGACAGCAAGGTAAAGCAGGGAAAATATTCTAAATATCATGTACACTTAAACAGGTTTTTTTTTAGGTGTCTAAAATACGTTTTGCTGCTGCCGAAACATCCAAACTCTCCCTTTAATGCCACCAATCTGTGTCACAAATAAGATTGTAAAGAAAGAACAAAGCAGGTAATATTGGATTCACACGATACTCAAGCTGATTTTGGGTCTGATTCTCCAGAGGAATGATCTCTCCAGATGTTCCTGTGCTGTGAGGTATGTATGTTTTAATATCCCCGATCAGCTCTAAAGTCCATCCTGGCCCCACCAATTTCAAACCACAAACATGCTCAATATTTCCAATGGGTTATGCTGCTGTGTGTGGGGAACCCCTTTGACGGCTGATTACGCCATCACGTGGGAAAGAACGATAGCCAATAGAGAACCAAGCTGCCTGAAGAAAGAAGGACAACCACCGCCGTCAAGTGTTTATTTAACGTGTCTCCATGACTTCATCCATCCATCCTTCATGAATTTTCAGTATAAATTAAAAACTAACATCACAAATTGCTGTTTCGATCAAATCGTTGCTCTCCACACAATATAGGAACAACACTGTTAAATTTCACCGCTCTCTCATTTTACACCTCTGGTAAGATTTGTAAAATCTTACAATGTGGGCCAACCTTAAGGTTGCACAGCACTGTCGTATAATAATCATGTGACACTAAATATTGATTTTAACACATTTTATGACAGGCTAAAGTAGCTGAGAAGCTTAAGCCTTAAAACAGTTCAGAACTAATCACAGAAATGTCTGTGGACTATCTGTGGAGACACTGCAGCAGAACAACCTTTGTACTAACCTTGTTTTGTCTCAATGAACTGAAGGTGATCTCTAACTTCCTATGAATGTGCTAACATTTTGTATCACAAAATTTATTTAATTAAATCTTTAGCAGAGGAACAGCTCTAATACTCAACAAACAACAGATTACATGTTCATGTTGTGTTTAACTCACACCCACGCTGGCCATCCTAAACATGTAGCTATTCCCGCCAGTGTAAAGTGCTCTGGATAAAAAGCTCCAATGACTGTTGGATGTGCTGTGAAATAAGTGAGTGATCATGGGTGGTCTGCTCCTGACGGACCTGTAAATGACTCTGTCAGGGTAGAAATCACAGCGCTGGCTCT
Source organism: Pterois miles (assembly GCA_947000775.1). Lineage (NCBI taxonomy): Eukaryota > Metazoa > Chordata > Actinopteri > Perciformes > Scorpaenidae > Pterois > Pterois miles. The sequence goes on along the minus strand of CAMQGK010000565.1, from coordinate 11,466,211 downwards.
CTGGGTTCATCAGCTTCACCTTCACAATCACGATGTCAGGCGTCTGGTACCAACGGGCCAGAGGGTGGAAACTGAGATACAACCAGACGGGAAACAAATAGGTTTTGAAATTAATCTCCACCTCAAATTAAAATGTTGTTTATAGCAGTGGTTCCCAAGCAGGGGCCCCTCTTAGATCACAAGGGGGGCGCCAGGATTTGTCTCCTCTGAGGCTGTCAACATTAGATTTGCTCATGAATAACTAAAATCATAATTACATACTTACTGGATAATTTATAACAGTCTGTATATATAACTATTTAAAATGCTATTTTTAAGAATATGTATAATCAAAATCTAACAAAATTTTCTGTATTAATTTTTGTCATATGGATTGTCAGTGTATTCTCATTACGTTGTTATTCTGAATACATCTATTACATGTCTGTCCTCTGCTTTTTTTGGATGAGGAGGTTTATCTTATCCGATGAGAGGGTCGTACTGTAAAGGACAGAGGATGTTGTACCCTGTACAGATTGTAAAGCCCAATGAGGCAAAATTGTGACGTGATTTTGAGCGATACAAAAATAAACTGAATTGACTTGAATCCATATTTTTTGGTGTTTAGCCTTTCAAAAACAACATTTTCACTACGGTCAAAAACTTTTTTTGCTCTTCAGATCATATCATGTATCTACATTTGCCTGGCGAATTCGTCAAGACGTCAACACTTTATTTGTGTAACTGATGAGTTCTATTCGTAAGAAAATTGATCTGTTAAAAAACAAAAAGACCAACTCATTTAACACACTGATTTCCTTTAAATTGAGGATTTTGTTTGGGGATTTTTTTTAAGGGTGATGATGTCAGCTTGTCCACCAGGCAACATCAGCAGCCTGTGGCGGCAGTGTTACCGGTTGTTTTTCATTTCGCCGTCCATGTTAACAGGATAAAGCAGCCACACCACCCACATGAGACGCACAAAAAGGGACTGGTAGCAACAGTAGAAACACAGCTGGTGTGAACCAACACGACGTGAATCACGCAGCCGTTCGGCGGGGCAGCCGTTCGGCGGGGCAGCCGTTCAGCAGGCCAGCCGCCATGCGCTGCTGATGTTCCCCTTGTGGACAAAGCATTAGATACAAGTGGGGGGAGGGCTGCAAGGAAAATATGTTGGGAACCAGTGCTTTAGAGACACTACACAACTGTAGTCCCACCTGTACAGTCTGGATCATCGAATGCAGATTTACAAAGGTAAAATTTCTAAGTACAGACAGTGTAGGAAGAAGGCTTCTTTTACTATCCAGATCGGCCATCTTGTACCTTTTTGTGGACTCGTCACAGTCGGTCACATTAGTGCTGACAACCTGCTGGCTGTTGCTTTGATCGTCTCGTGCAGAAACACCTGAACACAGAGTGGAGTCACCATTATTAACTATCAATGTTTGTCTCAGGTTCACCAAACAATTCTGTTTTTGCATGTAATTTTTCTAAATGTGAAAGCAGATACAAAGTTGTGTTATTCTCTTGGTGTTATTTACTAAATCTAAAAATACATACTATTTTAAATATCATATTTTTATGCTAAATGCAGAACCTGTGAAGGTTTCTGGACAAAATTTGTCATTGTTATGTGTTGTTAATTGATTTCCAATAATAAATATATACATGCAGTTGCATAAAGCAGCATATTATAATACATATTTAATACTTGATAAATGTCCCTTTAAGATACATTTTGAACAGATACAAAATGTGATTAATTTCTGATTAATCATGATTAACTATGGGATATCATGCAGTTAATCACAATTAAATATTTTAATCGATTGACAGCCCAATTAATAACATACATGATCAACATACAGCATGAAGCTTCTCAGTGTCTAGCTACAGCTCTTACTGAAGTTCAGACTTCTATTGTGTTTTTACCTTTTTGTCCGAGGTTGAGACGAGCGGCCTGGGTGGTTGTAGGGCAAAGTTCTCCTCCTTCAACCATCCTGTGCATTGAAATCATGAAGCTTCTGTTCAGTGCTGCAATTCTGTCTGTCTGTGCTTTCATTTTACAACTTTAATTAACCCTTTCACAGTGTGTTTTCAGTTCATCAGAGTTCATTAAAACATTTTGGTCACCTAAAATATTTTATTCAGCTTTCAGTTATACTGTACTCCATCCTCTAATGTTACTTCTGGTTGAAAAAAAAAAAAACAAGATAGCTACAGCCAAAACATCTAGAACCGTGGAACTTCACTGCTAAACTTCTGCTATAACATCATCCCTAGTGTAGGCCTATGGGAACTGACAGCGTCTAACTAAATGAAAGTTAGACACACTAGTGCAACCAGTGTAAAAAGTCAACCTGGAGCCCTGTCAGTGAAAAGAGAGGATGGCTCAATTTCATGCTGGAATCTTGAAACATCACAATTAAAATACTGAACTGGAAGAAATGGTGCTGTGAGCTGGTTGGGAAAACGTTAAATGCGAAGATGGATGCAGGCTAAATGGTAATTGAAAGATCTTTTATCTAATACTAAACATCTTAAGTTTAACACATTTTTTGAGTATGAAGACACCAACCTCATCTGCTCAGCTGACTTCAGATCAGCAGTGTGGTTGTTTCTCTGTTCAACAGCAGCCTGGCTGGACAACAGGGGTTTCTGATCACACACTGGAACCAGGCTGAGCTCAGCTGCTGGTGGTGCAGGGACCAGGGACTGGATCATTGAAGGTACTGGACTACATGGCTCACATGGCTCGAGGTGAGGAAGGTCAGTGAGCGGATTGACCTCGGCTGCTCTGAAGGCTTCAGCCAGGACTTCCACCTCAGCGTTGATCCTGACCTCCAGAGACGCCAGACAATCCCCCGTCCTACACACAACATTCATTCGGTTCAATTCATTTTCATATGACGTTAAATCAGAACAGAGGTTTTCTCATATAGAGCAGGTCTGAACTGTACTCCATAATAATCATCAGAGTGGAGGCGGCTGATGTCTTCTACATGTCCCACTACTGGGACAGCAGTGAGTCCAGTCCTTACCCAGAGATGGGACCCGCCCCTTTGCTGCTGGCCTGGCTCTCCTGGCAGAGCGCCCTCAGCAGGTCCAGATGCTCCGGGTTGCTGACTCCCCACTCAGTGTTCAGGATCTCTGACTGCACACTGTACTCATTAATCACAGTTTTCATACCTGGCACCTGGGTCACACGGACCTCCAAAGAAAAACAACAAAAAAGGGTTTACTGGTACGAACTGCACCCAAAACGTATTACAGACTGATATTAGCTAATAAAATCATTTTCATCTACTTTATTTTTTAAACTTTTAAGAAACCTTAAACATGTATAAAATGTGGCCAGTCTAGAGAACCTAATAGACCTTGGGTTATTAAAGGGTAATTTCGGTATTTTTCAACCTGAACCCTATTTTCTCATGTTATTGTGTTTTCAGTGACTAATGGTATATGGATATGGATAAGAATTTCTGAAAATGGTCTAGTATTGATGATCCAGTATTGTAAATGGTAAATGGACACATTTAAAAAGCGCTTTTCTAGTCTTCTGACTATTCAGAGCACTCTACAGTACATGTCAGCATTCACCCAATCAAACACACATTCATTCATTCACTGATGCAGAGGCTGCCATGCTGCCCATCAGGATCTAATCTAAATACTCATTCACACACTGGTGGCTCAGCCTGCGGGAGCAATTTGGGGTTCAGTATCTTGCTCAAGGAAACTGACATGTGACCGGAGGAGCTGGGGATCGAACCAACAACCTTATGATTGGTGGACGACCTGCTCTGCCTTCTGAGTCTAAATGCATACAGATGTCTTAAAACAGGTATCTTCCTCGGGCTGCACGGTGGTGCAGTGGTTAGCACTGTCATCTCACAGCAAGCGGGTCGCAGGTTTGAATTCAGCTCTGGGCCCTTCTGTGTGGAATTTGCATTTTCTCCCTGTGTCAGCATGAGTTTTCTCCGGGTGCTCCGGTTTCCTCCCACAGTCCAAAGACATGCAGGGTAACTGCATGCAACAAACAACTGCTCGGGGCGCTTGTCAGGAGCAGCCCCATCACTCTGACATCTCTCCATTTTTGCATGTTTGTGCATGTGTGTGTTCGGGTCTGCATGTACCGTGTATAAGTTAACAACAGATTGAAAAAATTGAATTTCCCCTCGTGGGACTAATAAAGGACTATCTTCTTCTTCTTCTAATTGATAATTCTAAATGTCCTGAAGGTGTGAGTGTGAGTGAATGACGTCCTCTCGTTTCACACATGCCCATTGTTGCTTTGTGTAATGACTCAACAATCTAACGATCTATAAATCGTGAGAAGAGAGACGTGCTTAAACAAATGCTCCTATTTTTACTCATTTCTGCAATACCTTACATTATTTTGAATATAAACTAGTCAAACGAGATGCGTTTGTTAAGAATGTGTTCTGTGAAAACATATGCACATGTTAAATACTGACACCAAATCCATTTAGATGGAGTTAACAGGCTCTCTTTTGTTCCTCTACAGTAAAACAGAATGAACGCTAGTCTTTCAGATTCAGTGTTATCAGAAGGCTATATTTACATTCAAGCTCCCTCATGTGGCTCAAAGTTGTACTGGAGATGTAAATCTTAAAGAAAATGGAAGAAATTCTGCAAATTTATTGGCAACCCTAATAAAACCTCCTGCGACCTGACCCAGTCTTTGTGAATGATTGTTTTAATGACACTGAGCTACCCTTTCTGTACTCAACACAACACACAACAACACAACAAACACTCGTTGCCACCATGGATGTATTCCAATATTCGACTGCTGTCTTCCGGCAACATGTCACCTCGCGAGATTTCTCCTTTAGAGAGACTCTTTCCATAATGTCAGACACTTACAGTATAATAACAATCAGAGCCTGTCAAAGCAGAAACAAGCACATTTAGTGGACGTAAATGGGATAGGATTACACTGCTGCCTGTTAGCAGCTGCTGTCTACAGCACTCTCCCCCAACTTCAGAAATTATTACTATTAGTTAGTTGAAAAATAAAGGGGGCTGAAACATGATGAAATTATCCTTTAAGTCAGATAGTTTATCTGTCCATCAGTAACCACTGACTGAATGAAGAGATGACTGATTGATTGAAACCTACCATGGGATCAACAAAAACAGTGTTTCCCAGACTGAGGACCACTCTGGCTCGGTGCTGCAGGCCTCGGATCTTCTGGCTGATCGCTCTGGTGACCTGTGAACCAAAAATAATGTCCAATCATATGACCATCACATGACTGCTTGATTTACACAGGACTGATCAGTGGAAGCTATAAATGTGAGCACTAATACCTGCAGATTTAATACTTGTAATATTTAAACACTTTCATCAATTTAAACTCAAAACTGAGGACATTTTTAAAGAAAAGTGATACTCAGCTCTGTCAGAATTAGGGCTGTCAAAGTTAATATGATAATAATATAAATAAATTTAATGGAAATTTACGTTACCATTAATTTCTTTAATGCATTAATGAAACTTGTGATTTTTAGGTTTTAGCAACTCAGTTTTAAACCTAGAATGAACATACTGGTATTATGTGAAACTAGTGGTGAATCCATTGGTACCAACCAGGTCATGTCAGTTAGGAGGATAAACAATACTCTAAACTTGTGCAAAATTTTGATGAAGAAAAGCTGGCATGGCAATGTTCAAAGGGGTCCCTTGACCTATGACCTCTAGATATGTGAATGAAAATGGGTTCTATGGGTACCCACCAGTCTCCCCTTTACAGACATGCTCACTTTTAAAGACACCCTGTGACGGACCGTATTTTCCAGCTACTAGTAAATGAATAGAGAAAACTAGAATAGTGGGGATGTGATGGTGTATTTGCGAGCAAAGGCAGTAAGCTGCAAACCTTGGGGTGCCAGTCGGTCTCTGCGTCCACTGGTTTGACCCGGCAGACGATGATCTCCACAGCCTGGCTGGGCAGAGAGTGAAACTGTTCCGGGAGCTGGAGGATCTGATGGGATTTGACCTCCTCCTCCTTTCCCACATCAATAAACCGAACAAAGATGCTGAAAAACAGCCTGTCACCTCTGTCTGGCACAGACAGGATCTTCACCCTGCCACAGGGAACACACACTGACGTTATACATTTATCTGTGGTGCTCTAATCCAGACAAAGTTGCACTGATGTCAAAAGTAAAATAAGCTCCAGCTGATAAACCAGTAAAAACAGTCATGCTAGAGTGACTTGTATATAAATGAATATCTGCTACATTCAAGCCCTTAACAAACAAGTTCACACAATGCTGATTAAGCCTATCGTATACTGAAGTTGTGATATTTTATGTCTGTGGTGACTTCAGCACGCTGGCGCACCAGAAATGATGCATTTTACATCAACCAGTCAGAGCTAAAGAGGGCAGGAAGGGGAGAGACCAAAACGACGGAGCAGTAGCTAGGAATGTTGGGGGGGGGGGGGGGGGCAGATGCAGCAAGCTCATACCACCACCACATATCACTGTTAGAGGGAGAGAGTTAAGTGTCAGTTTACATCCATGTCTGTCCAAAATGTCACCACTTCATCATTTTATCCTGTTAGACATTTGTGTGAAATTATGAATTATCAAGTGATAGCCAAAAACATGTTTGTGAGGTCACAGTGACCTTTGACCACCAAAATCTAATTACTTCACCTTTAAAGTCTAGGTGGGCATTTGTGCCAAATGTTAAGAAATTCAAATTCACTCCAGGCATTTCTGCCTTTCGCGTTGATGACAATGGGACATACAGACCTAAGTACATACAGATGGCTGGATGTCTAGACAAAGGGATGGACAGGTGGACATACATACAATACAGTACATATGTATGTCTGTCTGTACAAGATATCCTTATCATATCTTTATTCCTGAGAAATCGTGTTCATTAAGAACGGGATGTACGTATGTATGGACACCCAGACAGATTGACGGATGGGCGGGCAGAAAACCCAAAAACGTAACACCTCCAGTCGCCGGTGCAGAGATGTAAAAACAGCCTGAGTGATCTGGTAGCCTTCTAACTAACCAGCAGCCTCATTTAACAAAGACACTAACAAACACAGAGACTGGTTACACTAACAGGAAACATCATGATAAAAATAAACAGCATTTGGGCTTCAAATGTCGTGAATGAAACAGTTCTTTCAAGCCTAAAAATCTCCTTCAGTGCATTCAGATTTCATGTCAGACCTGTGGAAGACCTCGTCCTCCTGCACAGCGTATAAGCCTCCCTCCAGCATCTCCTCAGCTCCAGGTTTCTTGTCGGCGTAGTAAGCAGCCATCTCAGACGCCATGCTCTGGAAGCCTCCGTCCTTCTGGACAATACGGCCGTAGAACACTGATGCAGTCTTAATGTAGAGAGGCAAAACCTGGGAGCACCGGACACAACACAGCAAAACATTTAATACAAGTGCAGACAACTCTATGGTTGCTTACTTAAAAATATGATGAACAAATGTAATCAACAATTACTATGATGAATGAATAAAGATGGCAGCCAGGAAATGTGTGAGAGGAAGAATATACAATGAGCTTCTGTTTCACATCAGGATCGAGGACAGATTATAGAAACTACAGATCTGATTATTAAACAAATGAGATTTAAACTTAGAAATAACATGGTCAGTGTTATAAGAAGACTCATGTCTCTATTTTTTGTTTATGTGTAAGCACTAATTCATTCTTGTTTATCTGATTTGCTTGTCTGGCTGAAGCAACTGATGGATGAAAAAATTCAGAGACAAAGACGAGAATGTCCTCACTTCTATGACTCCTGAGGCAGGAAGCACCGACTGATCCAGCCGGGAAATGAATCTGTGACGGTCAGGACACACACTGCTGTCTCTGCACAGGAAAACACAGATCAAATCAAATCCGTAGTGAACCAGAATGCTATTTTCCCGCAAACTGAGCCAGATCTGGGCCAGTGGATTTCAACCTGAACACAACTAATTCTTATTTTTTAAAAAGACTGACGTGTGATAACGGTAACGGTTTTCATTCATTCTTTCTAGAAATTAAGCTGATGCAGAAGGTCAGTCAGGAAGACTCTGGTTACTCTCATTCATTCACATTTATCTCTGGGTCTCTCTCATGGGCTCCTACTATGTCAGCTGATTGTGGGCGCTTCACTCTTAGTGACCAATCAGATCTTGCCATATCTGTCAAAACCAATCACATCATTAGTGTCAAAAGTTTAAAAACTGTTCTGCTCTCTGCTGCTGTCTGTTGTAATTGCAGCACAAACTGATGCGACCCTCCACCTCCCCATCACCTCCAGCTCATCACATCAGAGCTCCACGTCCCTCATCGGATTTTCATCAAATCCCTTCACTGCCACCATCACCAGTGTCTAGAACCGGGGCGAATATTCCTAATCTGACTACGGCATCACTTCCCCCTAACTTCATCACGTCGAGTCTAAATCGCCAAAGACTTTTCATTAGTCATAACTTTGTGCACTTTGTAATAAATTATCATTACGAGTCTCTCCTGACTGAACTATAATTGACAGCATATACATACTGTATATTCTTGCAACTTTTCTTTCATGGAAAAATGTTCATTCAAATGTATGTTCACAATAAAATATTGGCTAATAAATAACTTAAATTTTCTCCAATCCTGCACCAAGTTTCAGGACCTTCTCTCAAACAAATCTCAACATTGATCTAAAAGTTTTTATGGTTGAACTTGCAAAACTGCTTTCATGAAGGCACGTGTGTAAATTTGACTGGCAAAAAAAGTCAGTCATGGCAGATCAGCTGACAACCAGCAGGTTTTAACCGGTGGCCGATCGATCTGTGCATCTCCAGAGCAGCCCATACAGATAAATAAGTGTTTTGTTGTTGTCTTTACAGATTATAGACTAAAGATTAAACATTCAGCTCACCATATGAAATATATATACAGATATATAACAGATATATCAAAATATAAACCACAGAGAAGTTTATCATTATTTGAAGAAGTGGGAAAGCTGACCTGCAGACTCCAAAGCTCTTGAGGTAGCTGCAGAGAGGTTTGTTGGTCTTCTGGTCCTCCCGGGCCACATGGACACCCTGAGCGAAGGACAGCAGCTCCGGGGGCAGTGGGGCGTTGGTTCGGCCCAGGTAACGCAGAAGTCCAACTACATGGCAGGCGTTCCTCTCAGAGATCAGCAGCACCGACCTGGTGAGATGAGGGTGGCTCTCAGCTGGATCCTGGGGGGAAACCTCGGAAAACCAATCAGAGAAATGAAAACACAAATTTCATCTAGCACGTGTGGAGACTGAAACTGTGGTTATGTGAGTGAATAGAAGACGTGTCTGTTCTCACTCGTTCAGAAAGGTTCCTGAAGTTGTCGGCCATACAGAAGAGTCGGCCGCCGAATACTTTGGGGGAAGCGGGGAAGCCATAGTGGACGACACAAGTCGCATCTCTGATTCCCAGACACGTCAGACACTCAGTGGTGGTTACTACAGGTCAAAGGTCAAGCACAACAAAAATGAAATTATAGCAGTACTGTTAAAGCCAAAGTTCTACTATGCGTGTCTCTGAGGGTCCATGTGATGTCAATTTCAACATTTTATGTCTCTTTGTGATCATTTTGTGTTTTATTGTGGGTCTTTGTGTGTCTTTTTTAATCTCTTTGTGGTCATTTTGTGTCTTGCTATGGTCTTTGTGGTCTTTGTTTGGCTCTGTGTAGACATCCATGTACTGGCGTGTACTTATTTGTTGTGATTGCGCGCCAAATGGACAGTATGCACAGAACTACCTGCCGTCCATGGTGTCCCCAGCTGTCTGTGTACGTGTCTGTTTGGGAGCATAGCTAAGGCTTTAATGTTTAGGGAGGAGATTCAGTGAATGACTCTAAGTGTCTTTACTGTTGGTAATGTTTCCTTAAACACATATACATTCAATTTACCCAGAATAACGTGAGTGCCGGGGCCGATGTCTTTCCTCCACTGCTGGATGACAAAGTCAAACTGGTGTGTTAACCCCTTGTGGGTCTTGAGGCAGAATGCTGATTTGTTGCTCACAGCCTGGAGATTAGAAAAGACACTGGTTAATTCAAGGAAAACTGCACTTTGGTTTTTCTGTAGTCCATCTGTATATCAGGTATGTGGATGGAGTGTGGTAATGATAAACCAGGTTTCCACCAAAAGTAGTTCCCAGGAACTACTTTTGTAGTCTACTCCAGTAGTTCCCAGGAACTACTTTTCAAGCATTTCCATGGTGGTCCAAAGACCTGCGAGGATTAGGCAAATCAGTCCAATGACATGAAAAAGCAATATGACGTGTTGAGGGATGCTGGTGGTCACAGGAGGTAGATAAACACACTCTGCAGCCCCCAGTTCAGTGTATCTGCCTGCTTCATCAAAAAAACGCTTGAGAAAATAAACTTACTGCTGCACATTAGATGTAATGAATGAAATGAAACTAAGAGCGTCTGTCTCCACACAAAATCATCTGTTGAGCGTTTGAGGGATTTTTATAATGTGCTTTAGACCATCACCACCATGAAACAATCAGAACATAACTTTTCTTTAACTAATTCACAACACCGCTTGCTGGCTTGCTCGCACAATCTCTCTTTCTTTGTCTTGTTTTAATGATTCAGGAAGCCGACAGCAGAGCTTAACTTTACTTTTAACGTTGTCAAACAAAGAGAAATGCTCTCCCCTCGTATTAAAATGGTCCTAAATCAATACTAGAGAACTTCCTTGAAGCAGTGGCACTGTGTTTGTGTTTCACCAACCACTGACAGTCATCCCAGCAAACTCCAGTTCCTGCACTTTCAGAAAGTACTACCCCCGACCAGGGCCTTTTTAGCAGGTAAAAAGGTCCCGTAAAATGTCCCCAGAACTTAATTTAGACCCTGACCGCTGCAGTGGAAACATAATGAGTTCCTTGAAGGAGACAAGTATGCCAATTTGCAGGAAAGGCAAACTCATAAAACTTTGTATTGTTACAGACAAAGTGTACTTCACAGTACGATGAGTCTGTTGGACTCATATTGGTCCTAAATTAAAGATCCAACCACAGGAATGAACAGTATAAACTGACGCCAGTGTTTCACCTCAAACACGTCTTCAACTTCCTGAGCAGAGCTGGCTACAATCAGAGTCTTCTGGCCGACGTCGGGGGTGAAATCCAACGCACCCAACAGTACCGACATCTTACTGCTCTCGAGAGTCATGAGGATGATCTGCAGGAAGACAAACAACAACAGTCGACACTACCACTTCTGACAGCAGCTTTACTGCACATTTTACATGTACGTAGTCTTACAGTCAGTGTAGGACATAAAATAAGATAAGATAAGATAAGATATTCCTTTATTAGTCCCACAGTGGGGAAATTCACAACATGTAGAAATAAAACAATTTGCAGTTATCCACACAGTTTGGAGGATTTTATAATTATCTTGACCTTGAAATAAGGAAATTAACTTTCTGACAAACCATTTTTTTTCAGAATGTCAAGGATTGGCTTTAGATCTGTTTTATAAAATGTCAGGATTATTAGATCAGTTTCATCAGTCTTAATAACAAAATAAAGCTATTTAACTGCACTTTTTACATCTTTTCCACATCTTAAATGTTGTCGACTATAACAGATATTTTAGGATTTAAAACACCTACAGTGAAGCATGGCAACAACAGAGTTGTGATCACAGGTGATCCACTGAGACTGACCTGTTGAACGTTACCATAGAGAGCAGCTTCCTCCAGGACAGTCATGGCAACGCAGGGGTATGGCATGTGATTGGTTAACAAATCCTCCATGTGACTCGTCCATCTCTTCGTCACAGCGATGAGCTGCTGAGGGCAGGAAGCCTTCTGCTCGCTGGAGGTCACCTTCTGGAAATGCTGCAAAATGGTCGCCATCTAACGGGACATCATTCATGTTTAAAGAGATGTGTCAGAATTTATTTTGAATTTATTTTGGTCAAACAAGTAAAAGGTAAAAGGTGTTGATGCAACCACAACATATTCATGAAATACTGTAACTTTGAATGTTTAGAGAACTGAGACGTTTTCAAAAACCCTAGAAAAGGTCTACGGATGAGAGGATACACTATTATCCCGATTCATACAATAACAATACTTTTATATACTTTGCAAATACTAGACCATGGGGCAAAAGTTGAATCAAACACTTCTAGGGACTTTTTGCACAGTAAATCACGTGATGCATTTTAATGAGTCAGGAAGCCGACGGCAGAGCTTAACTTTACTTTGGAAAATCTCTGAATTAATCCAGTAAAATTGTTTGATTTTTCAGCATGCATGTAGTCAGAGATGTCCTGAAATCAAATATATCAGGATCATTGTCAGAAATTATTTATTATATTCTTCCCAGCAACCCAGAAATCAAAGAATGAATATATTTCCCACACAAATTAGTATTTTCTCTTAAATTTATAGGGGGCATGTAATGTTTTATACTTCAGCTGAATATAATCCAATCAATCTGATTTCCATAGATGTAGTTTGTATGTACAGTTCCCTTTGTTAACACCTTATTTGGAAAACCAGACATAGCCCCATGTGTTTACTTCCTCCGTTCTCTTTATCCATCCATGGTCAGCTCCATCGGGGCCGTTTGAATGCATTTATCATAAATGTTCCCGTCAGAAAGGGCTGTCTAATGGTGAGGTAAAGTGGTGAAAATATTCTGAATGCAGTGCACATTTAAGATGACGTTTTTAGGTGTTTAAACTACATGTCCACCGCAGTATATCACATTGCTGTAACCCTGCTGTAACATCTGTCTGTTTCCCAAAACTCCATTTACTGTAGGTAATACACTGACTAAGGAGAAGTAGCTCATGAAACCACTCTGAAAAACATTCCAACTATCCCTTTAATGTTCCTAAGCTAACATTTAACAGCTAACATTTAACAGCCTGTAGCTACTGTAGCTCAGAAGCCATTGAGTGTGAATGACGAGCAGACGTCACCTGATCTGGAGCAAGAGTAAAGAGCTGGTCAGCCTCGTCTAGCACAAGGTGGTACAAACGCAGGAACAGGAAGCAGTGGCAGGATAGGAGACGGACCAAACTGAAAGGGGTGGTCACTAACAGCAGGCCTGGTCAACATAAAAACAGAACATCTAGGACATAATCTCTATTTTGTGGATTTCCTACAACAACCTGAATTTCTGAGATGTGGATTCATTAACTGACCACTAACAGATTGTGCTTTGCTCACAGTTTTTGGGAATCCTGACAGCCTTGGCTTCGTCTTTGCCATTGCCAAGCAGCACAACGACCGGGTGGAGGACTGAGGTGACCTTCATCTCCTCCAGCAGGTCATACACCACTTGGACCTTCTCCCAGCCTGGACACAGCAGCACTGCTATGGGCTGGACATCAACACAGAACGTGAAGATCCAAAAATTACCATTTACCACCAAAAGTACCATCCTCTCAAAACAACAAGTCTTACAATAATGACTGACTGCACAATAAATCAAGTAAGGGTGCGGTATAAAGGGATGTGTGATACAAAAATATAATCCAGTTGACTTTATTGTCTTTCAAGGCTGTAGGCGGTTCTAGAACTAGAGACCTACTACTACTACTACTACTACTACTACTACTACTACTACTACTACTACTACTACTACTACTAGAGTAACTAGAGGCCTAGAGCATTCAGAGGATGGATGGCTTTCCTAGCTAGACTGAAAATAAGGGGGTTTCTGAGATCTTTATACAACACAAGGGCTCAACATCCAAAAAAAAAAAAAATGTAGTTCTTGCATAAATCTCCCAGTCTCGAAGGTGTTTGATTCTATTGTGTTCCTCAAGGTCTTTGTGTCTTAATGTGGTATTTTGGAGGGATTATTGATCATTTTTATCAATTCTTGTGGTAAAAATTGGTTAAATTTAGTACCAAATCTGTGTAACAAATGGTATCAACCCAAAAATTGCGGCAACTAATGAGACCTAAAAGAGCATGAGGATGACAATCATATACTTCTATAATCAAGATCTAAACCCTTATACACTTTTACAATTTATTTCAATTAATTAATTAATTACTTCATCTTTATTTCTGATTTACATTCCCAGCTTTCAGATGATGTACACCACCTCTAAGTGACATCTACTGCTGACCTGCTGTCGCCCCCTAAAGACCCTCTGGACCCCCCTAAAGAAAGACAACAACAGGTCTGTCGTTGGTCTCAGAGGGTTGATATAAGATTCTTTGGAATAAAATAAACCACTTTGATCCAGTATCTGTATTGATGATGGACTCACCCCTATGCTGGAGGTGGGGGAGGTGTAGATGGAGTTGAGCAGGATGTGGGTGAGGAGTGGGGTGAAGTAGCTGAGTGGCTGGTCAGCATTGGGGGAGACGATGACGGCATTGCATCCTCGAGCCACAACTGGCCAGCTGTAACAGTCAGCTGGAGACAGAGTGCTGTACTGCTTCTTCCGCAACACCTGGAGACAGACCAGTCACTGTGTGCAACTCAGGTAAAGTTCAAACATGAGGCTGTGGTTGCAGCGTGAATAAACATCAAATTGTCCATAACAGAATCACAGCCACAGTGTCTTTTGTCTCCATAAATCCTAGTTCAGCACCAGGTTTTGTGTCAGTGACCGTTATGGCAGACCAGAAGATCTCCTGTTATCACTCTCCTTCTGACAAGAATTCAATATCGTCAGAGGCAGCATCTACGGCTACCTGATACCTGGAGAGTGGCTGGCACCTGGAAGTGCTTCACCTGCAATTTGGAGGGAAATCCACTGAGCTGACAGGCTGTGGTCGGCACTGGCAGCTTCTTACATCATGTTTGTCGGCTGCCGCTGCAGCATCAACAAACCATGGGTAGTATCTACAGTAAGTCCTAGGGCTGCAAAATTAATAGAATATTAATCGTGATCACGATTTTGACTTCCCACAATTGAATGAACAATTAGCGACTGCAATATTGGCATTTAAAAAGCTCCACTCATAGAAAACTCAGTTGCATAAATCAAGCGCAGATTTTTTTGCTGGTCAGACACGTGTGTAGCCGCCACATGATGGTTTTACGAAGGCACACAGCGTCACTAAGTAATGTCAACTCGTTATCAATATAGACGTTTTTCAGAGTGAGTGAAGAAGACATAAAGCTGTAATTTGTCACAACTGCAAGTCCAAAATAAGCAGTGGAGGAACAACCTTAAATCATCTGGAACAACTAACTTCAGATACTTATTATATCGTAATTCATTCCTATGATGCTGCTCAGAGTCATCAGTGACCCTGGCAGTGGAGTGGCAGTACACAGAACATTTTTGGCATCAAAAATTTTATAATAACCTTTCAGCATATTGTAATCCGAGTGATCTGAGAGAAAACTAGCCTTCTGCACCTCCTCGTGGCTGTTTTCAAGCTTTAAAAAATCTAGTCCATGACTGGAGACTTGGGCCAACTACAGTGTGTTCCTACTGGCTGTGCTCTGGCTGTGCTCTGGTGGCGGGCGGCGCTCGGTATTTCCTCAACTGATCTCAACATGGCTGCTGGGTCACAAACTTTCTCATTTTACAGCTATGCAGTAACTACAAGATGTAGTCGTTACAGTAACAATGCTGCCTAGTTTGACTGTTTGATCAGAGTTCACAGTGACTGACAGCTGCTCATAGACGGCAGACTCCAGATCAGCTCTGATTGGTTGTTTTCCTCCGATCTGTGATATCTTGTAGATGCCGTTAGGAGCACCGGAGGACAGAGGAACATGATATTTTTCAGATTACCTGTCTCCAGAACTACTGTCAGGATATAGTGACTGTTTTATAAAATAACTTTATTTAATCATATTTGCTCCATTTCTACCTACTGCAGCTTTAAATTCAAACTTTGCCTACTGGAGATTCACTAATTCACACACAAACTAGCTTCTATGTTCATGCAGTGACACATTTTCTGACCTGTTTACAATGAGCAGCAGACAAATCAGACTATAGACTTAGATGGAAATGTAGTTTTAATAATGGTGTAAACTGGAGTTACAGTGTGCATCCTCACACTAGTTCAGGTGAAAGCAAAGCCAACAGCCAACAGTAGTTGCTTTGAACTTATTTTGGAAATTATGTTACAGACTTCTTGTTCATTTTTTTTTATTATTATTATTGGAAGATTTCCAAGCAACTGATTCACATGACTCAGTTTTACTAGCTAAGACATTCCTTAACAGTTTTCCATATGAAATCCAGAGCATTAATATAGCATCAAACTATTGGCTGTGTAAATATAGAGAGGAGTAAAATCTGATTAGAGAATGAAGTCTCTCTCTCTCTCTCTCTCTCTCTCTCTCTCTCTCTCTCTCTCTCTCTCTCTCTCTCTCTCTCTCTCTCTCTCTCTCTCTCTCTCTCTCTCTCTCTCTCTCTCTCTCTCTCTCTCTCTCTCGTGTTGTAATCAGAGTTTCTCCCAGCTTTGTTGGTATAGCTGGCTGACCATGCATGCTTTTTTATGCACATGAACATGCCCCACTGGCTAGCGCACGGTCGCCGGTTACGGCTGATAATGCTGTCCTGACCGACAGTGCAGCCACAGAAGCATAGCACCCACCCTCCGGTCCCCCACCAGGCCTCTTGTTAACAGAGTTATATCTGTCAACACTGTTGCTGTTGTTTGAACTGTTAGCATCATTAGCTGAGAGCCGCTGGCTCAGCCATTGCCATGTTGAGAGCTGTGTGGAGGCTACAGAAATGCTCTGAATTACGTATTTAGCACCTTTAACTTTCAAACCTGATTCAGTAATCACTAATCTAAAACTAGTTTGTAGTTTCTTCTTCCTGTAAAGAAAAAAATTACAAAAGTAAAAGTTTTCTTGCTTGCTAGTTAAATAATATCTTAGTACTTAGGACTAGAACACTAACTTAGTAATGGATTCACAAATAGCTTGCATAACCCAGATGGAGAAGTCGCATTATTTTAACAACAAAGTTAATTTGGGGAGTTTCTCAGAACACAGAAAGTTTTGCATTTTTTCATAACTTTTCAGACACAGGAAAAAGGCATTTCTAAATCCTAAAGGTCGAACCCTCTTATTAACAGTGAAACAATTTTCATAAGTTATTTTTCAATTAAACCTGTAGGTAAAGGTCAGTAAGAGAATGTTTTTCCAAGTCTCTCATTTTTTCCTCAATTTCACATGAAAACAGCCTCAAACATAAGTCAGTGCAAATTCTTGTTTACCCAGCGGAGAGCGTCCGTGATGGGGGCATCATCCAGGCTGGTGCAGGGCTCCACTGGGAAGGCAGAGTGCACCAGAACCCCGCTCCTCCTGGGATCACTGGGAACAGCCTGAGGACAGTCAGGAAGCAGAGGAAACAAAAACACGCGAGACAGTAAATGTGGCGGTAACGTCATACACACCAATGTTCAAATGCTGCGGTGCGTTCAGATGTTTCAGATTTGGCTGCTCAGGTGATGCAGAGCGACAGCCGCACTTGAGCTGCAGCTGCTGCCGTAAATGATCAATACATCAAGTAAAGCTTACGAAAAAAATTTAGGATTTCCATATAGTTGAGGAGAGTTTCCTCAGCTGAAATAAACACCACCTCCACAAATTCAACAAATAATGCACTTTTATTCATTTTTTTATTTTTTTTTTATTTTTTTTTTTTTTTTTTTTTTTTTTTTTTTTTTTTTTTTTTTTTTTTTTTTTTTTTAAAAAAAAGGGCCCCCCCCTCCCCCCCCCCCCCCCCCCAAAACCCAGACTTTTTTTAATAATTTTTTTAAATATTTTTTTTATTTTTTTTTTTATTATCCCCCCCCCTTTTTTTTTTGGCCCCCCCCCTAAAATTTTTTTTTCTTTTTTTTTTTTTTTCCCCCCTTTTTTTTTCTTTTTCTTTTTTCTTTTTTCTCCCTTTTTTCTCCTCCCTTTTTTTTTTATAATATTTATATTTTTTAAAAAATATTTTTTTAATTATTATTAATAAAAAAAAATAAAAAAATAATTTTTAGGGAAAGAAGCTAAGTGGTCCTCTACCAACGCCATGAAAGGAATTGTTATTAAATGTTTTTTTTTTTCTCGACTGGCTAGACTGACATGTTTTACTGGAGACAGCCAACATAGCAGATAAAGAACGATCCCCTTTTTCAACTTGATGGGTGCAGTGACGCAGCTCCAACAACCTTCAGGGTAGACCACAGCTCTGAGCAGCAGCTAGATAAATAAAACATTAGAAGAAGCAGATAAAACGTACCGCTTCGTCTGCAGCGTCTGGATCGAGGTTCAGAGGCTCCGGGTTCAACCACTCCAAAAGGCTGCATCACACACATCATCAGAATTCAACAACCATGGACAGCATTAGTATTGAAAAAACACCAGAAATGTTCATGTGTTTTAGCCCCTAAGATATACAACTATTTTAGAATCAAACTAAAAAAAAATATATTTGATTTTGATGCTATGCAACAGCAATCATAGTACTTTTTCAATTAGGATTTTATCTGGAATAACTCAACATTTAAGATTCACGGGAGACTAGATTAATCACACGCTGCAATCTGTCAGAAACCAACGCTTTCCATCCCGCTTTATCTTTTCTGATGCAACATTCACTCATCATTCAGGTTATATGTTTGTTTGTGAATCCTTTCTCTGTGAGCTGCATTTCACCGTGAACAGGCCCAGTCCTCTTCATTCCTCCACGTCTTCTCTGCTGGTCCCGACTCCACTGATCTACTCAAACTACTGAAACAAAAACAGAGACCGAGTGGAGATGATGAGCTCAGACACACAGACGGTAACAGAATATTAATCTAATTTAGCTGGATTACATTTCACACGTTATGTAGTTCTGGGTTTCATGTTGGGAAAGGAGAACATTTTACTGTACCTCGTTTCTTCATCAGTTAGATATTCAAGCTGACTGCTCTCACAAATTTCTTCAGCTCCACTTTTTCCACTAATAAAATACAAATCAAGCCAAAGAATGCAGTTACTACAGATCTTCACTTATTGTAAAGGTCAATTAACTCACGTTGACATTTTGAGTGAGAAGGCGTCAGTCAGTCTCATCTCGTACTGAGTTGTTTGCTTGTGTGCTGTTACAGACTTGCTGTTGTTTAAAGCCCCCCTCCAGTGTATTTTGGCATTTTTATATTAGTCATTTCTTGACTAATTTGTTTAGCTATACTGTTTTGTGCTCAAAGTTAAAAAAAAGTTGCTGCTAAATCAGAAATATGACGAATGACTATAGTAGAAGCAGCAGGTCAAAGGTCATCCTCCAAGCTGCAGGAGTACTCGTTTTGAGTCTGTTTGAATGTTTGAATCAGTTTGTCTTTTTAGTTAGCTGTAGTCAGCTAGCCCAACTTGTTGCATTAGCTAACTGAAGGTTTTTATTTGATTTTTTTGTGTCCTCAACTTTTAGTGGTGTCCGTGTGTGTGGAGAACGGGTGCAATCAATGCAGTGAATTACATAAAATCCCACAGGCAGAATTAAGACAACACACCGACTATCTCTCTCACTCACTCTCTTCTTTACCATCTCCTCCTGCTGGAGTAAATTAATGGAAAGCAGCCGATGCTGTTTTGGAGGTTCGCCAGCCTCTAACATATCCAGATGATGGGGGGAGTACAACTTTCAGCCAGAAAGAAAACAAGAGAAAAGCCCCGTTAACAAAATGAATGACGCTCAGTGCAGCCTGGCACGGTGTTGGTACCGGAGCTGAGGCGAGAGCGGCCGTGCACCCCCAAAACGTCCCAAAACTGCATTTCCACGGCGGACCTCTGCAACGTCTGTCCGTCCTCCAGGTGAGCTGTGGCCGGCATGAGGCGGTGCGACTACTTGGTGCAGCAGCAGCCAGATGGTCGTCTCGCCAGGAGGAGACGGTGAAGACGAGTGAGAGAAAGTCGGTGTGCTGAGATAATTCTGGCCTCATTTGTAGTCTGATAAACAGTAAATTTAACAAAAGTAGTCTGGAGGTGGGCTTTATCATTAATTATTATTAAATCGTATGAGGATCATGAACCCAAAATTGTGGGGTTTTTTTTGTTTGTTTTTTTATTCCAAGATGGAACTGGAACTGTAATTTCTCCCAGAGGATCAATAAAGTATTTCTGATTTTGTGGTGCTTCTTTTGGGTAAAACAGCTCCCCTGCTGGCACATTAGGAACACTTAAGGCGGAGAGTGGTACTGCAGCATGAGAGACCGCCAAAGGCTTCGAAAACAAAAAGCCATAAACTGATAATAAATCCAAATGAAGTTCTGTGAGGTGAGAAGTTGAGAGAAGAGAGTCATCCTAACTGGACTGATTTTCCTCTCCGTCCATTTCACGTTACAGAGATTCACAGTAAAATAAGACTTCGACACGTGCTCTCTGGTGGATTATGTGTTTGCTGAACTCCGGAAGATGATTGGGCAGAGTCAGAAAAGATGGTGAATCTAATGTTATCAGTACATTTGATCGGTAATTAGTGTGTGTTGGCAGCATACACTTCCTGTCCAGTGCAGGTGCTGGAGGCTGCAGTCGTCTCCTCAGGCCGACAGTCTTTCAGCTCTTCATGCTGACTGACCTGGAAAAAACAAACAAGCTTATGAATCCACAACCATTAGAGGTGTGTCACTTCAATTCTACTTTCTGCCTGAACCATTTTCCACACACTGAACAAAAGAGTTTCTCTACAGTAGGAATGCTCATATGCATCTTCATTTACCTATTTTGTGTTTCAACAGGGAATCCAAAATGCTGCCATACAAGAGATTTGAAAGACTGGTGTCTTCTATGCTAATTTCGCCCGACTCCTCCATTATTGTCTGGCTGCAAATCAGCTACTAATCCACTAATCACATCAGCACTAGGGATGTGAAATTTTTTTCCCAGCCTTGTGAGGAGCCAGAGGTAAAACTCTTAAAAGCGCTGCCATTTAGCTTTGAGAAACACTTCCTGTGTTGTGCATGGACTCACACTGGGAGCCGCCTGCTGGTAGCTGCTGCCAGGATTCAGAAACTTCAGGAACCTGTTGGGTACAGGAAGTCTTATGTCATCAGTATCAACCAGTAATATGATAATAGACATGAAATGTGCTGTTGATCTCAGCCAATCACATGAAAGGTGACGTAAGTGACTTAAGTCAATGCTTACCTGAACAGAGAGAGATTTTTGGTCAGAGCTGCAGCCAGAGACGAGTCTGTGTCCTCTGACGAGTCACTGAACATGAGCAGGTCAGTTAACTTAGATTTACATTGAAGAAAAATAAAGTATACTATGACTACAGCTGTCAATCTATTAAAATATTTAATTGTAATTAAACACCGAATTGTTCATTATTAATCGTTATTAATCACAAATTAACCTTAAAGGGAGATTTAAGATAAGATAAGATGAACCTTTATTAATCCCCAGAGGGAAATTCGGGTTGCCAAGTATTTAATCCTCTTATCAACATGGGAGTGGACAAATACGCTGCTTTATGCAAATGTATGTATATATTTACTATTGTAAATCAATTAACACTAATCAATGACAGATATTGTCCAGAAACCCTCCCAGGTTCTGACTTTAGCATAAAAATCTGCTCCAATCAGAACATTACAAACTGCAGCCCAACAGGCAACAACAGCTGTCAGTGTGTCAGAGTGCTGACTTGACTATGACTTGATCCAGACTGACTGGGACTATCATAAAGTGGGCATGTCTGTAAAGGGGAGACTGGTGGGGACCCAGAGAACCCATTTACATTCACATATCTGGGGTCAGAGGTCAAGGGACCCCTTTGAAAATGGACATGACAGTTTTTCCTCACCAAAATTTAGTGCATATTTGGAGAGTTATTTAGCCTCCTTTAAAACAATCTAGTCTGACCTGGTTGGTACCGATGGATTTAAGTTTTCTAGTTTATAAGATAGCAGTATCTCCATGTGCAATAGTGGCATTAAAATGAATGTGTTCACACATTATCGTGTTAACTTTGACAGCCCCAACTATGACATTACTCATCTGTATTTTCTCCATTCAACAGTAAACTCCTGAACTGATCCAAATGTGTGCTCACCTCTCTGCAGCAGCAACGTCTGAGCTATCCTTTGACTGGCTACCTGGAGACAGTTGTTTGTCTGCGACCTTTGACCTGCTACCTTCCTCTGAGCTCTTCAGTTCATGCTGTTGGCCCTAGAGCAGCAGAGAGGTCAGAAGTGAGGATGTGTGGATATTTCCTGGAGATGTGACAGTAACACAGTGAGCAGAGCTGCTGACCTGAGGTGGAAAGGGAGCCGTCAGCCAATCACCTGCTGTGGCTGCAGAGTCAACGCTTGAAGAAACAGCTGAAAGCAAGCAACGGTCCAGACTTCATCACAAGTAACTGACATGAATCAAAGCTGAAGTCATATGAGTATTAGTCGACTAAGAATTTCCTCAGTCAAGGACAGCCCTAGTGGGCTAAAGTAAAGTCTGTGTGTGGGATACACTGCTCCATCCACAGATGAGCATCATGTGATATGAGCAAAATCTCCAGAATCACTATCAAATGGATCTTGAGGTGAGAATTTTTTGTCGACTGCTGTTTCCAGTCAATGTGGTCAAAACCATGTGGATATATCTCCACACGCAGACACCCAGCGTAGTGTAAACTACAGCAGTCTGTCCCGCTGCAGCCCTGAACAGGGAGTCACATCGGTGTGTGCATTTACCAGAAGGTGGTTGGGCTGTTTGTGCTGTCGGCTTGTTTGAGCTCGTGCAGGCAGTTTGGGTTAAGATGCTTGAGGACAACATGAAGGGATATTGGTCCACCTTGTCCAGCCCGCCGCTGTCAGCTGACTCTCTGCTGTAATACGCAAACTTCTTGGCCACCAGATCGTCGTTCACACAGATCTGAAAAATCATCAAAATCATCAAAATGTTTTAGAGATACTAATTTGTAAGGAATGAGGGTTATTGTCGATGTGACAAGTGGCATTTCTTCTACACAGTACTGTCACTTCTACATTTTACTCCTTGGCGTGACATGACTTTTTCATGGGCATCGGTACTTCTCACATCAGAACTTTTTTTAATTTGTGGAAAAAATATAATTAAACATAATTCAAAGTTTCCTGATCTTCTGCTTTATAGAATATGATTCTTCAGGGCAAACATTTCTAAAAGAATTAAATGTTCAGATGCCAGCTGTGATTATTAATGAAATAATCATTTAACTAGTGATAATAATGGTCCAAAATTATGTAAAATTGCATATTTTAAGTCAAACTTCAAATTTTCTTACGGGGAGGACCCTCTAACCCAATATCTCCTAGTATCTTTTATTCACTGTAGAAATTCAGACTGTGTCTCTGTTTAATGTACAGGACATTGGTCACCAACAGGCAGACCTTGGTCCGAGTCCGGACCCAGAAGCCATCCCATACGCACCCAGACATACAGCCAAAACAGAAGGTTATGATTTTAAAAAATGGGGCGTCTCTACTT
Organism: Pterois miles; assembly: GCA_947000775.1. Classification (NCBI taxonomy): domain Eukaryota; kingdom Metazoa; phylum Chordata; class Actinopteri; order Perciformes; family Scorpaenidae; genus Pterois; species Pterois miles. The sequence goes on along the minus strand of CAMQGK010000565.1, from coordinate 11,442,796 downwards.
TATCTGGCGCAGTTTTTGTAGTCTTTACGGTAGTGGTTTAGCAGATGAGGAAACACACAGACCACTTGCATGTGAGTGAAGCCATCCCATGTGATACTACTCAGCCAATCAATGCTGAGCATTCCAGGCGGTAAACACGGCGACTACACAGTGCAGACAGATGAGAGAGTTACAGGGAAGTTACACATGAAAAGACGATAGAAAGAAAAAGAAAGATAGAGATACAGGTAGAGAAAACAAAGGGAGAGAAACAGACGACTGAGACAGAGATTATTATTTGAACATGCACAATTTTCACATTTTATTTTTCTCTTATTTTGAAATGCAGCCCTATTTTTATTTAGTTAATGAGAGGACATTATACATATCTGCGGTAATACATACATGTTCAGTTCTCGATTATGTTACAATATTGTCAAAAGGTTTTTGAATCGCACTGAATTAATTTGATTTGACAGTCAGGTATTGATCACATGCAGAGGTTAATATGACTACTAGGCTACTTAAATATATAATCACACTAAATAGTTACATATTATGATTTGCTGGACCTTTGCTTCAAGAAATCTTCTCTAACTCGACTTTAAAGTTTAGTTGAATACCCATGGTGTAGGAGCATCCTGACTGGGACCTGAATGACACCTTACTATACTAAAGGCTACAATAACACATGAAGAAACTTTAACTATTAGCACTAAACACACCATCTTAATCGTATAATGTTCCAGTTGAACTATTATTGCGAGTATTATGGTCTACTATAGAAGATGCATAGCCATATGTAATAATATAACAATAAAATCACAGCTGATTATGACTGACACCGTATAACATGCTTTAAGGAATAATGAATAAATAGGAATAAATCGCTGATATTACTGACACCAGACAATATACACAAACATGTGAATAAGAGAGTACTGGCACTTATTTTTGTGTGTCTGTATGGATCTCTGTGTCAAAACTACATGTTTGAAGCTCCTTCTCTGAATTATACTTTTGGGGGGGGGGTTTATTTTTTTTTTTTTTATTTTGTTTTGGTCCGGACCTCCTGTTTTAAACCCCCCATCCCCAACCCTTTTTTTTTTGGAGGTGTCCCTTTTTCCCTCTTTTTCCCCCCCGGTGCCCCCCTGCAAAGCCCCCAACCCCCCACCTCCCCTGGCCCCTTTCCGGAGCCACCCCCCCCTCTACATCTCTCCATTTACATTTTTTTTTTCTTTTTTAACAACAAAATTTTAAACTTAATTTCCCCACTGTGGGACTAATAAAGGAATATCTTTCTTTCTTAATGTTCACATGTAACATTACACGTTCACCTTGACGTTCCCTACGGTCAGGTAGAGCTCGATGGAAGTGGAGTCCGACTTGGATTCAAGCACCTCGGCCTCAGTCCAGGTCGACGCTGATGGAAGGAAGCAAAAGTCGTGAGTGACAATATGTGTTAACATTAGTCTCACTGCCCGGCAGTTGAGGACACTTCAAATGTTGCTTCTAAGATGTAAAATCCATAGAAAAACACACACAGTTGATCATCTATCTGCCATGTTGCTCACCTTGCAGCAGGTTGTGCAGGTAGAGAGTAGCAGAGCTGTCCCACTGAGTGCACGGACTACAGAAGAAAAGATGAAGGCATCACACTCAGAGTGGATTTATCTTCACTGCACATATCTCTGTACACTTCAGAGGACAGAGTGGGTTAAGGACAAAAAGCTCATGCATAAGCAGTGAGCTTGTCTTACATGAGCCCGGTCTTCTCCTCAAAGACAGACACTCGTAGGGTTGTTGGTTTGATTCCCGCCAGGTGGAACCTCCTCACCCAGAAAGGCAGCTGGAGGAAGGTCTGCATAGCAATTCGGATCCTGGTCAAACAAAAAAGGTTAAAAATCTAAACAGCACAGACAAACAAACAAACATCTCTTAGGTCTGCAAACTCTTATACATGATCATAATTTGATTGCCTTCACACCTAAAATGTCTTTATTTCATGCTCCAACAATTTATCTTTTTGATAAAAACAATAAAAAAAACAACAACTTTATTTGGAGACCGATAAGGTAAAATGTCAGTGTTCTAGTATTGAGGAGGAGTGGTCCAGCTCTGGTCTTACTGGTCTGACGGGACGATGAGTCGTTCTCCGTGGTCGACCAAGAGGCAGCGAGCCTGACAGGACACCGAGTCCATAATGATCGACTCCACTACAGCCCGACACCATGACTTCATCACTAACCAGTACACCACACAGACCTGAGAGGAAATACAGAAACACACATTGGTCGTATTCTAAACCTCATACTATACTAACAGCATGTACTGATTTGGCCAAAATGTAGCATGTAGCATGTAGTATGTGAACAAAAGCAAAATCTACAGTACGCCAAAACTACCCAGACGTCACACTGTCATACTCCAGTATGTATCGAACCAGTCTACCTCTTCTCCTGTATCCCACAATTCAAAGTGATGGAACGGTACAGACTATGGTCACAGCAACAGCAGCCATAAAAGGTTTGAGAGGGAAGAGGAGATGGAAGAGGACAAAGAAGAGGAGAAAGAAGAGGAGAGAGAAGAGCAGAGGGAAGAGGAGAGAGGAGAGTGAAGAGGACAAAGAAGAGGAGAGAGAGGAGGAGAGGAAAGAGGAGAGGGAAGAGGAGAAAGAAGAGGAGAGAGGAGAGGGAAGAGGAGAGGGGAGATGCGAGTGAAGAGGAAAGGGCAGAGACATTCCTGCTGAGACGACGTGACCCTTTCAAACATTCCTCTAATACCTGGAGGGAGAGCAGTCCACTGTGTTGTTGCTGTAACTGAAAAAGCAGTTTTGTTGAGCAATGCTTTATATCTAATGTTACATTACTGTCTCCAGTTGTTGATGATCCTGTTTGTCTCATTTCACCATGAGCTGTTAGAATAAATGGTGGTGGAGCTAAACCTGCAGTATCTTATAAAGTAAACAAACATTGGTTGCAAACAAAAAAAAAATAAAAGTTGTATTTTTCTATAATATTACAATAGTGGTACAAGTTATTTTTTTTTTTTCGTCAAGTGCTTTAAAAGCTTGTTTAAAGACCAAAGCCTGGTCTAACATACTGCACATCGCTTTAATTGCTTCATACTTCTGAGTAATGCAGTATGCAGTACGTATCGTATACTGCGTTCCTCTGTAGTATGTAGCAGGCAGTTTCAAATACAGCCATCCAATCCACCTTCAAACCCAATTAAAGTGTCACGAGATCATGGCCCACACCTGAATCAGGTGTGTAAAAATAAGGGTGAAGAACAGACTGCAGGTTTTGCATTACCTGTCCCTCCTCTAACGATGTGGGCTTCAGCTTGCGCAGGTCCTGAGTGACGTCGTGGTAGAAGAGGTTCATCTGAGCCAGGAGTCTGCCGTACTGGTCTGTGGTCTCTGGGTCACCGCCGGGACCCCGAACAACCCGACCCCAGAGGCAGGATGGGCTCTCAACCTGCAGGGGTCAAAAAGAAATGTTTCAAAAAGAGGCACTAGAACTGGGTCCAGTAATGTTACAGGTACACTGTACACTCTCTGTTCACATCATCTTCAGTCCTATAATCCTTGTTTGTTCTTTCATAGTAATTAATGAAAAATGGCCAACCAGCTTGTCAACTACCTTAGAAATTATCCAATTGAGACACAGCTCTAATAAATTAGATTAAGACACTTGAATAACCAGCCTGCGGCTGCTACCACTGGCTGTAATATTACTAATACAAAGATAAGAGCATCAACAGAGATAAATATGGCAGATGAATCTTAAGAAACAGACTATTAATGGAAATGGAACCACTGCATTATTTCAATATAAAAACTAAATTTCTCATCCAATGCTGTTCACATTTTGACACACTGACACTAGATTAATAGTAAGGATAACACCAAAACTTAGTTTATTAATGTAAAGAAACAAGTAGTCACAGTAAAAGTTTCCCCTTTACAGACAAGCCCACTTTATGATAATCACATACAGTTTTGTCATGCAGTATAAATGTGTGTTATTTTCACGTACTGTAAAAATTCTGTGTTATTTCTCCACATTGGCGCCACTAAACATTCTTGAATTACATAAATTGGGTCTCACTATAAAGCTGAGACTCTGGTGGATCCAATGAGTCCAACTGTATGATGATGTTAGTCCCCATAGGAGCCATTTCATTGAGTTCACTGTATAAAAAGACCTCTAGGATAATCACAGCCTCATGAAACTTTACAGCCACAAACTACAGACCTACTACTACTACTACTACTACTACTATTACTACTACATCCTGGTAACTAGAGACCTAGAGCATTCAGAGGATGGATGGCTTTCCTAGCTACACTGACAATAAGGGGGTTTTTGTGACCTTTACACAACACAAGCGCTCGCCATCCAATCACTGAAAATGCAATTCATGCAGAAATATCTAAATGTCAAAAGTTTTGATCCCAAAGCACAGCATGGCTTTTTCTATGGTGTTCCTCAAGGTCTTGGTGTCTTAATGTGGTGTTTTGGAGGGATTTGTGATCATTTTCATCAATTCTCCAGTGGTTAAAAATGTTAAATTTAGCACCAAATCTATGTAACGAATGGCATCAACGCAAAAATTGCTGCAACAACTTATGAGACATAATAGAGCATGAGGATGACCATCATATATTTCTACCACAATGTAACCCTAACCCTAAACCATTACACACTTGTACAATCCATTTCAATCAATTCATGTTTTCTGATTTATGACTAGAACAACTTGGCACACTGGTGTACCAGCTAGTGACCTGATATCTCCCCCTAAAGACCCGCTGGACCCCCTTAAATGTGACAACAACGGCTCTATTGTGAGTCTCGGAAGGATATCGATACACGCGTGAACAAGTACCACTTGATATATCCTGCTTTACCCAAAGACTCCTTCTACCATTTGTCTGAAGGGCATCAAGCTCGACTGGCAGCCTTCCATTAATTAACGACCGGTTAATTTAAGGCTATATCACTTACCTTCAGAATGGATATGCTCAGCATGATGCGGGTGGGTTCGTCAATCCCCTCCGAAGTCTTAAAAACAACAGACACTGCGAGAAAACACAAGTTAGCTAACTAGCTAGCCTTGACGTAGCTAGTTTAGCACCCGCACCTGTCAGCTAATGTTAGCTACCGTTAGCTTACCCGGCGTCGACACACTACAGCGTTAGCTCCCTGAAAGCTACGACTAAAACGAAAGCCCATGAGGTGAAGCCGAATCTGGCAGGTGTGCATTTAAGAAATGTTTAGTATTTTCTCCGGCTAATTCAACCTGTAAACACTCCTGTTTCTGAGCTTCTGAGCGGTGAGTCGGCGATGAAGACAAAATGGAGGGGCGGCTCAGTCAGACTGCGACCGTTAGAGGTCACCAAAGATCGTATATTAAGAGAAGTGAACGTCTATTGTTCGTTCCGTTGCAACATCAGCGCCCAACAGCAGAGCCACGCTTCCGCCATTTTGGACTGAAAGCGACTACCGGATGACAGTAAAACATCCGCCTACAAAGTGCAGTACAAAAGTAAAACAAAATCATTTTTATATTGCCATATCCTACCGAGCCCGTGTTGATCCATAAATTATGATAATATTATAAACGCTCCCAGTCCAAAATGGCAGCAGCGGCTTTTGTCAAAAAACACCAGAGTTTCGTCTCATTGCTTCAATACCCTTTGAGGTCACTGAAAACAGTAGTTACTCCGGGGTAAGAGGGTTGTTCTGTGCTTCTTTTTCCTGTGTTACTCGTTTAAAATCCTTTACTCTGTCAATAATAATATATTGTGTAAATAATAACAATAAATCATCAATCAAACAATTAAAATGGGGGCATAGAACTCACTGTTTTACTAGCTTTTTTTTTTTTTTTTTTTGCAGAAGATATTGTCTTAACATTGTCTTTCCTGTTCAAGAATAGAAATATTGATATATAAAAATAGAGAAATCATGAGAAAATATAAATAAGAAATATATACAGTACAACAACTGTCAGAATAAAAATGTTGAAAAATAATATCAATGCAAATAATATAAATGCCTACATTAATAAAAATGCAAGAATAGTGTAAATGAAGATTAGTTAAGTGTTCTGTATAAATAAATGCAGTGATGATGCTGGAGTAAACCAGTTATATTATTGATTATTATCATGTTGATTGCAAATTTATTATTATTATTATTATTATTGCACTAAATTATTACACTGTTAAATCAGTATTACACAGTTGAAGACATAATAAATATTGTGGGATTAAAGCTCCCTCTTAGGGGTAACACTAATTTTTATTACGGTATTTATTGTATAGATTTATTTATCTAAATAATAAATAAATACAAAATAATTAATATACAGTGTATATACATGAATGCCTTGTAGCTTGTTTCTCTCGCGAGATCTGGCCACATCGCGTGATTTCCCTGTTGTTCCTGCAGGGGGCGACAACGACGAAGAAGACAACGAGGAAGAAGACGAAGAAGAGATTTGGACGTTTTGGAGGCTACAAACCAAAACAAGTCAGCCGACATTAGTGTTTTGAGCTCGTCGACATGTATACAGTTACCCCCCGTATACACCACGCAGAGAGCGTTTAATACGTGTTTTATTAACCACGTTAAGACGGTGAAACTGTTCTGTGTTTGACGACATGGAGACCGAAGCGCCCGCTCTGCTCAACGCGCTTCCTTACGGACACGTTATTGCCAGCGAGAAATGGAGAAACTCGACCCTCATTCAAAGTTTAAAAGGTAATTAATTTTCATTAAAACAGCCCAAATGCTAACAAGTCAGCGTATATCGATGTGTACGTTTATTTCGCTTAAATGCGGACAAACAAGCCATGTAGAATAAAACTGTAGACTTAGTCTGTTTCAAATACTTCCTCTCTTCAGTTCGGCTCACAGGCCACCAGTTTAAAATGGATTAACAACGTAATGTTAATCCCTGTTCCCCTAATAGTAGTATTTTTATTCAGCCATCACACATAATACAGAAAGTATGAACAGTATAGTCAGTATTAACAAAGTCAACAGTCTTTGTATTAAGTAGTGACTGAGTAGGGACAGGTTGAAGCCTCGCCTATATAGTTATCAAGTTAAGCCTCCCTCAAGAAATAAAAAACAAACAAAAAGTCAAATATCATTCACACTTATAACCCTCAAAATAGTTTTGCAAACCATTCTGAAAACCAAAACTGAATTACACATTCTTGAATTTATATTAGCATTATTCCATAATTTGACCCAACAACAGGAATACCTCCTAAAAAAATCTCCTTTTAATACCTTTTTTAGCTTTTTGTACAGTAAATTTACAAATACTTCTCAGATCACACTTGATAAAAACCTTTATACATTATCTGGGAGTGACTTTGATTTGGCTCTGAACATTATTTTATAAACCAAATCATTAAATTTCATAACATGGGAACTAATAAATAGTTGATTAGTGTGATCACAGTGACCAGCCTTAGTGATAATACACATGGCTCTTTTTTGTAGTAAAACGAAAACTTTCACATACTATGAAAAGTTAACATTTTACAGATAAAAAAGCATTGCTAAAGGGTGCTATTGAGGTGCGATTTAGGCCGACAAACAAAACAAAACATTTTAATATGCCAGGTTTGGGTTTGTGTTGTGGGTTTTATTTAATCTGACATTTTATGGACCAAAGGATTAATCAAGACTATAATTAGATTAGAGATTAATTGATAGTAAATATCATTAGGCCGAGTTTGTCGCCCTACACATTTGCTATATCTGTAGTTGTTTAAGTTCATATTCAACATTTAAGTCTGATGTAATACCTCTTCTGTTTCTTTGGGTGCACGATGTACTTTGCATTATTTAAGGTGTGCTTCATGTGGTCTCTAGTATGTGATGTCTTTTATCTTTCTTTGCTCTCAAAGAACAGTTTATAAGTCTGTTCCCATTACTGTAAGCAAGGCAGGATTTTTTTCTAATTTTAGGAAAACTGTCAGGGTGTCTGGGGGCTTTGCAAATGAAATAAAGTATTGATAGTTAATCTTTGTATGTTTAATAATAAAAATCTATGGACCAAAGGATTAATCAATAGTAAAATAAATAAATAAATAAATAAATAATGTGTATATATATATATATATATATATATATATATGTTGTGTGTGTGTGTGTGTGTGTATATATATATACACACACATACATATATACACACACATACATATATACAGACACATACATATATATATGTATATTGTTGCCCTACACCTTTATTACATGTGTAGTTGGCCTAAATTAAAGTTCATAATCAACATTTAATTTTGATGTTGTACCTCTTGTGTTTTTTTGGTTGCACATCCCTAAATTTTACAGTCTTGATGTAAAAAAAAAAAAAAAAAAAAAGCACTCATGATCAAGCTTTGCTCCCGCTGTAGGTGGAGGTGTGAAAATCCTCTTTGAGAATGAGCTCGGCATGGCAGATTTCCACCTGCCCAACAAAAGCTGCATCCTGTACGTGTCTGAGTGTGACATCGTAGCTGGAAACAGCTACAAGAGAAAACTGGTTCGCTACAGAAATGTGAGTTTAATGAACAAGATGACAGACAAAGCCTCTCTATTCTGTTCTGTCCGATATAAAGAGTTTCCCTCCTGTTTTTACAGACCAGCAGTAGTTTCCAGGAGCTGGTGCTGGTGGAGAACACCAGACTCAGTGAGCAGTACTTTGTTGCTGTGCAGAAGTTTGTGGTGTTTGACCTCGGACTGACTCTGCTGCCGGTCAGCGGGCAGACTGAGGCCTCGCAGCTCATCAGTCAGATCGTAAGTACAAGACAAAACAACAATCCCGCAACCACTTATCCCGTTAGGGGACAGGTCGCCAGTCCATCGTAGGACACACAGAGACATTCACACTCATATTCACACCTACGGGACATTTAGAGTCATTAATTAACCTGCATGTCCAAAGAAATTTGACAAAAAGTGAGTTAAATCGTACTTAAAATGAATGCATAGCCTCCGATTTGACTGACACAAAGAGGATAAATAAAAAGAAGTTGAGTACCTACTGGCTGTTCCTGTTCTACGTAAACCAATGATCTACATGGGTGTTCCTGTCAAGCTCAGCAGGAACCCCCCCCTCCACAACATCACACTCTTAGATGTGAGCAAGCCTCAGTCAAAACAGTGATGTGTCCACGGGCTCCGTCCTTTCCACGCTCCTCATTCATTGTGTATGTATGCAATGCATTCTGGTAGAATGGGGGCACGATTTGGCCGCTCCTCATTTCAATAAAGCTGAGGTCAAGGGTACGTTATGCAAATCAGGGGCTTCCGGTGTGACTCGCCGCCTCTAAAAACTCCATCAAAACTTTTAAACTAAACATTGTCGATACAAAATAAAGACAGATTCAGCGACTGCATGGCCTATTTCTTGGGTGAAATGTTTTCAGGTACACATTTCGATGAACTATTTTCATAAGAGAAAAAAGTTTCCAAATGAGCTGCCATGTTGGTTTTGGTTTGAAAAATGGGAGCAGCAGCCCATGAGGGGAAGCGTTCATCCAGTCTGGTGCCTCAGATCTAGTGGCAGCCCATCAGGTGTCCAATTCGTCCGTTTATTAATCGGTGGGAAAATTTCCTCACAGGCACATCCCTAAGACAAACAGATCCTTGCTGTAAAAGGCATAAAGCAGAACTGATTTTCCAACCTGTTTGATCGTCTCCAGGCTCACGGGGAGAGCAGAGAGAACCCCTTCAGGAGGAGGACTTCTTCTCGGCTGCTGGACCCGCTGGTCCTGGCGCTGGTACAGCATGTCCCCGGGGTCGGCAGGGTCAAAGCTCTGGCCCTGCTGCAGGAATTTTCCAGCATCCAGCAGCTCTGCAACGCCGCCCCGGCTGAGCTGGAGCCCATCGTGGGTCAGGCTGCAGCCCAGCAAATCCACAGCTTCTTCCACAAACCCACTACTGCTGGAACCTGAAGGCTGGACTCTGGGTCTTAATTTAACCAGGCACGTTTGGATTAAATGGTAACACAGATACACTTTGGCTCACATTAACTCTTTATTTGGAAGACTGCTTGAAGAAATCTAACTTTGTGTACAAACTTTAAGAAACACTATTTGCGTCTGTTGACTATGGGGGTGGGCACATTTTGAAGATGTTTCAGTCTGGACCAACATTGCCATTCTGGGAGCTGCGCTGCTAACACAAGTTCAGATGGAGAGCTCAGAAATGGATGTACGTTTTGTCATTTTGGCTTCTGACTTTTTATAAATACATTTTTTTTTAATTTTTTTTGTTTGCACTCTGCACTTTTGCATCCACAATAAACAAATATCAGCCATTAGTAGCATCAAGTGTCCCTTTTCACTTTTTGAGTTCTTCCTTTTTCTTTCATCTTGAAAACTTGGCCCCTGACGGCCCCAAACTGTCCGGCATTAGAGATACCTGCTACGCCAATTTGCCCAAAACTCTAATTCAAGATGTCCCTCATTCTGTTTTGACTTGGCTAAACTCTAATTTTAGATATCCATAATAAAATTTTGACTGGTATGATTCAAACTGCTTTTGCCATTCATGTGTATGCGGTTTATAAAATTCTCTTCAGGAATTTCTTCCAATATGCACAAATTACAATGCAATGATCAAACAATAATACAGTAAGTTTTGAAACTGAAAAAATAAAAATTGTGAAAATGAAAAAAATTGTGAGCACATTATTTTTGGATGATTTAACAGTCTTCAAGGAAGGTAATGCAAATCAACAATGTCCTCACTGTATTTCACCAAAAAAATACATTTATTACTTTAAATGAGTGACTCTTTCTGTAGGAAATCAAATAGTTCTATTCGGTGTGACTGACAGGAGAAATGATCAGAGGGGCAGAGTTTTTACCATTATTATTAAAAAATGGGCTCAAAAATGGATAGAGTTTCTCTGTGAAGCAGCAGCCAGTAAAGGAGTAGATGAGAGCTGCAGCATCAACATCATGAAAGGAGACCAGACCCTCCTCATAGTCCACAAACACCCCCACCTTCTCAGGCTGAGACTCCAGAGAGAGACGGACTGCAATGTCCTCAAGAGCGTAATACTCACAGTCATTCCTTAAACACATCGTCCAGTAACCATTCTGAGGGGTCAGTATGATTTCACCCTTCCTGTTGATGGACTCTCTGGCCACTCCTAAATCCCAATTAGTCTTCCCTTTAACCTGAACCTCGTAGTAAAATCTACCTGAAGAGAAACTCTGCTTTGCTAAGACATTTACACAAGTATCAAATCTCTCTGGGTTGCCTGGGAGATACTCGTATACATCACCATGTTGAACTTGTTTTCCATCATCAGACAGGATGAGTTTGGGATGAGCTGTATCAGGATCAAGAGTCAGATCCACTGCAGACTGCTGGACCCTCTTCAGCTCAGCTTCAAACAGCTTCTTCATCTGTTTACTGAGCGTGTCCTCCAGCTGAGTCACAGCTCTCTTCACTGTCCCCTCATACGAAGGTGGACGGATGCTGACTCCTGTCCAGTCCTTGGTGGGTGGAGCAGCGTTCAGGGATGTGAAGCGTTGGAGGAGGTGGAGGTGGTCTTCAGAGCGTGAGAGCTGCTCCACCTCAGTGCTTCTCTTCTTCAGCTCAGAGATTTCCTGTTCCAGCTCTGTGATGAAGCCTTCAGCCTGTTTCTCCGTCTTTCTCTGCTTCTCTTGGATGGTGTCGATGAGCTCGGCCTGGCTTCTCTCAACAGACTCCTTCAGAGCGGTGAAGACCTGAACACCGTCAGCTATCTCTCTGTCTGCATCCTCCTTACTGAGCTCCACTGAGTGTTTCAGCTCCCGAATCTTCAGTCGTCTCTTCTGGATCATCTGCTGGATTTCAGTCTTTGTCTTACCCAGCTCGGCCTTCTTTCCTTCATATCCTTCTTTCAGAGGAACAACATCATGTGTCTTGTGGTCTAAAACAGTGCAGAGCATGCAGACACACATCTGGTCGGTCTTACAGAACAGCTCCAGCAGTTTGTCGTGCTTCGGACACATCCGGCCTTCCAGGTTCTCCACAGGGTCGATCAGCTGGTGTCTTTTCAGGCCTGACCTCGTCAGATGAGGCTCCAGGTGAGTCTCACAGTAGGACTCCAGACACACCAGGCAGGACTTCAGGGCCTTCGGTTTGGTTCTAGTGCAGACGTCACAGGGAACTTCTCCTGGTTTGGCAGCTTGTTGCTCTGAGCTGCTGCTGCTGGCTTTCTGGTGAGCTGACTGTCTGAACCGAGCAGCCACCTCAGAGATGAAAGTATTGACCTGCAGCTCAGGTCTAGAGAAGAAGGTCCTTTTACAGTTAGGACACTGAAACGGGACATTAATATCCCAGTGTTGAGTGATGCAGGTTTTACAGAAGTTGTGTCCACATGGTGTGGTGACTGGATCAGTGAACACATCCAGACAGATGGAGCACAGAAACTGATCTTCAGTCAGCAGACAGCTGGCAGCAGACATGGCTACAATCTGAGGATAAAAGTGGGAAAAAACAAAACTGTAATTACACATCTTTTGAAAATGACAAAGTGGTCAGTGACAGGCTTAATTGTCATACTTCAGTATGTCTGCTTTAATAAATCGCCTAATCGTTGTTTAAAATATAACTGCAGGCACATCCCCTTATGACGACTAGTTCGCACACCAGTCGGATTTGAATCTGTTGTTGTCATTTAAGTATAAATATTGGAATTAACATGCTGTTAACTCATTAACAGCCTTATTGCTGTATTTTTCTAATAGTTTTTATATACAGTTGAGGCCATATATTTAAATATAGTGCACCTAGGCTGAAGATGTTCAAGCTCAATTTGTCAGAACTCAACATACTTCACATTTCCATACATTTCTTATGTTAAATTACAATACAATACAATACAACTTTATTTATAAAACACTTTAAAACAACGTCATTGACCAAAGTGCTGCACACATTTAGAAATAGAATAAAAAACAAAAGAATTAAGACAAAATAAAACAAATAAAATAGTAAAAGACGATTAAAAACCAGCCTCTCGAACTGAGATAAAAGCCAAAGAGAAGAAATGTGTTTGAAAATCAGATGTAAAAACCGGAAGAGAGTCGGCCAGCCCGATGTGGATTCCACAGCTTTGGGGCAGCAACAGAGAAGGATCACCTCTCAACGTCCTCTTTGACCTCGGAGAGGCTACAAGCAGCCGATCTGCCGACCTGAGAGTACGAGAGGGAGCGTACGGTTCAAGGAGGTCAGACAGATACTGGGAGGCGAGGCCATGCAGACATTTAGAAACAAAAGAAGTTTAAAATCTATCCTAAAATGAATCGGGAGCCTGTGAAATGCTGCTAAAATTGGGGTAATCTAAAGGAATAGATCTAAAAGCGTGGATTAAAACCTCAAAATGATGCAGAGAGAAATCATTCAACTTTGGCCAGTTGTCTGAGGTGGAAGAAGCTGGACTTGACCACTGATCTTCAGATCAGTGTCCAGCATTACACCCAGGTTAGCTGCTGTCTGGGTCAAGTTAATAGGTTATCTACTTTATTTCCATAACATATTATTTTTAAATAAAAAAAATACATTTATTTTGGGATATATATAATCTCTCCAGCGTGTTCTGGGTCTACCCCAGGGCCCCTTACCAGTTGGATGTGTCTGGAGGCACCCTGATCAGATGCCCGGACCACCTCAGCAGGCGAAGGAGTAGTGTCTACTCTGAGCTCCCTGTGGATGTCTGAGCTCCTCAGCCTATCTCTAAGGCTGAGCCCAGGCACCCTTCATCATTTCAGTCACTTGTCTCCGTCGTCTCATTCTCTCAGTCACAACCCAAAGCTTGTTTGAGGAGAGGGCTGGAACGTAGATGGACTGGTAAATCAAGAGCTTTGCCTTCCGGCTCAGCTTCACCACAATGGTCCGGTGCAGCACCCGCATAGGTGCTCATGCCACACCGAACCGGATGTCCATCTCCCGCTCCATTTTTCCCCTCGCTCGTGAACAAGACCCTGATACACTTCAACTCCATTGTTTGGGGCAGTGATCCACTCCCAACCCGGAGGGTACAATCCACCGTTTTCCAGGAAGAGAACCATGAGTTCAGACTTAGAGGTACTGACGGAGCCTGCATTGCTCCAGAACCCTGGAATATATCTTCCCCAGGGAGGCTGAGCAGTGCGATCCCCCGATAACTGGAGCACACCCTCCAGTTGCTCAACTATATCTCCAGTCCGCAGTTCTCCTCCCCTGCTGATCACAGCCCGATCCAAGCTCTTTTTTCCCCTTCTGAGTTGTCTAATAGTTTGCCAGCGCCGAGGGTATTACCCCCTCCACAACCTTGCATATGACCCCTGTAAAACCCATCTGCAGTATGTTCACACCTGGTCTGAGCACCTGCTTGTGATGCGACCCAGGACGGTTGGAAGAGATAACATCAATATGAATGACTAACATCAGGCAAACGTGATAGTTACAGTGTTTGTGCAGGTCTGTATAGTATATTAATTTGTAGGATTCCCACAGGGGTGACATGGGCCTGCATTAATCAGTTGTCATGGTAACCAGCAACCAATTAAATGTATCAATGTATGAAAATGTGGGGAAACAAATGTGACTGGTCTGCAGTGTAGTGCTGTTGTTCAACACACTTAGGCCAGATATTTTAATTTCAATTTAACACTGGACTTAACACGTGGATTACAATTTACTGTGATATGTTCAGCCAGTACATGTCTTTATTATAGAAGTGTCTGAGGGAGAACAGCAAAATAAAAACCTCCTCCTCTGTCCAAAGACCTTTTAGTGTCAGAGAATCAGCTTGGACAAAGAAGAGGAGGAGGAGATTGAGAGAGAGGACATTATATATAATATCATTTCTAACCACAGCTCCGACGGCCGTCGATGGACCTCAGTTAAACATCTGCCCTGAGTGGAACTTCCTGTCTGAGTAAAGTGGAAGTTTTGAGTTTATACCAGTTGTTGAACCACAGTAAATATTATCAGCTGAGCTGCATGAAGACGCAGAGAAGTTGGGAGGAAAGAGTCTGAAGGTCAAGGCTGTTTACCAGAGTGTTCAACAGCTATGGAAGTTGTAATATGTTAGTTTTCTGCCTTTACAAGCACCAAAAACAGGTGTTAGATAATCTCAGACAATCCATTGAAGCTACACTAGTTAGCTTTCAGCAAGACTAGTTCATCTGGTGCTTTCTCAGATGTGGTTTCAGGTTTGAACTAAACCTTGACAGTGTGTTTAGTCTCTGTAGGTCAGAGTACTCACCAGTGTTTGTTGATCAAAACCTGCTGGATTCAGCTGAATGTTTCTTTAGAGAGAAACACAGAGAGACTTGTCTCTACTGCAGCTCTGCTGTCGCTCAGACAAACTTTCACTTTCATTTCAGGAAATGAGACGTTGCAGCTCTCCTCTTGCTGCTCCTCCCTCCCTCTTTCAGTGCTGCTCCTCCTCTTTCAGTGCTGCTCCTCCTCTCAATGCTGCTCCTCCTCTTTCAGTGCTCCTCCTCCTCTCAGTGCTGTCCTCCTCTCAGTGCTGTTCCTCCTCTTTCAGTGCTGCTCCTCCTCTTTCAGTGCTGCTCCTCCTCTCAGTGCTGCTCCTCCTCTCCTCCCCCCCCCTCCCCCCCCCCCCCTCCCCCCCCCACCCCCCCCGTCTCCCCCCCCCCCCCCCCCCCCCCTTTTTTTTTCTCTTTTTTTCGATTTTTTTTTCCCTTCTTCTTTCCTTCTTTTTTTTTTCTTTTTTTTTTTCCTTTTTTTCTCCCTTTTTTTTCCCCCCCCCTCCCTTTTTTGTTTTTTTTTTTTTTTTTTTTTTTTCCTCTCTTTTTTTCCCCCCCCCCTCCCTTTTTTTTTTTTTTTTTTTTTTCTTTTTTCTTTTTTTTTTTTTTTTTTTTTTTTTTTCTTTTTTTTTTTTTTTTTTTTTTTTTTTCCCCCCCCCCCCCCCCCCCCCCCCCCCCCCCCCCCCCCCCCCCTCCTTTTTCCCTTTTTCTTTTTTTCTTTTTTGTTTTTTTTTTCTTTCCGCTTTTTTTTTTTTTTTTTTTTTTTTTTTTTTTTTTTTTTTTTTTTTTTTTGGCCCCCTTTTTGGCCCCCTTTTTCTCCCTGCTCCCCTCTTCAGTGCTGTTCCTCCTCTTTCAGTGCTGCTCCTCCTCTCAGTGCTGCTCCTCCTCTCAGTAGCTCTGGCACTGAGGTTTTATTGCCTCTTCGACATGGCTTTGGAACAAGAGGAGTTTTCTTTCTTCTTTTCTCGACAGTGCCGCAGCCACACAACATACAACTACCAACAGACAACATAACAAAAGACGTCAGTGCAAGATATTCAAGAACATCCTGTATGTTTTAATCAACGGTCTACAATGCTCCCTTTACAGTCCCACTGACCAATGTTCGGCTCAGTCACATTCTAGTTTTAGCTACAGTTTGACCAACTATTTAGTTAGTGTGTTTAGTCTCCGTAGGTCCGTGTACTCACCAGAGATTTTGTTGTGTTTGTTGATAGAAATCTGCTGGATTCAGTTGAATGTTTCTTTACAGAAACAGAGAGAGACTCACACAAACTTTTAATTTTATTTCAGGTAATGTGATGGTGAAGCGCTCCTCTTTAAGATAAGATAAGATAAGATATTCCTTTATTAGTCCCACAGTGGGGAAATTCACATTTCAGTGTTGCTCCTCCTCTCAGAATATTGATTCATATTTGATCAGTTTGATCAGAGTTCAGAGTGATTGACAGCTGCTCAGAGACGGCAGACTCCAGATCAGATCTGATTGGTTGTTTCCTTCGATCTGTGAAATCTTGCAGACAGTAGATAGCAGATAGAACACCAGAGGAACCAGAGGATTTTTTCAGATTACCTGTCTCATGCACTACTGGCAGGATATAGCTGTTTTATAAAAATAACATTTTTTTAATAATCCAATTTCACTTACTTCAGCTTTGAGTGAAGTTAAACTTGCTGATTTTAGAATGAGCTTTAAAAAATTACAAAACACACAAAAAAGCTCATCAAGGACTTAAGACAAAGTAGTTTTACCAATTAGACTTTGATTTTGTGCTCCTGCATTCATGTAACCTGCTTCAGCATCAGACTGTGGAGTTGTTTTACAGTATGACCTCATTTGGCCACAGGCTGCAGTTTGGTATGAACTCCACTAGAGGGCCTCCTCACATGTCATTACAAAGACCATCAGCTGTTTCTCAGCTTTGATCCATCCGTCCATCTTCAACTGCTTATCCTGTTAGAGGTCATGGGGGTCTGGAGCTGATCCCCAGCTGGCACTGGGCGAAGGCGGGTTCACCCTGGACAGGTCGCCATCGCAGGGCCGACACATAGAGACAGACAACCATTCACGCTCACATTCACACCTGCAGCACTTTTGAGTCATCAATTAACCTGCATGTCTTTGGAAAACCCACGATAACACAGGGAGAGCCCCAAGCCGGTTTCAAACCTGCGACCCTCTTGCTGTGAGGGGACACCAGCTACACCAGCCCCTCAGCTTTGATATGGATCAAAAACAAAGTGACGTATCAGACACAATAAAAACTTTATTTATTTTTATTTTAAAAGAAAAGGAGAGGAAAAGCAAATTCATTTTGTCTTATTCATGAAATATAACACTTCTTATACACAATGATCAGACAGTAAAAAGTTTTAAATTTGGTCCCTAGACATTTAAAAGGAAGTTTTGTCTCGTTTTATGTGGATGTATAATCAGTGTTGATGGTAAATGTTGTTAACTGAAGCAAAAAAAAAAAAAAAAATCCCCCTGCACATATTGACCCAGAAAACTGATGCATTTCCCAAACTTTTGCCCAAGGTCGCCTCTATGACTTACATTCATTTCCTGGAGACTTAGACCTAACTGCAACTGGTACTTGCCTAAACCCAACCGTGACCACCACTGTATGGCCTCTACGAACATCAGGATCAATGACTTCCAGGGGGGTTGGTATCACTGCCGCAAGTTGCAGTACTCTTGGAAATGCACAGATTTGTGTGGCTGAGTAGCATCATGTGAGAAGATTAAAGGAAAAATGCTTTGTCATAATGTAATAATTCTCATTCATTTATTGGTTATAGGTCCAATATATATTGTATATTGCTATATAGTCTAAAAATAATGAGATATTATTTATAAGCCATATACATTTACTGGACAAAAGTTGACAAATTTTCCCTTTAAGGGATGTGCTGTGCTTCTCATTTAAGAGAACACTGTTTCTCATGATTCAGCAGTTTTGAAGGCAAGGAGCCTAGTTCAGTTATTAGCATGAACTACACTACATTAGATACTATTAATCAGTGTCATGAAATACAAGTGTTAAAATACAAAGTGACACATCAATGAAAAATATTTACAGAAAAAATGATAGTGAATCTTGTAGAAAATCAAATGGTCGCTCTACTGTGATTGACGGGAGAGATGATCAGAGGGGCAGAGTTTATACCATTATTGTTACTACAAGGACTAAAGAGTGGGTAGAGTTTCTCAGTGAAGCAGCAGCCAGTAAAGGAGTAGATGAGAGCTGCAGCATCAACATCATAAAAGGAGACCAGACCCTCCTCATAGTCCACAAACACCCCCACCTTCTCAGGCTGAGACTCCAGAGAGAGACGGACTGCAGGGCCAGCACAAGCTTTATATTCATTGGTATTCCCTAACCATATCATCCAGTAGCCATGCTGAGGGGTCACTGTGATTTTTCCCTTCCTGTTGATGGACTCTCTGACCACCCCTAAAAACCAGTCAGTCTTCCCTTTAACCTGAACTTCATAGTAAAATCTCCCTGAAGAGAAACTCTGTTTTGCTAAAACATTAGCACAAGTATCAAATCTCTCTGAGTTGTCTGAGAGACTCTTCCCTACATCACCATGTTGAACTTGTTTTCCATCGTCAGACAGGATGAGGTTGGAATGAGCTGTATCAGGATCAAGAGTCAGATCCACTGCAGACTGCTGGACCCTCTTCAGCTCGACCTCAGCGAGCAGCTTCTTCATCAGTTTACTGAGTGTCTCCTCCAGCTGAGTCACAGCTCTCCTCACTGTCCCCTCATGTGGTGGACGGATGCTGACTCCTGTCCAGTCCTTGGTGGGTGGAGCAGCGTTCAGGGATGTGAAGCGTTGGAGGAGGTGGAGGTGGTCTCCAGAGCGTGAGAGCTGCTCCACCTCAGTGCTTCTCTTCTTCAGCTCAGAGATTTCCTGTTCCAGCTCTGTGATGAAGCCTTCAGCCTGTTTCTCCGTCTTTCTCTGCTTCTCTTGGATGGTGTCGATGAGCTCGGCCTGGCTTCTCTCAACAGATTCCTTCAGAGCGGTGAAGACCTGAACACCGTCAGCTATCTCTCTGTCTGCATCCTCCTTACTGAGCTCCACTGAGTGTTTCAGCTCCCGAATCTTCAGTTGTCTCTTCTGGATCATCTGCTGGATTTCAGCCTCCAGCTCGGCCTTCTTTCCGTCATATCCTTCTTTCAGAGGAACAACATCATGTGTCTTGTGGTCTGAAACAGTGCAGAGCATGCAGACACACATCTGGTCGGTCTTACAGAACAGCTCCAGCAGTTTGTCGTGCTTCGTACACATCCTGCCTTCCAGGTTCTCCACAGGGTCGATCAGCTGGTGTCTTTTCAGGCCTGACACTGTCAGATGAGGCTCCAGGTGAGTCTCACAGTAGGAGACCAGACACACCAGGCAGGACTTCAGGGCCTTCGGTTTGGTTCCAGTGCAGACGTCACAGGGAACTTCTCCTGGTTTGGCAGCTTGTTGCTCTGAGCTGCTGCTGCTGGCTTTCTGCTGAGCTGACTGTCTGAACTGAGCAGCCACCTCAGAGATCAAAATATTGACCCGTAGCTCAGGTCTGGTGTGGAAAACCTCTTTACAGTTGGGACACTGGACATTAATATCCCAGTGTTGAGTGATGCAGGTTTTACAGAAGTTGTGTCCACATGGTGTGGTGACTGGATCGGTGAACACATCCAGACAGATGGAGCACAGAAACTGATCTTCAGTCAGCAGACAGCTGGCAGCAGACATGGCTACACAAAAAACAAACCTTTAATTTAAAGATGCACAATTTACTTTTTTTTCCAGTCTGATCTTAAACCTGAATTTGCACGGAATTGCAAAATTTCATTAACTTAATATTTATTTCAAGCAATTCAATTGAACTGATAAGTATATGGAGGACCACAACAGTCATGGAAATAATATTAAAGCATTTAATTGATTAATAACAAATTCTACAATAAAAACAGGCATTTATAAATATGTTTGCATATTTATATGAGAAATAAATAACTGGATTTATAAGTTGAATCAAGAATACAGGTTTTAATCAGGCATTAAAATATAGTGACCAGACATCCTGATTAGTCAGGGATTGTCTCGGTTTCAAGCTGGGTGTCCTGAGTCCAGTTTCCAACATTGGGGGTGAAGGCAGGGATCACCATGGACAGGTTGCCAGTCCATGGCAGGGTATAGAGACAGAAAACTATTCACGCTCACATTCACACCGACGGGCAATTTAGAGTCATTAGTTAACCTGCCTGCCTTTGGACTGTGGGAGGAAACCGGAGTACCCGGAGAAAACCCACACTAACATGGGGAGAACATGCAAACTCCACTCAGAAGAGCCCCGAGCTGGACTCGAACCTGTGGCCCTCTTGCTGTGAGGCAACAGTACTAACCGCTGCACCACCGTGCAGCCAGGGGTTCAAAACTTAAGTTGGAAATTAATTTCCGGTAGTCCCAGATGATACGTTTCCTCTATTTTTATTGTTCAATTAGATATTAATCAATTAAACGTTTTATTACTAGTGCTGTGACTTTCGTCCTCCATACAGGTAGGTTTCATATGCAAAGAGTTGTGGGAGTGCAAATTGCTGCGGCAACTACTTTAATGCTTTGAAAAACTCAAACAAATCAAGGCCACAGCAGATTTCTATACATGAGGTCAAAATAATTAGAGAACTTCTGTTTGAAGCGTTTCAGACGGAGAGGTGCTGCAGCACAGCTGGTGTGAGAAAACTAAACAATAAAGCATGTAAATATGATCTGGTACAAACCCAAAATACAAGTATATACCTGAAAATAAATTATGTCAGAGCGCTGATGCTAATATGTCGTATGTAAGGAGCCCAGTTTAAAACTTGCCCTGCAGCCTTGAGAGGATCTCCCTGTCTGAGTAGCTGAAGTCTGGAGTTAATACCAGTTGTTGAAACAGGACAAGGCAGACAGCAGTTACAGGAACAGAGAGCAGACACTGGTCTGTGTGAGGAATCCAAGCTAGGCTAGTTAGCTTTCACCATGACTAGTTCATCTGCTGTTTTTTTCTTTATTATGGTTTCTGGTTCCAACTAATCCTTGATCAAATATTCAGTTAGTGTGTTTAGTCTCTGTAGGTCAGAGTACTCACCAGTGTTTGTTGATCAAAACCTGCTGGATTCAGCTGAATGTTTCTTTAGAGAGAAACACAGAGAGACTTGTCTCTACTGCAGCTCTGCTGTCGCTCAGACAAACTTTCACTTTCATTTCAGGAAATGAGACGTTGCAGCTCTCCTCTTTCAGTGCTGCTCCTCCTCTTTCAGTGCTGCTCCTCCTCTTTCAGTGCTGCTCCTCCTCTTTCGGTGCTGCTCCTCCTCTTTCAGTGCTGTTCCTCCTCTTTCAGTGCTGCTCCTCCTCTTTCAGTGCTGCTCCTCCTCTCGGTGCTGCTCCTCCTCTTTCAGTGCTGTTCCTCCTCTTTCAGTGCTGCTCCTCCTCTTTCAGTGCTGCTCCTCCTCTTTCAGTGCTGTTCCTCCTCTTTCAGTGCTGCTCCTCCTCTTTCAGTGCTGCTCCTCCTCTTTCAGTGCTGCTCCTCCTCTTTCAGTGCTGTTCCTCCTCTTTCAGTGCTGCTCCTCCTCTTTCAGTGCTGCTCCTCTTTCAGTGCTCCTCCTCTTTCAGTGCTGTTCCTCCTCTTTCAGTGCTGCTCCTCCTCTTTCAGTGCTGTTCCTCCTCTTTCAGTGCTGCTCCTCCTCTTTCAGTGCTGCTCCTCCTCTCAGTGCTGTTCCTCCTTTCAGTGCTGCTCCTCCTCTTCGGTGCTGCTCCTCCTCTCGGTGCTGCTCCTCCTCTTTCAGTGCTGCTCCTCCTCTTTCAGTGCTGCTCCTCCTCTTTCAGTGCTGCTCCTCCTCTCAGTGCTGCTCCTCCTCTCAGTGCTGCTCCTCCTCTTTCAGTGCTGCTCCTCCTCTTTCAGTGCTGCTCCTCCTCTCAGTGCTGCTCCTCCTCTCGGTGTTGCTCCTCCTCTCAGTGCTGCTCCTCCTCTTTCAGTGCTGCTCCTCCTCTCAGTGCTGCTCCTCCTCTTTCAGTGCTGCTCCTCCTCTTTCAGTGCTGCTCCTCCTCTTACATAACAACATAACAAAAGTCAGTGCATCTCTCCATCTCGGGGATGAAAGTATTGACCTGCAGCTCAGGTCTAGAGAAGAAGGTCCTTTTACAGTTAGGACACTGAACCGGGACATTAATATCCCAGTGTTGAGTGATGCAGGTTTTACAGAAGTTGTGTCCACATGGTGTGGTGACTGGATCGGTGAACACATCCAGACAGATGGAGCACCGAAACTGATCTTCAGTCAGCAGACAGCTGGCAGCAGACATGGCTGCAATCTGAGGATAAAGGTGAAAGTGTGATAAAGCTAAATGACAATGATTAGTCAGAAAAAAATATCAAGTGGGGTTAACGGGAATATCAGGTAGTTGTTCTTGAATTAGTTGGTTATTTTGCACCAAAGCAAATATTGCATTTGAAAGCCTAACATACAAACAATGGATCATCCTGTCGGAGTGGAGCTGAAGTTTAGTGTTCATGCTGTGTGTTGAAACACAGTAAATGTCTGTAGCTGTACTCACCGCTGTTTGGCAGAGATTCTGCTGTGCTGGTGAAAAAGACCGATTAAGTCAACTTTTCTTTGGAGAGAAAGTCTCGATGCAGGTCTGCTGTCGCTCAGATGAATGTGTACTTTCATTTAATGAATGTGGCAACTGTCGTGCCCTTCCAGCGTTGCTCCTCCTCTCCCCTCTTTGCCTTCAGGTTTGACCTGATTCGTCACATAGTTTTGACACAAAGACAGAGTTTTACTTTTATTTTTCTTACATTGGACTCGAGAGCATGTTGTTAAAGTCAGACAAAAACAGAAGAGAGACCAACACATGCAAAAACATACTGTATCTGTAGATCAGTGGGCTACAACACTCTGTTTACAGTCTCTCTTTAATCCCTACATTAAATCAATGTTAAACCGAGTGGGGTCTGTTTTGGTTCTGGTTTGCTGGGGCAGCAGCATCACAGCTGCAGACAGGAAGAGGCTGGATAAGATTATTAAAAGGGCCAGCTCTGTCCTGGGATGCTCTCTGGACTCAGTGCAGGTGGTGGGAGAGAGGAGGACGATGGCTAAGCTGTCATCCATGATGGAGAAGGACTCCCACCCCATGAGAGATACCATCAGAGCTCTGGAGAGCTCCTTCAGTGACAGGCTGCTACACCCTAAGTGTACGAAGGAGCGTTACAGAAGGTCCTTCCTGCCTGCAGCTGTTAGACTACACAACCAGCACTGCTCCCAGTAGACCACATACACATCCACAACCAGCACTGCTCCCAGTAGACCACATACACATTCAGAACCAGCACTGCTCCCAGTAGACCACATACACATCCACAACCAGCACTGCTCCCAGTAAACCACAATCACAGTCACATTCACAACAAACTCACCGGACATACGTGCAATAAGGACTTTATGTACAAGTATATCATTGATATGATGGACACATTTTTTCTGTCTTTACTTTTTTCTATTTTCTATTATGTATATACTAATTTATTTTTATTTGTATTGCTGCTGTAACGTGTAAATTTCCCCACTGTGGGACTAATAAAGGAATATCTTATCTTATCTTATCTTGACGTTGCAGCTGGCTAATTAGCTAGATAGCTACTTCCACCATGCTTTCATGCTACACTGGTTACAGAAAATGAGCCGGACAAACTTGTTACTCATCTGGCGACAGCAATGTGCACCATTCAGGTCACTTCTTTTTGTAGTGTTTGTTGTCATTTTGTTTTCTGTCTGAGTGTATAGTGAGATTTTTTTATAGGCCTACCCTGTACAGTGGACTCAAAGTATCCCACAGTGCAGCGTGAGAAAAAAGCCTGCATTACGCTGAAGATAGAACGGCAGGCAGAGAGGAAAGAGAGCAGCACAACTGTTGTGGCATGAAAATAATATATTAAATGTGAACAAAGCAGCGCATCACAACACAAGCAGACACAAAGTACTTTGTATTTATTCATTTGGGAAAATACTCTTATTGCCTCCACATTGAGAGCATTTCGCTAAAAGAGAGACTCAACAAAATAGCTTACATATGTATTCATCACACAGAAACACTCGTCAGTATTTATTATGGATGACTGACTTAAAGGCGGTTTGCAAATCATGTTATAGGTGCGTTACTGCGATAAAAAAAAAAAACAAATAAAAACCTGGATGTATGATGTTCCTGTTACTCTGAAGATTGCGTACTTTCCGTGATGTCTTTCTGAGCTGAGTCCCTGGTGCAATATTGTTTTTTTCATCACTTATTCCTGATATTAATTCCCTTCTTTCATCATCACACCTGTTGCAATCTATCAGTACCTGTTTGAGTTTCCAATAATTACCACCCATGCACAGGCAGAGTGCACGCAGGTAGAGAGAGAGCCTATCCAGTCATTAGATTTGGGCTGAATGAAATGATTGGGCGGGTTTATTACAGTCCTGCGACAGCCACAGATGCTGGTATTTTTTCCTGTTTTCGTCAGAGCATTTCTTTTATTGACTGAACAAAAGTGTGTCTAAAACCTTTACCCACTCTTGAAATGAAAGTGAATCTTTCTGTAGAAAATCAAATGGTTGTTCTACTCAGTGTGATTAACAGGAGAGATGATCAGAGGGGCAGAGTTTTCTAAACCATTCTTATAACAAGGACTAAAGTATGGGTAGAGTTTCTCAGTGAAGCAGCAGCCAGTAAAGGAGTAGATGAGAGCTGCAGCATCAACATCATAAAAGGAGACCAGACCCTCCTCATAGTCCACAAACACCCCCACCTTCTCAGGCTGAGACTCCAGAGAGAGACGGACTGATGGGCCAGCAAGAGCTTTAAACTCATTTTTATTCCGCAACCATATCGACCAGTAGCCTTTCTGTGGAGTCAGCATAATTTTTCCTTTCCTCTTGATCGACTCTCTGGCCACTCCTAAATCCCACTTAGTCTTCCCTTTAACCTGAACCTCGTAGTAAAATCTCCCTGAAGAGAAACTCTGCTTTGCTAAGACATTAACACAATGATCAAATCTCTCTGGGTTGTCTGGGAGACTCCTCTTTACATCACCGTGTTGAACTTGTTTTCCATCGTCAGACAGGATGAGTTTGGGATGAGCTGTATCAGGATCAAGAGTCAGATCCACTGCAGACTGCTGGACCCTCTTCAGCTCGACCACAGCGAATAGCTTCTTCATCTGTTTGCTGAGCGTCTCCTCCAGCTGAGTCACAGCTCTCCTCACTGTCCCCTCATACGAAGGTGGACGGATGCTGACTCCTGTCCAGTCCTTGGTGGGTGGAGCAGCGTTCAGGGAGCGTTGGAGGAGGTGGAGGTGGTCTCCAGAGCGTGAGAGCTGCTCCACCTCAGTGCTTCTCCTCTTCAGCTCAGAGATTTCCTGTTGCAGCTCTGTGATGAAGCCTTCAGCCTGTTTCTCCGTCTTTCTCTGCTTCTCTTGGATGGTGTCGATGAGCTCGGCCTGGCTTCTCTCAACAGATTTCTTCAGAGCGGTGAAGACCTGAACACCGTCAGCTATCTCTCTGTCTGCATCCTCCTTACTGAGCTCCACTGAGTGTTTCAGCTCCCGAATCTTCAGTTGTCTCTTCTGGATCATCTGCTGGATTTCAGCCTCCAGCTCGGCCTTCTTTCCGTCATATCCTTCTTTCAGAGGAACAACATCATGTGTCTTGTGGTCTAAAACAGTGCAGAGCATGCAGACACACATCTGGTCGGTCTTACAGAACAGCTCCAGCAGTTTGTCGTGCTTCGTACACATCCTGCCTTCCAGGTTCTCCACAGGGTCGATCAGCTGGTGTCTTTTCAGGCCTGACACTGTCAGATGAGGCTCCAGGTGAGTCTCGCAGTAGGAGACCAGACACACCAGGCAGGACTTCAGGGCCTTCGGTTTGGTTCCAGTGCAGACGTCACAGGGAACTTCTCCTGGTTTGGCAGCTTGTTGCTCTGAGCTGCTGCTGCTGGCTTTCTGCTGAGCTGACTGTCTGAACTGAGCAGCCATCTCAGAGATGAAAGTATTGACCTGCAGCTCAGGTCTGCTGTGGAAAACCTTTTTACAGTTGGGACACTGGCATAGCACATTAATATTCCAGTGTTGAGTGATGCAGGATTTGCAGAAGTTGTGTCCACATGATATGGCAACTGGATCGGTGAACACATCCAGACAGATGGAGCACAGAAACTGATCTTCAGTCAGCAGACAGCTGGCAGCAGACATGTCTACACTCTGAGGATAAAAGTGGGAAAAAACAAAACTGTTACTACAGTTATTTTTATTATTTTAAACAAAATGAAAATATGATCATTGGATAATATTCATCCTGATTTTTTTGTTAAATTGCACCCAACTAAAGGGGAAATTTACTAAGGAAATGGCACAACACAAATATGTGCTGTGGTTGTCAATGAATCTACAGCTGCAGTCTGCATGTACTCAGCTTCTGATACATCATTACTCCTGCCGGTCCTGGACGATGCTGCGACTAAGGAGAACTCAGATGTGCAGTACACTACAGTGGTGGCATTTCTATGGGATCCTCTGACTGATAACATGGTGATTTGGCTGCCTTGGAGAAGAGACTATATCTCCCATGTTATGTTATTTTTTAACACATTAGCCACCATTAAAGAAGAGGGTAGGCAGTATATTTTTGCATCATTGGACAAAAATCCCATAATTACCTTTCAGCATCTTGTAAAGTGTTCTGAGAGAAAACTAGACTTCTTCACCTCCTCATGGCTGTTTTCAAGCTTCAGAAAATCTAGCATGCGACGGGAGACTTAAGCCAATCACAGGTCATTTTAGAAAAGGGATGTTCCTATTGGCTGATATGCAGATGTGCGTGCACATCCCTTCAGATGGTGAAAGACTGATTTAATGGCAGAATATCCTGCAGGAAAAGTTGCTATTCCAGCATTGACAAAAAGTGTGTCGGCAATATCGGTGAAGCGTTTCAGTGATGGAGAGAAAATGTTCACTAATAGCCTTCTGTTCACACCTGCGGCTAGCCCTGTGAGTTAGCCACACAGCTGCACTTTTACAGCAGTAGCAGCGCAACCATGACGGCTACGATGAGCAAAACGTTGAATTATTAGCAACATTTTCTCTCCATCTCTGAAATTCTTTGCCGAAATTGTAGCTCGCTACAGAGCAGTAGTTTTCATAGAATTACTGGCATACGATGGCATCAGGATCACAATGTTGAGAGCGATGATGATTGAAATGAATGACTAGTACTAGTACTGGTTACTGTATGAAGGATGATGATCGAAATGAATGACTAGTACTAGTACCGGTTACTGTATGAAGGATGATGTTTGAAATGAATGACTAGTACTAGTACAGGTTATCAAAATGCCTTAATGGAGGGCCTTTAAAGCATTAATGCAATTGATCTTTCAGAGGGCTCAGTGGGCTCAAGAAGGCTCTAGAAAACCCAATTTTGGTGAGGAAATACTGACCATTTTCAAAAGGGTGCCTTGACCTCTGATCTGCCCCAAACTGACTGTGATCATCATAAAGTGGGTATGTCTGTAAAAGGGAGACTTGGGGGCCCCCATAGACATTCACATATCTGGAGGTCAGAGGTCAAGGGACCCCTTTGAAAATGGCTATGACAGTTTGTGGTATTTAACCACCTTCCCGACAGGCCAGTATGACGTGGTTGGTACCAATGGATTCGTTACATTTTCTAGTTTCATAAGATATCTTTAGCTTCACTGTAGCTCTAGCAGGTCTCAGAGGGTTAAACTACGTCTCCACACTCCCATACCACTTTCTCTGAGTGTTTATTGTTGCTGCAGATGGGTTTACATTGTAGTACTAC
Source organism: Pterois miles (assembly GCA_947000775.1). Classification (NCBI taxonomy): domain Eukaryota; kingdom Metazoa; phylum Chordata; class Actinopteri; order Perciformes; family Scorpaenidae; genus Pterois; species Pterois miles. The sequence goes on along the minus strand of CAMQGK010000565.1, from coordinate 11,414,644 downwards.
AGGCACTAAAGGGTGGCTTTTGTGTCAGGGGCGTGACAGAACGTTATTTCTCCCCACAGCTCCGACGGCCGCCGATGGACCTCAGTTAAACATCTGCCCTGAGTGGAACTTCCTGTCTGAGTAAAGCGGAGGTTTTGAGTTAATACCAGTTGTTGAACCACAGTAAATATTATCTAGCTGAGCTGCATGAAGACGCAGAGAAGTTGGGAGGAAAGAGTCTGAAGGTCAAGGCTGTTTACCAGAGTGTTCAACAGCTATGGAAGTTGTAATATGTCAGTTTTCTGCCTTTACAAGCACCAAAAACAGGTGTTAGATAATCTCAGACAATCCATTGAAGCTACACTAGTTAGCTTTCAGCAAGACTAGTTCATCTGGTGCTTTCTCAGATGTGGTTTCAGGTTTGAACTAAACCTTGACAGTGTGTTTAGTCTCTGTAGGTCAGAGTACTCACCAGTGTTTGTTGATCAAAACCTGCTGGATTCAGCTGAATGTTTCTTTAGAGAGAAACACAGAGAGACTTGTCTCTACTGCAGCTCTGCTGTCGCTCAGACAAACTTTCACTTTCATTTCAGGAAATGAGACGTTGCAGCTCTCCTCCTCTCAGTGCTGCTCCTCCTCTTTCAGTGCTGCTCCTCCTCTTTCAGTGCTGCTCCTCCTCTTTCAGTGCTGCTCCTCCTCTTTCAGTGCTGCTCTACTGCAACTGTTACTGCTGCTGCTGCAGTAGTACTAGTAGTAGTAGTAGTAGTAGTAGTATCTAGAGCATCATGCTGTACACCACCACAACCACCTAAACCAACCCAGAGCTCTATGAGGCAGTTTGTGCAGAAGTCTGTGACCCCAGCAAGACAGAACTCAGTTATGAAGAACTGGCAAAAATGATTGCAGTTGATTTCCATCCATTTTCAGTTGTGGATGATAAAGGATTCAGGAAGTTTATTCAGCTGCTCAAAGTGGCCAAAGAGTGGGATGCTGTGTTACCGATAATGCAGCTAACACACCAATTATATTAGGAATTCATTTTGTGCATAATTTTATATTGTTGTTGATAATAAATTAATTAAAGCAACAAAATAACCTGAAGAGCCGCTTGGGAGCCGAAAGAGCCGGCTCTCTAAAAAGAGCCATAATTCCCATCACTACTCTCAGTAGCTCTGGCACTGAAGTTTTATTGCCTCTTTGACATGGCTTTGGAACAAGAGGGGTTTTTACTTTTAATTTCTTCTTTTCTCTTTTTACAGTGGAAGAATACAGCAGCCAAAATAACATACAACTACCAACAGACAACATAACAAAAGTCAGTGCAAGATATTCAAGCACATCCTGTATGTTTGACATGCCAGTGTTCAGCTCCCTGTTCATCCTGCCGCACAGCAGTTTGTGAAAAAGTCACAAAATATGACGTACTGATCCATGTGCATAGACACGAATTTCCCTTTTTTTGGTACTGGTCAGCATAAAATCAGTCTGTGTGTTATCTTTGTAACTGTGAAAAGTAAAATGTAAAGAGCAGTGAATGAGTCCCGCCCCTCTCGGTGGACCACCGTGGGACCTTAATGGTGCCTTCAAATGGGGTCGTGTTAACAAATTGGGCCCAAGCTCCCAGGAAGAGCGCCAGTCGTTGATCCCAACATGGTCGTAGTGGCCAATGGTGGTGCTACAACTTCTGTGTCCATCACGTGATGCCATTTGGTCCAGAAAGATTTTTCCCATAGACTTACATTGAGAAAGAGACATCTCTAACTCAGCAGATAATTTTATGAGGTAAACCAACTCCCCAGTATGAACACTCACAATCATCCTCATTTAAATCATCAGGTCCTAAAAGTTGTAAAACTCACTAACAGCTCTATCCAGAGTTATTTCCTTCCTCTGTTTATGTCTATGGAGACTCAGACCGTGACAGCACAAGCCGTGAGGTTGGGACCACATGACCGAGCCATATGACAAAGCGGACTGCATATCGGCTAAATATGCACTGGAGCCCAGTAAGACCTGGACGACCCAGAAGATTGGGGTACTTTTCCAGACCCAGAGGTCTTCTTAATGACTTGATGCACCACTGAGCAACTTTCATAGGAATGAACGTGGCCCAGCCTCCAACGCTGGATCCAGTAACATTAATATTGTTGTTGCTTAGCAGCGGTGTTCACTTGAACACTTGAACGCAACACGTCGTTGTTCACGAGTTCCGCCTGAAGGCACCATAAAGTTATGTGTCATCGCCAGAGATTTTGCAAGATTTTGGTTTTTCTAGTCGGGACTCTTGTTGCTGAAGTGAATGAATCTGTTAGTTTGTTTTGGCTGTTTTGGCCAAATCGTTGCTCTCCACACACTATAGGAACAAAACTGTTAAGTTTAACATAATATGTGTGGGTGCTCACATTTTACACATCTGTTAGGATTTTAAAAACCTTTTAGTGTGGGCCAGCCTTCACTGGATGTGTTTCAGGATCAGACCTGTAGCTGCTGTGAGTTCATCCCAGTAGGAAACACCGACATCGTAGCTTCAGAGAGACAGACGTCACCACCACACTGTTAGCTGTGTTGTCTTTCTTTCGTTGTTTCTTTATGTGACAGATTTCCTACTGATCACATTACAGGAGAAAAAAACTGCAATGACAATCTGTTTGTCACCGGACCAAACGTGGGCTTGTCTGTGATGAGGTCTGAGGTTGAGGTTTCAGACGTAGTAAAGTAACAGACTTCTTTCAAAGAACTGTTGAGTAAAATATTTTAGAGAAAGCTCCTCAGTCAGAGAGCTGTAGGCTTTAATCATGTGTCTGAGAGAACACAGATGATTTATAATCATCACTTTTATTTCCATGCAAGATTTTGAAAATGTCAAGTGAACATGTGGAAATCAAAGAGAGTTTATTTATGCCATTAGTTTCAGTGTCAGACTACAGCTCGAGCATGCATCAGGCTGCAGTTTGTTATACACTCCACCAGAGGGCGTCCTCAGCCGTCATTTATTCTCTAAATCAGGCCTATCCCATTACTTTTTAAGGGCCACAGTTGAAAAACAGTGCCGGACATTTAAATTCCTTATGTCTGATATCCAAAGCTAGGATTTAAAAGTGAAAACAATATCCATTTTTAAGCTTAAAGTAAAGGTTATTGTTTTAATAAACATAAAGTTGCATTTAACACCTTTCTTATTTAGTTTGACTCTCCTAAATCCCCTCTGATTAAACAGCCTGGGTGAAAACGTTTTAACAAAATAACTATTTCTGTGCTGAACAAGACGAAACTAATGAGAGGGCTCATTAATCCACTAATAAAATTATGATCTTCTGATAATCTAACAATGCAAACACCCATAAACTTTGTTAGCAGGTTATGACATTGATTAATGGGAATAAACTCTCTTAGTTGAAGAAATTATTATTTTATTTATTTTATCTATCTATTTTATCTATCAATGTCATTTTGCCAAAAACTCTAATTGAAGATATCCCTAATTCTGTCTTTCTTTTACCGTTTTTGAAAGTATTCATTTACACTTATTTGTGTAAAAGTATGAAATAACCAGAATGATTTCAGCAGCATGTAAAGGCCATTTGACCTTCTTCTGTTTTCTCCAGCAGGATCGTAGAGGAGTGTTTTCATAATAAGCTTGTTTTGGCCCCTTTGAGACCTGCTGATGGTCAAATTCAATTAAAACATGATGCCAACATCCCGGCAAACACTCCCTACTACTCTCAGAGAAACGCTGGCTTTCAAAGTCAATTGTGTTCGATGTGAAGAGCCGGCCTTCATGTCCCCGTCTGGAGCCTTTTCACGTGCTAAAATAAGAGTTTCCCCCTCTTTCCCCGAGTCGACATGAGCAAAGTGAGCGCAGTGAAAGGCCCAGAGAGAGCTTCCATTTGACGACTGGCAGCCTCAGGTCTTGTGTCTGTGTGACACTATGGGCCACTACAAAAGCTCGTCCTTTCTCTTGCTGCAGAATAAAAGTGAGAGAAAAGAAAAGAGTTGGTGCATGATGGGGAGGAGGGGGTATTTTAGAGTTTAAAAAAGGGGGTTTGGCTTTAGAAAGCGGTCCGGCGCAGATGTACACGGCAGGAGGATTAGGCTGCGGGTGTTGGTGACGTTCACCCGGCTCCACTCTCCCTCTGTTGTGGCCTTTTGTGGCTCCCAGCAGCCTTGCGTTGGTAAGCTGCAGGCCGGCGGTGCCAAAGGGGCTCAATGTACGCCCGACAATGCTAGAGCACCCCCCCCCCCCCACCTAAACCCCACCGGCCTCCGGCTCCCAACTCACCCACTGCTCAACTCCTCACACAGGATGTGATAGGGGAGCTAATGTCACCCCATCTGACCAGTGTGTTGATGGATCCACAATATTGCGAGAGCAACAAGCCGTTCACACCAAGCCCCCAGGAAGAGCGCCGGTCGTCGATCCCGTCATCTTAGTGGCCAAACAGTGGTACTACAACTTCTGTGTCCATCACGTGATGCCATTGGACCCAGAAAGACTTTTCCCCATAGACTTACATTGAGAGAGAACACGTCTGTAACTCAGTGGATCCCTCTAACAGCCCTTGTTTAAATCATGAGGTCCTAAAAGTTTGTAAAACACACTAATAGCTGAATTTAGCATTATTTGGAGACCCAGACAGTGACCACAGCGTAAGCCGTGACGTTGGTGCCCTGTGACCGAGTCATATGAGCGGACACTACTGCGCATATTGGACATGCGTACGAGGGCCCAGTAAGACCCGGAAACTCCCAGGAGATCTGAGTACTTTTCCAGACCCAGAAGTAGCAGCTTTCATAGGAATGAACGGGGCCCTGCCTCTAACGCTGGATCAGTTGTCTTTATACATCCTTGGTTCACACACCTACATAAATCAGACCGACACATATGAGTACATATGGTATGACAAAAAGCCAAAATAAAACCACAGATCCCATACACGTATGTTTAATTTTGACAAGTTGGTATGCATTCAGCTCTTGTTATACAAATGTTTGTTTTATACAAATGTCTAATAATTATTTTGTGATCGTAATAAATGAAGGTTAGTCAGTCTTCCCCCGTCCAACACAGTGGCTGAGTGTCTGTAAGTGTGGTCTTTAAATAACCAACGGTTTGATCTAAAGGCTGCAATTTGGTTGGAAACGACAGTCTGCTGCGATAACGTCAATGTATGACTGTTTTACTGCAGCAGTCTCCCCTCAAGCTAACATTAGGTAGCCATGCTAGTCACTGTCACCAGCATCATTTAGCCATTTAGCTCACTGACAGGAAGAAACCAAAGGGAGCACAGCCTCGGAGATGGCGCCATGCTGGTCTGGTCTATAGCTTGGAGTCCCGACACCATGCTGGCCTAGTCTATAGCTTGGAACCACGACGCCATGCTGGTCTGGTCTATAGCTTGGAGCCACGACGCCATGCTGGTCTGGTCTATAGCTTGGAGCCACGACGCCATGCTGGTCTGGTCTATAGCTTGGAGCCACGACGCCATGCTGGTCTGGTCTATAGCTTGGAGCCATGACGCCATGCTGGTCTGGTCTATAGCTTGGAGCCATGACGCCATGTACCACGTATGATGGTATGTCACTTGAGTCAGCGTCAGCTGACCACAAAACTACAAAATGAAATAAAATGGGAAAGTGTGGCGTTAGAAAGAAGTGAGACCTCTGTAGCCTTCTGCTCATCTCTGCTGCTGGCTACATTAGCCGCTACTAGCATAACACACCTGAAATGTTAGCTGGAGAGGTGCCAGTTTACCTCTTGGGCACTGCCGAGGTGCCCCTGAGCAAGGCACCAAACCCCCAACCGCTCCGGGCGCTTGTCAGGAGCAGCCCCCTCACTCTGACATCTCTCCATTGTTGCATATATATGGGTCCTGTATGTGCATGTGTGTGTTAACAACAGAGTGTAAATTGAATTTCCCCCAGTGGGACTAATAAAGGTTGATCTTCTTCTTCTTTTTCTCTCTTGTCCCGAACCAAAGAACGTTTATTGCTAAGAAGCAAAAGTCAGTTAGTTCCATAGCAAACATCAGCACCCAGAAGCAGAGCTACGCTTTCCCCATTTTGAACTGAAAGTGACTACCAGATGCCAGTAAAACATGGCGTACAAAAAATAAATATATTATATTCTATTGTCATATTCTATTGAAAATAAGCTCTTACAGTCTAACATAGCGGCAGTGGTTGTTGTCAGAAAAGCATGGGAGGTTCATCTCTTTGCTTCTATACTCTTTGACCAAACTGTTGAAAGGTCTAGTTGCATTGTGGGTAATGTTGGGGACAGGTTTGGACATGGAAGAAAAACACATGGAATAAAAAAGACGATATCTCTGGTTCTTCAGGATTCATTTTGTGTCTTTTAACTGAGTGCCATGTTAAATCGGTGGAGAACAGGAAAGAGTTAAAGTTACAGGTAACGTGATTTAAATTTTGAAGTCTTTATGTCTATATGGTGTCCATGCAAAACATTAGAAGTTAAGTACCGTAATCAAATAATTGTTTGTTCTTAATTTTCTCATGAAAACCTGGACACCAGGAGAGTATGGGCAAATAAAATTGGGAAGACTTCTAATTCATTATTTTGAGTTTCTTGTACCTTTAAGACTTAGTTTTAGTGTTAATGTAACGTAACAAGAAATTGCATTATGATTATTATTGTTATTACGGCTGTCAAAGTTAACCCTAGTTAGTTTTAACACTGCTTATTTCTTTAATGCAGCTTGTGTTTTCAAGGTTTGAAAGCTAATGTGAATACTGGCATCGTGTAAAACTATGAAACCTAACAAATCCATCGTTACCAACCAGGTCAGACTAGCAGCTATTAGAGGAGGTTAAATAACACTGCAAACTTTAGCTGAAGTTTGGTGAGGAAAAACTGTCATGTCCATCTCCAAAGGGGACCCTTGACCTCTGACCTCCAGATGTAAATGGTTCTCTGGTCCCCACCATCTCCCCTTTACAACATCCCACTTTCTGATAGTCCCAGTCAGTCTGGATCAAGTCCTAGTCAAGTCAGCACTCTGACACACTGACAGCTGTTGTTGCCTGTTGGGCTGCAGTTTGTCATGTTCTGATTGGAGCAGATTGTTGATGCTAAAGTCAGAACCTGGGAGGGTTTCTGGACAATATCTGTCATTGATTAGTGTTGTTTATTAATTTGCAATAATAAATGCAACTATATATTTGCATAAAGCAGCATATGTGTCCACTCTCATGTTGACAAGAGGATTAAATAAAAAATGTGCAATTAATTTGTGATTAATTGTGCTAAAATATTTTAATCAATTGACAGCCCAAATTCTTCTTCTTCTTCCTCTTCTTCTTCTTCTTCTTCTTCTTCTTCTTCTTCCTAGATATCTGATCAACGTGTTTCTATAGACATTTATGGGTCTCAGATAACATTTCCTATTGACTTTATGACTGACTTTAGGAGGTTTGTGGTTTCCAGTGAAATGTCTCAACAACTTTTGGATGGACCACCTAGCGTGGCTGTAGATTCTTTATAAAACTATATACTACTGATGAACGCAGTATGTACTGTATGCTGCATACTGTGTTCCCCAGTAGTACGTGATGGTTGAAGCGTTGTATTTTGCAGTATGCTAGAACAGGTTTTAGCCTTTAAACCAGCTCTTAAAACACTGGACAACAAAACAAACTTGTACCACTATTGTAATATTTCCAGAAAATACAACTTTGATTTAGTTGTTTATGTTTTGTTAGTTTACTTTATCAGATGCTGCAGGTTTAAACTATTTATTCTATCAGCTCATAGTGAAATAAGACAAACAGGATTATTGACGAGGGGAGACGGGAAAACATTGATCCACAACATTTAGTCAAACTGCTTTTTAAGTAACAGAAACAAACAGTGGACTGATCTCCCTCCAGATATTTGAGGAAGATGTTGTCTCAGCAGCTCTCTCCCTCCTCGTCCTACCCAGACCTGCAGGTGATTGTGGAGCTTTTCAATTCAAAAGGCAGATAAACAGGTTCAAGTTAATTTATAATGGACATTCAAACTTTCTGTCAACAAGGATATAAAAAGCCCCTCATCCATGAGGGGAAAATGTTCAATTCACTATCTGTAAAACTGTAAACGTGCAAAATCGGCACAGTTGATTTATTCTCACCTCAAAAATGTTCACAAGTGAATTTAGTGATGAAATGGCTACGAAAAATATAAAAAAACAAGCCGTTTTGGCTGCTGTTGTGGGTGTAACTGTAGCCTGTAGTGGCCCAGCGCTTTGCATTGTGGGATACAGTAGGTAAGGTGGACTGGTTCGAATCAGACTGGAGATTTTCTCTGCATCAGTACGACATCCAGGTATTTTTGGCATTCTGCATACTACATACTACATTTGGGCCAAATCAGTACATACTGCTAGTATATTATGAGGTTGTACTACTAGTATAGTATGAGGTTGTACTACTAGTATAGTACGCGCAGCCTTGGTGTTGTTGGTCTCCATTCTCACGTTTACATGATTTCCTTCATTTTGATGCAGTAATATTTCACTTCCTGATCCTCACACATCGTCCTAATACATCACGCCATGCTGAAAGAGGAGAGAGGGAGAAGGAGAGGGACAAGCACATATTCTCAGAGTGCATTGTGGAGAGGAATGCCATTGAATTTGGGTGTTTTTTCATGCGCCAGCCTCTTTTGTGTGCAGGCTAAGGAAGTCCATTGTGCGGGCAGACACCCTGAGAAAAGAGGCGAGCTTGGAGCCGTTGTCTGCCGGTGCTTCTGCAGCGCTCGGGCCCTAAAAAGACGTGAATGAAGCTCTGCCATCGGAAGCAGCCGGCCCGAACCAAGAGACAATGCCGCTGGGCAACTTTCAACACCAGCAACAATTAAAAGTGCAGCTTCACTATATTAATTATGCATTCATGCTTTTGTCTTGGTTTTTTGGGGGGGGGGCTTTAAGATTCAAGAGGTCTGAGGCAGAGTGAGAGATTACAGTGAAAAAACAAGACATGCAAATGCTTCTGCAAATGCTGCTGTTGGACATTCATTGAGGGAGAAATGTGTGTGTGGTTGGATGTGAGTTTCAGGGGATTACGAACGCTAACAGGAACTAGTGCAATAAAAAAAACCACCCTGGTATTTACCAAATAAAACCAAACTTTGCTTCAGTAAGACGACAATAAAACAACAGTGAATAAAAAAGCAGATCAAGAGAGGAAAAACTCTTGGTTTCATCTTGCAGAGCATGTTGCTAGGAAACTCTAAGTTACAGCTCGGAGTCGTACTTTGCAGACTCTTTTTCTTTAAGGCCTTTCTCCTCTCTCCTCCCTCGGTTGCAGGCAGGACACACATAAAGCAGCTTTCTGAAGGCATTGAGGTGAATTTCTGCTGGCTGGCGGCTGTGTCAGGTGGCTCTGTTGTGCTCGGAGTCGCCAGCAAATGGCTCCTTTTGGACCAGTGGGAAGGTTTATTCAGAAAAAGCCAACACTGGTTTGAAAAATTGCTCTGCTTTGGGGGAGAATTCATGTCTCGTTTGCAACCGAATCTATCACTCAGAAGAACATGGAGTCACAGTCTCCCCCTGCTGGTCAGCAGACAAACTGCATATGGGTCAAATTGTCAAGTTTGCATGGACAATAACCCAGAAAATTAGAAATACGTATTTTGTTAAATGCTGAAGTACATTAAGCTGCAGTTCTTCTAATGTCCAGTGATCCTGCTCCAATAAAACTCAGTACTGGCAGGACTGAAGTGAATGGGAGAATCCCCAAATCCTCTCTACAAGTGAATATGGGATATTCTGTTGTGTGTGGGGAACTCTGAAGACGGCCAATGATGCTGTCATGTGGGAAAGAACGACAACCAACAGAGAACCAGGCTGACTGAAGAAAGAAGGACAACCACCGCTGTCATGGCAGCCGTGGCTAATGCATGAGCTAATGCATGAGCTAATGCTAAACATGAAGCATAAAGTGAGATGGAGGTCAGAGATGGAGGACAGACTCATGTCGTATTCACGACCTCATCAGTAAAGTCTCTGAAAGCTCAGAGTTCACGACTTGTGACTTGTTTGTTAACATTGTGAGAAATGGTGGAGCCCGTGGAAGTTCATTTATCACTACATAATAAGTTCAGGTTGTACAGTATATTCTAGACTCGGACAGTAACGTAATATTGCCGTTGCTTAGCAGCAGTGTTTTTCACGGGGAGGCTGTGGCTCAGAGGGTCATCGAAAAGGTCGGTGGTTCAATCCCCGGCTGCTCCAGCCACATCTAGATGTTTCCTTGAGCAAGACACTTAACCCCAAATTACTCCCGAAGGCTGAGCCATCGTTGTGTGAATGAGTATTTAGTAAGAGATGATAATTTAGTATTTAGATTAGTTCCTGACAGGCAAAGTTGGCACATTCATACACCACCAGTGTATGAATGTGTGTGAATGCTGACATGTTAGTGTAAAGCGCTTCTAGTGGTCGGAAGACTAGAAAAGCGCTTTATAAATGCAAGTCCATTTAACATTCATGACGCAATTCATGTTGAGATGGGAAGTATTCACGACTTCCCATCTCATAAACACGAGTTGATGACTTGAAGGCACCATAAAGTCAAGTTTGGTCTCCAGACATTTTGCAAGATTTCTGTTTTTTTCAGTCAGGACTCTTGTTGCTGATGAATGAATCTGTTAGTGTGTTTTGGCTGTTTTGGCCAAATCGTTGCTCTCCACTCACTATCGGGGAAAAACAACGGTTACGTTTAACACAACATGTGTGGGCGCTCACATTTTACACATCTGTTAGGATTTTAAAAACCTTTTACCTTTTACACCTGATGTGTTTCAGGATCAGACCTGTAGCTGCTGTGAGTTCATCCCAGTAGGAAACGCCGACATCGTAGCTTCAGAGAGACAGACGTCACCACCACACTGTTGGCTGCGTCGTCTTTATGACGTATTTTCAGTCTGATACTTCAACAGTTGTACTACAAACTGCAAAACCATCTTTTCGGGGGGGTGGGGGGGGGGGTCCCCCAATGGAGTTTCCCTTTCCGGCCCCACACCCCCCCTCCCTCGGCCTTTCCCCCCCCCCCTCTACTCTCTCCTTAATTATATTTGTGTAAAAAGAGTTAAAACTAATTTCCCCACTTGGGACTAATAAAGAATATCTTTCTTTAAACTTTTAAACTGACAAACATCATCTGTGTGATTCATGGAGCAGTTCAAACAATTAAAAAAATGATTTTCTCTCTCCATTTACTACTTCACCTTTCTCTGTCAGTATTAAATTGTCATGAGTTTCAGCCAATCACAGTTGATTTTATGCCCTGCATTGGGGACTGATGCTGTGTCATCAGAGGTCATGGTAACCTTCACTGCCCCCCAAAGCTGCAGCTGTGTGACATTACAACACATCACAGTCACTCTGCTTCACTGCTTGACTCAGATGAACCCGCTCATTTAAAAAACAGCATGACAGGAAACAGACAGGGGAGAAAGGAAAGTGAACTGAGCAGTCGGCAGTAAAACAGGTTTCTGTGTTGCACACAGAAAACTACCAGAGATCAATTCTAATTAGCTTCGAGAGGATTGTGGACGCAGTAAACATGTTTAGTGGAGCAGACAAACTATAGATATTCTCTCTGTGTGAACAAGCTTTTTTACTTTTTAAAATGACTGACGACCAGACTGGACAGGTTTTATTGTCAAATCATTGCAGTTTGATTGGATATAAAGCATAAGGTCACCATTAAAGACACACTGAGGATACACACCACGCTAGCACGTACGTTCTACGCCCGCGTGGGAGGAAACAACTGTCCACACCAGCAGCCGGTGGTAGTCTGTTCTTCAATAGGGATGTTAATAATTAACTGTTTAACCATTAATGCGGGGTTGCACGTTGGTGCAGTAGTTAGCATTGTCTCCTCACAGCAGGAGGGTCGCAGGTTCAAATCCAGTTTGGAGCCCTTCTATGTGGAGTTTGCGTGTTCTCCCCGTGTTAGTGTGGGTTTTCTCCAGGTTCTCCAGCTTCCTCCCACAGTCCAAAGGTTAACTGATGACTCTAAATTGCCCATAGATGTGAATGTGAGCGTGAATGGTTGCCCCACGATTAACTGCTGACCTGCCAGCTGGGATCGCGACCCCAAACGGGATAAGCAGTTGAAGATGGATGGATCAATCAGTAATCCTATCGGTTAAAAGTAATCAAATGAGGCGTTGGAGACTTTTACTGGTAAACTGGCTGCATGTGTCCACGACACCGTGGCTGCTACAGTAACTCTCCCAGATGGGCGAAGTGGGGACTCACTTGTGTGTTTTGCACAGACACTACAGCTGGTGATAAATGATGGAATTAATCTGTCTTCAGAGATGTTGCTGTGTACTTCCTACTCCTTCTGTACAAGGAGATCGTTTGCAATGTAAAGCCAAAGCTCACGATTTATGTGCTCACACTGTACGTGTAAAAAACACTGGAGGACCGTTCTGGCTGTTGACAGCTGTCAATAAAGATTGGTTTGAATGCTCCGAGGTAGGTAAAGTTATTTTGCTAGCAGAGGTCTGTACGGGTCACAATGCTAACAAGGCAGAAATGTACCTCGATCATCTGCCATCCTGTCTGCTGACACGTCAAAAAAAAAAGAGGCAGCAGTGTAACGTTATATGGACTCGCTGTGGCAAGGCAGACGTAGACAGTTTGGCTTGTCCAGTTTGCAGAGAGAATTAGAGCTAAGCTAGCTACCTTTTACTAAATCAATTGTACAGTGTTATCTTGATAGCTACACTCTGATTACTATAAAAACAGTAGAAAAAAGGCACTGCCCCTGTACACTGTACGGCAAACATCCGACACCCGACCAAGCTGAAATTCGGTCTGACTTTAAAAGGAATTGTGCGGCTCAAAATTGTTGCCAGAAACTGGCTAAAATCATACAGTGCATGCAGCTGGGCGTCTTGTAAGGCACTGCAAAAAGCACCGCTGCATGAAATGTACTAATCTTGTCGGTTAACGGTTAATAATTGGTTAACGAGGGTCAGCTATCAGTTAGAAAAAAAAAATTCAAAATTAGTATCCCTATCATTCAAAAAGGGAAACTGGAAGACGGAGGACAGCAGACACACAAGCCGTTTTTATGATGCGTACATGAAACAAAGCAGCGTCTACCGACCATTTGCATACCACTCTCACTGCTTAGCTTCGTTCCAGATGTCGCTGTGAAAATATCCATGTTTTGGAACAATCAGATGAGATGAAGATGAAAAATGAGACTGACTTCACTTGTTTCTCTTCTCGTGCATGGATTAGTTTAAAGCTGAACAGCCAATCAGTGATTTCTCTCACCAACGAGCTCCGCCGCCAAAAACCTCCAACACTAGAGCCGACGGTGTTGGACACACTGTAAAAACTAGGCCGACAGACTTTAAAAAACTGAAGAGTATAACCTTTGTGATTTACAACAGGACTCTTTTATTGGACTGTATTATTTTTAGCTGGTTGTACCTACTAAACTCACAACAGCTCCCCAGTAATCATTTTGACACTATAAAAATCTGTTTTTTTTTTATGTGTAATGAGTTTAACCAGAGTTGACTTTCATAACCAGAATCAGATACGTTCACGTACATTATCAAAACTCATGGTCTGACTTCATTTCTTCAGGTGACGGCTGCTTTGATTCGTGCTTTTAGTGAACGGATGAGATGACTTTGAGCCACTGCAGTTTCTCTTCCTTCAGCACAGACATTTTCAACACTACATTCATGATGGTGTGTTGTGGAGTATCAGCAGGGGTCAGAGGTCACGTGTGTTGGCAGCGTGTTACTCACCATGTGTTTCAAATTCGAGCAGGACTGCCTGAATGAGCGGCTGAATGCAAAGCTCATTAGTGCTGTGGGAGGCTGTACGAGGAGAGTCAGAGATCGTATAGTTGGAGTGAAGGCAGAAGTGTCTCAACACATTCCTGCCTCTTTATTAAGGTGATCTGTGACCTCGTCTGTCCCGAAATAGAACGTTTTTCCATTGTGTGCATGTGTGTGTGGCGGTCAGGGCTAATACAGTGCATATCGGACCTCTTCTCACCTAAAAAGGAACTTGTTGTCAGTTGAGAGACCACTTAGTGCTCTTATACTCTTGTCAGCGTGCAGATAAAAGCAAATCAGACCTGCTGTTTTCTGAAGCCTCCTCCACTGGAGAGCCTGGAGAGGAGCGTTTTGTTTCACCGCTGGTATGCAGAGAGCAGCCCGGACACACAAAGACGCTGGTAATAACAGTTAATCTTTGCAAAGTTTCAATGGCTGCCAACCAACCAACCAACCAACCAACCAACTGGCTGCAATTCAGAGCCGTCTCAACAATGGCCGACTGAGCATCAAAGTCGGAAGGAGTGCAGAGCGGCCGGTTCCCATCACCTAAATCAACAAGGCCTCTGCAGAAGGTAAACATGTAGAGTTAACAGAGGGAGTCACATTCATAGGGATGGAACCTAAACAAGCCACAACAGACATCTCCGCTTTAATTAAACATCCAATTACTGAGGTGTAGCTGAAAAGGATGTTTCTGAAACAAACTGCTAAATATTCTTCTAGTCTGCTCCGTCTGTGCTTCAGGTTTTTATTTTGGCCGTCAATCGATTAAAATAGCCAATCGTGATTAATTGCAAATTAATCACACATTTTTTCAAAATGTATTTTAAAGGAAGACTTGTCAAGAAATTAATATTCCTGTCAACATGTTAGTGGACAAATTTGCTTCGTTATGCAAATGCATGTATATATTTATTACTGTAAATCAATGAACAACACTAATCAATGACAGATATTGTCCAGAAACCCTCCCAGGTTCTGACTTTAGCATCAACAATCTGCTCCAATCAGAACATGACAAACTGCAGCCCAACAGGCAACAACAGCTGTCAGTGTGTCAGAGTGCTGACTGGACTAGGACTTGATCCAGACTGACTGGGACTATCATAAAGTGGGCATGTCTGTAAAGGGGGACTGGTGGGGACCCAGAGAACCCATTTACATCCACACATCTGGAGCTCAGAGGTCAAGGGACCCCTTTGAAGATGACCAAGACAGTTTTTCCTCACCAGAAATTTAGCTTAAGTTTGCAGCATTATTAATATTATACCAGTATCTTCACTCTAGCTTTAAGATTGAATTCGCTACAACACAGAAATTATAATTTGCGTTAATGTGTTAAAGAAATTAGTAGCACTGCAACAAATTTTGTGTTAACGCATTTTTGCCTTAACTTTCACCTCCTTATTTTAAAACTCTCTCAACTGCATTACAGTCATAGACGGTATAAAGGAAGTGGACTTAGCCACGGTGACATCACCCTCGAAGCCTCACGTTCGGCTTTTTGGCTGTCGCCATCTTGGTTTGTTGCAACCAGAAGTGGCACAAGAGGGTTGCGCTAAGAACAACTGAACTCTGAATGAGACGTTTTCAGACAAACAAAAATGTTAAAACATATATATATAATGGCCATGCCAGTTTTTCCTCTGCAAAATTTAGCATAATTTTCATATGATACCAGTATCTTCGCTCTTGCTTTAAAACTGAGCCTCTACAACCTCCACAATATCGATTACATTAATGTGTTAAAGTAATTAGTGGTGTTAAAGCGATTTTGCGTCAACACTTTATTAACACGTTAACTTTGACAGCCCTAATTTTAGCAACAAAACAGGTTTCAAGGACACAAAACACACAAATATTTGTGTTTTATTCCCTGGAGGTTTGCTATAAATGCCATGAAATATATTTTTTCAAACTGATGTATTTGAGTACTTTCACACAGAACTTTTATGCGAGGAAAAGGTGACATAGTATACTTTTTTTTCAACCAATCACACTGTTAAAAATGAGTTGAGTTGTTCCTGTACTTATGAAACAACAGCACAGATCAGGGTTAGGGTTAGGGTTAGGGTTAGATCCACACCTTTCATGCCTACCTTTCACAATAAAAGCCCTAGACATATGTGCTTTATTCGTCACACCCCCGGTGTGTAAATGCCTTAAGTCTAATGTCATTCTATATTTGTGTTACTGTCAGCAAATCCCATGAACAGAGAAAACCTGTCAATATGAGGCTCTCAGATCAATACATGTGTTGGTTTCTCTGTATTTGGTTGATCTGAGTTTGATGTGAGATGCTATGGAGGCTGCCAAAATAATAAATAAATAAATAATAAATTAAATGTAACAAAAATAATATTAAAAATAACTGTAGATATTAATTAATTGATAGTGTGATACAAATTGATATTTCTGTTTTAATTTACTCCTTATTTATTTATTTATGTTTGTATTAGTTTCCTTATTACTTTATTATTATTGTTATTTATTTTCCACTTTTTTACATTTATGTATTCAACATTATTTTTCAAATTCATTCATTCATTTTTGCATTTTTATATGTCAAATTATTTTTGCATTTATTTATTTATTAATTTTATATTTATTTTTTTAATCTATGCATTTATTTATGTATTTACAGATTTATTTATTCCTGCACGATTTTCTTTTTGGATTCCCTCAGACTTATTTATTTCTGTATTTTTTATATTTCTTTATATGTTTCTTTTTACATTTCTTTATGCATTTCTGCCTTGTTATGCAAATGCTGACTATAAGCTTGCTTGCTATACTTAAATAAATAAAAGGGAAAATTAAACAGGAGCGTAAATAAATGAAAAATGAATACAAAGATAAATAAATAAGGAAATTAATTATCAATTAATTATGGCTCCATTTATTTTTTATGTTATTTTTGTTGCATTTAATGACATTTATTTATTTATGGAGTTATTTACTTATTATTAATTTTGGCAGGTCCTGCCCTCCATAAGATGTGATTGCACTATGTTGAACTTGACCCGTGTGGGTTCGATGAGATCCCTAGAGGGCTCTGAACCTGCCTCATGACTGTTACCAGCTCCAGAGCCTGACCTCTGACCCCTCTGTCGGGGGGGGGGGGGGGGGGGGGGGGTAGTATACAGTGAGTGTGGTAGCAGGGAGGTGGGGGGGGGGGGTTTAATGACACTCAGTCTGTTCTGTGTGACATGACCTCATTACCCCAATCCATGTATTGATAGAGGGGAGAGATTATCTTCACTCTGACAACATGTTCAACTGCTGCTTGTAAATTTCCCCACTGTGGGACTAATAAAGGAATATCTTATCTTATCTGCTGTTAAAGGGTTAGTTCACAAAATAATATACTCAAATTTCTTCAGTGAAAAGTAGCTCCAGTGAAAACTGTTGACAGAGCAACATATATTTGCCTGAACAAATAAACCCCAATATCTGAATGATACCACTAGAGTTAAAGTATGTTTTTACATGCCATTTGTGTGAAGTAGCTCGTTAATGTTACTATAGCTTCATCCGTAAATTTAAAGGACCACACTGGTACTTTTACATGTTTTCCTCATTAACTGCTTTCTCATATTTGTATTTTTCATGTTTTATTATATTATATTACATTATATTTTAAATTGCCTTTCTCACTTTATTTTATCCTGTTTTTATTTTCTTCTTGTCTTTTTTAAGTGTTTTAATTTATTTTTTCATTGTCTTTCTAATTTTTTTTATTTTTTCCTGTTTTTATTTTTATTTTATTTTTTCATTTCCTTTTTTAGTGTCATAGTATTTTATAGTCTTTTTATCTTATTTTTCTTTACTTTTTCCTGTTTTCTTTTCTTTTTTTTTTAGTATCATAGTGTTTTATTGTATTTTCACTTATTTTGCTTTACTTTTTTGTTTTTATTTAAAAACTTCTGTTTATTTTTTCTGTTTTTTAATGAATTGTCTTTGCTTGTTTGTTCTTCTTGTTTTTCAGTATTTGGACATATTCATGACATGTTAATGACAGAATAAAATAAAATAAAAATACAGTATAAAAATAAATGTTTCTATATCATAATAAAAATATTGTATAGCTATTTTAAAATATTTCAATTTAAATACAAGACGAGGAAGTGGAAGGACTGTGTGTGAATGTGTTGACCTGCATTAACTTTATGCAGGGTGGAGCAGAAGACGAGCATAAAGCTCAGCTGTAAAAATAAAGGTTAGAAACACATCAACAATAAAAACTTATCTGATGTCCTGAAAAACGCCCTGGGAACCTTCCCTCAGGGGATTTGTTGTTGTCCTTTCCTTTCAATGGCCGGTGCTTTTTCCCACGTAACATCATCCGAGGGTGGATCCTGTCTGTGGATGTGAAAAGGATGTTTGCTGCAGCTTCTTCTGTGACTGTGAAAGGAAACTGATTCTCACCTCGACATTGTTTCCTCCATTAGAGTTGAAACAAAGATGGAAGAGCTGTGATTTGTCCTGTAGTCCTGAAGTTCAACCAGTTCTGATACCAAAATGATAAAATAGGTCATTGTAAGTGGACTTCAGAATAATACATGAGCGTTTTGATCACGATGACGACAAACTAGCAGTAACTAGCACTCTCACTGCTAACTCGTCAAATACCACCGATTCAACAGTGGCCCTCGGTGAGTCGTTAGTATCATCAGTCCTGTGAGTCGATAGTCACGAGTCATGTGAGTGGCTAGTTATGTGAGTCATTAGTATCATGAGTCCCGTTAGTCCTGTGAGTCCTGTGAGTCGATAGTCACGAGTCGTTTGTATTGTCAGTCCTGTGAGTCATATGAGTGGCTAGTTATGTGAGTCATTAGTATTGGCAGTGTGGTGAGACCTCTGGGTTTGCGAGTCACATGGCTTGTTGGTATCGTCAGTCCTGTGAATCACACGAGTCGTTAGTATCGTCAGTCCCGTGAATCGCTAGTAACGTGATTCGCTGGTATCGTTAGTCCCATGAGACGTGAGTCACATGACTTGTTGGTATCGTCAATCCTGTGAGTCGCGAGTCACATGACTCAGTATCGTCAGTCCCACAAGTTGTTACGACCTGCAACAAGCTGTCATCCCAGCTCGTCACACACTGAGGCTTTTTCAGACCTGCTGGTGTCACTTTTCGTTCGCAGTGAACAAATCCTTACATTTGGGAATTAAACAGAAACACTTGCTTAGCTTTATACAACACCCCTATAGTTAGATCTAGGATAAAATATCATACTTGGGCTTGTGACCCACTCACTTATGACCTATGCCTACAGACAGTAGATGCCATAATTAAATGCCTGCAGTACAATCTCGCTAGAAATTCAGAAAAGGTCTTTCTACATTGATCTACAAAAATGTCTGTACCCACCCTGCTTGTGGCAGGATTCAAAGCTGACATCAAAAATGCTCCGCCTCCACATTCACTCCCTGTGCCGACTGATTAATCAATCAGTGGCTGTTTCCCTCTGCTCTTGCTGCAGGATCAATAATCTGTGCAGAACTGTCCAAACTGTGATACACCAAACAGTTTCTGCTTCTTCACAGCAACATGTTTTGTCCTGGAAATATTGTGTTTTCTGCTGTTTGATCATGTGGGCCGGGCACCGTGAGAATCGGTTCTCCTGAATGAGTTTCACAGTAAAGAGGTGAAAGAGAAAATAAAATCTGTCTCACTATCGGGCCGAGTTGCTCTCTTGAGATCACTTCAGGTCACAGGCTCGGGCTGGATGGAGGGAAAAATCACTCTGAGCCTGAGTGCAGTTTGTAGGAAAGTCATGGAAAACTGTCCGAAAGCTCCCAAAAAAATCCCTGAATGGGCGCTCTGTGGGAGTACAACTAATTTTATTAGCCCCCTTGGAAACATTCAACCTAACAAGTGGAAAGCAGTTTCTGCATAAATTAAAGATAATCCAGAGTAAATTATGCAAATATATTCGCTCAGATAAAGGAGGGGGGTGGTGTGGTCGTTTATTGTGAGGTTTAAAAAATCCGAGCCAGTGGATGAAACTGAACTGAGGGAAACTTTACTTCGGCCTGTGAGGAAACAACGCCGCGATGTTGCATCATCTGTGAGGGAGGAACGAAGCTCTGATGAGCCGGGAATCAAACGGAGGAGAAAACTCAGGCAGCAGAAGTTGCTGCAATAAAATGTCATAAAATGTCAAAATAATCGCATTGGTTTTGGGGTTGATCTCTTTCCTTTCAGGCAGCCGTCATTCTGCATTCATCTCCATGAAAATCAACATGCAGACTCAAAATTTTTGCAGAGATAATCCATCACTTGTTTTAGTGAAGGGGGAAGTTGGTGAAAAAAGTTGTTAATATATTGTAATCAGTGGGCAACCTCCAGGACTGAAAAGTGAAGTCAGTGCTGAGGAGCGTTAAACCTGCATTCTCCCTAACAGCCAGCAGGGGGCGACTCCTCTGGTTGTATAGAAGTCTATGAGAAAATGAACCACTTGTCACTTGATTTATTACCTCAGTAAACACTGTAAATGGACTTTTATTTATACAGCACTTTTCTAGTCTTCCCACCACTCAAAGCGCTTTACAATACATGTCAGCATTCACCCATTCACACACATTCACACACTGACGGCAGAGGCTGCCAAGGTGCCAACTTCGCCCATCAGGATCTGATCTAAATACTCATTCACACACCGATGGCTATGTCTTCAGGTTAAGTATCTCGCTCAAGGACACATCGACGTATGACAGGAGCAGCCGAGGATCGAACCTCCAACCTACTCTATCCTCTGAGCCACAGCCACCCCAAACGGGAGTTTATGGTCTCAATCACTAGTGTCAAGTCTTCTTCAGTACAGCGTGATGTTCATTTAGTAAATTATGGCCCCATTTAGAGTCAAATAGACCATAAAGCAGGGGATGCTTTAGGGCGGGGCTACCTTGTGACTGACAGGTCGCTACCACGGTGTTGTCCAGTCTGGAAGTTGTCTGCGTTAGTTCACAGTGTGTTTTCAGTTCATCAGTATTAATTCAAACATTTTTAACGTTCAGCTGTACTTAACTCCACGCTCTCGTGTCACCTCTGGTTGCAATAAACCAGATGGCGACGGCCAGAATGCCGAACTTGAGGCTTCGAGGGTGATGTCACCGTGTCTACATCCACTTCTTATATACAGTCTATGGTTGTAATACAGTTCAGAGAGTTTTGAAATAGGGAGGTCAAAGACAAATTTGTTTTAACGCCACTAATTTCTTTAACGCAATTTATGTAATTTAATTTATTTTCAAGCGGGCTCAGTTTTAAAGCTAGAGTGAAGATACTGGTATCATATTAATAACGCTCCTAACTTAGGCTAAATCTTAGTGAGGAAAAACTGTCATGTCCATCTCCAAAGGGGTCCGTTGACCTCTGACCTCCAGATGTGTGAATGTAAATGGGTCCCCACCAGTCTTCCCTTTACAGACATGCCCACTTTATGATAGTCCCAGTCAGTCTGGATCAAGTCCTAGTCAAGTCAGCACTCTGACACACTGACAGCTGTTGTTGCCTGTTGGGCTGCAGTTTGTCATGTTCTGATTGGAGCAGATTTTTGATGCTAAAGTCAGAACCTGGGAGGGTTTCTGGACAATATCTGTCATTGATTAGTGTTGTTAATTTATTTACAATAATAAATATATACATGCATTTGAATAAAGCAGCATATTTGTCCACTAACATCTACTAACATTAAATACTTGACAAATCTCCCGTTAAGGTACATTTTGAACAGATGAAAAAATGTGTGATTAATTTGGGTTTAATTACGATTAACTATGGACAATCATGTGATTTATTCATCAAATATTTGAATTGATTGACAACCCTAGTTTTTACATTACGTTGTTGTGTTACGTTGTTACATTTTGCATTTTACATTACATTTTTACGTTACATTGTTATGTTCTGTTGGTACGTTCTTTTGCGTGATGTTGTTGTGTTACGTAGTTGTCTTGCGTCGTTGTGTTTCATTGTTGCGTTATATTGATACATTACGTTGTTATATTATGTTGTTGCATTAAGTTGTTGTGTTACATTGATACATTATGTTGTTACGTTACATTGTTGCGTTATAATTTAACACAAATCCTAATGTTTTTCTAACCTAAACCAAGTAGTTTCGTTGCCTAAGCCAAACCACTTTTTCCACAACATTAACCACGTTTCTGCAAGTGTGATACGATGCTGATATGAAACAGATTTATGAAACTTAGTTTTGGTTCAGAAACATCATCATTCAGCGTATCCTGTGGTTTGCAGAAAAGTACAATGCTAGCATGTTTTCTGGTGACTGGACAGATATCCATCTTCTCTGGTGACGCTGGTGAAAGCAGAGACCGTGAGGGTTTCTAAAAATGTTCAACTGTACCTAATGTGTAAAGTTTGGACATGCTAGATACCCGTAATGTAAGATAATGTGTAATGTGTGTGATCCTCACCAACATTTTCTCACTCATATAAATGGACTGCAGACACACACACAGAGACACTTGTTCCACATTCCCAGAGTGAATTGTGATTTCTGGGTCACTGCTGATGTTTCGGTCTCCATTTCAGAGCGAGGTGGAAACGTCTCTCAGAGGTCAGGAGGTCAGCTGCCCTGTGAACTGCACCACACACACTCAACAACAAAAAGACACTCCTCTCAGCCGTTTCACTCAATTACTCTTTAGGTTGTGTTGATGACTCCCTGCTGCCTGCGGTCTGCTGCGCCTCAATCGTATAGGAAGCAAAGTCACAGCAGCTTTTAAAGAGACACTCTGATGATGCTGTGGGAATAAAATTCATACAATATTATGATACTAATTAATGATGAGCATTTTGGTTATTTGTTGTTTTGTATCCTCCTTATTCCTACTTGAAGATTTTTGAGGAGATAAATGATGTGGGAACACAACCTGTTGAGTAGTATACCTGTATATTATATACAACAAAATCAGTTTGAGTGTAATTTATGCAATTGTGATCCAGAAAGTATAAAGAGCAACAAATGCCCTGTAGCGAGGAGGTTGGGGTGGATGGATGGGTTAAAAAATACCAGACTTTCACCAGGAGACTGTTGTCCATGTCCCGTGTGAACCCAGAAGTCAGCGTTGATTTATTTATTTATTTAGTTACGCCACTTCCAGAGTTATTTTAACCCAAACTACAGTCTTTTCCTAAATCTAAGTAGTTTTGTTCCCTGAACCTAAGGGAGTTGTTTCCTGTGAAGACGGCCGTTTATATTGAAAAGACTGTATGCATGTATCTAGCATATACTGACATGTTTTCCTGGACTTTTGTAGGAAAATGATCAAGAGGAGTAAGAGGAGTAAGACGATATAGCAGAGGATATATATATATATATATATATATATATATATATATATATATATATATATATATATATATATATATATATATATTCATTAATTATTTCTTTTATTTATCTACATAGGGGCCCACGACTCACTTTTTGTCCCTGGGGGCCGCTTACAAGTGTTGATCCGGCCCTGCAAATTACTGTTAAGCTTGTGGAAAAATTTAATTATTTTTCCAAATGTATTTTTGTGGCTATTTCAGGTGGATGGGGTTCCTGCCTTTCATTTTCAAAATTTTCCCCTCTTTCTTCCCAACTTTCCTCCTTTCTTCCTATTACTCTTCTCTTTTTCCTGTCAAATTTTCTTTTTTGTTCTCTTTTTGTCCATTTTCTCCATCTTCCCTTCTTTCACTAGTCCTCGCCTGAATTCATTTTCTTCTTCTACCACCTTTTTCTCCCTAATTAATTAATATATTAATTAAATTATTAAATTAAATTAATTCATTATTTTCCTTCTATCGTTATTTTTTAAAATTTCTTTCTATCGCCATCTTAATTCTTATTAAACAATAACAATAAAAAATAGATGAAGATATAGTAAATATATATATAAAAAGATACATGAATGACTAAAATCTACTAATGTCAGTCGAGGCGTGTGTCCGTCAGCCGCGGTAGGTGTGTGGAGGAAGGGAGGCCGGTGCGGCTGCGGGCTGGGGGCGGTGCACAGCTTCAGTCTGGCGGCTCGTCTCCAGTCAGTCAGTCGGTGTGGAGGAGAGCGGACGGAGCTGAACGGAGCGGCGCACCGGAACCGGGACCGGGATCTGTACCACACATACACGGCAGCAAGACCAGCACCGAGCGAGCAGGCAGACGGGAGCGGAGCGGCATGGAGCTGTGAGGGGCTGCGGGCCGACCGGGACCTGCTGCCCAAACACCACCGTTTGATTTGTTTGTTAACCTCATCTGCGAGCTTCCCTCCACCCCCCCACCCAACATGGAGACTACGGGCTGCTGGCTGCTCCTGGCTGCACACTTCATCCTCATCTGCCAACAAGGTAAGACATGCTATCATTCAGGTTTTATCCTCATATGACACAGAAACCCGCAAATCTTCTCTCACGTTTCGACTTTATTGACACCGTGTGCTTTTCAACTTGCTGCGCCAACTTTAAGGTGACTGCGCAGGTGAGCCGGGAAGTCAGCTCTGCCCCAACAGATTCACCAAAGACCTCGTGCAGTCTGTGTATTTGACTTTTTTCGTTACAATTACAACTATGTTGCTCCGTTTTATTTCCAGGAGTGAACCTGTCGTGCGTAACGCGTTTTGCGTCTTTGGAATCATTCAAGGAAACGAGTCCAACTCGGTTTTTAGGCAGATTTCCTCACGTGGCTGATGATTTCTGTTGATCATCTGCTCCTCTCGGGGTCTGTGGGATCGCAGATTAAAACGTTTGAGGGACGCAGGGCGTCACACATCAGCTCCAAACCGGAGCTGTCAAGCATGAAAGGAGAAGTTTGGACACGGTAGTCTGACTGGCTTATTAAGGCTGTCAGAGGCTCCATATCTGGCAACAACAACAGCAGTAATCCTATAATGCTTCTCAGAAACAGATACTATCACTGCAAAAACCATCTACTAATACACGTCTGTTGTATTTCCCTTGCATTTGTGTGGTAATGTAGGAGAGAGAGAAACGCATGGAAGTCTCTGAATCTTAGCAGGAATATGAAAGTTATTGTGATTGTAAACTCGTTAAAGCAGCAAAGCCCTGAGGGGTCTGATCAGGAAGAGACATGTTTAAACTGTCAGTCTGGAAAAGTGAATCAGCTTGTTTCATGTGTGATTTCTGTTTGTTTGGACTGTTCAAATCTGCCTATTTGCAAAATGAAGGTATGCAGGTTTTACAAAGTCATATAGTGAGAATCATCGAGCAGGGATGGAGCTTTACATCCACACAGCAGGGTTCAGGAGCCAGTAAACCAGCAGAGCAGCAGCAACAGCAGCAGTAACCGCAGCAACGCCCTTGTGTTTGACTCATTTAGTGTTCAACATCCAAGATGTGATGACGTGTGATCATGTTAGCTCTCCAGTACGATTGCTGAAAACCTATTTCACTGCCAATAGTAATATTATTATACTTTTTAAACACTTAAAAGCTTGAGTAGGTAAAAGATTTTGGCATCATTGGGCAAAAAAATCCCAAATAATCTTTCAGCATGTTGTAATTCAAATGTTCTGAGAGAAAACTAGACTTCTGCACCTCCTCATGGTTGTTTTCTGGCTTTAAAACATCTAACATGATGGTAGACTTTCACCAATTTAGGTCATTTCAGAGAGGGAGCGTTCCTATTGGCTGTGCTCAGTCTGGTAGGCAGTGCTTGGTATTTCCTCAGCTGATCTCAACATGGCTGCCGAGTCACAAACTCACAGCTAAACAGTAACTACAAGATGTGTCTGAAAACATCCGAGGAGAGAAATAGTCATTACAGTAACAGAATATTGATTCCTTTTTGATCAGCGCTGCCTAGTTTGATCGTTTGATTGGAGTTTGTTAATGATTGACAGCTGCTCAGAGATGGCAGACTCCAGATCAGCTCTGATTGGTTGGTTGGTTGATTGGTTTTCCTCCAGTCTGTGAAATCATGCAGATACTGTTGGCAGCACCAGAGGACACAGGAACATGACCTGTTTCAGATCACCCGTCTCATGCACTACTCTCAGGATATAGTGACTGTTTTTGTAAATATAACTTTATTTATTTTCTCACATTTGTTCCAGTTTTACCCACTGCAGCTTTAAATGAGCCATACAAGAACTTGCAGCAAATGTTGCTTTGGTCTGGAAGTTTTCTAAACAACTGTTACTGATGCATTTCAGCTTTCTGTCTTTTTCCTGGTACACAAGTGATTATAGACTAAAGTAGTGATGAACCTCCAGAAGTTTCAGCTTTTTACTGATGTGGTTCTGATGTGGTTCACTCTTACCGCTCGCATAGCATCATTTTCAGAGATAAAGCTGTAAAAAGCTGCTGTACTCTACCTGCTCAGCAGCAAACAGCAGACAGACCCAGTTAGAGACCAGCTGGTGGAGATGGTGAAGCATTTAACCGCTAAAGAGGCAGACATTTTCCTCAGGAAAGGGTGGAGACCAAAAACAGAGCTAAAAGAGAGAGACTATTCGACTAACATTCGTCAGGTGACACAAACACAAAGACTCCTGATGAATCACCATGTTGCTCTGTTATGGTACATGAACTCAATCAATACCAGTCCTGTTGTTGGACGTTGTTGCTCAGATTTTATGCATAAATGGTAGTGGGTTCTTTATAGTGTCACAG
Source organism: Pterois miles (assembly GCA_947000775.1). NCBI lineage: Eukaryota > Metazoa > Chordata > Actinopteri > Perciformes > Scorpaenidae > Pterois > Pterois miles. The sequence goes on along the minus strand of CAMQGK010000565.1, from coordinate 11,388,194 downwards.
TTTTCCTAAAATTAGAGTTGATTTTTTTTTTTTTTGCAATATATCACCTTAGTTACTGTATCCCAATATATTGAATTATAACCCCTGTATCGTGATAGGTATGATATGATATACGAATTTCCTTCCGGGTATTAATAAAGGTTCATCTTATCTTAACTTGTCTTATATCGGCAGATTCTTGCCAATACACAGCCTCCAATATCCACAGCCTCGGTCGTGTCCACGGCTCCCATTCATTGTCTACGTAAGCAGCCATGCAATGCATTCTGGTAATGTAGTGGTGCGATTTTAGCACCGGGGCATCACATGTGCTGCTTCTCATTTACATAAAGTTGAAGTCTCGGCTACGTTATACCAATCATGAGTGTCCGGCGCCAACTCGCTGCCTCTGGAGACTTTCAAACTAACCGTCGTCGATCCAAATCAAAGACCGATTCAGCAGCTGCACGGCTTATTTCTCCCTTAAAACACATTCCACTGACATGTTTAATAACTGCTGGATGTGGAAATAAGCAACTGTTTACTAACATGTTCAACACGTCAAATTAAAAGTTGACATGTTCACAACTTGTTTCAGCCAATTACAAATCAGTTATTAGCCGTTAACCTCTTTTACTCGGCGGACCCGGTACCGGGTTCGGCTGAGCTGTGTGTTAAAACACTGCTTTAAAAAACTTCATGAAACACTGTAGTGGCCTTTTTTCTGAATTGTCTCTAAAAGACGAGGTCTTAACGCTACTAAAACACCCCAAGAGTGTTTCGTCTAAACAATGTTTGTTTGGCAATGATTTTGATATTTTAAAATCAACGTGCCAGAAATTGTATTGCTACTTTAATATTTTTGACTGTTTTTATATTGATTTTATATTTGTATATTTTTTCTTATCCTATTTACGTTGTTGTTGATCTCATTTGTTATAATCTGTTTTTCTTGATCATATTTCATGATAATAAAAAAAATACTCTATTTGGAGCCAAATTTCTACAATTCGGTTGTTTTTATTGATTTTCTACTGTGCACAGTGGTGAAACCTGATGATGAACAGGCCAAATATCGTGGCCAAAGGCTCCACCGTGTGCACACAGCCTCCTGTAGTGGATATCAGTAGTATTTTATAGCCAGATTCCCTTTCAAGAGCTAGAAAACCAAATGGAGAGTCTTCCTGGTCCTGTCCTGACTAAAACCTTTGTAGAATCTATGAGCTTTGTGTTATTTCTGTCTGCTTTGGCTCAGCTGTGTTCAAGAGTTCATGGCATCGTTGCTATAATGGCGTTATCCACTGTCTCATCTAGAAAACATGTTAGGTGAGGATAAAAATGTAAATGTATCCTTTGGTTCATCACAGTTTCCTCGGGCGTAGTAACAGTCACAGTGTTACTGACACTGGGGGTGAATCCTCTGAGGTCTGACCGATCCATAGAGACCAGGATCATGCAGATAGACCTGGTGGTTGTGGAGCTGTTCCTGATTTATTTTAGGTATGTCTGTCTAGGCGAACCACACCTTCCAACACCCCAGGGCTCAACAGGTTAAATGAGGAAGAGGTGAACTAATGAGCTACTTGTTAACAAATTGGCTCCTAATTTATTTAATCAGTTGCATTGGTTGATTTTGGCGTCTGAATGTGTGAGAATTTAACAACAAATCTAGAGCTGTCATAATATTTCAGCGAGGACTAAGACTTATGGGCAATAATCAGAGCACTTTGAAACATCTTACAGATATCTGAATGAATCAGTGACAACGATCTGACGACAAGGTAGCTGTTCTTTTCATCATATCACATGGCTCTCACCAGCGAACGGATTTCCATTATGAATTGAATGTAGATTCAGGAAATGACACTTTAGGCTTCTTGTTCATTTGGCTTGAAAGCTGAAGTTCGAGGTTTTTGTTCTTGAAGTTGGAAACAGCGGTTGAGAAATCACATCTAGCATCTCTTCTGTCAGTGTTTTACAGATGGATGATTTGATTTGGTGACGGAGTTCATGTGGACTTTCTTTGTTCTTCTCACCTCCTCCTCTGAAAAGTGAAGCCAGCGCTGAAGTGGTTTAAACCTGCATTCTTCCTACCAGCCAGCAGGGGGCGACTCCTCTGGTTGTATCGACGTCTATGAGAAAATGAGCCTACTTCTCACCTGACTTATTACCTCAGTAAACATTGTAAACATGAGTTTATGGTCTCAGTCACTAGTCTCAAGTCTTCTTCAGTACAGCATGATGTTCATTTAGTAAATTATGGTCCCGTTTAGAGTCAAATAGACCATAAAGCAGGAGATGATTTAGGGCGGGGCGTGGTTGTCCGTGTTTGTCGTAGAACGTTAACCCTTTCACAGTGTGTTTTCAGTTCATGAAAGTTAATTTTAACATTTTTGGTCTCCTAAAAATGTCTTACTCAGTGTTTGGTTGTACTTGGCTCCACCCTCTCGTGTCACTTCTGGTTTAAAAAAACCAAAACAAAAAAAAACCAAAACAAAAAAACAACAAGTTGGTGACGACCAAAATGCAGATCTGGAGGCTTCAAGGATGATGTCACCATGACTACGTCCACTTGTTAAATACAGTCTATGGATATCCTCCTTGTCTCCTTCTGTTACGTAGCTTTAAAGCAGAAAATGTTCTTTTCTCTGCAATGTAAGCTACATATATATTATATAATCTGTCATGATGCTGTTCTGAGAGCTCAGGCCTTTTTTCCATGTGATTAATTCACATGTCAATATAGTATTTTCAAACTATTGTTTCATTGAGTACTTGTGCATATTATGTGGAGAAAATGGGACCTTTTGGCACAAGGTTGATTTTTCTGAGCTTTTGAAGTGTGAATAACGGCATCTGCCAATCCTGTTGTGTGCTTGGACATATACAATACATTCACTTATATTTTACCAAAACATGGAGGGTCTGTAGCTTCAACCAATACATCAAACTTTATTAGTACGGCTGTCAATCGATCAAAATAGCTAATGGTAAATTAATCTCATTTTTATCTGTTCAGAATGATCCTTAAAGGGAGATTTGACAGTATTTAATTTACTCTCAACATGGGGGTGGACAACTATGCTGCGTTATGCAAATGTATGTATATATTAATTATTGGAACTCAATCAACAACACAAAACAATGTCAGATATTGTCCAGAAACCCTCACAGGTTTTGACTTTGGCATAAAAAATATGTTCAAATCATATCATGAGCATGTCTGTAAAGGGCAGACTGGTGGGGACCCAGAGAACCCATTTACATTCACATATCTGGAGGTCAGAGGTCACATGACGCAGTGTCAGTTTGGGGCGTTATTTAACCTCCTTGACCTGATTGGTTGATACCACTGTCGCTGCTCTAGCTTTAAAACTGAGCCCGCTACAATCTGAAAATCACAAGTTGCATTAATGCATTAAAACAAATTTGCAGTATTATCCTGTTAACCTTGACAGCCCTAATTTATTACTACTTCCAACCTCGACAAACACAGCGCAGACCAGATCCACCCCTTCCGTTCTTACCTTTCACAATAAAAGCCCTAGACGTATAAACTACCGTACATGGCTGTTTTCCAGTGGAAATTCACACAAAGCATTTCACTAATATAAAACTCAAAGTATTTTATTTGAACTCAGACAGGCTGCCAGATGCTGCTCTGGGTCTACAGAATCTCCTTAGTTAGTCCTCTGCCTGCACGAATCTATCCAGCCGTTTTGTTTTGTTAAAGTGCTGCAACTGTCGCAATTTACATCCCTGTCGGTGTGGACAGTTTTCAGGTGAAATACTGTGCTGCAAATATTTTGCGTCAAAACTATTCATTCTGGCAGTGATGCAATTTTGTGACAGTTACAGCACTTTTTCAATAAAGGTAGTTTTGATGCGAGCCAAATATTTTGCATTTCCATGTAGTTTATTCGTCATGTTCACGGTCCCCGGCGTGTAAAGGCCTTTAGGGGGAATCTTTTGGAACTTCTCAGTCTCTACTAGTTTTAGAAATACATACATTTTCAGACCCACCAGTGCGTCCTGCAGGGTCGAAGAGGTTTAAGAAGTCAGTGGAGATGAATCAGGATTTGTCACCATAAGCCTGAACACTGGAAGAGGTTTCTAGCTCCTTATCCCCTGGTTTGCCCTCCCAGCCGTACGGTACAGTTGCAGCGTGCCAGAGAGGACACTGATCTGCTTGGTTGAATCTTTTCGGGGGGTGAGACTCGAAACAAAGATTAGAGAGGGGGGGAAGCTGGTCGGAGCCAGTTTTAGCTGAAGAGATGTGAAACCTTTTGTGCCCAGGCCAGTGAGCCTGGATCTGTGCTGGACGGTTCGGTACCTGCAGAAAGCCTCCGCGCTCCCTCACGCCTCCCGCCTTTTCATTTGGGCTTTTTTAAATGAAGCTCTGCTGAAACGTCGGGGCACAAAGGAGGTGCCAGCTCGCTGAGGAGGCAGCGCAGGAATGGTTGATGGTGGAAGAAAAGACACATGAGGAGAAAACTCAGCGCCATCTGTCCCCCCAAAAGATATTTGTGAATGGGCAGTGCCAGCCGTGCCCTGCGCTCTGCCCGGCCTCATGGAGTCTCCGAGCCTCTTGTTGTCTAACAGGGAGTCTGCTGACAGATGGCCGTCACAGTCAGCCAGTCTGTCAGTCAAACACATGCAGGGGGAGGCTGTCGACGTGATGCCCATCACCAGACGCTGAGCATGCCCGTGCTTATTTAGTTTGTTTGTTTGGCTCACAGTGATTTTAGTAATGGTGATATAGGTATTTATTGTTTGGGTTGTTGTCAGGAAACACAATGAAAATAAGTCATGGACTTCTAGTTGAGACAAGGAGACATAAAAAGGTATATTGTGGGGTGTGTTTGCCTTCTCAGCTTAACACTGTTAATGTTGTGGTTGCTACTTGCTTGGTGTTTCCTTTCATTAATAAAATGTTCTCTCTATATATATTTACCCTCTGAGGCCCACCATAGACCAGTTTTAGGCTTTTTTTAGGGGGGTCCAGGGTCTTTAGGGGGAGACAGCAGGTCAGCAGTAGATCTCACAAAGAAGTGGTGAACATCATCTGAAAGCTGGAGATTAATTAGAGATGCAGCTCAGCTCTGTGGTATAGTCATGAATCAGAAATAACATGAATTAATTAATCAATTAATTAAGATGAATTGTAAAAGTGTATAGAGGTTTAGAACTTTATGACAGAAGTATATGATGTTCATCTCCGTGCTCCATTATGTCTCTTTAGTTGTTGCAGCAATTTTTGGGTTGATACCATCTGTTACACAGATTTGGTGCTAAATTTAAACATTTTTTAAATACTAGAATACTACTACTACTACTACTACTACTACTACTACTAATATAAAAATGATCAATAATCCCTCCAAAATACCATGTTACAACATCAAGACATTGAGGAACACCACAGAAAAAGCTATGGGGAGAAGAAAAAATATCTCTTTTTTTTTCCCCCAGTGGGAAAATAAATTTTATTTACTTTTTATTTTTTTTTTATATAAAACACAAAAAAAAACCCACACATATATAAATTAAAGAATTTTTATAGAGGGGGGCCCCCCCCACCAACCCCCCCCCCCAGGGGGTGGGGGTTCCCCCCCCCGGGGCACCCCCCCCCCGCCCCCAAGGGGAAACTACCCCCCTCCCCCCCCCCCTTTTCCCTCTTTTTTTTTTCCCCTTTCGGGGTTTTCCCCCGGGACCCCCCCCTTCCCAACCCAACCCCCTACAAACTGAGCTACTGCCCCCCCCATCTGGGATTTGGTTTCAAAAACTTTTGACATCTATAGATTTCCACAGGAACTGCATTTTTCATTGATTGGATGTTGATCACTAGTGTTGTGTAAACTGCTCAGAAACCCCCTGATAGTCAGTGTAGCTAGGAAAGACCCCCCCCTCTGAATTCTCCAGGTCTCTAGTTACCAGGATGAAGTAGTAGTACTAGTAGTAGTAGTAGTAGTAGTAGAGGCTGTGATTATCCTAGAGTCATCCTAGTCAATCCTAGTCACCACAGGTCATTTTATACAGTGATCAATGAAATGGCTCCTATGGGGACTAACATCATCACACATGAATCCAGTTGGACTCATTGATCCACCAGAGTCTCAGCTTTACAGTGAGACCCAGTTTATGGGATTCAACACTAATTATGGACCCCAGTATGCAGAAATATTCAGATACACCATTTTAGAATAGAAGAAAATAACGCATCTTCAGTCACATATATTGAAGTCAGAGGTCAAGGGACCCCTTTGAAAATGGCCATGCCAAAATGAAGCCTAAAGTAAAAATTGAAACCTCAGGAAGAGCAACAGAGGAGGGATTCCTGTCCCAGGATGGACAGACAAAATTACAGTACGGATAATCAGGATGACAAAATTATAGATGGATCTAAACATCTGACTCCGACAGCCAGGAGAGAGAGAAGATCACAGGAGGGGAGAGAGAGAGAGAGAGAGAGAGAGAGAGAGAGAGAGAGAGAGAGAGAGAGAGAGAGAGAGAGAGAGAGAGAGAGAGAGAGAGAGAGAGAGAGAGAGAGAGAGAGAGAGAGAGAGAGAGAGAGAGAGAGAGAGAGAGAGAGATAAACAAGGTTGAGGGATACAGTTTACAGTCTTCTGGCTTGCAGGACAAACATGGACTATAAGTACAGGCTTAATGATTTATTGAGACTGGGATAATGGTAATCAAGACCTGGAGTAATCATAGAATAAACAACAAACTGGTGAAAAGATGAGTTTAAGTTTGGATTTAAAGGCCCCAACTGACAAACTGTCTCGATGTCTATATCTAGATATTTTTTCAAAGTAAAAGTCCCTAGAAGTGTATGATTCAACCTTTAGGTTTAGTGTTGAAAAAGTTATCAAAGATCACAATAAAACAAAACAATATTGAATCACAACACCTAAAAATCACAATACATATTGAATCAGCACCCAAGTATCGTGATACTTTGGTACTATATCGAATCAGGAGATTGGTGAATCGTCCCAGCCCTCATAAAAGCTCATTTGGATTCTGTTTGTCCTTTTGAGGAAAGACAAGCCAGACTGTGGTCACCTCAGATGACCTCTTCTTTATTCTCTCACTTATTTCCTCATTTCTCGCCATATTCTCTCTCTCTTCCCGCCGTTTCATCCCTCCAGCTTCGGCTGGGCAGACGTCCCTCGCTGCCCCACTGATAGCCTGTAGAAAAAGGTTTCCAGTAGTGGCAGTGGGGGTATTTGATGACCAGATTAGTGGGTATTAGGCTCAACGGCATTCACTCAGGCATACACAGGGGCCACTGGTTTGAATCCTCCCGAGCTGCCCCTCTTTTTCTTTCCACGGGCCCTCGTCTGAATGGAGGCCGGGGTTACGTGGGGAAACAACCAGCCGGGTCCTCGGCGGAGGTCAGCTGAGGAGGCCCGTCCGTCCTGCGCCGCCTCCTCTGGCCCGGCCCGGTGAATTATGCTGTCAGAGGGGAGATTTGTTTTGTAACAGTAGGAAAGGGGGCAACTACAGAAAGAAGGGAGGTGTAAGAGGGCAGATTGAGGAGGGGGTGGGGGTGCAGAGCAACAGAGAAAAGAAGAGGGTGAGGGGTGGTTTCAGGGGGGAGCATTTAAGCGTGACGCATGATGGCACTGCGATTTGTCCCAGTGGCGGCGGGGCGGTGAGGAGGAGAGGACGCCGTCACACTGTGAAGCTGGAGCAGAAGTGTGGGAGCGCAGTGTGTTAGGGCGAGGGGGTGCGCACACACACACACACACACACACACACACACACACACACACACACACACAATTCTTCCTCCGACGCCTCACAGAGCGATGGAGTGCAGGTTAAGCAGCACTCCTGCCTTCATTAGTCTTCGTTAACACCCCCCCCCCCACCCCCACTGTGGGTCCCATCACTGTTCTCAGGCCTCCACTACACTGTAAAAAAACACCCGTCCTAACAAGTTGTTTGTTCTATTACGATTCCTTACGATTCCTTTTTTTATGATTGTGAAATCGATTTTTTAATGCCAGAATCTATTTGCTTCATTTGAGTCTATGCAGCGTTAGACAGAAGTTAGAGCTTTTATTGATGATCAGATGACCTCTTCTTTATTCTCTCACTTATTTCCTCTTGTTTCTCACCATCTTCTCTCTCTCTTCCTCTCGTCCCGTAAACGTCCCTAGAAGTGTCTGATTCAACCCTTTCTGTGGTCTAGTGTTGAATCACAATAAAACAAACATAATATTTAATCGCAATGCTTAAAATCACCAACCAAGTAATGTGATCGAATCAGGAGATCAACAGCCGAAACAGTCATGTGAGTTAATTGTTTGCTACGTCAGAATTTATTCGGCAAAACCGTTTCCGTAACCCATGTAACGCATCAGCTCTTTTTCAGCAAAAAACACCTCAAGTAAACTTTTTTGGTGCATTTCAGGAAGTTTGATCATTTTGCTGTTTCCGTACAGCTTTTCTAATGCAGTACTTCAAAATTTGCTTAAAAATATGTGAATGGAAACACGACTAGTGTTAAAAATGTGGATCTTTTAAGAGGAACTTGGAACTTATTTGTGCATTTTCGTATAAAATTAACCATGGCATTATGTAAAGAAACTGGCATTTAAAGGGGTATGATTTTGAAAATAATGATATAACTATAAAATAGCAATAATAATTATATCACAGGGCTGTGTACTGGCAGGTATCTGATACGATACGTATCACAAACAATCAATATATTGTGGTATATTTCGGTACTGTAAGCAAGGCTGTATGTTGTAAACTGTCATCAAGAACACCCACCCATAGTCTGAGAAAACGTTTTTATCACAGTCCCTGTAACATCCAACACCATTGCACCACTTTGAGAGGGCTCATCTCTTAAATAAAATAAAATTAAAATTAAATAGTTCATCTTTGCATGTAAACTATTAATTTAAAATCAGTGTGCTGTTTTTGTGAATCAATACAGTATCAGAAACCATAATATCGTGATATTAGATATTTTTTACACCCCTAATATCTCGTTTTTTGCCGTTTTTTTTTACGTAGACATTTTTGTCCTCAGAGGACATCAGAGCAACTTTCAGATGACAGTTGACTGAAGCGACCAGGATGAAGACAACGGTCCGATTCTGAATTTCAGTCTTAAATACAGATGTGCATGAATACTTCAGCTACTATTTCAGCTCATTTTCTAGTTATTTATTTGTGCAGTTTGTGGTTTTACAGGTCAGTGATTCTCATGTTGAGCTTTCAAGTTAAATTTTCCAGAAACAACCTTGAGATTCGTAGCAACACTAGAGGCAGGTCGCGGCGCTGCATGAAGAAAGTGAGGCTGTTCCTCCAGAATGGAAACGTCCTGGATGTCTTGTGGGTCAGTTTCTATGTGTTTCCTCAGTCTGACACATCGGGTGAAACTAGAATTAAATATAAACAAAGTTCAGGATCAGCAGCACCAGACTGTGAGGATGGAAGGTGGATTTTTTAGCCGTTGAGTTTTTTTTGCAGTGCGTTTCCTCGGAGCCTCCTTCTCACTCTTCAGTCGTCTTTCACATTTTTCCCGTCCGGCTCTTTTTTTTTGTCGTTTTCTGTCCTCAGCTCTTAATCTCTCATTTTCTCTCCTTCTTTCACAACTTCTGTGTGCTGCTGCACATCTTCCGCCACCCTGTTGTCCCCACATTTCTCCCCTTTTTAGAGCCTCATGCCTTCATCCCTCTACTGTCTGCCCCCCCCCCCCCCCCCCCCTCAACCCCCCCCTTAATGTTTTTTAATCCTCCTCCTCCTCATTTGTCTCCTCTCTCGTTTCTGGGTGGGTGAGGGATGAGGGGTGTCAAGGGTATTTTTTCTTCTTTTGGTAAGCCAACCATCTTGTCTTTGCTGGTGTCCGCCTGGTGCTCTGCCACCACCCTTCCTCCTCCTCCTCTTCCTCCTCCTCCTCTTCCTCCTCCTCCTCTTCCTCTGTGCCCACTGACGCTCTGGATGCTGTAATGGATGACGGGGCAGATCCGGGTGGCCCACAGCCCCTCTGAAAGGGGGGCCACTCATACCGGGGGCCCATTGCAGCGGAGAACAAGCGGAGCCCCCGTAGAGTAGCTGGTGGAGAGCCATTTGATTTGTCCTCCACTTTTCTCCCTGTTCTCTCCACTCCTCAGCTGCCTGCGAGTGTGTGGTCTCTCTTCGATCCCGCATGTTTCGATGGCCCTCATTCCTCAAACCGCTGAATGCAGAACCCAAAAAAGTGATGCAGAAAAAGGCCAGCGATAAAAAGGCCTGCGTGGAGGACGCGGGTCGGTCAAAGTCCTCTTCAGTAAAAGGGCCGATTCGCTCCTTTTCTTCCCCATTCACCGGCTGGTGGAGGGGATCTTAAAGCAGGTGAATGCGGAGACGCTTTAGGCAGATGTTGCCGCGCACAAAGGGATTTGATGGGCCTCAACAAGCCTTTTCAAGTATTTACAGAACATTTACATTTACATTTCAGGCATTAGTCTGATCCTCTTATCCAGATCAGACTCCATTGAGTGCAGGAGGAGAATGAGCTTAAATTCTTCGCTCACCGACATTACAAGCTAACAGTAGCAGGGGGTCGAGCTGTACGCCGCCGTGTCAGGACTCCACCTTCTCCAAAGAAGTAAGAGAAGAAGAAAAGACACCCACATATGTTGGGTTTTTACAACAACGTAAAAGACTGGACTAACAAGTAAATTTCACAGTGTTAATGGGTTTTCAGGCCACTCGGGGGCCTAAAAACAAGCCAAAAAACACATTATCACCCTGTAAGGTTGCAACCCGGTCTCACAGGTAGGCGTATGAATAGCAGAACATTACAAGGACATACTGTGACTCCTTTTAGACGTTTTGTGCAACATTTGTACGCCTAATTGGATTGTTATCTACAGTAATGTCCACAGTTAGGTTTAGGCAACAAAACCATTTAGTTAAGTTTAAGAAAAATTTCATGGTTGGACTTAAAATAAGTATGGACTAAGTGAAATATGTTTGGAAACAACGTTTCATAAGTACAGAAAACACATGACAAATGTCACTTAAGCACGTGACACGTCGCTAATGTTTGTGATGCATCGATCCACCTTCTTTAGTCCTGATAGCGATACCTGGGCTTTGGGTATCAGCTGATAGCGAGTACTGATCCGATGCTGGTATTTAAGTAATAAACTCAATGCCTCACTGTGTGGAAGTGACTGGAATCATCCTGTTATGTGTAAGGAAACATCAGGCTTGACTTAAACATTATTTTACTAACTTAGTAAAACTAAATCTAACAAATAAATAAATACATAGATATACATTCAAGTGTAAAGTTGGTCAAAACCTAAACAGGAATTCAAATTACAGTATATATTCTATGTTCGTGTGCTATACACACTATATACTGTGTATAGCACACGAACATAGAATTGAAATTAATAGATCGACCCCATTGTCATGATACTTGATCCAGTTGTTTGAGTCAGTATCGGCCCGATATCGGCTCTGGTCAAGTAACTTACAAAACAAAACCCCCTAATAAATACACAGCAACAACATTTTTATGTTAAATAGGCCTACTTTTAATTTAACTTTTAATTCTCTGAAAATAAAAGTGAATAATTCACCCCTCTGGTGTGAACTTGGTGTGAATCTCTGGTATAAAATGCAGTTTTGTTTATCCAAGTTGGACCTTTTAACATGTCAAATATAAGATATTTGATCACCGTGAACACAGTCTATATAATGTTTCATTAATAACCAAAATGAATGTAGACACACACACACACGTATGTACGGTCGTGGGCAGCTCTGTTGTGCTGGGAAACAACATGTGGTGTAGCTCTGTTGTTAGTACAAACAGTAGGGCCTATACGTTGTGGAAAAACAGGTCAGGATAACGAGCTGTGAGCCTGAGAGGTAACCAGGAGATGGCAATGAAAAACAGGAGTCCCCGGGACAGTCGGTAGGATTCCCAAAGCTTTCCAAGTTGGGGATTTTTCTTTAATCCACTTCAGAAAAGTGCAATTAAAAGGAAGTTAACTGATGTAGTCTCGTAGACAAGTCCTGGCAGATAGCCACATATGTCCTTCTGTAGCCTTTGTTTGCAGTAATAAAGGAGCAGCACATCTAGGAACCGAAGTTACATTTTTTTAATGTGAATCTGGTATTTATGCACTTGGTTTCATTTCCTAACCCTACCTCTGTGTGTGAAAGAACTAGATTGCAGGTACAATCGTCCAAAATGGGTTTTCTCAGGAGGGTGACTGGCGTCTCCCTTAGAGATAGGGTGAGAAGCTCAGCCATCCATGAGGGACTCGGAGTAGAGCTGCTGCTCCTTTATGTTGAAAGGAGCCAGTTGAGGTGGTTTGGGCATCTGGTAAGGATGCTCCATGGGTACCTCCCTAGGGAGGTGTTCCAGGCACAACCAGCTGGGAGGAGGTCCTGGAGAAGACCCAGGACTAGGTGGGAAGACCCAGGACTAGGTGGAGATTATATTAGATTATATCTCCAGATTGGCCTGGGTCCGCCTCGGGATCCCCCAATCAGGGCTGTTTAATGTGGCCCAGGAAAGGGGTCCGGGTCTGGGGTCCCCTGGTGGAGCTGTTGCTCCCGCGGCCCGACCCCGGTTAAGTGGTTGAAGATGAGATGAGACCTGTGTGTGTTCTCATAATTAGAAATTACAATCTGAACGTCTGTAATCACTTTTTTGAATGTAAATGGATCGAATTCTGGAGCAGTTTCTGAGTCTTGGATTCAGGTGTGTCCGGTTTGAAGGTAAATACCTGCAGCTTCAGACTGAGCAGATGTTTCCCCCAGAGGCACTCGCTCCTCAGGTCCAAGGGAAATCTGTCCTCCTCCTCGTCCTGGTCCGACTGGTTGTGCACATGTCTGCTCCTCAGAGAGGCCTCAGGTCGTGTTGACACACCTGAGCTGTCTTACAAAGATCACAAGGGGAAAAAAACCAACAGCCGAACTTCACCCATGAGGCTGGTCTGCAGGGTGAAAGCTGTTAAGGTTTAATCCTGTCAGTCAGGGAACTACCAGGCAATTACAGCAGTTAGATCTGATTGGAAGCAGAAATGGAAGTTTTCACATTGTCACTGAATGCAGCTGAAATTGTTTTGGGATGAACCAAAGCTGATAACTGCCAGATGCTGCTGGACCTGCAGGTCGCTGTCACAGCAGGGATGTGTTTCTGTTGTGTACTGCCATGTTGTTGTTGTTCCACTCCTGTTCTGATAAATCAATGATAAATCTGACAATTTATTTATTTTACTGAAAAAAAAATCCAGTTTAAAGCCTCAGTGGCTTTACGGTTCAATGCACCCCAACCAGAGGTGCAGTTTGAGCTTGTTGGGGGAACGTAATGTAACACTGAGAGGTTGAATGTAGTGGGATGCTGCGTGACGCCATGTCACACAGCATCCAGTTTGATTGCGTCGTTTCCTACTGGAATGTCCTAACTGGCCGCGAGCGACGAAGCCGTTATGAGCTGAACTTTAGTCGGACGCCCCGTTTCTGTTTAATCCTGTTGGTCACTTTGAAAGCGCCGCAACAGTCGAGGAACTGGTGAAATTTAAATGAGGAGTTATCTGATACGACACCTGTACGTCACCTGAACGTTTACTGAGTTTACTGTTGGCTGTATTGTCATTTTCAGGAAATATCACAGTATGAGACCTGTTTTCTGTTTAAAATACACAAAGGTAGGAAGACAGAAGGGCTACTCACCCATCCCTCAAGTGGTTACGTCTCCAGTCTGATCTGCACAGCTGGTCAGTACGTGGTCTGTTTACGCTGCGTAACAGAAGTGCATATTTAACAGACAGGTCACACAACACAAGGTCGATATTATTCATCATTACAATAAAAATACAGATGCATTTCCAGGGTGAGCCCCTTCATCCAACTGCGACTGTGACACCAACAGCATTTAATCCTGATGATGGCATTAAAGGAAGGCTCCACTGACGCATTGCTGTGTGTTTCCAGGTGTTGGCGAGTATTACCACTGATGTTTTAGAGTAGTATAAAGCCTGTAGTGTCTCCAGAGGGAGCTGCTGTGTGAAGTCTGATAAATGTCCTCAGGTGATGTCACGTGAGTCGGCGTCGGTTGAAGACTACAAGTCAGAAAAGTAAAAACATCTGGAGGTGTGAATTTAGAAAGAAGTGAGACTCCTCTGTGCTGCAGACTCCAGCCTCCAGGATACATTAGCTGCTGCTAGCGCAGAACTGTCAGTAGTCAATTGATGCATTGTGGGTAATGTAGGCAGCAGCAGGTTTTGATCAGGATACAGAACGTGTGCAATAAAAGAATTTTTCATTCACATATCTAGAGGTCAGAGGTCAGCGGACCCCTTTGAAAACGGTCTTGCCAGTTTTTCCTCGCTAAAATTTAGCTCAGGTTTGTAGCATTATTTAACCTTCTTTATGACAAGCTAGCATGACCTTGTGAGTACCGATGGATTCTCTAGTTTCATATACCAGTATCTTCACTCTGGCTTTAGAACTACAGAAGATTGATTGCATTAATGCCTTAAAGAAATTGGTGCCGTTAAAATTAATTTACGTTAACGCATTATAGTGTTAACATTGGCAGCCTTATTTTAAACATTTGTTTCTTAAAAGAAATAAAGGAAAAACCAGTGTTTTAAAAGGTTTGTACAAGTTTTCATGTTTTTGTAGTGATTTTATATACTTTCTTTTACTTACAGAAACCACATACGAAGCAAAAATGTGTTGACAGAAACATCCCATTTACAACCTGTGAAACTTGAATCGCTTTTCTCACCAAAGTTTGGAGCGTTTTATAGCCTCCTTCTTGACTAGCTAGTCTGACCTGGTTGGTACCGATGGAATCATCAGGTTTTCTAGTTTCATATGATACCAGTATCATCACTCTAGCTTTAAAACTCAGACACATTGATAGCAATAATGCACTGAAGAAATTTGTGGTGTTAAAACAAATTTGCATTAGTTCATTATTATCATAAGATCACAAGAAATAAAACATAAAGATTTTACTTTAGACAATAAGGCATCTGTGATTTTCTATTATATGTTTGATGCTTCAACCCACAAACTATTCAACATAATAATGTGATAAAGAGAGAGAAGCTGTTTTATGAAGTGTGTTTTATGGTCTCATAACCATGAGGAGGAAACGTCTGCCATCATTAATACCAGATCCAGTGGAAGTGTGTCAAGGTTAAAGAAGGACAAAGTGTAAAATCCATAATTTCCTCTGTGTCTTGCCCCCCCCCACTGCTAATTTCAATTAGGTCATTCCTCTAAATAGTCATGCATCCCCAAGGCGCCGTCACAAAATGTCCGCCTGTTAATGAGCTGGAGATCACGCTGATGGTGTTCGCCTGGTTTACACCGAAGCAGCTCGCCGGATTCACGCAGGTGAAAAAGCAATTAGTGTGTTTGGCTGCAGACCTGCAGCTCCCGCAGGGCGACTCCTGCCGCGACCTGCGGATGATGTAGCGCTGACATCATCTGGAGCTCTGCGGCGGAGGCGGGACTTCCTGCTGAGGGGGAGGGAGGACAGGTGAAGGGTTGTCTGGACAGATGACTCATGTTTTGTAACCTGAAGCGCCAGATGGTTCGTTACACCGAACCATCTGAGAGGACGTCATTGGAAATGGCAGAAAAAAAATTAAGGTGATTGGATGAACCATCTGTTGTTCAAACTCTAGCTGGAGTCGGATGTACGATCAGATGTTTGATATATATGTTAGACTTTTGTTTTGTTTTTGGAGAGGTTAGATTTAAAGTCGCTGTGACTCAGACCAGCTGCAGGAAACACATCACTGCTGAACGCTTCACGTTCACGTTGAGGAGGAAAACCTCCGTTCAACATGATCACAGTCGGGAGCGGTGGTGCATTCGTGTCTTCTTATAAAGTTTTGCTATTAGTTGTAGTGTTGGCAAAAATACAGATACATATTGATCAGGGCTGTAAATCGATTGAAATATTTAATCACTTCTGTGACTTTTCTTTACAATGTATGCTTCATACAGTATATACAGTTATTATATTCTTGACAAATCTCCCTTTAAGGTACTTTTTGAACAGATAGAAATGTGTTCATTAACTATTTTGATCCATTGACAGCTGTAGTAATAAAGTTGGCTGTCTTGGTTGAGGCTACAGACCCTCCATGTTTTGGTAAAACATAAGTGAATGTATTGAATATGTCCGCTGGCACACAGCAGGATTGGTAGATGCCGTTATTCACAGTTTAAAAGCTCAGAAAAATTTACCTTGCACCAAAAAATTTTCTCCAAATAATATGCACATTCTGAGTGAAATACTCAACAAAAACAACAGTTTGAAAATAATAACGTGAATTAATCACATGGAAACCCCCCTGGTGTGTAGAGGCCTTAACTCTCAGAACAGCATCATGACAGATATTATAATATACAGTATATCATACTTGCCAACTTTGAGACCTCAAAAAAAGGGAGGATTTCCCAACCACAGCTTACTAATCTTACTTTTAACTCTCAGGAAAGAATACAGAATAATATCCTTCAGTTTTATTTGTTCATTGCTTGAGTATTTCTTTCTCGTTGTGCTCTCCGTCTCTCACTGAAGGCCCTTTCAGATCCAAAGGCTCCACTGGGCTCTGAAACACATTATTTACTTGTCACAACAGCTGTTTGCTGCATCCAGCAAAGTCAAATTTTGGGCGCTGTACGTTGTGATGTGCGGTGAGTGCAGCTCAAACCGTGTGGCGTTGCGAACAGCTCTTTTATGTCAGTTAACATTTGGTGTAGCTGTACTGTATTGTCGTCCGGGTGGAAACAGTGCGAGATCCACAAACCCTCACAGGCAATGACTTACTAACATAACAAAAATACTAAAATCATAACATGGCAACAGCTGTCAGTGTGTCAGAGTGCTGAAGGGGAGACTGGTGGGGACCCAGAGAACCCATTTACATCCACACATCTGGAGGTCAGAGGTCAAGGGACCCCTTTGAAAAGCAGCCACGTTGTGCAGTGTCACTTCATCTGATGCCCATGTCACAGATTTTCCTAATCCCTGGGCCTCGAAAAATTAGCTGCCAGACCATGAGAAGACAGTATGATAAACCTAAAACCACAAGTTGTGTTAATGCGTTAAAGAAATTAGTGGCGTTAAAATGAATTTGCGTTACTGCGTTAAACATTTGTTCTTTTAAAGAAGGGGAAAGAACCAAATGTTTAAACAAGTTTTCATGTCTTTTGTAATGATGTTATATACTTTATTTTATTGACAGAAAAAAACATTACATTTAAAACCTGTGAAACTCAAGTCATTTTAGATCTGCATCTCATGTTTTTTCATCTATTTCTATTCTCATCTTTTTTTCTTTTTATCTATAACGTAAAATCATTCATAAGCGCACAAATTATTCCTAAGTGATTTGAATGGCTGTTAAAATAGACTTTCCTTTGACATATGAGCTTGAACAGCCACTATCTGTGGGTTTGCTCAGTGTTTACTGTTTTCCCCAGTTGGCAGCTTAGAAATCCTACATGACCTGAATGCAGCATTGGCTCTAAAATTAACTTGATAAATAATCTTTTAACCAGACACATGTTCTTCTAGACATCATTAAGAATGGCAGTGTCATCTTAAGCCTGAGCTGAAAAGTAAATTAATTAGTAAAAAGTTCATAATGTAAGAGACACACACACACACACACACACACACACACACACACACACACACACACACTTCCTCTCTCATTGTCTTTGCTGTGGGATACAGCGTTGGCTCTCTCCGTCGTCCATTCAGCTCCAGTGTTTAATTAAGTCGTTTTTCTGTTAGCGAAGCCTTTCCTTTGGGCCTCTGACAAACTGTTTCGTCACCGTGTGTACGATTAGATTAGAAACACGTCTGCTGGAACCAAAACAGCTTGGCTTGGAACAGGCGCTTCATACATTTTGGGGGAAATCTGGGCGAGGAAGGAAACCCGCTGCTCCTTCACTGGTGATCAGGTATTCAGGATGGTAACGACTCAGCCCATTCCAACAAGAGTGGGAGTGTTGTAGCCTAAATCAGTCAGAAAGGTTTATCCTCTGTGTGGTGGCCTTTGTAGGACACCTCAGCTCTACACGGTCACACCTGGTTCAACTTTAGACTCTCAGCTGGACTTTCTTAGTCTGAAAATAGTTGTTGATTGATCACTGGTGAATCCATCTAAACTGCACCTGCAGGCTGTGAATAATAGAGGCTGGACATGTTGTTTGTCACGACATGAAGTAGGGCTGGGATAATTCACCTACCTCCTGATTCAATACGATCACGACACTTTAAGTACTTTTAAGTAATGCGATTCAGTATTGCAATTTATTGTGATTTTTTTTTTTTTAACTTTTTTACCACTAGACCACAGGAAAAAGTTGAAGCATACACTTCTAGGAACTTTTACTTTGGAAAATATCTAAATTAATACAGTAGAAATCTTTGATTTTCAGCATGTATGTTGTCAGAGATGTCTCTGAAGTGAGACAAAAGGTGAAAGTGAAAAGTGAGGGTGGGCGTGGATCCGACCTCCACCCTCCATGTTAAATCCAGCCTGGTAAACACTACACATCTAGTAAAGGAGGGAAACACTTTGGAAAAGCAGAGCTAGACATCACGGCTAAAGCTGCACACTAACTCCGTCACGGACGGGAAACGTCATCGTACGGCGGGAACGTGCGGTCCGGCCGGCCGTCGCTCTCGTCTCCGTGGTCCGACGGGCCGACGCTACGACTGTAGAGCTCCATATACTGACATTTATGTTAAATGCATTCAGACGGCCCCGATGGAGCTGACCATGGATGGATAAAGAGGACGGAGCTGACGGAGAGCTAGAGACCACCTTGGAGGAGTTAGAGGAAGTAGACGCACTAATTTGTGAGGGAAATGAAGGTTAGGTAGGGAAGGCTGCTGTAAAAAACAAACAATTCCAACATTTACAAACAATTCATCTCTGACTATGCATGCTGAAAATCAAACATTTTTACTGGATTAATTTAGATATTTTCCAAAGTAAAAGTCCTTAGAAGTGTCTGAATCAACCCCCCCCCCCCTTAAAAAATGTTAACAAAAATTACAACATATGGAAAAAATTTAATAATATTGAATCACAATACTTAAAAATCACAATACATGTTGAATCGGCACCCAGGTGTCCTGATAGTCTGGAATAGGGAGATATCTATATCGTCCCAGTCCTAATGGAAAGCTGCAGCACTGATCAAATTCATACCACTTTGATTGGCGGTAAAGTTTCTGTAAACAGAAGACCACCTGGACGCCACTTTGTTTACCCGTCACCTCGATGGCTCCCAGAGGGAAAGCTCTGAATGCCACAGGGAGGTGATCTGAGACCACCCGCCCCCCCGACATGACCACCGCCGCTTTGTTCTCTGATTGATGCCAACATGAGCCACATGCTACACACATTTAACGCACATTTTAAGCTTTGTTGCTGTGGACTAACTCATTATTTATGTTCTGCTCTGTAGCAACTCAGACATAAAACTGAGGCTGGCGTCGCTAACAGCAGAGGTTTCAAATAAATAAAGTGACTCTGAGATCGTCGTAGCGTTCTCAATTTCCCTTTAAATCTTCCTCTTCCTGTAAACAAGTCGCTCTGAGTGGGCGCTCTTTGTCTAAACATCCCAGTGGCTCTCTGGATGTTCGGAGTCGCTGGCTGTGGAGGTGACGGCCGGGCAGACCAACAGAGAGCCAGTCTGAAGGTTTCGGTTTGTTGAGATTGATGCGACAGCGGCAGGCTGGCTCACGGTGAACAGTGGGCAGGTACCCAGCAGACGTTTACCAGCTGAATAGGTGTTGATGGGACAGCCTGCGACAGCGCTGAGAACGGGTGTAAATACAACAAAGGGTGAAAGTTGAGACGACGACTGCAGTCGGCCGGGGTTGTTTTTCTGAAACTGGGACCTGAACATTTGTCTGATGAGTTTCTAAAAGCTGTTTCTAAAATCTGGCTCCCTGTACTCTGTTACCTTGGCTGTTAAAGGTCCTTTCACTGAAACGTTACAGTGGGCAGGATTTACATGAAGCCATGCCAGTGACCATGGACCATGCCTCTCAGAGCAGCCGCTGCATCTCGTTTCCTGTTGGCCGGACCGCAGAGTCGACTGATCTGTAGCTTTGGTCTTAGTCGATGAAGATTTCTGTTTTTTTATGCTTTTTTTTTCATGCTGAGTGACTTATTTCCAAGAAACTTCTGAGCATGTCTGGTAAATTTAAAGTGGTGCTTTTGTGTTTTTATTGTTGTGGAGAAACTCAGTTTTACAGATCTGTCAATTAACTCAAATAATCGATTAGTCCACAAAATCCTACAAGTGTAAGCAAACGAGTCAACGAGTAATGTCTGTAGTTGCAGACAGCCTATATTTTTTATTCGTATAGTGACACGAATAGGTTGTTTTGTTTAGTGACTAACTGGTTTTAGTAAGGCTGTAAGCTGCCTCGTTGGGTGGCGAGGCACCCTGGTGGCTACGCCATAGGTGAGCTGGTTTAAAATAGTACTGGACTGGTTTAACATTGCTCTTCTACAACGCTGTTGGATGCTGGATGGACAACTTACAGAAAGTATCCATCCGATTACACTGTTCAGGCAATTAAATAGTCGTTATAGTCACTATACGCACCACAGATGTGGATCATTAGGGGCCTACTACACCTACTACTACACCTACTACTACTAAAAGTGAAACTCAAAAGCAACATGTTGTAAAACTGAATGAAACGTTAAATTTTGAACACAAACAAAAAGACTTCATCAGGTTTAGGCAACAAAACTTCAACTTCTTTAGGTTTAGGCAACAAAACTACAACTTCTTTAGGTTTAGGCAACAAAACCTCAACTTCCTTAGGTTTAGAAGAAGAAGAAGAACAACAACCTTTATTAGTCCCACGAGGGGAAATTCAATTTTTACAGGCAACAAAACTACAACTTCTTTAGGTTTAGGCAATAAAACTTCAGCTTCTTTATGTTGTGTTCTTTCATACCTTCTTACCATGAACTACTGTATGAATAGATGATAAAACCTACTAGTGGGTCTAATAGGACCCTATTGATCCACATCTATAGGACTTTTAAAGACTGATGACACCTATTTAATTGCCCGACAACAGTCTAAATTGGCTGAAGTATCAGAACTGATGTCGCAGAACCAGGTATATTTTCTTTTATATTCCACACAGTAGTCTTCTGTGTGAAAACCAGGTGCCTGCATTACCCATAATGCAACATGATTGCAGACGGTTTGATTCGGAGATTCTGGTTTGTTATACTGGTAATTTAGCCTGCAGCAGAGACGATCCCTGCAGAGGTCTGGTCAGCTCACTTTCTAACTCAACACCTCCAGATTATTTTCATTTTCTAACTTGTAGTCTTCAGCTGACCGAGGTGACTTGACTTGAGGACACAGGCGTACAGGTTGTTAACAGAAATGAGAAAGAAGTCAGAGATCACTATATTTCGTAGCTGGGCGTGACACGTTAACTGCTTCTGTGTGAATGAGACAGATATGACACTTGAGACTGATTAGTTAGAGCAGGAGGCAAAAGC
This sequence comes from Pterois miles, assembly GCA_947000775.1. NCBI lineage: Eukaryota > Metazoa > Chordata > Actinopteri > Perciformes > Scorpaenidae > Pterois > Pterois miles. The sequence goes on along the minus strand of CAMQGK010000565.1, from coordinate 11,366,646 downwards.
TGCATATTGTTCAGCTGGCAGCAGCACACAGAATAAAAGAGACAGAGTCTAAACTAACATGGCGGCCGCGGAGTGTTTGGCTGCGGACCAGAGAGGCTGCTGATGGAAACTGTAGACGGTCCGATCCATTATTCATCCGCTCCCTCCCCGGACAGATCATTGGTTTCTGACTACAGATACAGGTCACACATGAGTGCGTGAACACACACCGAGCTGTCAGAGAGCTGCTCAGTCTTATCACCGTTCAGAGCAAGAAGCTGGTGTTGGAGGATGTAGAGCAGAGACAATACACACTGCAGTTACATGTTAAAACCATGACCACACACACACACACACACACACACACACGCACAGAGCTGAAGTTCTGCAGTAGTTCAGACAGACCGAAAGAACAAAGAAAACATAGGCTACAGATAAAATAAACCTCACTGAATTAAATGATAATAAATAGAAAACAGTCAAAAAATATTATTATTAAATTACCTGAAATAAACAGAAACAGATATTATTCATATAATACATAATACATATAATATGTAGAGTACATGCTAGTACGTCAATTCCTGTGTTATTTTAACCCAAACCATCATCTTCTCATAAACCTAAATAAGTATTTTTTTTTGTATCATAACTTCTGTACTAAAGTTACAGCATTTTCCGTGTCATTTTAACCTGAGCTACCATTTTTTTCCTAAACCTTATTAAGTAATTTTTTGTACCATAACTTCTGTATGTAAGTCATGGCATGTCCGGCGTTATTTAAACCCAAACTCTGATCTTTTCTTAAATATAACTAAGTAGTTTTGCTGCCTAAACCAAAAGCGGTTGCTGGCCATTCATAGGAAAAAGCATGAAAAATACTTTATTGAAAGTGTCATGAAAAAAGGGAAATTTGTGCCGATGTACACAAATCGATAGAGAAAGTTTCGCGACTATTTCATGAATCACCTTCATTCGGTTCAGTCAAACCTACTTGTTCTGTAACGGCTCTGAAATCTCACTTCATGGGCAAACTTTTCTACTTTTTAAAAGTAAGAAGGAGCTGGATCCTCAGCACCACGTTGGGTGACTGACTGCAGCACTGGCTCATATTTCCACCTCAGCTGAGCTCCTGCAGTCTGTTTTCCTGCCTTCATTCCTGGCGTGCACATGTGAAATCATCCTCTCTGCTTCTTTCATGTTCAGTCCTCCTTTTAGGGCTGATGGACTCGGCCTGTAGATAATCCACAGCTTTTGTTCTTTGCCATTTATAGTTAAAAGGGAGCGATGAGAGCAGCTGATCGATGAGGAGAACGTCAACCCCCGAGGCCTCAGTTCGGCTGATGAGTTTAGTTCTCCCGTGCTGATGCTCTCGGCGGCGCTTTGGAGGGATTTCTAGTGTTTTTCATTTGTGTAACGCCTGCAGCGCTGTGACGAGGCGCTTTGATTTGCTGGTGGTGGTCTCATAGTGGATTTCTGCGTTTTTATGGACGTTCTGCTGTGTATACATCCAGCAGGAGCACTTTGATGAATCACTGTGCTGTCTGAGCCTCACAAAGGTCAAACCTGGTTTCTCCACCAATACACAGTCAGAGCCAGTTTTGGTTATTTTTTGCTGCACTTGAGTAGAAAATAGTTTTTTACCCATGAAAAAATAGGGAAAGGAGACCAGGGACTACAGAGGGACAACAGTGAAGTTGAGGTTAGAAGACTCATAAGTTGAAAAACCTCAATTTTTTGCCTTTTTTTTGCTGATTAATAATCATTGTCACAGATCTAACATGACCTGTAGATACCAGGGGTGTAAGAAAATATCTCTACACATGAGTATCGTGATACCATTTTATGTGATACCGTACTGATTCTCCCAAACACTGTATTGATTATTAATTAACCTAATTATCCAGCGGCTTGCTGGCGGACCCAGACGCTGTTGTGATTTCAGAAGTAGCCGCGGGCTCAGTTTTAAAGCGAGGGTGAAGATACTGGTGTCATGAAACTAGAAAATGTGAGGAATCCATTGGTACCAACCAGGTAGACTGACCCGTCAGGATGACTAACATTAGGCTAAATTTTGGCAAGGAAAAACTGTCATGGCCATTTTCAAAGGGGTCCCCTGACCTCTGACCTCCAGATCTGTGAATGTAAATGGGTTCTGCGGGTACCCACCAGTCTCCCTTTACAGATGTGCCCACTTTATGATAATCACAGTCAGTTTTAGGCCTAAACTGTCTTGAATTACATAAATTGGGTCTCAATGTGAAGCTGAGACTCTGGTGGATCCAATGAGTCCAACTGGATTCATGTGTGATGATGTTAGTCCCCATAGGAGCCATTTCACAAAGTGACTCTTTGTTACTCACATTTAATACATATTGTGGTGTGTTTTTTATGCTATGACAAATTTCCTGAAATTACATTTGAAAAAAGGCAATTTGCTTACAGTATCGCATTATTTTGAATCATCACCCCTGTATCATGATACGTATCGACAGCCACAGCCGGAGGAGATACTGCACTCATCTTAAAGGCGCAGGGAAAATAAAATATTTGTGTCTTTTTTGTTCAGTTGAACTAATGAGCAAGTTTAAAAGTTTAATGAGTAGTATTTTGGCCGATGATGTGGTCACTGTGTTTTGGCTTCATAGTGTAGTCTAGCTGGCAGATGGTTGTCGTTCTGACGGCCAGTGATAAATATGTACATCCTGTGCCGACCTGTCTGGTGACTGTACTGGGTGGTTTTGTGAAGAGAGACTGAGATTTTGCTGTTGAGCAACAAGTTCTCCAAACTAAATTATAAAAAGTGTTCGTCTGACACCACCATCAGCAGGGTGACGCAGAAGTGTCTCAAGCTGGTTCATTGCTTCCTTTATTATCTCCTTTATCACAGGATACACTGGACCATCCTTTACCAAAGGAAAGGGGAGAATGCTGTCCCACAATTCCTTGCAGCAGCGACGTACTGTACTGTTTAACGACATACTTATCTCGCATGTTGTCTTCATACAGTCGTATTCTAATTGGGTTGATGTTGTAATGTTGATAAATATGAGTGGACAGAGATAACATTTCATCTCACTTTATTTCTATTTATTTATTTCAAGCATATAACTAATATCTAGGTAAAGCTAGACATAGCTAAACATAGATAAATGTGACATGTCTGAAAAGGAGTAGTATCACTCCTCCATCACTCCAACAGTTAATTCGTATATTCTTTTGTTGATTTCACTTCCAAACTTGGTAATGAGGTGATATTTTTCACTGCTTGTCCACGTTTGGTCAGATAATCTTTTATTATATGTTGATGTAAAGCAACTCAGTTTCATCCCGGTCCACATCAACATCATGGTTCCCCTCAAAGGGCCGGTTGTAATTGTAAGACTATATAAATATATCTACTCTTGATCATATTACAAAACTGCCTCTGCATTTGATTATTATTAGTTTTAGTAATAATTTATGTAATAACCAGCTCTGAAAGCAGAAGTCTAGGAAAAATAATTACAAGCAGAAATATTGTACAATTTATTTAAAAACTGAATTCAGTAACAAAAACATATATCAATATATATGCATGCACGTAGACAAAAATACTGTATGCGGACACACTCACATTTCTATATGTTGTTATAACATAAATCCATGAATTTATGAGATTCAGAAACCCTCATCATTACTCATCCATCAAGTGTAACTTTGTGGTGGGAGTTGAGAGGGGCAGAACTCTAGTCCAACAGATCAATGAGCTCTGATCTAACGTTCAGTCTGTGGTGTATAAACTGTTAGTGATCAACAGCTGATCAGCTGAGATCATGTGGTAGATGACAGTGGTGTGACAGTGTTTTAAGGCCTCGTAGTAAAGAAGATATACCGGCTGGTCTCCATTAAAAAATTGTAAATTTCTCCACTGTGGGACTAATAAAGGAATATCTTATCTTATCTTAACCACTAACATGGATTCTCTTTCTGTCCTTCCCTCTGCATCAACTTTTCTTGGACATTTTGGTTCTATTCATATTATTTCTACAACCTCATAACTCGACTAGAGCGCCGCTGCTGGAAACCGGTGATCTTGACATGCTTCAGTGCGCATGTAACAAAATTGAGATGCATTGTGGGACATGTAGTGTAAGGACACTGTACTTCTATAAAGCAGCATAGAATTGTATGATAAGTATTCTTTGCAAGACCACATAAGACACATAAAATATGGTGCCGGGCCTGATTTGGCCCGCGGACCAAGAGATTTCCAAGATTTTGCGAGATTTCTGTTTTTTTTTTTTTAATTAATTAATTTTTTTTTTTGAGCTTGTCATGATATGTGGGCTCTCTGATAAGATCTGAAACATCCTTCAGCATTGGCTAGCCTTTACTATGTGCACTTAAAGAGCCGAACCACGCCGGCATGGTGCCACCAGCATAAACCTTTGAAGAAATACAAGCCCAGACTGTCCACGGATTAACCTGCCGTACCCTCCCAGTCTGAGCGGCTGCTGTTACCCAAACCGCCCCACCCTCCTCAGACCCTGGTCCCCCTGGCATCAGGAGAGGGGCAGGGATCCGGGTGGCAGTGCTGGGGGGGCGGGTGTCACACATTCTGGCGTGGGCACCGGTTCTCACCCCGCAGCTGTGGACGTCCCGGCTCTCCCAGGGCTCGGCTAATCCTCTTATTCAGCGTCCGGCTGGAGGCTGCGGGGCTCCCACAGACCGGAGCGCCGAGCCGGCCACTCTCCGCTGAATAAACACACTGACACAGTTGTGGTCTTTTTCTTTCTGTACAGACGCTGAGCAAGAGTTCTCCATAGAATCTATTCTACTCATTCAGTCTTCTGCAGTAGAACATAAGCATGTTACCCCTCGTTTCTCCTGCGCTACCACCCGCCCGTCTTCACTTCCTTCTCTCCATTTGTCTTAAATCAGCTTTTCTCTCTTCACCTCCTTTTCTTCCTGATTTTGCTTCTTTAAGAAAACCTTTTCTCTCCTGAGTTCTTGTTTTATTTCTACAATAATTATCAGTCTTTAAAACAGCAGCCATGTTGTGCAGCGTAATGTCATCTGATGCCCATGTCACTAATTTCCTGAGTCCCTGGGCCTCGAAAAATTAGCTACCGGGCCGTGAGGAAATGGTGTGATTGGTCAAAAAGTCTGCTACAACCTAAAAGTCACAAGTTGCGTTAATGTGCTAAAGAAATTAGTGGCATTAAAATGATTTAACATTAATGTGTTAACTTTGACAGCCCTAATCAATATGTACAGTAACTTTACTTTTACTAGCTATTTTACTTTTTCTATTTCATCTTCACATCCCCGTCAACAATATACTTCTAATTAAAAGTAAACCGTCAGTTATTAAGATATAATGTAGACTTAAACTATATATATAATTTTATCTATTTAACATTATACACATGTATTCATGGAAAAATAAATATTATGAAAAAAATATAATTGAAAATATAATTGATAATATATAATGAATTAAAGAATATATTTTAGGGCTGTCAATCGATGAAAACATTTAATTGAAAGTAATTGCAAATTAAAAACCATAAGTTGTGTTAATGCATCATTATTACGATAACTTTGACAAGACTAATTAAAATATGGTATATAGCTTGGAACCATAAACCCATGCTGGTCTGGTCTATAGCTTGGAGCCATGACGCCATGATGGTCTGGTTTATAGCTTGGAGCCATGACGCTATGCTGGTCTGGTCTATAGCTTGGAGCCATGATGCCATGGCTGGTTTATAGCTTGGAGCCATACGCCCTGGTCTGGTCTATAGCTTGGAGCCATGATGCCATGCTGGTCTGGTCTATAGCTTGGAGCCATGACGCCATGCTGGTCTGGTCTATAGCTTGGAGCCATAAAGACTTAATTAGATCTTGTTTAGGACATGGCAGAGGAACAAATCAGAGATCAGTTTTTTTGGATTTATTGTTGGTGCAACTAACTGTGCAGCAACTCTTCACCATAGTGTTACTACTATTACTGGTTTGTTTAAAGGAGAAGTCTGGTGACCTGTTTCAATCTCCTCTGTTTACTCTGTTACCGTCTATGAGGGACACAGGACTGGTTTTCCCCCAAAAGGGGGCGTGGTCACGAGAGCCTGTCTGGATGACGTATTGCCTGTCTTTATTCAACACCTTAGACGTTAAGAAGAATCGCTAAATGTTTGCTTTGTCCACTAATTTCATTTAGTGGTTGTAATGAACACTGCAGCCTCTGGAGACTCCACATTTTCTGTCTAACTTCAGTACATTGTGACAGAATCAGCAGGTGTTTTCTTTGTGTTTCTTACAAAAGGTCTCTAAACCAACTCATATGTCAGGTGTTGTCATGCCGGCGTGGGTCGACCCCCCCCCCCACACCCCCCCCCCCCCCCCTTTTTATTTTTTTTCTTTCCTCCCTTACTCCTCCCCCTCCCCTCTTCTATTCACTCAAAAAAAAGATTACATCACATACTAAAAAAAAAAACTCCCCCACAACTTCAATAATAACCACCCATCATTTAATATATCCTCCCCATAACCACCTCCTCTCCACAAAAACATGTCCTCCAATAATACCACCACTACTACTACTACTACTACTACTACCTCTAATAATCACACCTCCACTCTACTACTACTACCTCTAATAATCACACCTCATAAACTTTACAGCTGCAAACTAAACCCCCTCACACACACCGACACCACACCACCCCCCCACCCCACACACACACTACCCCCCGACGCCACACACACACCACGCAACACACACCCCCAGACACACTTTCTGTCTAACTTCAGTACATTGTGACAGAATCTGCAGGTGTTTTCTTTGTGTTTCTTGACACAAAAGGTCAGTTTCTCAAGTGTAAAAAATGGTTAAATTTAGCACCAAATCTGTTTAACAATTGGCGTCAACCCAAAAACTGCTGCAGCAACTTAGGAGACAAAATAGAGCCTGAGGATGGATACAGATACATCTGTCATAATGTTCTAGACCATTATAATCTTTCACTATTTATTTGAATTAATTCATTATAACTTCTGATTTATGACTAGAACAACTTGACCCGGTGCTGAGCTGCATCTCAAATTTATTTCCATCTTTCAGATGATGTTCACCACTTCTATGTGACATCTACTGTTGACCTGCTGTCTCCCCCTAAAGACCCTGGACCCCCCTTTAAAAGACAAAACAGACCGGTATCTTTAACATTCCTCATATTTGAGTGGCTGAAATTGGCGTTTCCTTTCCTGTTCAATGTTAAACATGTATTTTCAGACAGTTTTGATTTTATATCGCAGAGATAATCGTCTTGACTTCCCTAAACTACAGATGTCATCACAGCTGTTATTTTGGAGCTGTTGCATCAGCAGCTGTGCACCGTCACATTGAAGGTGACATGATGAAAACATGACAGGAGAACATACTGTATTTGTTTTCTCCGTTGCCTTCACTGACTGATTACATTGACACAAAGGCTGATATGATGAACTAGTGTGATTTCATAACATGTTTTGGACTTTTCTGTCCTCTGGCAGGGAAGACAAATTGAAGAACTGAAAGAGTGCACATGCAGAGTGTAATAGACTGCTGCTGATGGGCTGTTCAGGGAGCAGACAGGTGTTTCATGTCAGAGCTACTGTTTACACTATCTGGTTTCCATTTCCACCTTAACAGCTTCCTGCCTGTCCCGACCCACCTGACCGCTCCGAGGTCGCCGAGGGAGAAACTGCTCATCTGAAGTCTTTATGTCCACAAACTTTACCTTTCAGTTTTGAGCTGCGCTGTCAGTGTGGTTTCAGGGATCGCAGTGTCGGTCAACTAACAACAACTAACTGACATGACTCTCGGTCTTCGGAGGCGGTCCGTTAAATTAGCTAAATAAAACTAGTGTTTATATTTTAACCTCTCGCCTGCCTTCCTGCTTTATCACCCATGGCCATACACTTCAGAGGATGAGACTGGCAGCATATTATAAAGCCTGCCCTTTCACAACTACTCACTGACTGCTAATATAATAATAACATACCTGATGCGAACTGTACCTGTACACATGAACCGCGCTCCAGACCCCCTTTTCAAGTGGACTTGAGTACGTATTGACGAACCGTGCCCGAGTACGGAGCGTTCACACCAATCAGACGAACTGGACTTAGTAACAGGTCCCTGATGTGAGCGCCTCCTAAGGGTGCTGTCATCGAACTAGATACTTTCTAACACAATTGTTCATCTTTTGTATTGATGATTCATTTCCATCCATGCCAGCGGTGAGCAGTTAGTGTTTCTAAAATTAAATTAAATTGAATAAATTCATATATATATATATATATATATATATATATATATATATATATATATATATATATATATATAAGCTAAGCTCTAGTTTTAATTTCTCCACTAGTCACTGAGATATTTGTGTCAGGATTAAAGTGTTGGACAGACAGAGAAGAAAACCTTCATCTTGAGGTGGTTACGATGTTGAAATATCTTCACCGCATAAAAGCTGCTTCTTGTTACTTGAACTTCTCACCTCTGAACCGTTCAACTAGAGGTCGTGACCCTGCCACAGTCTGGTGGTTGGAGGTCAGCGTTTAAGTGAAAGCAGCAGAGTGAATAACGCCACCACAGCGAGGCGGCCGGTAAGACACATCAGGACAAGAGACACCGATGCCGCCTCTTCCTGATTGCTGCTTTATCGCAGCCTTTTGAAGGAAACGAGCTGCAGCTCCCGTAACACAGCTGGAATGTGCTGACAGAAGTCACAGTCATTCTCTCTGTATGGTCATGCAATGATTCATGGGAAGAGAGCCAGTTTCTGCCCCATCAGGAGGTTTAGTTCCACTCTGCTGCTTCAGTGTCACTCTTTTCTTCCCCAGAAACATTCAGTTTCAGTCTTCTCTGCTGGATTTCAATCATCTTTCTACAGCTCAACCCTCTTTAGATTTCGGGATTAAACTCTCTACGCTGAACTAAAATGAAATGGCTGACTGGACCATCCTGTGATGATCCACTGGACCAGAAGAACAAGCTTTATGTTCTGCAGACTGTTTTCTCAGTCTGAACTCGTCTAATTCAGATCAACCAGGGTGAGCTGACAGAACGGCAGGTGGGCAGCGACGGTCAAGTCGGCGAGCTGTGAGCTGCAGTAACCAGTTTCTCTGTTGGGTGGTTGTATGTCAACAAAGGAAAATGTCATCATTTCATTATTTTACTGTTGGTTACAATAGACATGTGTCCATTCACATTTTGAAGTATCGCATTAGAAAAACTGTGTGGAAACACCAAAATATAATGAACAATTTTTACACTCCATTGAGGTGTAAATTCATTTTGTATTATTTTACCATTGAAATACAGCAGGGATGCAGCTTGTCTACGCAGTTTTTTCTCCCAAAAGCTCCTTAAAGATGGTCTCAGACTCGGGGGTTGAAGTTGATTGAAGTTTCCCCAACTCCCAGCTTTGAATTAGAAAGTAATTAAAACAGGGGAGTCAAACTCAGGTTCATCCTGGGCCACAGCAGCATCATGGTTCCCCTCAGAGGGCCGGTTGTAACTGTAAGACTATATAAATATATCTACTCTTGATCATATTACAAAACTGCCTCTGCATTTGATTATTAATAGTTTTAGTAATAGTTTTAGAAGCAGAAGTCTAGGAAAAATAATTGCAAGCAGAAATATTATACAATTTATTTTAAAAATGAGTTCAGTAACAAAAACACCTGCTTGTGCACCAATATATCTGCATGTAGACACAAAAATAGAATAATAAATCAGAAACCCTCATCATTACTCATTTATCAAAGATCAAAATAATCCTCAAGTGAATAATAAAGGTCTTTTTTTTTTTACCATCACACAAATATTATCAAACCCCGTTTGCTTAGTGTAACTTTGTGGTGGGAGTTGAGAGGGGCAGAACTCTCGTCCAACAGATCAATGAGCTCTGATCTATCGTTCAGTCTGTGGCGTATAAACTGTTAGTGATCAACAGCTGATCAGCTGAGATCATGTGGTAGATGACAGTGGTGTGACAGTGTTTTACTGCCTCGTAGTAAAGAAGACATACCGGCTGGTCTCCATTAACCACTAACATGGATCCTCTTTCTGGCTCTCAGGAAATTTCTTCTTAAACTTTTCTTCTCTTGGACATTTTGGTTCTGTTCATATTTTTTTTACCACTCCATCACTCGGCTAGAGCGCCGCTGCTGGAAACTGGTGATCTTGAGATGCTTCAGTGTGCATGTAACAAAATCAAGATGCATTGTGGGACATGTAGTGTAAGGACACCATACTTCTGTAAAGCGGCATAGAATTGTATGATAAGCATAATATATTCTTTGCAAGCCCTCATGGGCCACATAAAATGATGTGCCGGGCCTAGTTTGGCCTGTGGGCCTTGAGTTTGACATGTGAATTTGAAACATGTGACATCATATATAGCAAATGAATTATTTAAATGGTGAAAGTGCTGCAGAATAATGTGTAAATATTGAAATATTGAGCTTGTTGTTCTGACTTAATTTCACCAGTTGGGAGCTCATATTTCCAATTATTCAGACATCACATGAATGCAGCACTAATGCATCTATCTGGCAAAGTTAATGACGATGAAACAGCGTGGCCATGTGTCAACAAATCATCCTACCTAAGGTGAGGTGCACTGATGCTGTTTTCATGGTTACCATGCATAGTGCCTGGTGTTTACTCCCAGAGCGTTGTCTACCTTAATGCACAAACAGACGAACTGAACCGATTATATGAACTAACCGTATGTTGACCTGAACTGAGCAGATGTGTTTTTTTGTTGGAAATACCATGGTGAGAGACGTGTTGTATTTGGGTTTTGGCCGGCAGCCGCTGTCCCCTCTTCCTGGTACTGTGTACCAACACTGAGTCTTTTAGTGGTACAGAGCACCGTACCGGACCGTACTGGACTGTACCGGACCATACCGGACCATACCATACCATACTGGACCGGACCGTACCAGACCATACTGGACCATACCGGACCGTACCGTACCATACCGTACTGGCTTTCTGTCACCCCTGCTGAGACTTAAAGCTGGACTCAGATCATTTTGGCCGTCAGAAGCTCTGATTTGTTGAACCCAAAACACAGCATAACTGTACATAATAGTACGTATAATCTAACTAACTTTATGTACAATTATATCATTGATATGATGGACACATTTTTTCTGGCTTACTCTTTTCTATTTTCTATTATGTATATACTTATTTATTTTATTTGTATTTTGCTGCTGTAATGTGTAAATTTCCCCACTGTGGGACTAATAAAGGAATATCTTATCTTATCTTATCTTATAATAACAAATTTTATTTTAAAGCTCCAAAACAAGTTAATCTCACATCTAAAACCATTTAACACCATCTTCAATCTAAATAATCTATATAATCTGATCCTCAGTGTTTTAATGGTTAATATTTCTGGATTGATTTGCTTGTTTTGGCACCGTACTAAACATGCACATGTAGTTCAACACAAAACTGGTTTATTTCAAGATTCATTCAATACAGGCCATATTGTGTTATTTCTTAGTTAGATAAAAGACATTTAGGCTGCTATTGATTGTAGAAAGTCCGTCCATCTGCTCTCTGCAGTTCTTCTTCACAGTAAAATCCACCCTGCAGGACGTTTTAAAGCCCAATCTGATCCAAATTTTCAATGTGATCTCCTCTTTACTCATACACTCTTAATCTAATGCAGCTACTCTGGTCTTTAAGCAGTCTGATTACTGGCAGCCTGCCTGGAAAACACCTGCTTTTTACATGAGAACTGTACTTCCTGTATGAACGTCTTCGCGCTGAAGGAGCCGAAGGTGCTGCCCTGCAGGCGACCTCGTCCCTCTGCAGACTGTCAAACACCTAATCCTGGATTAGACCGCTATCATCCAGAGCTCAGAGGGAATAAACACCACGCAGCAGGAGACCTCATCTCCTAATTTACTGCAGACTTAAACCGAACCGGCCACAAACGAGTCAGCTCATGAAATTTAATTTGGAAAGGAGGGGCTTCTTGGTTTGAAGTTTGTAACAGTGATTTCATTTTGGTTCACGTGGAGGATCTGAGATGTGATGGACACAAAAGGAGTCAGGATGTTGCTGCTTTTGCTGCCAGTCTGTTTGATTGTGGACACTCTTCCCACCAGGTGTTGGGACATGGCTGCAGGGATTTGACCCCATTCATTCCCAAGAGCTTTAACGAGGTCCAACCAGTAGCATAAATATTGATGGTGCACCGGGGGCCCAGAAGCTGTCAGGAGCCCTAAAATCACCCGTCTGTCTGTCAGTCTGTTAGATGTACTTCTGCTACATGGGGCTGTAGCTCTGTGGGCGAAGTGGGTCGTCCTTTAGCCACAAGGTTGCCGGTTCGATCCCCGGCTCTCCTACATTCTGCATGTCGAAGTATCCCCAACTTGCTCCCTGGATGCTACAGTAGCCCTCTGCTCCTAAAATACTGAGGATGGGTTAAATGCAAATAAAGGTTTCTTCTTCATGTAACCACATACTGAAGGATACAGGACGATTCACCTATTTCCCAATTTGACACTACCAAGATATTTGAGTGCCAATTCGACGTGTTAACTTTTTAAACACTACACTAACACTATCACCAACAGGTGGACCGTGGTCCGAGTCCCAACCCAGGAGCCGTCCCATACGGACCTGGACCTACAGCCAAAGCAGAATATTATGATTTAAAGCCTGGCAGGGCCCAGTGAGGTTTTAAAGTAGTTTTTCTCGTCTCGATGGTGGTGGTTTAAAGGATGAGGAAACGCACAGACCAATTGCATGTGAGTTAAGCCATCCCATGTGATACTACTCAGCCAATCAAGTCTGTGCATTCCAGGTAGTAACCATTGGGACTATACAGTGCAGACAGATGAGAGAGTTAGAGGCAAGTTACACATGAAAAGATGATAGAAAGAAAAAGAAAGATAGAGATTCAGGTAGAGAAAACAAAGGGAGAGAAACAGATGACTGAGGCACAGAAAGATAGAATAAAATAGATCATTTAATCTGGAATGGGCGGACTCATTTCTGTTCATACTTCCCTCTGGCAGCACTAAACCAGTGTGTCTCATATGTTCAGAAACCGTGGCGTTTATTAAAGGTGCCCAGTGGTCTGTGAGGCAGCTTTCCCTGATGTCTGTCTGATTTAACTAGCCCTGCACGCCTTGACCATGTTTGGCTCCACATACAGCTACGAGGCAGCTTTCTCCACAATGAACATAATCAAAACTAAATATCGTTCCGGGCTCACCAATGGGCATCTCCACCTGTGTGAGAATGGCCTGACTCCATTCAAGCCCACATTTAAAATCCTGGCAGGACAAGCCAGAGCTCTGATCTCTCACTGAGCAAACAAAGAGGGGGAGTGGGATAAGAGAGGAAGAACGTGGTCCTCTACTAAAACTGTTCAATTGTTAATATGTGTTGAGATTTATCTGTAAAATTGGTTGAGACTGTTGAGTCAAGATGTGACACAGAAAAAGGGAAATTCAAGCTTTTGATCCCTTTATTTTATTTATCTGAGGTTAAGAACTTTATTTGAACATGCACAATTTTTATATTTTATTTATTTTTCCTAAATTTGAAATTTTATACATATATATTACATTATACATATCTGCAATCATACATACAGTATACTGCATATCACTAAATAGTTAGACTTCTGGACCAAGAAATTTTCTCCAACTGGACCTTTTTAAATTTTAGATACTCCTGCTCTAGACTGGGGAAAAAGTCGAATCAGACACTTTTAGGGACTTTTACTTTGGAAAATATCTAAATGAATCCAGTAATTTGATTTTCAGCATATATGTAAAGAAATGAAACCCTTCTCTGGTTTTTGCTCTGCTCTCCCAAGAAATAAATAAGACAAAGAGAAGTTTTTGCATTGCATTTTTTTTATTACGGATGTCTTTTATGGACTTTGGCAGCTTCTCATAGAGTATAATGTAGAAAGATGCAGGTAAAAACTTTCCATGTGGACATCCAGATACCTGAAGAAAACTACAGAGTGATTTATTAGAACATAATTCAATCAGTTTTTGGGCAAACTTTAAGGATTATGAGTAGAAACTTAAGGTCGCTGTGGTAATAAAATATTAGTGCATGTTTTTACCTCGGAGAAAATTTCATCAATGAATTCCCAACATTTTTCTCAGCATTGTGTCTGCTTGTAAACACACACCTCATCATATCACTTTACTTCCTCTTCGTCTCTGCTCTTTGTTTCTCAGCCGGGCCGGTCGGCGCCCCGTTATGGTAATGAGGTGTTGTTTTCTAACGGGCCCTCAGGGCGCCGACTCCACTTCATTACTGTGACAGATGCCCAGACAGCCGCTCAGGTTAATAAGTCACCTCCTACATCACACCGCGCAGGATCTCATTATATACATCACAGAGTGAACCTAGTTAGCCAGGAAGGTCAAGGAAGGGTGTAAGGTGGTGCAGATAAGGCACCTGTCTGGCTGATTGTGCAGAAAAATGACTGCAATATTTCTGTGTTTGGGCTGATCGCTCACCACAGTTTTGAGCCAAAATGTCCGAATATGGCCCAAAAGATGGAGCCCGTGTGGTGTAACAGATTAGTTCACCTGTCAGGTTAGAAAATACACCCCTAAGGCTGGCCCTCACTAAAAATGCTTCAAATCTTATCAGATGCGTAAAATGTGAGAGATTCGACACATAAAAACATATTTTGATAAATTTAACAGTTTTGTTCCTGCAGTGTGTGGAGAGCAACGATTAGGCCCAAACAGCACAACACACACCAACAGATTCATTCATTATCAACAAAATTCCCCACTGAAAAAATGTAAATCTCACAAATGTAGTGTAAACAAACCTGGCGGATGGCGGGCAGGAAGAATTAGTGATGTTTTTACTTTGTACTGAAACTTCATGAAGGATGGATGGATGAAGTCATGAAGACACGTTAAAAATAAACAGTCATGTTGTTGCCACAAATCAACAAGCTCCTCCTCCAGCTCCTCCATTTCGGAGCTCCATCCTACTTTAGCCTTCATGTTTAGCATTAGCTCATGCATTAGCCGCGGCCACCATAACGGCGGTGGTTGTCCTTCCTTCTTCACTCGGCTTGTTTCTCTATTGGCTGTCGTTCTCTCCCGCATGACTGTGTCATCGGCTGTCCTTGGGGTTGAAACCGGTGCAGCCAGGATGGACCTCTGAGCCGATCGGGAATGTAAAAGACATACTTCACACCACAGGAACATCTGGAGAGATCATCTTTAGAAGCATCAAAACACCAGGGCTTTGCTGACGATCGCTGGGAGGAATCAGGACTAAACTCAGTCTGAATCTCATTTAGAGTGAACCCAGCATACATCCACACTTTTTGTTTTAAGACGCAAAACTTTTGCTATGTTTATGCCGAGTATCCTCATATCAGCTTTGGATGACATAATACAGAGTTTCCCACAGCATCTGTAGACTGTGGTCCGGTGCGTCCCCAGAAGTTAAATGGAGCACTTTGAGAGCAAAATTATGAGGCTAGATCTATGAAGAACTTGGTGCTCTAGAAAACAATTTAATCATAAAGGTTATTTTGTTATGAATGCTGATGGCAAAAAGTCACACTGCATAAGTACGATAAACGAGACAGGGTGCCGATATCGCTGCAGACCCCTCGCACCGAAGACGTTTCAGGCGTGGTAGTAAGGATGGAGATCAATTCTGACACAGCCCTAAAATGCTTGACTGGATGGAGATCATTTTCGTTTTAAAATGCTGTTTTGTTGTCTGTAAAACTGTTAATGTCCAAAGCTGTGGAGTTCATTTCAAGTTCTGTATATTTCATGACTGTTGACTAAACAATCTGTCATTAATGGCGTATATGTGACCGTCTCTTTCTCTGTCTTGTAGCCGGAGGATACGTGTACAGGAATCAACGCAAGTTCTCAGAGGACATCGACTGGTCGTACGCAGGTGAGTCAAACAGGAGCAATTTATTTAAGAATGAAAATATTCACACTATAAAATGCTCTGCCAGCAACAGATTACTTGTTACTGTGCATGAAGTTCATGGACCGGAATAACATCCTGTCAGTCGGCAGGTTGGGGAGGTGTAAAGGCTCGGTGTTTATTCTGATGCTGTCCTGAGTGACGCTTTGCTTGTTTTAGCTTTTGTAACACAAAACGCACATCTGGTGTTGAGTGAAAGGAAAGCTAGAATGTAGTTTCATGGTATGTTACACTTTGTTCAGACCAAGAATGAAGCAAAGTTTCACCTCACAGGTATCATCTGTGAACATTCGCTCTAGATGCACCTGAGAGGAGGAGCTTGTCTCCATAGATACAAACAACTTTTTTTCTGCCATTTCAGCCATGGAAGAAATAACCACTGTTAAATATGTCAGAAACCCAAACACCATTGTGTTTGGATTCATAACATCACCTGGCGGCGAGCTGTATTTACATACAGCACCATTACACTGACTGTATTTAGGAAGACACATGTGGCTACTGCGGTATGAACCCAAAATAAACAGATTGTGCTGTGATTTTATTGCAGTTATCAATCTAAATGATGCTGATTAGTAAAAAGTCTGAATTGATGATTTGTCAGGTCTGTCTGCAAGACAACAAGCACACAACTTTTAAAATGCTTGTTTTCTGAATGGAGTTTGGTCAGGCTATGCTAACATTGTAGCTGCTCCATCAACACTCAACATAAAGTCATCTGGTCATAAATACAGCAGCGACGTTGTTTCTACCACGGACAGTCTGTGGTTTGGGTCTCTGGAGAGATATGATGTACTATCGTAGCTCTGGGTGACCACAGACACATACGAGATTTATTCCCTCCTTTTCTGATTCGGCAACATCAGCGACGACATGAAGATTCACCCCCAGTTTCCTCTCGGAGCATCGCTTGGTTCTTGGCTAGAGATTTAGCTCCAAACATAACATATCATATAGATTATTAATGTAAACAGGGACATGTTGTGCTGATGTGATCCTGACAGCCATTCCCAGCATAAACAGTTCATGAGCTGCGCATGTTTTAATGTAGTGTTCTTTAATGTGTATTCATGTTGTTTAAACATTGTACATTCAGCTGTTTATAACAGAAAAAATGCTGATTGATTTGATTTTAAATTCTGGAGGATGTTTATGTCCTCCCTGCTGTAGCTACTGTACACTCCCTGCTTTTGTTAAACAAGCCATGCATTTGCTAATTAGCATCAAGTACAGCTGAGGATGATGGGAATGTTGTTAGTTTTCCAAGTATTTGGACAAATAGATGAAAAATGAATCATTTTTACAATTCATTGTGAGGATGATGTAGATGTCTGAACCACATTTAATGGAAACCGCCCAACAGATATATTTCACTCAGAACTCGGGATGCTAAGTTTGAATAATGTTCTTAATCGATAACCGACCCACGTTAACCAAATATTAACCGACAAGATTAGCGCCTCACATGCAGCGGTGCACCAGCTGCAGTATATGAACACAGCAGACAACTGAGTCTCCAGTTCACTGTCAGGAGAGTTACTGTAGCAGCCACGATGCTGCGTTCACTGTCTCCAGTTCAGCGTCAGGAGAGTCACTGTAGCAGCCATGGTGCTGCGTTCACTGTCTCCAGTTCACCATCAGGAGAGTCACTGTAGCAGCCATGATGCTGCGTTCACTGTCTCCAGTTCACCATCAGGAGAGTTACTGTAGCAGCCACGATGCTGCCTTCACTGTCTCCAGTTCACCATCAGGAGAGTTACTATAGCAGCCACGATGCTGCGTTCACTGTCTCCAGTTCACCGTCAGGAGAGTTACTGTAGCAGCCACGATGCTGCGTTCACTGTCCCCAGTTCAGCGTCAGGAGAGTCACTGTAGCAGCCACGGTGCTGCGTTCACTGTCCCCAGTTCAGCGTCAGGAGAGTCACTGTAGCAGCCACGGTGCTGCGTTCACTGTCCCCAGTTCAGCGTCAGGAGAGTCACTGTAGCAGCCATGGTGCTGCGTTCACTGTCTCCAGTTCAGCGTCAGGAGAGTTACTGTAGCAGCCACGATGCTGCGTTCACTGTCTCCAGTTCACCATCAGGAGAGTTACTATAGCAGCCACGATGCTGCGTTCACTGTCTCCCAGTTCACCGTCAGGAGAGTTACTGTAGCAGCCACGGTGCTGCGTTCACTGTCCCCAGTTCAGCGTCAGGAGAGTCACTGTAGCAGCCACGGTGCTGCGTTCACTGTCCCCAGTTCAGCGTCAGGAGAGTCACTGTAGCAGCCACGGTGCTGCGTTCACTGTCCCCAGTTCAGCGCCAGGAGAGTCACTGTAGCAGCCACGGTGCTGCGTTCACTGTCCCCAGTTCAGCGTCAGGAGAGTCACTGTAGCAGCCACGGTGCTGCGTTCACTGTCTCCCAGTTCACCGTCAGGAGAGTCACTGTAGCAGCCACGGTGCTGCGTTCACTGTCTCCAGTTCACCGTCAGGAGAGTCACTGTAGCAGCCACGGTGCTGCGTTCACTGTCTCCAGTTCACCGTCAGGAGAGTTACTGTAGCAGCCACGGTGCTGCGTTCACTGTCTCCAGTTCACCGTCAGGAGAGTCACTGTAGCAGCCACGGTGCTGCGTTCACTGTCTCCAGTTCACCGTCAGGAGAGTCACTGTAGCAGCCACGGTGCTGCGTTCACTTCTTTCAAAAACCAAAAGTGAATTACACATTCTTAATTTTAGATTTGCATTTTTCCATAATTTGCCTTTGTCTGTCTTTGTTAGTCTTTCCTACAATCCTCCAACGCTAGTTTGGTCTAAAGAAACCCTTCATTTACGGAGTTAGGTCTGAAAATACGCTATCTCTACATGTTGTTTTACCCCGCTGTCTGATGAGCAGCGATGAACATCTTAAAAACCATTAAATTAGCAAAATAAAATCGCCCAAAAAGTTGCTAAAACAAACAACCAGCAATATACCTGACAGCTGATATATTCGTCCAGTTGTGGAGATCCCAAAGTTTCCAAAGGTGCCAAACATGCTGAATTTTGGATAACTGTGTTTAAAAGGATATCTACAATATTTCCATTTGGTTTCTAATATTTCACTCAGTGTAAACATCATGTATCTCAAATGAGGAGCTGCAACAACAGGATACAGAATAAAAACTGTTTGTGTTAGATCGACTTAATGTGGAAACTAATTCTAACTTTAAGGCTGCTTCAAGGGAAAGTAAAGGTAAATATTTAGATTTCAAGAGGTGAAATTACATTTATGATCCTTTTAAGAACACAATAAAATAGAAAGTAAGTTAAACTATGAGAGCGACGTCATAGTGGGAACATTTTGTTTATCTGTTTCAGTGCCTTTTAAGCCTTATAGTGTTTTACACTGTTGGGAGGTTTTCATCTCTATAATACTTTAATACCCCAAATAATCTCAAAATAATGACATGTCAGCGGTGTGTAAGTGCTTGTGAAGCATCCACTCTTTCAATCCATGTTAACTCTGCTATAAATATCCCTGAGAAATATCCCATACAGGAAGAAAACTGGTGTTTTTATTCAGTGATTCTGCCGTCTGGAGTTTTATTAGTCCCAATTTAAATAAAAAATAGCTCAGTATTTTGTGAAATACACTTATTTGCTCTCTGTCTGAGGATGAGATGATCAGATGGGTATCGGTCTCATGTATGGAGAGGACGGGGGGGGGGGTGGGTTTAGTTTAATTTTTTTTTTTTTTTTGATTTTTATTTTTCCGCTTTCCCCCCCCCCCCCTCCCCGGCCCCCTTTTTTTTAAAATTTACATCCCCCCCCTCCCTCAGATTTTGGATAACAACAAAATAAATTACCATAACTCTTCTGACGACACACAAATTTACATAACTCTATCACCAGTTTGCTGCATTTTATTAAACCAAATAATGATCTTATACTGAACCATAACTTTTACTCTTGTGTTTTATACTCTAGTCTAGCTTTAGCTTGTTTTTATTTTGTAATCTTTAATGTTTTTATGATTTTTTGACTGTTTTAATCATGTCTTAATGTTCTTTTGCACTTTGTCACAATGTTCTTGATTGTGTGTGAAGCACTTTGAATTGCCTTGTTGCTGAAATGTGTTATACAGATAAAGCTGCCTTGAATGAAGCTTGTTTCAATAACCAGCAAGGTAAAGTCACTGATGTCTGACTGGAGTCTTTTGGATTTGAGGAGAGCAGATTAATTGTGTTTTACGCATTAATACATTTTAATCCCTATTGATTTTTATTTTGTACATGTAGTAACATAGCATTGCACCAGAAAAGGGGTGAAAATTAACATATCCACCTGGTGTCATGTTTCCATCACTGCCGATTGGAGCTGAAGCTGATAAATACCTGACTGCTGCAGACTCATTTGTCCCAGAAATGAATGCTGATTATAACCTTTCACATTAAAGACAAAAGCCAGATGTTAGTGGGTGTTTTGGTTTGTTTCGGTCCAGTGGGAAAGCAGCTTTACTTTCCAACACTGTCGTTTCCTGTTTCTGTCAGTTTGGTTCTCCGATGGTTCCCTAACCATAACCATGTGGTCCTTACTTCAGCCATGATGATGGAGGTCTCCTGACCAACCGTTCACATCGTTATTTCAACCTAAACCATGACGTTTTACAATGACAAACTGCTCCAGAAATGCTTTAAAAAAACAGGTGGTTTTTATTGTTTTATTGTCTTGTTTCCTTTTCTTTAACCCCCTGAGACCCGACCGACCCACATGCAGGGTTTTTTTTGCATGCAGTATAAATATGTTATTGTCTCTTATTCTAAAATGTCGTATCTAAATATTTCTACATACTGGGTCCCTAAACAGTGTTGAATCCCATAAATTGGGGCTCAGTGTAAAGCTGAGACTCTGGTGGATCAATGAGTCCAACTGGATTCATGTGTGATGATGTTAGTCCCCATAGGAGCCATTTCATTGTAGTGAGACCATTTGAAACTTGACCTTACTGTCTTAAGAAGGTATTGTCAGGCCGGCGGTGTGGTCTAACTGAAACCTGCAGCGTTTGTGTTTGTCCTGCAGCACAGAGAGGATCAGACAAACAGTGAGGAAATGATGGAATGAAACTGAGTCAGAAAATCCACAGAAAACACCCAGAAAATATGACAATGAACCCAATAATTTAACACGTTTTATATTCTCTGGTATGACACTGAGATTTTCATCTTCTCCAGAGGTTAGACTCATGTCTGCATTAAAAATCTGCAGTTTTTCAAAGAAAAGGACAAAATGTCAAATCCAAGAAGAATAAACTAATGGTGGTGCTCCAAAGAACATTCAAGAAAGCAACATTCAAGCTCGCCATCCAATCACTGAAAAATGCAATTCATGCAGAAATATCCAGATGTCAAAAGTTTTTGATCCCAAATCACAGCGTGGCTTTTTCTATGGTGTTCCTCAAGGTCTCTGTGTCTTAACGTGGTATTTTAGAGTGATTATTGATCATTTTCATCAATTCTCCAGTGGTAAAAAATTGATTAAATTTAGCACCAAATCTGTGTAACAAATGGCATCAACCCAAAAAATGCTGCAACAACTTATGAGACGTAATAGAGCATGAAGATAGTCATCATATATTTCTATCATAATGTTCTAAACCCATATACACATTTAAGATTCATTTTAATTAATTAATTCACTCGTGCTAGCATGGGTTTTCTCCAGGTGCTTAGGTTTCCTCCCATAGTCCAAAAACATGCAGGTTAATTGTAGGTGGGAATGTGAGCGTGAAGGGTTGTCTGTCTTTATGTGTCAGAGCTGTGATAGTCTGGCGACCTGCATCTCAGATTAATCTTCAGGTTGCCAGCTTTCAGATGATGTTCACCACTTATATGTGACATCTACTGTTGACCTGTTATCCCCCCTTAAAGACCCCCTGGACCCCCGTAAAGAAGACTAAAACGGGTCTATTGTAGGTGTCAGAGGGTTAAACTTTACTGCTACGTGAGTTAGCTACCCGCCCTGTGGTTTAAGGTCGGGTATGTTTACAGCCTGTCTGTGTGTGTGTTTGCTCTCCATTGACATGCTAATATCCATCCTGACCCAGAAGCCTGTCTGACCTGGTTCGGGCTCTTTGTCCTCTGGTGGAAGAAGCTCCAAACAGCCAATCAGAGCCAGGACAGAGGGTCACGTGAGCGCTGATATACCTGCTAACAGACACCACACCAGCTGGCTGAAACAACACTACAACACCTAATTAGCACAGAAAGAGTGAAACATCTGCAAGATTACTGAGACGGTTCATCACGCTGAACATCTGGGTTGTTTTCTGTTGAAAGAATCTGAATTAAAAAGCTCTCAAATGCTCTAAAATATGATTCTTTTTAAAAGAATTCAGCTTCAACTGACTAAGAGAGAAACTTTTTACAGCAACATGAGGTTTACTGCAGAACCTTCACTTTATTCTGCTGTAACCAATGACAGGTGGACTTGGCCTCGTGTTTTGGATCGTTGTCATGTTGGAACGTCCAAGTACGTCCCATGCGCGACTTCCGGGCTGATGAGTGCAAATTTTCCTCCAGTATTTTCTGATAACATGCTGCATTTTCCTGCCTTTGTTTCCTGCCTTTGTAGCTCACACATCCCCAAAACATCAGCGATCCGCCTCTGTGTTTTCCAGTGGGAACGCCGTTCGTTCATCATCGGCCTTGTTGACTCCTCTCCTGATGTAGCGGTTATGGTTCGGTTTTGGTCTCATCACTCCAGATGACTTTGTGCCAGAAGTTTTGAGGCTTGTCTCTGAGCTGTTTGACGTATTGTAAGCGGGCTACTTTGTGGCGTTTGCGTAGTAATGGCTTTCTTCTGGCGACTTGACCATGCAGCCCATTTTTCTTCAGGTGCCTCCGTATTGTGCATCTTGAAATAGCAACACCACATTTTTTCAGAGAGTCCTGTATTTCAGCTGAAGTTATTTGTAGGTTTTTCTTTGCATCCCTAATAATTTTCCTGGCAGTCATGGCAGAAATGTTTGTTGGTCTACCTGACCGTGGTTTAGTTTCAACAGAATCCCTCACTTTCCTCTTCTTAATCAGAGTTTGATCACTGCTGATTGACGTTCTCAGTTCCTTGGATATCTTTTTATATCCCTTTCCTGGTTTATACAGTTCAGTTACCTTTTCCCGTAGATCCTTTGACAGCTCTTTTGCTTTCCCCATGACTCAGAGTCCAGAAACGTCAGTGCAGCTCTGGATGAAAGATGCGAGGGTCTGTCGGGAGCACAGAAACTCAAAGAGCTTTAGAGACACATTGATTACAAGGGAACAGGTCACAGGTGAGGATGGTTACCTTTAGCTGCCATTCAAACCTTTTTGTGTCAGCTAGTGTTATCAGGCCAAAATCACTAGGGTATGGAAACTTTTGATCAGGGTCATTTGGGAAGTTTCTGTTGTCATTATGATTTAAAAAGAGTAACCACAGTTGTTTGACAGTAAATGGCTTCACCCAACCACTAACCATGAGTGGAAAAAAAAGTTTTTGTGTTATCATTCATATTCTCTGAAAAATGACCAAGAAATCATAAACTCTGCCAGGGTATGTAAACTTTTGAGCACAACTGTACACTGAGAATAAAGTAAAGCTTGAACAGTCACAAACAGGACAGAATAATGTATAATAATCAGGCATTAAAGCAGTTGCAGGCAGTTCGAGGATGGTTATTGGTCTTGAATAAAGTTGCCAAGATTCAATGACTGTAGTCGTAACCCATAATTTAAGCATCCTCACCTTTATTGTAATGCAAGTGGAAAACAGTGTTTGTACTTGTTGAGGTCTGGCTGGGAACAGGTTTTAATTGGCCAATGATAATAATCATGCTGACGCTGACAGGCTGCCTGTTTAGTTCTGTGTTGTGTTTTAGTGCTTTTTACCCAGCAGACTTTCACGTGGAGGCTGAATGATGGATTCCAATGAAAAACAGTTTTCTTTTTGAGAAACAGCACTTAAATCTAAAATATTACCCAAGTTAACCGACATAATGCATCAACAGCCCACCAGGACGACACACAGAGGTGTTTTCTGGTCTGACGCCACCCTCCCAAAACTCCATATGTGACCAAAAACTAGATATTTTCATTGGCTGCTCTGGTGCACCTGACAGGTCTGTCTGTATGTGTGAAACTGGGCCTGTAGGCTCCTCCTCCAGCAACAGCACGACCATAACACATGAAGGTAGCTCAAAATGAAGAGGACTAGTGTTTTTTTTTTTTTTTTTTTTTTACTCTATTTATTATTGTGTCACGCATAAATAATATTCCCAGCCCAAACAGGCTTACAAGACACCATTATTTATAAAAATAAAATAAGAGACAAAGGCAGAAACCAGAGCAGCAGCAGAAATTACAAATAAAACTACACAAATTAACCATCCTGTTTCTTCCAAGCTTGAGAAACAAAAGTTGTCGACATCTAAGCATTAAAGTTAAACAGCCGTTTCAGCTTGAGCACCAAAACCTTTCTGGATTTTGACATTGACGTTTCATTTAAAATAGAAGTTTGTAACTCATCATAGTTTGGACAGTGTAAAAGAAAACGTGATTCATTTTCAACTTCTCCTAACTCGCCTACTTCACACAACCTGCAGATTAAACGAACCTGTGTAGGTAGCAAACTAATGAGGTGAGAGAGTGAACTGGAGTGATGTTATCCTGTGTATATGTAGTATATGTTGAAGTACACAGGATTTATTATGTCGCTTTTGTTTTTTAACGTAGTATCAAATTGGTTTGGAGAATCATGGACTTTCACTTGTATTGGTGTTGACCACTAAATTTCGGTATTGTGACATCCCTCCCTGGCGTAGGCCTGTATTACTGCGGTGCCAAAAGACGCGGTGAAAAATGTTGGCAACCAGTGTAAAAAGTTAGTCTGGAGCCCTGGTTGGTTGGTTGGTTATAAATCTGTGTTATGATCTGACAACACTATGGTTAAAGGTGCTATTTATAACATTAGATGCCATACTCTCCTTCCTCCATGCCATTGTATTCACTTCACAACAAATGGTTGCCAGTTCGCTGCACGCCCCATCAGATGTTTTGCCCGACGACTTTTACCAGAGGGGGGAAGCGGGCTCTAAAACATCAGTGGGCTGTAAACGAAACAAAACAACTAAACAACATATTGACCCAGGGAAACACTGAACATTTTGTCCAGGGGAAAAAAACATTTCTACGAATATAAAACAATTTGAAAGCTAGAAACATGGATACGCTGCCAATCAAACAGCTTCTCCTGAATGCGATTCAGTCAGTCTTGGAGACGTTGCCGTCCGCTTGGTGAAGACTAACTCTGAGCAGATGTGAACTAATCCACATGCAACACTCTGCGCTCACTGTGGCAGGATATAAGAGCTGAACCTCACATGCTGCTCAGATGAATTCAGCAATAAAAGTGAAACTAAAAGCTGGAGGCCGTAGATCAGTTCGACGTGAATATGAGCTGCTGGATTAAATGTGTTTGGTTCAGTTTGAGGTGCAGCTGAAACAGCTGAATGAATGAAGTCGTCCAACAGGGATAATTTGTAGTGCTGGCTGTAACGCTTTCCATACTGTATTTATGTCATCCATCATGTCAGCATGCTCTTTGTGTCTGAAAGCAAAGAGGAAACCTGATGCTGAACTCTTTCTTCGGTTAGCAGAACGCTGTCGGCTGTGTGAGAGAAACGTCTGCTTGAACTTTGCAAAATGTGGGACTTTGACCTTGTCAGAGCCGTAAGAGAGAAACATGTTGAGCTGATATTACTGCAGCAGAACAGCTGGCGGTTATTAGCTCATTAGCTTGTTAGCTCATAGCTAGCTCTCCTAGAGCTGCACACCTGTAAGCAGTCATTGCTTCATCAGATAGAGAGAGAAGTCTGCACTTCAGCAGTTTGTCCAACTAATGAAAGAACATCAACACCTGTACTGTTATATGCCATGTTGTGCACATTTAATATATTTATAGTTATTTACAGGTGATCATCCTTTATGCAGTTTCAGTTTGATTCACTCAGATCAG
Organism: Pterois miles; assembly: GCA_947000775.1. NCBI lineage: Eukaryota > Metazoa > Chordata > Actinopteri > Perciformes > Scorpaenidae > Pterois > Pterois miles. The sequence continues at coordinate 11,340,645 of CAMQGK010000565.1, read as the reverse complement.
TCTAGTGATGAGGACCATGTGCCTGAGACGATGCATGCACCCCCGAGCGCGGTGACTGACTGATCATCCATCAGTAACACACATGTGCGGCCATAATGCTGCAATTTTAACAGATTTAAACTGTGTGTGTGTGTGTGTGTGTGTGTGTGTGTGTGTTAAGGGTTCCCTGGCCCCAAATGTGTGAGTACCCCTGTTCTAGAAAATATAATTCATAATTACACATTAACCAACTTCACAAACTGATGCCTTGACAGCTCTCTGATGTGATTGTTGGGGGTTGTGAGAATTTTGGACCTAAAAACAAGGTCAAAGGTCAGAGAAGGTGAAGAAACTCATGACTACGCACTAAAACTTGAGAGTGAACTATTCTGGCAGTTAGTGTGCAAGAAATTAAAGGACCATACAGATGTTTTTGCATATTTGACTACAGTTTTGTCATCATGTTGTGATGCAGCTGAGAGTGAAAAGTTGTTGTTAAATCTCGTTCTTGTTCGTTCAAGTGCTTTTAGGAAAATCCAACCTGTGAGACTGACATTCAAAACATCTGCATGCTGAACTTTTGTCTTCTAGGTTTGATTCTCTGACTCCACAGGTGTTTTTTTCTGAAGCTAAGTGATGTGGGAGCTTCCCACCAGCGCCTGGATGGTACATTAACCTGACAATGCGATTCTGTCTGCCCTCCAGGAACTTTAAATCAGAACAACTGGGCCAAGAAGTTTCCTTCCTGCAGCAACGCCAAGCAGTCTCCCATCAACATCGAGGAGAACCTGGCTCAGGTGAAGCTGCAGTACCAGAAGCTGAGGTTTGACGGCTGGGAGAGCCTGACGACCGACAGGACGACCATCAAGAACGATGGCAAGACGGGTAAGAACCGTCTCCTGCTGGTGTGACGTCACTGTGGTTGCTGTTCTCAAGAGCCAAAGGGTCTGTGGACTATCTTTAACACCGTGAGAGTTTTTTTACGGCTGTCAATCGATAAAAATAGTTAATCATGATTAATCACACATTTTTTCATCTGTTCAAAATGTACCTTAAAAGGAGATTTGTCAAGTATTTAATACTCTTTACATGGGAGTGGACAAATATGCTGCTTTATGCAAATGTATGTATATATTTGTTATTGAAGCAATTAAATGTATGACACTAAATGTGTACTTTAATTAAATCTAGGGCTGTCAATTGATTGAAATATTTAATTGCGATTAATCGCATGATTGTCTATGATTAATCACACATTTTAAATGGGAGATGTGTCAAGTATTTAATCCTCTTATCAACATGGGAGTGGACAAATATGCTGCTTTGTGCAAATGTATGTATATATTTATTATTGTAAATCAGTGAACATAAAACAACGAGAGATATTGTCCATAAACCAATCTGGGTTAGGGTTACAAAAAATGATGAAAAAACTGTCATGTCCATTTCCAAAGGGGTCCCTTGACCTCTGACCTCCAGATGTGTGGATGTAAATGGGTTCTCTGGGTCCCCACCAGTCTCCCCTTTACAGACATGCCCACTTCATGATAGTCCCAGTCAGTCTGGATCAAGTCCTAGTCAAGTCAGCACTCTGACACACTGACAGCTGTTGTTGCCTGTTGGGCTGCAGTTTGCCATGTTCTGATTGGAGCAGATTGTTGATGCTAAAGTCAGAACCTGGGAGGGTTTCTGGACAATATCTGTTATTGATTTGTGTTGTTAACTGATTTATAATAATAAATATATACATACTATTGCATATTTGTCCATTCACATGTTGATAAGAGGATTCAATACTTCACAAATCTCCCTTTAAGGTACATTTTGAACAGATTGTGATTGAGTATATTTAAGATACTTCCTATATTACTATGACGCTTATAATTTTTAAACTAATTGCATTCAATAAAATTTAAAAATATCTACAGCCACTCATAAAGCTGTTTTTGTGTGAAGTGACTATGTCAGCTTAACAAAATGTGTCCTTATTTCCTTCCTGCCTCCTTAAGTGCGGACCGTCTGTTATTCTAATGACAGTTTCTCCCAGATAGATACTGAGCGAAGGGGCCTTCCTCACACACTGGTGCCCTATTGTAAAGGATACAGTTACCAGTTTCTCATTTGACAGGATTGAGAGTCTTTTATGTATTTCCTCTCCCTCTAAGTGGTGTGACACATAATAACCTACAGTGTGCATTCAAGGTAATTGTTAAGTGAAATTGTAGACAAGAGGGATCCCGCCTTGCCTTTCGAAAAGCTCCAAACAGACGAGTCCAGTGCTTCTTAGCAACGGGACTCTCAGCAAAATAAGAAGCACTCTGTTGCGGTTGTTGTTCGGCCGCCAGCTGCACCAAAGGCTTTTATTAATGGAGATGTTTGGTGGACAATCTGAGCGCGATTCAGGCCGACAGTACTTAGACCTGTTTTTATCAGCCCACAAATGGGTCCAGTGTAGGTTCAAGGCAAAGGCTGCCATCCGTGCACGCTCTCTCAAAGCTGCGAGGCTGCGAGGGGAGCCGCAAATGGACGATTTTAGAAAAAGAGGTGAAGGATGGAGCGTATGTGTCGGTTCATGCCTTTTGATGTGGGGCACTTTTCAACAGGAATGAATCAGCCACAAGTTGAGTCAATATTTGACCTACCTCGAAGGGAAATTAGGTTTTAGACGGGGCTAAAAGACAACACAATAGAACACACAGACAACAGAGAGGACCAGATCAAAGTGGTGGAAATAATAAAAAGGCACTAAAAGCAAACAGAGTCCTGAACGTGTCCGAGTGTTGAGCAGATCGCCGGTTCCTCCACAGTGCGTTCATCTCTGCAAAACAATACTAACATGTTCTTTCTGTTTTAAGGTGGTGGGCTGAGATGTACATTATAGTACAGAAGATGAAAGGGACGGAGTAATGCTCCACCTTTATTAGACCATCAAAGAAGGTTTGGACCCCTCAAGGGGACCTTTTGTCAGGTCAGACAAAGACCGACCTGAAGGAGAGCCCCTTGTTGATTGAATCATTGTTGGATGGTCCAATAAAATAAAGGTATTAGTGGAGTATTGTCTCATCTTTTGATCTTCTGTACATTTATAATCCATTATTTCAGTAAGAGGTCCGACTGTGTTAACATCAAAGCTTTAAAAGCAGTAGACAGACAGATTTCACCCCTGATGATTCAACTCGGGAGTCAGCGTTAACGCAAATTTGTTTTAATGCTGCTAATTTCTCTAACACATTAACGCAGTCGATCTTTAGGAGGTTGTAGCGGGTTACTTTGTCAAGTATTTAATACTCTTAGCAACATGAAGTGGACAAATATGCTGCTTTATGCAAATATATGTTTATTATTGGAAATAAGTTAACAACATATTTTATTCAATTTCATTTTCAAATTTTCAAGGGTCCGTTGACCTCTGAGCTCCAGATGTGTGGATGTAAATGGGTTCTCTGCGGCCCCACCAGTCTCCCCTTTACAGACATGCCTACTTTATGATAGTCCCAGTCAGTCTGGATCAAGTCCTAGTCAAGTCAGCACTCTGACACACTGACAGCTGTTGTTGCCTGTTGGGCTGCAGTTTGTCATGTTCTGATTGGAGCAGATTGTTGATGCTAAAGTCAGAACCTGTGAGGGTTTCTGGACAATATCTGTCATTGATTAGTGTTGGTATTGATTTCCAATAACAAATATATACATATTATTTGCATAAAGCAGCATATTTGTCCACTGTCATGTTGATAAGAGGATTAAATACTTGATAAATCTCCCTTTTAAAAATGTGTGATTAATTATGATTAACTGTGGACAATCGTAATTAATCGCTATTCAATATTTCACTTGACTGACAGCCCTAGATTTAAAAAATGAAAATAAAATAAAATACAGCACATTTAGTGTTGTACATTTATTTCTCTGAGCTGCACGGTGGTACAAGAGGGTTGCAGGTTTGAATCCAGCTTGGGGTCCTTCTGTGTGGAGTTTGCATGTTAGCGTTGGTTTTCTCTGGGTTCTCCGGTTTCCTTCCACAGGCCAAAGACATGCAGGTTAATTGTTGACTCTAAATTGGTCGTAGGTGCATATGTGTATATGTTAAGCGTCCTTGGGTTTCTTGAGAGGTGCTATATTAATCCAAGTTGTTATTATTATTATTATCAATGTGAGTGTGAATGGTTGGATAGTCTGCCGACCTGTCCAGGGTGAACCCCGCCTTCACCCGGTATCAGCTGGGATCGGCTCCAGCCCCCCGTGACCCTGGGATGAGCGATGATGGGATAATGAATGAAAAAAAAAAAGGATGAACAATTATTTCTTCATGTCTTTTCTGTTTTCAGTGGCGGTTGATGTGGATGGAGAGTTCTATGTCAGCGGAGGCGGTCTCAGGGCAAAGTTCAAGGTCGGACGTATCACCTTCCACTGGGGGCGCTGCAACGCCTCCTCAGAGGGCTCTGAACACAGTCTGGATGGAGTCAAATACCCTCTGGAGGTGAGACGTGATGGATGTTGAACCCAGGAATGTCCTGCATGTTTAATGTTGTGTACAATCCCAGTCCGTTCAGTCTGTTGTTCAGGGGTTGGTTGCATAAACTAGGGCTGTCAAAGTTAATTAGATATTAAGACGTTGATGCAAATTCGCTATAACGTCACCTAGTTTTAAAGCTAGAGTTAGGAGGTCAGGAATCCATCAGTACCAACCATATCATACTATTTTGTGGCTAAATAATAAGCAATAAATAAATAATAAGCAAGAATATTTGTCTACTCCCTTTGACAAATCTCCCTTTACGGTACCCATTGAACATATAAAAAATGTGTGATTAGTCATGATTAAATCGATTGACAGCCTAAAATAGATGGAGTCTGGAGAAGAAATGGCGGCTGCGACAGCAACACTACACCAATATGGGAGAAATTAACAGAAAAGGTAATAACAGTAAACAGCTGAAAGAGTTAGCTAAAATTTGGCTAAAAGTAGCAGATGCAGTTTTCTTTTTTTATTAGCGTACAAAGATTCAGTTTATGACAATGTTTAATGTCCTGCTACCATTTTGATTAACTTTCACAAGAACAGAGGCAACAAAACCCACCAAACACCGGTGTTTTCTCTCCTTTCGTCCACCTGTTGGGCTCCTGAAAGATCTGCTGCTCTTACGGACCTGTAACAGAAAAACACAGCGTCGCTCCTAACATCCTTCTGTTCCCTCCCACAGATGCAGATCTACTGTTACGAGGCGCAGCGCTATGACTCTTTAGAGGAAACCATCAAGGCGGGAGGCAGAATCACAGCGCTCGCCGTGCTGTTTGAGGTGGGCATCCTTCACAGTTTCAGTAACCAGCCTGTGTGTTGATCTCAGTGTTTATCAGCGTACATGATAATCTGCCCTGTTACCAAAATGTCTTTTGTTGAACAATAAAAAAATTATAAATATGAATACTATTATAATCATTCACTTCCTTACTTATTTATTCAATAACCTTTTGGCCCAGCTGCTTCCTAAAGGAGCATAAAGTGAGCTATGGACATAAATGGCAGTTAGTAAAAATGAATTACAGCCAATATATCCATTATTACAGCCAATATATCCATTATTACAGCCAATATATCCATTATTACAGCCAATAGATCCATTATTACAGCCAATATATCCATTATTACTTCTCAGCCAATATATCCATTATTACAGCCAATATATCCATTATTATAGCCAATATATCCATTATTACAGCCAATAGATCCATTATTACAGCCAATAGATCCATTATTACAGCCAATAGATCCATTATTACAGCCAATAGATCCATTATTACAGCCAATAGATCCATTATTACAGCCAATATATCCATTATTACAGCCAATATATCCATTATTACAGCCAATAGATCCATTATTACAGCCAATAGATCCATTATTACAGCCAATAGATCCATTATTACAGCCAATAGATCCATTATTACAGCCAATATATCCATTATTATAGCCAATATATCCATTATTATAGCCAATATATCCATTATTATAGCCAATAGATCCATTATTACAGCCAATAGATCCATTATTACAGCCAATATATCCATTATTATAGCCAATATATCCATTATTATAGCCAATAGATCCATTATTATAGCCAATATATCCATTATTACAGCCGCAGGAAGCTGGTAGAAGCAGATAGTCCTGTGGGTCTGATATTTATTATGATGAAGAAAATAACTCTGGATTCAGCTGGTAGTTAATTTAACTACTTTTAGGACATCATGATTTAAATGAGAAATGTTCAGACTGAGAAGCTGGGGAAAAAAAAAACATTTTCAGTCCAAAATGGCGGCAACGCTACCGCAGCGCCATCTAGCAGCTGTTGTGAAGAAAGTCACCAGCTTCACCTCTTTACTTCTGTACTATTTACTTTAACTAATCCCAGGATTAATGTCCTGTGAATAGCGTACAGCTTGTTGAGATTTGACCCGAGAGTAAAACGCTCCTCAGCTTTTTGTTCTAAACTGTTTTGATTCTGCCCTGAAAAGTCAGAGTTAGCCCTGCTGTGTGGGTTTACAGCAGGTAGCTCCGGGCGAACGGTTTGGATGTTCCACATCCTGATGGGGGTCTTGATCATAAGCATCTGAAACGCACTATTCTTGTACACAACGCAGGCGTTTGAGTTAGTGCTCATCTCACAAAATGATTTGAGCAGTTTATCTGGAATTCTGTCAGTTGGCAGCTTTAAAACACAGAATGACTTTATGGGTGACTCTTTGTTGAAGACGGAGAAAAATCAGACTGAGGGAATGAATCAAAGTGTTTCAGAGGTATCACCAGTGTGCTGTAGTAATACCTCGGTGAGTGCACCCTGCTGTGAACAGTTTGATTCATATGTTGGCTGAGGATCATTGCCGAGCTCTTGTCTGTGTTTTTGTGTTCGGTGCCTTTGTGCCTCCGGCCGGGTTGGCGTGCTCGAACCGACAGAGACCGCGCTGGAACGAAGCTCAGAAAAACGACTGATGTGAAGCTGCAGGCTTTCTGTGTTGTGTGCTGCAGGTTGGGTGGAGAGCTGGGTGGGGTAACTACCAAACTACACAAAAAAGCTTTTTATTCTCTGCCAACCTCCAACCAGCTTTCAAACTGTTTTAACTCAAAATTCAGGTTGAGGGGCGACTTTGTTGGAGAAGGTGAACCTGAAAGTCCATTTGAGTCTGACCTGACATGAGAACTTGTGCTTCAGGTCACTTAATAAAAGACCAACTCGAGTTGTTCATGCTTGGATGGACATGGATGGTCTGAAATGTGAAGTCAACACTGATGAGCTTTCAACCTGCGTTCTTTGTAAACATTGTAAACATGAGTTTATGGTCTCAAACACTAGTTTCAAGTCTTCTTCAATACAGCATGATGTTCATTTAGTAAATTATGGTCCCATGTAGAGTCAAATAGACCATAAAGCAGGGAATGCTTTAGGGTGGGGCTACCTTGTGATTGACATGTCGTTACCACGGCATTGTCCAGTCAGAGTTATCCGCATAGACTTTACAGTATATTCGAAGTGGATGTAGTCACTGTGACGTTGCCCATTTGTTTGTGGACAGCCTTGAGTTTGGCATTTTGGCTGTCGTCATCTTGGTTTTTTTTTTTTTTTTTTTTTTTTTTTGCAACCAGAAGTGTCACAAGAGGGTGGAGCTGAATAACGCTGAATAAGACGTTTTTATAGGTGACCAAAATGTTAATATTTACTTTCATAAGCTGAAAATACACAGTGAAAGGGTTAACGTTCTATGACAAAAACACAGACAACTCTCAGACTGGACAATGCCATGGTAGTGACCTATCAATCACAAGGTAGCCCCGCCCTAAAGCATCCCCTGCTTTATTGTCTATCTGACTCTACATTGGACCATAATTTACTAAATGAACATCATGCCGTATTGAAGGAGACTTGAGACTAGTGATTGAGACCATAAACTGATGTTTACAATGTTTACTGAGGGAATAAATCAACTGAGAAGTAGGCTCATTTTTTCATAGACTTCTATACAATCAGACTTCTTTTAGTCGCCCCCTGCTGGATATTAGAAAGAATGCAGGTTTAAAGCACTTCAGCATTGTCTCCACATTTCAGACCCGGAGGAAACATGCTGGTTTTCAGTTCATGAAAGCTAATTTAGTTGTCCTCGGCTCCATCCTCTCGTGTCACCTCTGATTCCAAATCAAGATGGTGGCGGCCAAAGTGCTGAACTCGAGGCTTCAAAACTGTGACCCACAAACCAATGGGTGGCATCACGGGGACCATGTCCACTTCTTATATACACTCTATCATGAAAACTCTAAAAAAAAAAGTTGCAGCTTTGTTCCACTTTAGTTTAGTTGAACACTCCCTGCAACCATCCAGATATTACAGTCTTTAAACATCACCTCTTAATAATAGTTCTGTGTGTAGACTGAAGATAGTGTTCTCCTGTCAGACTGGTTTAGGTGATTAACGCCCACTTTGGTGTTTTGGACCTGTCATCAAAGTCTGCTAACTCTTCCCATGAAGCTTTACTTTCAGCCTGTTATTGTGCCGTTTTGGACAACATCAAGTAATCCACGTGACCCCACAGCGTTTCACTACAACCACTACTACAACTACAATAACTGCAGCTTGATTTTACAGTGATTGCCGTGAACAGGGGTACTAGGTGGAAAGATTGTAGAGTAGCTCAGCTAATCAGAAAAATATCCACATCATCAGCTGTGGCATCTCAAGTTGGGGCTATTGCGAGTGTATAAAAACGAGTTATCAAGCAAGCAGAGGGCTAAACAGTTCAAATGATAAGCTAAAATAGTATATAAATACAGTGGTTTACAACTACTGAAGTACTACAAACTCTTTTTCCTTATCTCATTATGTAAAGATACACTGATCAGCCATGACATTATTATCACCGTCATCATCATTATCATCACAGACCAGGCCACCTTCTTCCATTGCTCCGTGGTCCAGTTCTGATGCTCACGTGTCCATCGTCGGTGCTTTTGGCGGCGGACACCATGACCAGTCTGCAGCCGCGCAGCCTCATACGCAACAAACTGTGATGCACTGTGTGTTCTGACGCCTTTCTATCAGAACCAGCTTTAACTTTTTCAGTAGTTTGAGCTGCGGTTGCTCTTCTATTTGATCGGATAATACAGACCAGCCTTCGCTCCCCACGTTGCCGGTTCACCGGTTTTCCTGTCAGTGGTCGATCGGTGTAAATATCTAGGTTTTACGATTAACTCTTTGGGGTTTCTTACATCTTACCCCACGTCCATTGTGCTAATGAACTAAACTAAATCATGCTAAAGTCCAATTTTGAGGCACTTTAGTTGATTTTCTTCTCCAGTACAATTCAGAGGCATATATTGTACTTTTACCTCACTACATTAATGACACCAGTTACTTTGTAGATTCAGATAAATAATACAAAATATAATCATCACATAAATTGTGATGCATTATAAGATAAAAGTTTATGGCTCAGCGGGGGGAGAATCACTAGCTACCCAGCAGTGTAAAACCTAATTAAATGAGCTGCACCTTCAACACTGAAGTGATGAACACATTAATGCGTCAATAATAATAATAATAATACAGTAATATTATATAATTTACATTCTGAAATTGCCCAATAATTCATAATGGGCAGCTGGCCCTTGGTCTGTGTTGAGCTCTGCAGGGTGTTTGATTATGAACAGTTTCCATTCATCAATAAAACTGAGACCCAGTATGAGATCATGTTGGTTTTCTCTTCACAGACGAGCATTGAAGACAATGTGAACTACGCTGCCATCATAGAGGGCATCAGCAGCGTGAGCAGATATGGTACGTTGGCTTCTTCCTCTCTTGCCTCTTCTTCTCTTGTGTTTATTTAAGCTGTCTGATCTGCCGTCCAGGAAAGAGCGCCGAGGTTTTACCCTTCGCCCCGCGAGGCCTCCTGCCGAACTCCACAGAGAAGTACTTCATCTACAACGGCTCTCTGACCACGCCGCCATGCAGCGAGACCGTCGAGTGGATCGTCTTCAAGAACACTGTGGCCATCTCTGATGAGCAGGTGAGGGATCGGACACGCCAGTGTTCTAGAGAGAAGTGGATTTATAAGCAGATTTATTGTATTTTCTTTTTTAAAATTTTTTTTGGGGATTGGGGGTTTTTTGGCTAAGATTACAGAATTCATTCGTCTGTGTTTCAGTTGCATCTGGAGACAATCCTCAGAAAATGGTCGGTAAATTGGAGGTAATCACAAATGTTTGAGTGTACATTTCCCCAAAGACATTGATCTGACCAGCCTTTGGTGTGATCAGTCAGTCAACAGCCATGTTTTTATTTACATATTTTTATGTGTATTTTGAAGTACGCTTTAGAAAGTACTTCAGTTATTGTGTTTTGGTTACCGTAGAATGAGCCGTTTGTATCTACATAGGTAGCGGGTCCTCTCCATGGAGTCAGCCATGTTGCATCACCATGTTTCTACAGTAGCCTACAACAGACAAATCAAAAACACAGAGTCGATAATGTTACTTGCTTCCGTCGCCACTGCTCTCTTTCTCTTGCTTCACCACTCACTTCACTCCACACACACACTCTATGCACTGACTCTGCTCCAAATGACCTACACTACTCTTACAACAACTCGCTCTGGAGAGGGCCTTTTGCCTTTTTACTTGCCAGCCCTTCTGGTTTTCCCAGAAGACTCCCGTTTTTCATCACCGTCTCCCAGTTTCCTCCCAGGGTCACAGTTCTCCCGTATTTCTCCAAATTTTTTCTTTGTTCGTTGACTTCTTGCTTAGCCACAGAATATTTTGTTTGTACGCCTCCTGGCTTTTTGGAGCATATTGCCACAAACAACTCGCTGAGCATAATAGCCTCTGTGCATGGTCGTAGCGCACGCTGTCTATACAATGTGACGTGCCAGTATTAACAGAACTTAAAAGGGTGAAGTAGTTCAGCCACATATGGAGGAGTCTTACCGTGCAATGCTCTGTAAGTGAGGATTTTTTATAGTGGAGAGGATTTTTTATAGTGGATCCTGCCAGAGACCTGAGTATAGGGGTAATGTGAGACCGTCTGACCTAGTGAGTAGTCTAGTGGCGGCTTTCTGGATTGGCTGCAGACGATCAATTGCAGACATACCGAGAGATTGAGTTTAACCATCAGTGTGGTCCTTTAAGAACCAGACGGCAGCTCTGGGGTTTTTTGTTCAAAATGAAAAGACAAGTGAGACAATTACAGAAGAAATGTCAGTAAACAACCTTTTAGAAAAACATGTTCAAGGAGCTGAAAGGAGGAATTATCATACCAGAGCTCAGAAAACACAGTGTGTGTGTGTGTGTGTGTGTGTGTGTGTGTGTGTGTGTGTGTGTGTGTGTGTGTGTGTGTGTGTGTGTGTGTGTGTGTGTGTGTGTGTGTGTGTGTGTGTGTCAGCTTAAATACCATAAAGATCTTTTGTGAGCCTATATTTGTTTGATGTAATGACTGCTTCTGTATGGCTGTCAATCACACTTGGCCTGGGGCAGTCAGTCACACACACACACACACACACACACACACACACACCACCTATGCATGCACAAACATGTGAAAGCACACAAAAGGTTTCCAATAGAAAGGTTTCGTGACGCCTGCTGAGGCTCAGACCTCATCTTCCACCAGACTTTTTCACTCTTAACACACAGCTGTCAAAAGGCAGGAGGCCTCACACACACTTTTGAACCCCTATACTTGTGAGGACCCTCAATCTATGTAATCAAACACCAGCCTCATTCATCTGATTCGACCATAATCAGGCTGTTAGACAGGAGACAGGAGGGTCGGTATAACCACCATCGGTCGATGTGGGTCAGTACTACGTTGTAAAAGTGAATGTTAAAAGCAACACATCCTAACACGTAAAACTGAACGAAATGTTAAGTTTTGAACACAAACAAAAAGGCTTCTTTATGTTTAGGCAACAAAACTACAACCTCTTTATGTTTAGGCAACAAAACCTCAACTTCTTTAGGTTTAGGCAACAGAGCTACAACTTCTTTAGGTTTAGGCAACAGAGCTACAACTTCTTTAGGTTTATACAAATAAAACTACAACTTCTTTAGGTTTAGGCAACAAAATTATAATGTCTTTAGGTTTAGGCAACAAAACTACAACTTCTTTACGTTTAGGCAACAAAATTACAACTTCTTTAAATTTAGGCAAATCAAAAAATTGCTAAGTTTAGGCAAGAACGCAATGTTTTGGGTTAAAATAACTATGAACACAAAGACAACAACACATTCTTGGTTTCACATGGGATGCAAATTTTGGTCTCCTGAGTGGAAAAACCCTTGTTTTGTGTCCAATCCATCTTCCCTGACCTCCACCCAATATGGTTTTCACACCATCTATAATACAGTGCCTGACTTCCGCTTCTACTCTTGTTATAATTACTGTGATTCATAGAGGTCACTGTTGTGTTCTTTTATCGTTTTTTTTATACCTTATCACCAATAACTGATCCATCAAAGAAAAATAATTAGCCACGAGAGCTGAAGCAGATTCTGTGCCTTATCCAGCTGCACCTCGTACACTGGCTGCTGCAGGTCTTCCAGGGTTTCCAGGTGTGACGTGTCTCAGCTGGTCTGCATTCCAGCTCAAGTCGAGGTGTTTAGTGTTTTAAAGTCACAACGTTAACAACCGCAAACGGCGTTAATGGGCTAGTCTGAACTGCAGTGTTGACTCTGTGTGAGTCAGGCGGGGTGTTGTGTAACCAGAGGGAAGTGACTCACCTCAGCAGGTACAGAGGTTAAAGGGCCATTCCAACATGATTCACAACTCCTCCACGCCCATTCACTTCCAAACTGCTCAGAGAGCTGCAGCTGTGTGTTGTGGATGATTTATCAGATAAACAGATTAATCTCAGATAGTATTCACACATTTCTGTTTGGGTTAAATTACTCTTCAGTTTGTCATTGCAGATTAGAGAAGTAATTGATTTACAGAAAATGGTTTGACAAAAATAATCAATTAATTGCTTTGTTCATTTATCAATCAAAACCTCTGAACATTCTCTGGTTGCAGCTTCTCTAATGTGAGGATTTGACATTTTCCTTTGTATGATATTGCTGCAAACTTTGATAAATCTTTGGATTTTGAACAAACATTTGAATATAAATTGTGAGAAATTGTGTTAGAGACTTTTTTTCTCTTTTCTGCCAATGTAATAGTAGACACAAGTAATCAATTAATCAAATAATTTCATTGAATATATATATATATATATATATATATATATATATATATATATATATATATATATATATATATATATATATATATATATATATATATATATATATATACTGTAAAACAATCACGATTGCATTTTATTTTTATCTGTTCAAAATGTACCTTATGGGGAGATTTGTCTAGTATTTAATCCTCTTATCAACATGGGAGTGGAAAAATAAAATATTTATTATTTTTGAATCAACTAGCAACAAACTGACTGGGACTATCATAAAGTGGGCATGTCTGTAAAGGGGAGACTGGTGGGGACCCAGAGAACCCATTTACATCCACACATCTGGAGGTCAGAGGTCAACGGACCATGACATGGCCATGACAGTTTTTCCTTGACAAACTTTAGCCCAGCTATGGAGTGTGACATGACACGTTTTCTTAGGTCTTATAGTTTCTTATATTTGTACCTTTACCTTTATTATAAAGTTAAAGTTTGGAGCGTTATTTAACCTCCTCATCCGCTACAACCTCCAACCGACAGCCCTAATAAATTTACTACATATCTACATTATATAACTGTACAGTACAGTATATAGCCTATACAATTATACAAGCACCCAAATTAATACTTTTCTCTTTTTTCTGTAGCTTTGTTCTAGCTTTACAGTTATAGACTGAAATTTAGACCCAGCCAATTACAACAAAATACAATTATTATTATTACTACTAATACATAACTATATCTAGTGCTGAGCATTGATTGCTTCATTAACTTTGTTTTTAGACTTAATTTCATATATTTCCTGCTTTCTTGACGTTTTTACTTGAAAAAGAAACATGAAAGCACAACCACATTCACCTCCTCATAATAATCTATCACTGTTTTAAGTGTCAGTATGGTTCATATCAGGCTGTGAGTGATAATATCTTCCCTCAGCCTGACACACTACTCTTACTCAGAGTGACTGCAGACGCATCGTGACGGTGTTTTGTTGTCGTGTTGCAGCTGGAGATGTTCTGCGAGGTGATGACGATGCAGCAGGCCGGATACGTGATGCTGATGGACTACCTGCAGAACAACTACAGGGAGCAGCAGCAGTTCATGGGCCAGGTGTTCTCCTCCTACACCGGCACCGAGGAGGTCCTAACACCAGGTACCGTGATATTATATCACAGTCTGCGAGTGCCAGGTTGTCATGGCTGTTTTGAGAAGTCGACCTGACGGTGCGTTCAGGGTCCCTCTGACTTTCTATGTTCGAGAGCTGCCTGGTAACCAGCAACCGTTTCAGTGGAAGTTTGACCATTTTGGTTCTTTTCTGAATTTGCTTTTTCAACCACAGCAGCTCACAAATATCCGTGTGTCCCTGAATGCACCATCGAGTCCACACGCTCGGTGTTGGGGTTTAGTATCGCCCTGACAGGGTTTATTTCACAACAATGACCCACTAGCTCTACATTATCCCACTTATTACATGGCTGCTTACTCAGGAAATCAATAATTTGACACTAAAACATCTGAACTGCACCCATAGCAACAGTATATTATACTTAGCAGCGGTCTGTTATGAAGAAATAACAGACCATAGAACGCCGTGATTGACCAATCAGAATCAAGTATTCAACAAAGTCATGTAATAACACACATTATTGTCTCACCTACCTGGTTCTAGACCTCAGTGATTACATTTACATGCACAAAATATTCCAGTTTTTGCCCTTATTCTGAAAAAGACAATATTCCTACTGAACTGTTTGCCTGGCTACTGAAAATTAATTTTCTACTAATATTCATGATTACATGCAGCCTCAGATTAATGTAGCCGGTGCTGGACTTGTTGGACCGTCAGAGCACAGCTTCCCTCTTTCATTCCTTCAACCACCTTCTTGAAAAGCATTGGGATATTTGTGCATATCAAAACCATGCCGATATCCGAGTCTTGCATGTTTAAGAGTGGGTGTGTTTCTCCCTCTTTTCTTGTGGTCATGCATCTCTTCGAAATGTCGGGTCATTGGTTTGTGTACAACACACAGAGCTGGCCTTAAACAGGCAAAAGACTGCGTGCTTATGTTTCATTATTTCACACAAGATTCACATGAAAGGAATGTAAAATATATGTGAGGCTGTGTTAGAAACGTATAATGGCTTACAGTATATAAAAGACACACAGAGGGTGGGTAAAAATATTAGCATGACAAAAATCGGCAGTACATTTTAAATATTACTGTTCAAAACATTTCATGAATAAAAAGAGTGTAAAGAGTAAAAAAAATACAAAGAAGCAGGAGTATTTACCATATTTAGTTTCTAAGAGTGAAAATTTTTTCTAGATCAAATGTTTTTGCCAGCAGAGCATTTCTAAGCCGATCCAGACACCGAGCTCTGATTGGCCAGTCGGCGGTGCTTTTATACAGGCTGACCTCGTATCTGGAACGTAACCTGCTTCGGAGCAGGTTAGCTGTTCAGTACAAGTTACCATGGTGATCTAAGAAGTGATCCACCTTCGTAGGACGGAAACCCCTGAAGGGTTAACCCTGAAGTTACCTCGCTAACCCCAGATCCTGCTTCGTAGTCCAGGCCTCGGGTCTAAGTGGATCACGAGTGATGGGTTAGAAAATGACAGAGGCACAACAATAGAACTCCAGTGACCCAAATGAAATCCCAGTGACAGCGGGAGGAGGTCAACTTTGATTTTCACGCTGGTTGTATTGGATAATTAGTAATGAGGTGCTATTGAACGGTGGTTTTTGGGAGGGCTTGTTCTGTCATTAGAGGCCGGGAGATCGTTTGGTGTTTACGGTCTGTACACAGCTCAGACCTTCAATGTCAAAAACAATCTCTTAGAAATGCTGATTTGTGTTGTCCTTCAGTGCAGTTACACTCTCAGATTTCACCGTATATTCACATATTTAGTCTGTCTTTTTATATTTCTGCTTTCATACTTTTATTTATTTATAACAAGTGGTGGAGTGTAACTAAATACATTCAATCAAGTACATTACTGCACTTAAGTACAATTTTGAGGCACCTCTTTAGGCAAGGCAGCTATACACATTTCATTAACAGAGCAATTCAAAGTGCTTCACACAAACAATCAGGAACATTGTGACAAAGTGTAAAAGAACATTAAGACATAATTAAAACAGTCAATAAAACCAATAAAGATTAGAAAAATATAATCAAGTTAAAAAGATAAATGATACAATAGAAGCTAACAGATACAAAATAGTAAAGGTTAGTTTTTCCATTTTGTACTTCTACCACTGCATTTACATTTAAAGTTTTTTTTTTTTGTTTAAGTTAAGGGGTAAATATTGTACTTTTTACTCCACTGCAATTATTTGAAAATAACTTTAGTTACTTTCCAGATTCAGGTTATTAACACAAAATATAATCAACTAATACATTATATATATATATATATATATATATATATATATATATATATATATATATATATATATATATATATATATATATATATATATATATATATATATATATATATTATTATAGATTAAAACTACCCAGCAGTATATGAAATAATTAAAATGAGCTCCACCTTTACCAGCTGCAACATTAAAGTGATGAACACGTTAGTGCATCAATCGATCAGCTAATGCAGTAATATAATGTATAATGAGTACTTTTCTTAATACTTTTGTACTTTTAATTAATTTTATTTTGATTGTAGGACTAACACAGAAGCGTTGCTACTTGTGCGTCTTCTTTTTAACAACATTACTCTTGTTTCACTTGTGTTGGTGGCGTAATTGTAGTGATAATAGTAATAATAGTAGTGGCAGCAGCAGAAGCCACTCACAACAGTATGTCCATTAAACAGTGAATAAAACTGTAATTGAGGCTCTCTAAAGCTTTTCTGTCTTCAGATCTTTTCTTAAAGTCCTGAGAGTTGTCAGATTAAAGTGTGAATAAACAGCCTGTATATGGACAACTTTATGACCTTTATTTTTGTAAACAGAACAATCCAGTCTGGAAAGAAAAAGTCAAAAAACAGGATTAACCACCATCAACAGGAACCAGTACTGATTTATGGTCGACAATTGTCTATTGGCTTCACTGTTCACAGCATATATTAAAATGGCGACATTTAAAAACATGGCACAAAATATTGTATATTGGGTCTACAATATTTCTAGAGCTAGTTATTAAATATATTATTACCGAAACTCATAATAATCAAATGCAGATTCAATTTTGTAATATGAACAATAGTAGATATATTTATACAGTCTTACAGTTACAGCCGGCCCTCTGAGGGGAACCATGAGGCTGCTGTGGCCCAGGATGAAACTGAATTTGACCCCTGTGTGTCAGAGCCTCTAAAAGACAGTAAAGTCGGTCGGTGTCGCCTGCTGTCCTGCAGGTCTCAGGGGTTAAATGTCCATGTGTAGACTGTAGTATGACCACTGTATTTAAAAAGAGCTTGAGAAGTAAACAGGTGAACAGGTGAGGAAATGCTCCTTCTTCTTCTGGCTCTCTCTGCCCTCTAGTGGTTGAAGCTGGACGGCCACCGATGTCCCGCTCACAGTCTCCATCACTGCTGCTTATTTTCCTGGATGGGAACGTACATCCCTGAGTAAACTGAGCAGTTTTGATAGTGCATGTACACTGTGGATTTTATTGCCACGTAGGCGAGACGTTTTCAGTTTGATCCCTTGGAGAGGTTAAAGGTCAGAGGTCAGTGAGAGCAGAGGTTCAGCTCAGAGCCATTAGAGGAGGAAATGTGTCGTTGTTTGTCTAGATGGAGCCTCCTCCTCTCTGTTATCATCCACCCTCAGCCCCTTTTAATCGGAGTTAATCCGGACCTCAGAGTGTCTGTCACCAGCATTATCTCTGCTCCTCTAATCTCAACTCTGACCCACAATCACTGCCAGGATGCAGGAGACTCTTAAAAACACAGGAAGGAACATTAAGAGCCTCAATCAACCTAGTTTCACTTCTAACGGTATGGTTTTATAAATCAATATATATTTTTATAATTCTTTATTCTGTATTTGCATCTCCATTAATTACCTTAAAGTAGCTGACAGTATTCCTCATGTCCTTATAATAAATAAATATATAAAAATAATAACATAAAACAACAACAAATACATTTTAGATTATATGTATATCTATTATTGTTATATATTTATTATACATTTAAAATAATTTATAATAAATATACATTTTAAGTAAATTACAATCAATATATATTTTAAATAATCATTATTATGATATATAATTATGATTATTTAAAAATAAATTTAACATCAACAAATACATTTTAAATAAATTATAATATTTGTATTTAATAAAAAATAAAAAGCAACTGAAAAGTCTTGCAGCATGAATTGAACAGAGAAAAGGAAGAATAGGCAAATATAGTATTATGTATCCATAATATTAGCTGTAAATATTATTTATCACTATTAAGAAGCTTCTGATTAGGGCTGTCCTCAACCAAAGGGATTCTTACTTGACGAACCAGGTCGTTGATTTAATCAGCAGATCTGTGAAACCGAGTTTCTCCACAAATAATCACAAAAAGCACCATTTTAAATCTGGTGTTTACCAGATTTGTGCTCACAAGTTTCTTGGAAATAAATCATTCAGCATGAAAAAGTATAAAAAAAATCACCAGTCGACTAAAGAAGTCTTAGTGGACTGAGACCAAAGTGGTCGATAAGTCGACTAACCGATGACTTTTGACACACACCTCTGACCAATCAGCAGTCTGCTGTCAGATTTTTTTTTAAATTGTACTCGTACGTCTCGTTCTGTCAGTGTGCAGCTCGGAGCCGGAGAACATCCAGGCGGTGCCCTACAACCTCAGCAGCCTGCTGGTGACGTGGGAGCGGCCACGGGCGGTGTACGACGCCAGCATCGAGAAGTACTCCGTCTCCTACCGACTGGCCGGCGCAGAAAACGCCGACCCCTCTATATACCTGACCGACGGAGACCAGGATGTGGTGAGAGGGAGGGTCCACAAGTTCATAATATCAATTATGATTTCCTCAAAGTAGCTGTGATCAGTCTGCCACCTCCGTCAGGCCTCAGTTAGCAGATGTCACCAAGTTGCTCACTGAACATCTAAATACATGTCAAATATTGATCACAGAGCCTGACACAACTTAATTAAAACACTATTAAAAGAGCCATAGACACCCAATAACACACTGAGTGTCTTTACAGTAGATGTTTCTGTCTCACTGGTTTCTGTTCAAAACCGTTCACCACTTTATTCAAATCCAGAGCTCCGATCAGATTCAGATTACTTTATAGTCCATTAGATATAAACTGGAAATTTGTCTTTAGGACAGGCATACAGTATAAGACAACACAGCAATATACTACAGTTATGCATCCTGAAATCTTAAAGTGACCAACTGGCAGTAATAAAAGCAATGAGTGGATTGTTCTTCCACTGTCATGTAACTCCATCAAAGCATCACAATGAAGGACACTAAGCGTATTTACAGCAGCTGGTGAGGTGTGGTGCCTTCAAGTGCTGTCGTGTTTACCGTGTTCACAAGAAGAGTCCATGTGAACGCCCCTGTTTTGTAACTCGTAAGTGGGAAGTTTCTGAAAGCTCCGAGTTTATGAGTTGACGTGTTTTTGACGTCAGAAATGGCGGAGGCCGTTGAAGTTCATTTTTCGGTACATAATGAGTGAACTGATTGTAATAAACTCTGGAAAGAAAGTTTGGATATTAGTGTTTGGTGTTGTTCCAATGCTAATTGTCATTGTATTTTACATGGCTGGAAAGCCGATGAATGATGTCCAACTCTGAAGGATCACGTATTTTTTTTAGGATGAGCAACACAGCTGATTATGTCGGTAGCGTCCAGTGAAATCTGACAAAAATCTCTACCAATGCTAAAGTGTATTCTCCTGTTGGTACTGACTTGTTTTGAGCTGATTGATAGCAAATCATCTGATGTCTAAACCATGTCAGAGATGAGTTTTGAAAAAATTGATGGTGGTGGTGATCGGCAGCATCTGGAGCTCAACACAATACCAGCAGGAGAATAAAGGAAATTATCCACCAAACACTAATGTCCAAACTTTTTTTCCCTCAGGTTTATTAGTCGTATATCGTTTTTCTTTGTAATTTTATAATTTAGGAGATTTTCCCAACTGCTTCATCTTTCTCCTCTGTCATTATGCCTTTGCATTTCCTGTGTTATGTTGTCCGCCTGCTAGCTTGCTAAGTTGTTAGCCTCTGTGGCTTCGAGGACTTCATGTGAACAGTAACGGTAATATTGCCGTTGCTTAGCAGCGGCGTTCTCACCACTTGAACACCAATCATGTGTACACAGCTTCCCATGTTGTACACGTGAGCTCACGAGTTTCATTTGAAGGCACCATAGATACGAATTTCCCTTTTCTGTGACATTTAACATGACTTTCAACAAATTTCTTGTGTGTTTACCAACAAATGTCTGGCAACACACGACGCATGTGTCAAATTCCGCTCCAGTCTTTTCAAAACAAAACTACTTTCTTAGGTTTAGGAAAAGATGGATCCGGTTAGGCAACAAACCACTTGGAAAACTTGACTTGGTTAGGATTAGTTTTAAGAAAATATCATGGTTTGGGATAAAATAACACCAGAAATGGTTTGACTTAAGTACATAAGTTATGTGACAAAAACTATGTAGTTAGCTTTCGGAAAATATCGTAGTTTGGCTTCAAATAAGTCCAGAAATGCCGTAATTTAAGTACAGAAGTAACTTGACATAAACACTCTGTTATTGTCAGTTATTGTTTATCAGACCCAGGCTTAACAATACGTTGTTCAGAAACCTGCCTATTGGTGCACTGAGGAATGCTTCGACAGTTTTGTGAACAGACCCTGCGCTCCAATCATTTACCACGACAATAAAGGAACAGAAGGTCCTTGAAAGTTGATGCTTATGGAAATTAACTCAACTGTGTTGAAGAAAATCAACGTAAAACTGATGGTATTATTGGGAAAATTATGGCTCTTCAAAGCTGATGTCATTCCTTGTCCGTCCACCAGGGAGCGATCCTCGATGACCTGTTAGCCAACACCAGCTACGTGATCCAGGTGGTGGCGGTCTGCACCAACGGTCTGTACGGACGTACGAGCGACCTGCTGACGGTCGCCATGCCCATCGACGACCCCGGTAAGAGCGACCGTGTCCGAGACCGAGCGTAGAGTTTCGGCAGATGAACTGTGCAGATGTGTCTCATTACGCCGCAATATTTCTCTACTTTTTCTTTTTTTTGTTGTTTTAGGTAAAGTTGAAATAGAGAAAAATAGGTTCTCTGGCTTAGAGCAGAGCAGTATGACGTCAACTAAATCTATGAAAGCCCATTCCTGACAGCGAAAAATAGATGAAAAAAAATCAAGCATAAAGTCAAAATTGAGATTTACTAAGTGTAAATTATGACATTGTAAAGCTGAAATTATGAGATAGTCAAATTTACAGCTTTATAAGTAAAATTTACGACATTTCAGACATTTGTCTTTAATATCTAAAAATGAATTTAAGTATTTTCTGAAAATATTTCACAACTATCTCATACTTGCAGCTTACTATCTAACACAGTCTAGTAGTCCAAATTTAGATTTATAATCTCAAGTCAGAGTTTTGAGTTAGTAGTTGAGTAGTTATTTGTCTTAGTGATTCATTTTGACTTACATGAGTATTTTTAGTCATTTCCATCCTAACATTTCTTAATTTTGTTCTTTTCCTGTCAAAAGGCTTTTAATCTAACACCTAGACCATTTTATCTCAAAGACTGGCAGCATGAGGAGACTACCAGCTAACATCAAAAGTGAAAAATAGACTTACAGTTATGAAACAACAGATTTACAGGAGGATTTCTGATATGGGTTAGTGTTAGTGGTGCTAACACTCCTTCTCCTTTACTGGTCCTTTGTTTTATCACCAGACACATTTCTTTTCTTTATGAAACATTTCCATCCTCTCACTCATCCTCCCTCTGAACCCTGAATGTGACGGCTGATATATATATATTTTTTGTTTTTCTGCCTCTTTATCTCACTCTTCACCCTTCCCCTCAGTCTGAGGTATATATGTAGTGATTTGTGAGATTTAATCACACTCACACATGCAGTGCTGTTGTTTGACTCGTCTTTTTCTGTGTTTCACAAGTTTCTCTGTGTACTCTGCTTTCTCTGTATATTTCTAAGATGAGAGAACGTGCTTGGTTTTTGGGTCGAGGTGTATTTTCCAAAGTCGCCATCTTTGTTTTGTTTTCTTTGTGTGGCGTCGTTTCCTTCTGCAGCTCACAGTAAGACAAATGTTAACATGTGTGCAGCAGCATTCTGTGTAACAAGAAAGATAATCAGCGTAACTTTGTGTTTCCACTGAACTTTATATTAAATAAACTAATTTGTCTTGTGACAACGAAGAAAAAAATACCCTGCATCCTATTTCAGTGTCAGCTTGCATGAATGGGTGTTTTTCTCCAGCGTCTAGAAGGTTTACGAGACTGAAGCATTTGTCACTACTGTTTGTACCATGTCAGCTATGCTAACCTTCATTAGCTGCACCTAGAAATATTGCAACTGTTGCAACAAAAGTCCAAATACAAGACTGCTTGTCAGCATAACATTAATGCTAATCAGGTCTGCAGCTGCACTTATTAGCCAATTAAATCATTAGTTGATCAACAGAAAATTAAATCTATGATATTGCTGATTGATTAAATATTTAAATAGAAAAAATGCGTTGCTTTTGCGTATGTCAGCCTCTCAAATCTGCAAGTTTTTGCTTGTTTTTTTTTCTTTTTCATATCAGGATATCACTGGATATTTTTATGTCTAATTATATATTTTTGGGTTTTATTGTTGGTTAGAAAAAATAATATAAAAACATCACCTTGGGTTCTGGTAGCTATTTTTCCCAAAGTTTTATCATAAATAATTCCAAGTTAAATTGCAACTGAACCATAGATTTATCAATATAGCATATCTTTACTTGCATCATCAATAATAATCATCATGTGTCTTAATTTGTGATTCATGTATACGTTTCCTTTAGGTTTCTGATTATAGTTATTAGCATAATTTTTGCACGGGCTAACAACAAGTTGCTTAATATTAGATTGTTGGCCTTCTAATTTGAATATTGCTTGAAAGTTAATACGTATTTAATACATTATATTTTTTATAATTGACTAAAACTTAGAAACGGTTGACGTTCTGTTGAGCAACTAATCAATTAATGGACTGATAATGTGAACACTTGAAGTGTAGCATATCTACCTCGACGTGATCTTTTCACTGATAAATATAAGATTGTAGCCACCGATCCCTCAGTCATCTCCCTCAGACCCGGTTCATTAAACTTGTAAAACCTCACCTCATGCTTCACAAACCAGTTTGATCTGGTCTCCATGACGTGTGACTTAGCCTCAGACAGGTAAGAGCCACGCCATCACCTGCCCCTAACATGCCCGCTGTGTGCTGTGCGTCTCGGCTCGGTCGACATATGTGGCATTTGCAAATAACTCTTTTTGTGAGTTTGTTTTATCCCCTCTTAGATGACAGACGGGTGGGGTTTGAATCAATCAACCAATCAGAGGAAAGCAGCTAAGGGTTGTCAGTTCAAATTCCTTGTTTTGGCTCGTCTGGTTTGAGGAAGGGGATGGAACAGACAAATAATTAATTGCAAATGTTTTTTTGTGTAAGGTTTTCTGTTTGCTTCTGTCTTTGGGGGACTCCATGCATGAAAGTCCGAATGTATCTGATATGTTGCCTGCGAGTGTTTGTTTTATCATGAAACCGGCATTCTGCTTGAAGTGATGTGTACAACCTTTCCCTCTTTTCCATTTTCTCCCTTTGCCATTACACGCAGTTACATCCATTGACAGCAACACGTTCATATTAAAATTTCATTATCGACAGTATACAGAGTTTTTGAAGCTCAGATTTAACCAACTGAATAGAAAGTTTATCTGAAACATCCAAGTGTCCCAGGGTTTGCCTTCTCCTCTCAAATTGTTTTACCCTTTGTTACACCGTTGTCTGCTTTTTGTACATTTTCAGCCTCAGGAAATAAACACCAACATAAATACGACTCAGAGAAATTTAAAGATAAAATTGGGAAGAGTTAAATTGTGTATTCCATGAGATTGAGGTTTTCTAAGAATTATTTCAGTCCTTGTTTTGACTTATTTTGTGTAACTAATGATGCAACCTTTGTCCTTTTCCAGAAAATGCGCTGGATCTAGATTCAGATCATTTTGACGAAGAGGTAAGGGAATCTTTTCTTTTTCTTCAAACACTCCAGGTCATTGTTTAGTTCAAACTATCACCGTTATTTATCACTGTGCACAAACCCTTCTCTCACCAACAGGACAGCTATGAACCCAACGTGTCTTTGAATGAACCAGACCAAACCGAGGATTACGATCTGTCCTGGGTACCTACAAACTCACCGAGGACTACAACTTCTGGATCACCTCTTTTACCTCTACCTGGCATCAAAACCACAACAGCAGAATCTGGTTGGACGAAAAGCACCACTGATCACCCAGTCAGATCCACCCAGTATGGTCAAGTCCTGAGTCAGTCTGAAGAGACAGAACACCGCAGTACCTCCACACGGCCACCAGAGGTCCCCTTAACACCAAAAACCAGGAAAGATACTGACTTCAGTGGCTCTGCTCCCTTTTACTCCACAACAACAACAACTACTAAGGACGTCTTCATTTCCACCTCCACTACTCCTGTATACTCCAATGGAAAGACAGGTGGCGTTCTTGGGGGTATCAGTCCGAAAGATACCTCTGAAAAAACAAAAGGTGTTGTTAGTACCACTACTCCTACTTTCACCAATGCAGCAACAAAAGGTGGTGAAAGTATTTCTTCATACAGCACCACCACGACCACAGTGATGTCTCGTACCAGCAGCGTGAGCAGTACAACATCATCGTTCGTCATCCAGGCCAAGACCGACCGAGGCCTGGCGCGTCCCATAAATGAAGACACTACTACCGATGGAAATGTGTCTGCTGGACCCGGAGGTCTTCCAGTGATCCAGTCTTCAACGTCCCAACCTTCCTCCTTTGGTGAAGCTGGGCCCACAAGTCCCAGCAGATCTCATTTTTCGTCTACCACGACCTCTGTGCGGTTGAGTGGCGTTCTCTTGCAGACCACTCAGCCAATGTCCAACGGTGAGCGTCCCTCTGTCCTCCCCTCCACCTCCTCCTCTTCCTCCTCCTCCCCTCTGTGTGACACTGCGGACCCCTCCACCTGCCTGCATGATCCTCCCTCCTCGTCTTGGCCTGTGTTGTCTGCCTCTGCATTGGACTCCCAGCATGCCGCTACCGCTCCACTGTCTAGCAAAGATCCGGCTTCTCCTTCAACCCCCACGCTCCCCGCCTCCACCCTGCCTCACCTCCCTCACCCCTCGCACCCCCTGTCAGGTGGGGAAACTGACCCTGCCTTCCCCAGTGTTGATGATAATGATAGTGATGGTGATTGGTTGCCTGGGTCTTCATCTTCGTCGGTCTCCTCAGGTGACCCCTCAGTGTTTAGCAATACCCCTCCTCTCCAAACGGTGCCAGATCCGCCTGGCACCACCTCCACTGAGCCGTCTGAATCCTCCTGGGATCCGTCACTCTCCACTCTGTCTCTCAGCTCCACCCTCCAGCCTTCAGTTCTCCTCTCTAGTGATTTCACCCTCTCTGGCACAACTCCGGGTTTATCCCGATCTTTCTCAGTTGGGTTTGAGGATGCAAGGTACGCCACTGGGAGCACAATAGAGTCTTTTCTCTCAGAGGTCAGCGGTGATGGGTTTCCGTTAGCTAGCGACGTGGACCCCATGTGCGGCTGTTCTCTGGAGCCATCGGCGTCCTCGTCCTGGTTGCATGCCTCTCCTCATGTACCCCTGCCGTCCTCAGCCTGGAACTCTGCTAGCTTAGAGCTGTACTCTAGCGTGGGCTTCCCTTCGGCCTCTGGTGTTGGTATAGACAATCTTCTACGCTCTCTGTCTGTGGCAGGTTCTGATGGGCTGTCCTTAGACCAGCCTCTTCAATCCCATAGCGCTATATCTCCCTCATCATCCTCTTCACACTCCCGCCTTCTCCAAGTCACCCATAGTGACCCACCCATTTCTGTTGCAGCCACAGCGTCTGGCGTCAGGGATTCCTGGTTCTCAGCATCAGATGACAACTCCACCCTACAAACCTCTTCCCTCCCTTCCTCACCCACAGCCTCCCCCTTCACCCCCACCCCAGAAGGACAGGCGTTAGACACTAGCAGCAGTGCCTCTGGCTCGGCCCTGTTCCCTGACACCCAGGAGGGCGTAGATCAGGAATGGGACAGGGTTCAAACCTCGGCTTCTGGAGAGATTGCGTTCCCTTATTCAACCAAAGTCACTCACACCGTTCCCCCGTCTGCGACCTCTGAGTCCGGCCAGTCCCCCGATGATTTGGATGAACGCTCCTCAGCGTTCTATTTTGAAAGCGAGAGCGGCAGTGCCATCACCTCGGAGGTAGGAGGCACAACAACGCCAACCATTCCTGCGGTAACCTCAGCTTCGCCCTGGTCGCTGGGCAGAGAGGAGGCGAGCGGCTCGGGGCAGGGCGATGGCCTGTCTGACAACGACACGTCCTCTGACTTCAGTATCTCCGAGCGCACAGAAAGAGAGTCGGAGGAGGAGGAGCCAGTCGCAGGTAAAAAAGCCGTCCGTGTGGGGAAAAACACTGCATTTCACCTGCAAAATCCCAGGAAGGCACCTGGACATCAAAAAGATGACTAATCCACCATCTATCAACAACAAAACATTTCATTTTTTTATTTTTGTATGTGAAAGCGAGAAAATTCATGCATGCATGGTAAAACATCACTTGTAACAGTCACCAAACAGGATCCAGGTACTCGGATGAACATCACATAACTATCTTCATCGTCATTTGAGATCATCAGTTTTAATAACAGTCATCTATCCATTTTCTAAACCACTTGCTCAGATCAGGGTTGTGAAACACTGGAGCCTATCCCAGCATGCATTTGCAAAGAGGTCTTGTAGGGTACGCAAGGAAGTTAGGCACTGTAGAAACGAAGAAGAAGCTCATCTGTTTCCTCTCATGAACTAAATCCATCCATCTGTGTCTTCAGTGAACTTCTGTGCTAAGTTTCCTTGAAAACTTTTAGCTGCTTCAGTACATTTATTAACAGTACATTAACTACTATTAATCCCCTAACTATAGTTTTGAGTATGCAAATGTAATAATAATAATAATAATAATTACAGTCATTCAGAGTTTAAAGATAGACCGATAGACAGAGGAGAGGAGCTCAAATCTAGTACATGCTGTACTATAGATCAGTGGTTCTGTGGATCCCAACAGATCAGTTCTGATAGTCGCCAGACAGCTGTGGAGAAAAAACTAAAATAACACATTTAAAATGAAATAACATATTTTAGACTGAGGAATGTGTTTTACACTGCACCATCTTTAGCGGTGATATAACATATATATATTTCTTATTGCGTGTGTTTGTATGTGTTGACGGAGGATTTCCGGTGGGTCAGGGGAGACAAAAAGTCATGAAACGCATCAAAAATCCACAGTCACAGTCAAACTAAACAAAATTGTCATCACAAACTGAACATTATTTATTATTTTTTATTTATATAGCAGTCAACAGTCAGAATCAGCTGGGGGAGGCATGTAGAAGCTTTTTACACTGGATGGGCCGATTCACTGATTATTCTGTGACTCAGAACGATTGAAAACCATTGACATGCAGTGCTTTGCAAAAGCATTCACACCCCTTGAACTTTTCCACATTTTGTCAAGTTACAAGCACAAACTTAAATGTATGTTATTTGGATTTTATGCGACAGAACAACACAAAGTAGCTCATAATTGTGAAGTGGAAGGAAAATGATTTTTTACAAATAAAAATTTGATAAGTGTGCTCTGCAAATGTATTCAGCCCCCCTGAGTCAATACTTTGTTGAACCACCTTTCGCTGTGATTACAGCTGCAGGTCTTCTGGGGCAGGTCTCCACCAGTTTTGCACATCTAGAGACTGTAATATTTGCCCATTCTTCTCTGCAAAATAGCTCCAGTTCAGTCAGACTGGATGGAGAGCGTCTGTGAACAGCAGTTTTCAAGTCTTGCCACAGGTTGTCAGTAGGATGTAGGTCTGGACTTTGACTGGGCCTTTCTGGCTGCATGTTTAGAGTCGTCGTCCTGCTGGAAGGAGAACCTCCAGTCTCAAGTCTTTTGCAGCCTCTAGCAGGTTTTCTTCCAGGATTGCTCTGTATTTAGCTCCATCCATCTTCCCAATCAGCTCTGACCAGCATCCCTGTCCCTGCTGAAGAAAAGCCTCCCCACAGCATGATGCTGCCACCACCATGTTTCACAGTGGGGATGGTGTGATCAGGTTGACGTGCAGCGTTAGGTTTCCGCCACACAGCGTTTTGCATGAAGGCCAAAAAGTTCAGTTTTGGTCTCATGTGACTAGAGCACCTTCTTCCTCATGCTTGCTGTGTCTCTTACATGGCTTGTTGCTTTCTTTGAATGAAGGCTTTCATCTCGCCACTCTTCCTTAATAACCAATTTGTGGAGGGCATGACTAATGGTTGTTCTGTGTACAGATTCTCCCACCTGAGCGGTGGACTCTGCAGCAGATGGCTGCACTGATTTATTTAGGGGTATCATTATTATATATATTATAATATATAATATATTATATATATTATAATATATATATATATTATATATATTATAATATATATATATATTATATATATAATATAATATATAATATATTATATATATTATAATATATAATATATTATATATATTATAATATATATAATATATTATATATATATACTGTGGGACTAATAAAGGAATATCTTATCTTATCTTATCAGAGTAAAGGGAGGTGAACACATATGGATGCCACACTTTTCAGTTTTTTATTTATAAAAAATCTTGAACACCACAAATCATTTTCATTCTACTTCACAATTGTGTGCTACTGTGTGCTGGTCTGTCACATACAATTCCAATAAAATACACTGACGTTTGTGCTTGTCATGTGACAAAATCTGGAAAAAGCACTGTAGATGACCTGCCCAGAGGATACATGTTTAATGTATGTGTAAATTATATTTACAGTCATATTCACAAGCTTGATGTTTATTCAGGAAGCACTGTCTGTCCAAACTGTGGTTGCCAGTGTGCACACTGGCTGTAAATAATCTTTACATTGTAGGTATAATTCAAATAATTAATTCACATAGCAATTAATTCATCCTCCTTGTAACAAAAGAAGCAAAATGCTTTTAGTATCTTGGCTAGTGCATTGATAAACTAACCAATTTGCAAGTCAAAATCATTAACGCTGTCTGTTGGGTTAAAGTGCTGAACAAAGAATGACATCCAAAACAGGCTGCGGTCGAAAAGTCTCTTTCTCTTAGGAAGGTTTTTACCAGAGTAAAATGACCTGGGAGCATCTGAGTGGCAGCCATGAGCTGATCAGATCCTCTAAATGCTAAATCTAAATCTCCTTTACCAGAGGATACACTGGATTGCGTCAAAGAAACGCACCATTCGACTATCAGTAACATCTGTTGTTGCTGTTTAATTGCACGTTATGGATAAACTGAAAACATCCCTCTAAGGAGGTGTGATACTCTACTGGTACAGCATCGAGTTTGCCATCGTACTCAAACGTGGAGATCTTCTCTTCCCAAATGTTGCCTGTCATGGCCACTAGAGAGCAACAGAGCTCTTTAAAGCTCCAGCTAGTTCAAACACTACACTACACCGTGAACTGTCTCAGAAAGGACTCAGTAAATCAAACGATTTATTCAGCTTTAAATGACACGTACATTGTGTCTAACAATCTGAATACAGTTCCTGCAATAGGTTGAGTGGTAACGCTGATGTGAGGATTTTAAAGAACCAAACAGGTGTTTTTGTATGTTACACCTCTGAATAACAAATGATGCAATGTTTATTATTACTTATTATTATTACTATTTCACAGTACTGCAGACCATTTTCTAAGGTATGTGTTTCTATACACAGGGTGATTCTTGGAATGGGAAACAACTTAACTCCAGATTATCCATTTGTAGACAGATTTCCTTCCTTCAATGCAGCAATAAGTAATTAATAATAATTGATACTCGGGTTGTACGAGCTGCAGACAGATAATCCATCACAAGCAACAAAAAGCTACCTGTAAGATTTTGTGTAGTTACTTCAAGAAGTGTTTGTTTTACATCTAGATGCATACTTTTTATTATTTATTTACTTATGCTATAGTTTTGGTCTAATACATTTTGAGTTTCCAGTGACAGTCAGTTAATGGGATACTCATCAGAGCTTCCTTAAGAGGACAGTATGTAAGAGGGTTTTTTTTTAATGGTCTCTGGGTGCATCTGCATTACAGTTTGACAAAGAATTTAGTTTAACAAATGGAGGATATGGGGAGTGAATTATTCTCTGTGTGATAATCTATCTGCAGCAAGTTTGTTGATTCTTTGTCTGAATCAGCAATCCAAGTATGGGGGGTGTCGTATGTTGTACAGGGTTTAAAGCCATTTTAGGGAAATTTGTGATATGTGATTTTGGGCGGCATGAATTAACTAAAACCAATCACCCGATTCGACTGTTCAGGCTGTTAAATAGTCATTTTCAGTCGCTGTAAGCACCATAGATGTGGGTCAGGAGGGGCCTACTACACCTACGCTGTAAAAATGAAAGTGAAAATTAACATGTTTTAACATGTAAAACTGAATGAAATGCCATTTTTTTGAACACATAAAAAGGCTTCTTTAGGTTTAGGTAAAAAAAAAAATACCACTTCTTTTGGTTTAAGCAACAAAACTGCAACTTCTTTAGGTTTTGGCAATAAAACTACAGCTTCTTTATGGTTAGGCAACAACAACATGAATAGATGTGATGCTAAAACCTACTAGTGGGTATTGCAGGCCCATATTGGCCCACATCGAGTCTGTTAACCTTTTGGGATTACTTGGATTTTTGTCAAATGTGTTCTGATCTTCATCTAAGTCACAACAATAGACAAACACAATCTGCTTAAACTAATACCGCACAAAAAATGATATGTTTTTATAGAACACAGCATGTAAACATTCACAGTGCAGGGTGGAAAAAGTATGTGAACCTTTGGATTTAATACCTGGTCGACCCTCCTTTGGCAGCAATAACCTCAATCAGACGTTTCCTGTAGTTGCAGATCAGACCTGCTCAGCGGTCAGGAGGAGTTCTGGACCGATCCTCTTTACAAACCTGGTTCAGTTCAGTGATGTTCTGGATGTCTGGTGTGAATCTCTCTCTGGAGGTCCTGAGGTCAGGACTCGGACTGGGCCGCTCCAGAAGGCCTATTTTCTTCTGTTGCTGATCTACTTCTCTGCTTTGGGTCGTTGTCCTGTTGCATCACCATCCTCTGCTGAGCTTCAGTTGGAGGACAGATGGTCTGAAGTTTTCCTGCTAAATGTCTCGATAAAATAGTGAATTCGTGTTTCCGTCGATGGCAGCGATCCGTCCAGGCCCTGAGGCAGCAAAGCAGCCCCGAACCATGACGCCCCTCCACCATATTTCACAGTGGTGATGAGGTTTAGATGTTGGTGTGCTGAGTGTGCTTTAGTACGAGGCATGGTTCCCATCAGGCAGTGCTTCTGGAGAACAGCTAACTCCAAACTGCTGTGTTTTTAAAGGGCAGCTTTAACCAACACCTACAATCTCATCACATTGACTGGACTCCAGGTTGGCCGACTCCTGGCTCCAGTTAGCTCTTGGAGAAGTCATTAGCCTTGGGGTTCACATACTTTTTCCACCATGCACTGTGAATGTTTACATGTTGTGTTCAATAAAAATGAAAACATATATTTTTTGTGCGGTATTAGTTTAAGCAGACTGTTTGTCTGTTGTTGTGACTTAGATGAAGATCAGAACACATTTTATGACCAATTTATGCAGAAATCCAAGTAATCCCAAAAGGTTCACATACTTTTTTCTTGCAGCTTTATGGGACTTATATCAACTGATAACACCTATTTAATAGGCTGACAACAATCTAATCGGCTGCACCAATGGCTGTCTGGAAGGCAGGAAATCTAAGTACTGATGGTATTATTTTGGGCTAAAACAGGTAAAAAAAACTCCGTCCAATATGGCCCTTTCAAAATATTCCCAGTGTACAGTATTTCCATATCAGTGCCCCTGACATTGTGACAGCCGGATGTACAATAACAAGAACTCCATCTTCATCATTTAATTCAAGTCAATCATTTAATTTGAAATCTTTTCAGTGGGAAGTTTGAGTGGGAAGTTTTTTTGTCCTTAATTCTCATCAGATCTTCTTTGAATCAGTTTGTCTCTTCAGTTTCTGTACCAAAACGAATAACCTTTTCCATCTTCTCATCGTGCCTTTTCCTTTCCTCTTGCCCATTATCACCGCCAGTGTGTCCAGGGTTTTTGAGAGGCAGACAAAAATCTGTTGGATGGATGATTGAATGAATGGGTTTTACTCTGAGGGTGCACAGAGTAAAAAGCTCACAACGGGGCTCTTTATAAACTAGTCAACAGGGCTGACACAGCCATTCATGGCTGAACTGAGTCAGTTTGTTCAGAAGAGGTAAGTTCTGACAAACAGCCTCCCAGTCAAGGTTAATCCATACTAGTGTTCTCCTCACTGGTTATCACACAATAAAGGGAGGATTCAGCAGCATCAGCTCAGTGAGGTCAGGTTCAGCCATCGGGTTTTCTTTTCACGTTATTCAAAGTTACAATAATGCCGCTTGATTGACCCCAGCTCAGCTTTGCTTGTGTGCTGCTGCAATCTGATGAATTATGTTCTCGCTTGATCTGTGATGGACTTTTGATTATAAGCCTTTGTGCCTCTCTGTGTTTCTTTCAAGAGGTTTGACAGGTTTGAATGTGATGAGTTTAGTGTTAGTGCAGTAGGTGGATGAATGTGAATGTGAATGTGGTGGTACATCGTGTTTCATTGCCCGGCTGTTAATACAGTTCATGTTACTTTCTGAAGTAGATATTAGATATTAGAGAATGTTGGAGTTTTAGTTCTGCAAACAGTTCAAGGAGGCCAAGCTGCTCGGGAGGCAGAAATGAGCTCATCAGTTGAATTGAATATCGTCTTGGGTCATCCTGGTTCTTCTCAAACATTTTGGTGTTTGATTCCAAGTTGTTGGGAATGCCACTAAATTTTGGGCTTAGGACACGCATGGAAAAAAAAAATCCCATCAGAAGAGCTAAGTGCTGTATTAGCAGTCTGACCTGATATTATGCATTTGGCTTATTGGATGCAGAGCATGCAGGCCTTGTTCATTAAAAGCCCTTACATACTGTAGCCTCAATATAATCTGTAATCATATTAGAGACTTGCTAGGTCTTTGAGCCAGAGTCCCCCAAATGTAGGTATGCCATGGACAAAAAAAATGAAACTTGCATATTCAGCCTTTGATTGAAATTCAGCCTAACTCAACTGTAGATGTCCCTCCTTGAATCCGACAAGGTTGCATACTCCCAGACTTACAGGTTAATTTTCATTTATTACAACTCAAGTCTTATTTTAGTACTCTTGTCCATCAACGATAACGTATTACCAAGTGTATATACAGTATGAGATCTGGGGTCATGATCACATCAATGTTTCAGCCCAGAAATGTGATGTAATCTGTCAGATTAAATGTGTTTAGGTTCCTAAGATAAAAGACACGTGCGTAGATATCTGGCCATGATTGTTTTTTGAACACGCTTAGTTGTGAAGCTTAATGAAATAGGCCACAAATAAGAGAGAAGGAAATGGGTATAAAGGTGCTGAGCACTCTTTTACCGAAATATTACAAATATCATTAATGCCAATGTCAGTAGTGCACAGAAAAAGTCATTAATATTTATATTTTCATATTTGGTTATTCCCTTTAAGTTGTCAGTTGTAGTAGTATACTACTGTGATTCCCAACCAAGAAGCTCAGGTAATTCAACAAAATCAGAAATTATGATAAAATATGACTTATGTTTAAAAAAAAAAAAAAAAAAAGTGTTGAGTCAACACCTGAACATTAAATGCTGAGATTGAGAGGAGATAAAAAAAAAAAAATCATTAGCAAGCGATCAGAGATGTCTAAACTGGGGGCTAAAAGTCATAGATAAATGGTTGGAAAGTGTGAAAACGCTAAAAGAAAATGATACATGGCTGAAAGTGGTGATGAAAGCTAAACGTGATGGATAGATGGCTGGAAATGGTGAAAAAGCAAAAAATGTAATGGATAAGTTTAAAAAAAAAAGCTGAAAGTAATGGCTAGATAAAAATAAAAAAAAGAAAATCTAAAAGTGGATGAAAATGGTGAAAACATTAATAGCACTGGATCAATGTCTGAAAATTGTATAAAACAAAACGAAAGATAAAAGATAAAAGTAAGTGATAAAAGGCTGAAAGTACTGAAAATGCTGAAAGTGTTAGTTAAATGGCTGAAAGTGGTGAAAACAAAAAAAGATAAAGCTAAAAGTAAATGGTAAATCTGAAAACTGAAAAAGCTAAAAGTATAGGATAAATGGCTGAAAATGGTAAAATAATAATAATTATAATTATAAGGCTAAAGATAATGACTACATTGTTGAAAATGGTGAAAAAGCTAAAAGCAAAAAAAAAAAATTAAAAGTCAAAGAAATGGGCAAATTGTTGAAAATGGTTTAAAAGCAAAAACAAAGCTTTAAAAGTAAGTCTAAAAAAGAATTAAAGGCTGAAAATGGTGATAAAGCGAACAGTAATGAACAAATGCTAACAGAAATAGACAGCAGTTGGAATAGTTGGCTAAAATAAAATAATGGATGAATGGTTGAAATGTTTGTCACAGTGGTTACAGCGTGAATGCAAACTTGATCAAACTGTCCTCAACACTGACAGTTCAATTATATGAAAAAATGTTGTAATAATATCCACTTTTATGTATTTAGTGTGAACTAACATCCAGTTCATAGTACATTTTGAACACGATTATCAATGAAAGGGTACTTTAGTTGGCCTGGCAGGGCTGTGGTGAACACATAGGAGACTCTGGTACACGATCTGTGACTACGACTACGGTTTATGTCAGTATAACCAGTCAGCCTCTGACAAGTGCAGTAATACTAAACCTCCAGTATACCACAGGAGATGGCTCGGACTTCTTCTCTCACTCCGTAGTAGCTTTAATTTCTCTCCTCCTCTGTTCTTTCTCTCCAGATGCCAGTAACAGCAGCCACGAGTCGAGAGTCGGTTCGATCCTGGACAAGGAGAGGAAGGCGGTGGTTCCTCTGGCCGTCATCTCCACCCTCACCGTCCTCGGCCTGATCGTCCTCATCGGGATCCTCGTCTACTGGAGGTCAGTGCTGCATGTATTGATGGTTCTGACCTTTAGAGGGCAGAGGAAGTCCACACAGTGATGACATATTGTCTCATGTCTTGGGATGGGAACGGTTCGGGTAAAAAAACAAACGTTCGGTTCACGGTTTGGTTCGTGTATGTATCGTTCAGTTCATTTGAAATGGGTTATGAGGCCGACTGTGTAGTTTTTCACTGCGTTTATTGTCACACTAGAAATCCAGGCGGACAGGGGTGTTAGGTACAACACATGCGCAGTGTGACTGAAGCTAACGTTGTGTGTTGTGATTGGCTCAATTTTGGCGAGAGTGGACCAGATTGTCCTGTCTCTCGTGTCTCTCGACACCGACGCTTTGTTCACACTACCACAGCTATTAACTCGCCACCACACGTTAGCTCACCAGCTAACAGCGAATGGTAAACTGTGAATGGTAAAATGTAAGTTATTTAGTTGATTTGTGAATGATTTTAGTTCCTTCTAGTCAGCAGTGATCAGTGGTTGTGTTTGGGGAGTTTATTGTGAAGGGAGGAACAGTAGCAGCAGTGATGATCTGTTATTGACGAGGGTCTGAACTACAGAGCCTCTGTGTTATTAATATGTTGTCATCATAAAGTTTATGAGGAACATAACCCTCGACTACACAAGCTGAAACTAAAGCTGGCAGTAGGCTCTGTAGTCTGACTGTTTGGGTTAGTTTGTCATGTATCTTAGTAGTAAACTAAAGCTGGCAGTAGGCTCTGTAGTCTGTTTAGGTTAGTTTGTCATGTATCTTAGTAGTAAACTAAAGCTGGCAGTAGGCTCTGTAGTCTGTTTGGGTTAGTTTGTCATTATCTTAGTAGTAAACTAAAGCTGGCAGTAGGCTCTGTAGTCCGACTGTTTGGGTTAGTTTGTCATGTATCTTAGTAGTAAACTAAAGCTGGCAGTAGGCTCTGTAGTCTGACTGTTTGGGTTAGTTTGTCATGTATCTTAGTAGTAAACTAAAGCTGGCAGTAGGCTCTGTAGTCTGTTTAGGTTAGTTTGTCATGTATCTTAGTAGTAAACTAAAGCTGGCAGTAGGCTCTGTAGTCTGACTGTTTGGGTTAGTTTGTCATGTATCTTAGTAGTAAACTAAAGCTGGCAGTAGGCTCTGTAGTCTGTTTAGGTTAGTTTGTCATGGATCTCAGTAGTAAACTAAAGCTGGCAGTAGGCTCTGTAGTCTGACTGTTTAGGTTAGTTTGTCATGTATCTTAGTAGTAAACTAAAGCTGGCAGAGGCTCTTAGTCCGACTGTTTAGGAGTTGTCATGTATCTTAGTAGTAAACTAAACTGGCTGAGGCTCTGAGTCTGACTGTTTGGTTAGTTTGTCATGTATCTTAGTAGAAACAAACTGGCAGTAGGCTCTGTAGTCTGACTGTTTAGGTAGTTTGTCATGTATCTCAGTAGTAAACTAAAGCTGGCAGAGGCTCTGTAGTCCGACTGTTGGTAGTTTGTCATGTATCTTAGTAGTAAACTAAAAGCAGTAGGCTCTGAGTCTGACTGTTTGGGTTAGTTTGTCATTATCTTAGTAGAAACAAACTGGCACTAGGCTCTGTAGTCTGACTGTTTAGGAGTTGTCATTATCTTAATAGTAAACAAACTGGCAGTAGGCTCTGTAGTCTGACTTTGGTTAGTTTGTCATGTATCTTATAAACAAACTGGCACTAGGCTCTGCAGTCTGACTGTTTAGGTTAGTTTGTCATTATCTTAATAGTAAACTAAAGCTGGCTGTAGGCTCTGTAGTCTGACTGTTTGGGTTAGTTTGTCATGTATCTTAGTAGTAAACTAAAGCTGGCAGTAGACTCTGTAGTCTGACTGTTTAGTTTAGTTTGTCATGTATCTCAGTAGTAAACTAAAGCTGGCAGTAGACTCTGTAGTCTGACTGTTTAGTTTAGTTTGTCATGTATCTCAGTAGTAAACTAAAGCTGGCAGTAGGCTCTGTAGTCTGACTGTTTAGGTTAGTTTGTCATGTATCTTAGTAGTAAACTAAAGCTGGCAGTAGGCTCTGTAGTCTGACTGTTTAGGTTAGTTTGTCATGTATCTCAGTAGTAAACTAAAGCTGGCAGTAGGCTCTGTAGTCTGACTGTTTAGGTTAGTTTGTCATGTATCTCAGTAGTAAACTAAAGCTGGCAGTAGGCTCTGTAGTCTGACTGTTTAGGTTAGTTTGTCATGTATCTTAGTAGTAAACTAAAGCTGGCAGTAGGCTCTGTAGTCTGACTGTTTAGGTTAGTTTGTCATGTATCTCAGTAGTAAACTAAAGCTGGCAGTAGGCTCTGTAGTCTGACTGTTTAGGTTAGTTTGTCATGTATCTTAGTAGTAAACTAAAGCTGGCTGTAGGCTCTGTAGTCTGACTGTTTAGGTTAGTTTGTCATGTATCTTAGCAATAAACTCATCAGCTGACTGAGACAAAGCAGCTCCTCCTCTCTACTAGCGGGACCTGTAGTGGTTCAGACAGGAGGACAGGAGGACAGAGGACCAGAGGACAGAGGCCAGGAGGAAGGACTGATACTAACTGATGTTTGTGTTCTTCAGTCTTTATAAACTTCACTCAGGAAGGTGATTTATTTTATTAATCTGTCAGATTGTTCCCAGTGAGATATTAATGAGTTTCTGTGGTGACTTTGCTGTTGTCAACATTACTGTTGCTGCTCTAGAAACAACAACAACATGTGTCCTTGTTGGATTTAAATATTCAATTCTGATCTGGTTCTGACTTTAAAAACAACTAGACTGACATCAGTAGCGATAACATGAACACTTCAATATTTGTTTATCACAAGTCATATCGTCATTGTAATATTGATCAGTGTTGTTGCACATGCAATGCATGCACAACCACGACTATTGCGCGTTAACAACATGCCGTTAAATGACATGCAAAAAGCCCAAAATACATGCTTGAAAATGTTTTTCTATTTATACACCTTCCCATGTGATCAGGTTGCTAAATCCCACCCATTTCCTGTG
Organism: Pterois miles; assembly: GCA_947000775.1. Taxonomy (NCBI): domain Eukaryota; kingdom Metazoa; phylum Chordata; class Actinopteri; order Perciformes; family Scorpaenidae; genus Pterois; species Pterois miles. The sequence goes on along the minus strand of CAMQGK010000565.1, from coordinate 11,302,085 downwards.
AAGTGTCAAAACTTTTCTGCTGATGCATCTTTCATGTATAATAATTAGGGCTGTCAAAGTTAGTAATTATAATGAAAATTTGTTTTAACGCCATTAATGCAATCAGTGTTTCGGAGGTTGTAGCAGGCTCAGTTGTAAAGCTAGAGTGAAGATACTGGTATGATAGACTAGAAAACATAAGGAATCGATTGGTAACCTCTACGTCATACTAGCATGTTGCAAAGGAGCTTAAATAACGCTCCAAAGTTGGGCTAAATTTTAGCGAGGGGAAACTGTCATATCCATTTCCAAAGGGGTCCGTTGACCTCTGACCTCCAGATGTGTGAATGTAAATGGGTTCTCTGGGTCCCCACCAGTCTCCCCTTTACAGACATGCCCACTTTCTGATAGTCCCAGTCAGTCTGGATCAAGTCATAGTCAAGTCAACACACTGACAGCTGTTGTTGCCTGTTGGGCTGCAGTTTGCTCTGTGAGCTTAGTTTGCAACAAACATGTGGCTGTATTCAAAGAGATGAGAAGGAGAGGACAGCCGAGGGGCTGCTGGCTAAGACACTAAAGCAGCAAGGAGTTTTTACAAAGCTGCACGCAACCAAAGAAGGAAATGTAAGCGTTAATGTTACGTTAAATGTTAAGTTTTGTTAATGGAAACATTACTACCCTAAACAGTCAGTTAGTCGGTTCAAAGACTCCTGTATATAATATCATTTTATTAATAATCTCTTGTTTGGAGTGATTTTCAGTAGAATAAATGCTGTAAAATAAGAGCTCAGTATGTTTTCTATAGTGATAAAACAGGTTACGTCTGACAGTATTTGTTTGGCCCCCAGCAACAATCTGTGTTTCTCATGTGGCCCCCAGGAACAATAATTGAACATGCACGTGCACATGCATGCGTACATGCGTGCGTGTGTGGGTGCGCTCACCAGCAGCTCCTCCACTAACAATGCCTGCTGTGTTGTTACTGTTGATGCGGCTGCTGGCGGGCTGAATGAAGCCTTTCAGCCGCTCACTTTCAACAGCAGAGTGTTTTTTCTTTTTATTCCTCTCTGTTGACCTTGAAAGATGCTGTTTTTTGTTTTTTTATTGACACTTATTGAAACACTGGATTTGGAGCAAACATTCTTTGAGAATGATTTAAAAGTTTATTTTTTTTTTTGTTTTTTTTTGTGCATTAAAATCCCCAAAAAAGTTATTTTTCCTGTGCTGAAAACGTCTGTGTGGCTGTGCAGTAGGAATAAAACCTCGCTACCTACTCAGACCGTGAAATAACCAACTTCAGAAATCCGATCACGGACACTGTCAAACGCAGTGTAAACACTGTCAGTAATATTTTGTACATTTCTCATCTGCCGTGCTGGAGACTCAACATATTGTTCTTGTTTTGCGCTCTACTTGTTGTATCTCCAAGATTGAGCAGTGCTAAGCTGGTAATAATCTGGGGAGCAGGGGGATTAATCCTCGTTGAAAGATGTACCTTCAGCTTCAGTGCCGCGAGCGTCCAGTCAGCTGAGAGGGTCGGGGATAGAAAAGGACATCCGCCTGATTATGTCGGACAGAAGGAAACGTGTCAGCGTCTTGTAGGGCGAGCGGCGGGAGGCCAAACTGTGCTAATCCTGCCAGTGTCGTGTCCCTTTTCACTCCCTCCTGACAACACGGTGCTCATTTGGACACTGCTGCTGTGCATTTGGGGTCAAGCAGTTTGAGGAGATTTTGGTTGACTAGACAAGTTTACAACAAGCTGAGAGATGTACAGCAAATTAGCACAGAATAGTTTTTAAAGGCATCCGATTGATTTCAACTTTATTTATGTTGCAGCTTTTCTACGACCGAGCGCTTCTCTGAGAACACAAAGATAGACAATAATAGCAATGATGGTAGCACAGAGATGTTCATTAGTCCTCACAGAGTGATGCAGGAATCAATCCTAAATGGAAATGGTCAGTAAATTTCCCACTTGTGAATTTTTAAGCCTTTATGTGTCTTAAAAAAGGTGGTTTACTAACGAGAGATGACTAAATGTGATCATGCCGACCTGTCCTCGTTTACAGCCTCGTTGTATTGATGCTCATGTTCATGTGACCGTGGTGTAGTTCGTTTATAGCCTAACGTTAGAGAGATTGCATTCACACTTCAACAATCATAAAAATGGTGTTCATTAGTGGAAACGTTTAAGTATTATAAACGTCTGTTTTTGGGTTGCTCAGATACTGGATCGGATATTGAGCCGATACTGACTCAGCTGGATTGGAGATCGATGACAATACAATACAATACAATTCTATGTTCATATGCCATATGCTGTGTATTATATACTGTTTTTTTGATTCCTCTTTTGAGTTTTGATCAATTTCTTGCTGCATTAAAAAGGTTTACACCTGAATTGTTTTTCCTGTTAATTTTGAAGGTTTCATACCTGGTGTACAATTTATTATTAATAAATAACAATTCAGTAAATTTATATCTATGTAGTTATTGGTAACATTTTGTTTTACATTTAAGTTAGGAAATCCTAACATATACAATGAACCCAGTCACTTCCACACACTGAGGCATACAGTTTATTAATTAAATGCTGGTGTCGGATCGATACTGCTGATGCCCAGGTATCGCTATCGGTACTGGGAAGGAAAAGTGGGATCGTTGCGTCCATAGTTTGTTTGACACAGAGCTTATTCTCTGGAATAATCCAAAACCCTGTTGTTTTGTTTTTGTCGAGGGAACCAGAGTGATGCTCATCGGGTCGGCCTGCAGAAATCCGTCATCCCTTTAGATTTAACAAGGAAAAGGTTATTTCTACAAATGTCACTGCAGATTAATTTGAATTCTCCGCACATGCAGAAAAACAGACAGTGAATGGGTTCAGTTTCAGTGTTTGTTAATGAGCAGCAGCTGTTTTCCTTTTTTTTTTTTTTTAGGTTGAAGTTGTCACTGAGCTTCTTACACCAACATAATCAGATCAAGTAGTTTCAGTCTCAGCAGATAAACAAGTGAAGGACACTAAGTTGGCCAATGAACAGCAGCAGAGTTGCATCTTTTGACCTGCAGTCGAAGCTAACGCGTCTCGCAGCCTCAATCTGTCAGGAGACGGAGGCGGTGTCACCATGAAGACGTTTTAACGGGAAAATCAATCATATGCTGAAGTGCTGTTATAGTTTTGATCAATGTAAACTAAAAATACGTCTCTGGTGGGGTGTTATTGCCTGAAACCTGCTGATACAGAATGTGATTTTTAGGGCAATCAGTTTACATTTAACATATCACTCAGTAAATCGCCACAAATATTTAATATATTTCCATATTTTCTACAGTTCATTGATTAGAAAATGATTTAAGATGTTAGGAGACCTGAACAGGGCTAGATATCTGAGCAACTTGACAAATCAAGACCCAGCTTTTCATGGTTGAATCAACACCCATCAGACTCGCTGACAGAATAACCGTCTTTAATCTCCACCCTTTCTACTGTTTTTCTTTTTCTTTTTCTTGTTTTTTGGCGGCGATAATCCCTGATGACCATTTCTGGCCGAGACAACGCAGGTTCATCAGAGGAAATCTCATCCGTTTAAAAACTTGTCAAGGATTAATGGAACATCTTTTTTCCTGTGTTTCGGGGAAGATTACGTGTATTCTCCAAAATCTGGGCTAACGCAGTCACATGAAAACAAAAGCATCAGCTGCCTTCCAGTCGATCCTCCAGTCTCAGATTAGGTGCAGCCGAAAGCATGGAAAACACACACACACACACACACACACACACACACACACACACACACACACACACACACACATATATAAATGTACCTTAAAGTGAGATTTGTCAAGTGTTTAATACTCTTATCAACATGGGAGTGGACAAATATATATAAAAATGTTAAATGTATTTAAGTATTGAAAGTAAAAGTAGTTTATGGGGCGGTCAAACATGTACAAAATAAATATTTGCCTCCTTTCTATGCAAGCAAAAAACTAGGGCTGTCAGTATAAAATATTTAATTGTGATTATTTGCGTAATTATCCATGGAGATGGTGGTAATTGCTTATTTTTTGTCTGTTCAAAATTGACCTTAAAGGGAAATTTTTCAAGTATTTAATACTCTTATCAATATGGCAGTGGACATATATACTGCTTTATGCAAATGTGTGTATGTAAGTATTATTGTGAATCAATAACAACACTAATCAATGACAGATATTGTCCAGAAACCCTCCCAAGTTCTGACTTTAGCATCAACAATCTGCTCCAATCAGAACATGGCAAACTGCAGCCCAACAGACAACAACAGCTGTCAGTGTGTCAGAGTGCTGACTTGACTAGGACTTGATCCAGACTGACTGGGACTATCATAAAGTGGGCATGTCTGTAAAGGGGAGACTGGTGGGGACCCAGAGAACCCATTTACATTCACACATCTGGAGGTCAGAGGTCAAGGGACCCCTTTGGAGATGGACATGTCCTTTTTTCTTCACCAATATTTATTATCCTGGTTGGTATCAGTAGATTCCTCAAGTTTTCCGAAGGTTTGTTAAAACTGAGCCCACTGCATTTTAAAAATCACAAGTTGTGTTAATGGCTGAATGAAATTTGTGGTGTTAAAACAAATTTTTGTTGATGCGTTATTAATATATAATATATACACATTTATAGCTATATATGTAAGTACAGTATGTATATATTATACATTACTGTTGGTTTTTACTATGTTGTGATCATGTTTTTTTTTACTCCTGTTGTGGGGACATAAATCTGTTTACAAGGTCACGTTGTGGGGACTTGCCTTCTTTTTAGGGACAACATGCACGTCTCCAAGTCTTTCTGTTTATGGTGATGACTTGTTTTTGGGTTAAGGTTAGAGTAAGGGTTAGGATTAGACAAGTAGCGGTCATGGTTAGGGTCAGGGTAAGTCTCCAGGAAATGAATGTAAGTCAGTGTAATGTGCTCTAAAGTGATGGAAACACAACTGTGTGTGTGCAGGACCTGTTTTCAGACGGCTCACTTCTACATCGACGATAGCTCGTCACCCAGAGTCATCGCTGCACCGGCGGCTGATGCATTAACATCAGGTAACACACACACACACACACACACACACACACACACACACACACAATTATACAAGTGTGAATGTGAGGAACCACACAGACACAACAATCAAGTGCAGCAAGTTTCATTTATGCAGCCAAAATCACAAATTTACCTCAGACAGCTTTACGGTCTGTTCAACATCCATCGCTCTCTATCCTTAAACTAAAACCCTTAACCTTAACCTTAACCCAAAACCTGTAACCTTAACTCTAACCCTCTAAGTGAGGACCAGACAAAATGTCCTCACTGAACAGTGAAACATTCCTGGACACCAAACATACTGTGGAGGACAGAACCTACCAAAATAAAACAAATAAATGACTCAATAAATAAATAAATAGCATATCGTAGAATTATGCACTTTGCCGACGATATGCTTTGATATGCTTTGACCCCACGATGACGCATGTTGAGTGACAGTCCCCTCATTTGCATAATGAGGCAGAAATGCATAAAGAAATGTATAAAAACAATGTCTAATGAAAAGAGCACAGAAATAAATAAGTTTGGGTAAATAAATAAGGGTTGAAATGCAATGGGATCATCATGCAGAAATAAATAAATGTACAGTACAAATGCATATAAATACCAAATGATATAAATAAACATGTAAATATGATTACAGTATAATGCGGAAGTACATAAATGAATGCATTTAAAAATATAAAATAAATTTAAAAAATAAATAAAAAAAATACAAAATACAAAATGCAAAAATACATAAATCAACTTGAAAATTAATATAGAAATAAATAAAAGGGAAAATTAAACAGAAAAGTAAATAAATAAGAGAATTAATACAAAGAAATGAAAACATAAATAGCAATTTATATCACATTTTATCAATTCATTAATGGCCACATTTATTTTTAATATTTTATTAATATGGATACATTTAATGACATTTATTTACAGTCATTTATTTATTATTTATTCATTTACTTTTGATTTTGGCAGGTTCAGTCCTCCATAGTCAGGCAAAAATATTTAAGCCAAAAATAATGGCACTTGTTAAAAGCAACAAGATTGTTATGTTCCTATTTTGACATTGACAAAAAGTTATTTTGGAGTGATGGATTTAAGGAAAACCTTTTTTTATTTCGAAAATAAAAAACCTAACTTTGACTTGAGTTTTTTTTTTTTTTTTTTTTTTTTTTTAAAGAGGGCTATCGATATGGGCATCAAATGTCAGCCAGATACCAAGGTGCCAAATGTTCCCACTTTCCCAAAAGTCCTCCCTTTTTAAGATTGTCCTTGGTTTTCTGAAACGTCTTCTTTTTACACAAAATGTCTTGACTTTTAGAGATGTCCTTACTTTCCCTAAAAATTGCCGTTTCTAAGATGTCTTTGATTTCTGAATACATCCTTCGCCAAAAAACATTCAGTTTTCTTCTAGACACATGGGAGTTCACATCCTGGTGATTCTTGTCCATCAATATTCAGACTCATTAATATTTACTACAACTCAATCACATACAACTATACAAATACTCATATTTGTAGACGTGGAGTTCCACCTGTTGTGTCTCTCCTGTGGGTAAGTCAGTGTTTTGTCTATTTTGTCTTCCAGACAAACAAGCAGCTTTTCCAGTGAAGGACTTTGTGAAACACGTGGCCGAACTTCACGACACGCACGGCTTCCAGCGAGAGTTTGAGGTACAAAAGACCAGATTGTTTTAACGAAAACACATAATATTCTTGCAGACAGTATGTCTGCTGCCTGAAGTTGTGTGTTTGTGTGTGTTTGTGTGTGTTTGTGTTTGTGTGTGTTTGTGTGTGTTTTACCGGGGTTGTCTGATTATGTTGTTGTCTGCACGCTGCATGATGAGCCGTGATGATGTGACGCAGTTATAGCTGAGACAAAGGGCTGCAACTTTACCAGACTACTACTACTAATTTATCAGGAACTTATTGTAATTAATGATAATAATTGACAGTGTATTATAAGTGAATGTTGCAGTCCGGGTTCATCTTTGTGTGGAGCATTCATTCGTTCATGTGAGCAGCTGTCTTTTACCTGTCGACCATCAGTGGCCACTAATGGGAACATCAACACAAAGATGACGAGGCTACAGAGGAATGGAGGGAAAATTTTGCACATTAGTCTTCTGTTCTTAGACTCAAATCAAATAATTGTGTCAGCCACAAAATTAGCTAAAGAAAAAGAGAAAGAAGATAACATGGAGGACAGGAACTTGAGTATCATCCAGAATGTATATCGCTAAGAAATGAAAGTCACTTGTTTGTCATATAATCAGCTCCCAGCAGCAGAGCTACACCTCCGCCATTTTGGACTGAAAGCTACTAGCTCTGCTAGCTACCGGCTCTGCTAGCTACCGGCTCTGCTAGCTACCGGCTCTGCAAGCTACCGGCTCTGCAAGCTACCGGCTCTGCAAGCTACCGGCTCTGATCCCCTCCCCTCTACCCCTCTCTCCTCCCCCTCTCTACTCCCCTCTCTCCCTCCCCTCTCTAGCTACCGGCTCTGCAAGCTACCGGCTCTGCTAGCTCGGCTCTGCTTGTGAACAGAGACTCTGCTAGCTACCGGCTCTGCTAGCTACCGGCTCTGCTAGCTACTGGCCGATAGCCGGTTGTTTGTGAACAGAGACGTTAATCCAGCCTGACAGCATTGGGTCCATGGGTGGATTAGAAGATAATAGCAGTGATCAATTACAGCCAATAGATCCATAATTACAGCCACATACTGCTAACAGGAAGCTGGTAGAAGCAGAGATGTGATATGAGCTGCAGGGCGGAGCAGTCTGAGGGTCTGATGATCAATATGGAGAAAAATAACTCTGGATTCAGCTGTTTTATAACTTTTAGGATATCATGATTTATATGAGGGTTATTTAAATTTTCCTAATGGGAAGTTGATTTACCTCAAAACAAAAAAAAAAAAATCTCCTCTGATTTACAGACGTGTCTTGATACGTCCATGGCCACGGACTCTTTGGCGGTTTCAGTCCAAAATGGCGGCAGCGCTACCAGCGCCATCTAGCAGCTGCTGTTTAAAAGCACCAGAGTTTCGCCTCTTTGCTCCTGTACTCTTTGGTAGCATGACGTAGTTCCCATAGTGACCGACATCACCAGACTACAGACCTTTTATTTATTGTGACTGAAATATCTCTAAATTAACCTCAAGTATAATGTTACCCTCTGAAATGTTGTGGAGGAAAAGTACACAGTCCCAACATTATAAAAACTTGAGTTTAGAAGCTGAACACCAAAATTACACTGATATACAGAGAAAATCCCAGACTGCCGCGTTTTATGCTCAACCCTTTATCGATAGAATCCTTTTCGTTTTCTGTTTTTAGATGAATTTAAACTTTGAATTAACCCTGTTTTCATCTGCAGTGATTTGTCCCTTTGTGTTGGCAGCAGCATGAGCTGTACTGTGTGTATTTTCTGTGTCGTCTTGTAATTTGTATTTTTGCACCTCTTTGGTTGACCGTGTTGTCATGGAAACGTCCTGGCCTGCCTGCTGCTTCCTCACCCTCATCATTAGATACTGAAGGAGAGTTACGAGGTAAGACGCTCTCCTCCTGGCGGATGCCGCTGCACTCGTAGCCGTGTTTTTGTCTCGTCTTGTAATGCAAAGTGTGCTTTTGTTTAACCCTCCGAGACCCACAATAAAGCCGTTTTAGTCTTTTTTAGGGGGGTCCAGGGGGTCTTTAGGGGGAGTTAGCAGGTCAGCAGTAGATAGAAGTGGTGTACTGAAAGCTGGGAACCTGAAGATTAATTAGAGATACAGCTCAGCTCTGTGTGTCAAGTTCTTCTAGTCATAAATCAGAAATAAACATAAAATGAAATGTAAAAATGTATAAGGGTTTAGAACACTATGACAGAAGTATATGATGGTCATCCCCCTGCTCTGTTATGTGTCAGTAGTTGTTGTAACAGTTTTTGGGGTTGATACCATTTGTTACACAGATCGAGGATTGATAAAAATGATCAATAATCCCTACAATATACCACATTAGGACACCAAGGCCTTGAGGAACACCATAGAACAAGCCATGCTGGGATTTGGGATGAAAAACTTTTAACATTTAGATTTTTCTGCATGAATTGCATTTTTCGGTGACTGGATGTTGGGCACTTGTGTTGTGTAAACTGCTCAGTAACGCCCTTATTTTCAGTGTAGCTAGGAAAGCCATCCATCCTCTGAATGCTCTAGGTCTCTAGTTACCAGGATCTAGTAGTAGTAGTAGTAGTAGTAGTAGTAGTAGTAGTAGTAGTAGTAGTAGTAGTAGTAGAGGCTGTGATTATCCTAGAGGTCATCACAGGTCATTTTATACAGTGATCAATGAAATGGCTCCTATGGGGACTAACATCATCACACATGAATCCAGTTGGACTCATTGGATCCACCAGAGTCTCAGCTTTACAGTGAGACCCAGTTTATGGGGTTCAGGACTGTTTAGGGACCCAGTATGCAGAAGTATTCAAACACATCATTTTTAGAATAGGAGAAAATAACATGCATGGTTTTTACCCCAAACTGCATGTGGTTATCATAAAGTGGGCTTGTCTGTACAGGGGAGACTCGTGGGTACCCACAGAACAAATCTTCATCCATAAATCTTGAGGTCAGAGGTCAAGGCACCCCTCCCCTTTTCCTTACTAGAATTTCGCCCAACTTTGGAGCGTTGTTTATCCTCCTTCCCGACGTGATAGCATCCGATGGATTCCTCAGGTTCTCTAGTTTCAGATGATATGTGTAGCTTCACTCCAGCCCCAGAATCAAAACCTGCTAGAGCCTCTGAAAGACAGCAAAGTTGGCCGGGATGGCTGTGGATTTACAAAGGCATGGTTTCTGTTTGACACCAATGGAAGAAGTCAAGGGTGTCAACCCTGACAGTCGCCCAGTCCCTGCTACTGAAAAACACCAGCAAAGCACAATGCTGCCACCACCATGCTTCACCGTTAGGTTGGTGTTTTGCAGGTGATGAGTGGTGCCTGGTTTCATCCAGACATAAAGCTTAGAAATGAGGTCAAACAGTTCAATCTTGGTTTCATCAGACCAGAGTCTGGTGTCCTTCAGGTCCTTTAGTGTTGCAGTGATGGTAGTCCTACTGGAAGTTTCTCCCGTCTCCACACATGATCTCTGGAGCTCAGCCGGAGTGACCATCGGGTTCTTGGTCACCTCTCTTACCGAGGCTCAGTTTGGTCAGACGGCCAGTTCAGGGAGAGTCCTGGTTGTTGTAAACTTCTTCCATTAATCATAGAGGCCACGGTGCTCTGGGGGACCTTCAATTCAGCAGATTTTTCTTTTTGTAGCCGTCCCCAGATCTGTGCCTCGACACAATCCTGTCTCTGAGCTCTGCAGGCAGTTCCTTCGATTCCATGGCTTGGTTTTTGCTCTGATATGCATTGTCAGCTGTGAGACCTTATATAGACAGGTGTGTGCCTTTCTAAGTCATGTCCAATCAATAAAGTTTACCACAGGTGGAGGAGAAACATCTTAGAGATAATCCAGGGAAATGAGAGGCTCCTGACAGAAACAACAATAAAACTCAATTCAATAAAATGTTTCATCTTCATCTAAACTGTCTGAACTGAACTAAAATACACAACCAAAACCTCTAAACTGTACTGGAGTGTGTAGTCACTTCCTCACATCTCGTCTTTGAGGGTTTTAAGCTTCATTTGTGTGTGTGTGTTTGTTGGTCCAGGAGATTCAGACGTGCACGGTGGACATGGGGATGACCACTGACAGCTCCAACCATCCTGACAACAAGAGCAAGAACAGATACAGCAACATCCTTGCCTGTGAGTAATTCACGGTTTCACACCGTAACACTACGTAACAATGAGAGCTCTGGTTTCTGTGACTTCACTGAGAGAACCGGAGTTTATCTCATTAGCCTCACCACAGGAGGATTAGATCATTTTGGCTGCGATTGGGCTGCTGAGAACTGCAAGGTCTATTGGTGTTTGTCCATTTGAAATGGTGAATATCAGACATCACAACCACAAGCTCGTGTTCCTCTGATGGTTATTTTTCAGCTCCCAAGTCTCACTGTGGCTCAGTCAAAAAGATGGATATCAGTTTCATATCTGCTTCCCAGATAAATAATAACAAAGTGAAAGACTCTTAGCTTCTCTACAACGGATTAAAACTATTAACATATAAAACTCTTCTTCCTCCATGGCATAGAGCTCCATTAAAAACACACCAGTGAGCCTCACTATTATACGACTGTTTTCTTCATCAGCATGAACACACACTGTAGTTTATTTTAACTCAATCCCTGATAGGCCGCCTGCTCATAGGGGGATTACGAGACAGTGGCCCACAGGTTCAGACCACCACCTCTCCTCCGTAGGACACATGGACGTTATTGGTGTTCAGTCTCTTTTTGTTGTTATTCTGTGTCTCTGTCTGGTCGTTATGTCTCTTTGTAATTGTTCTTTTTGTAGTTGTTTTTTGTCTGTCTGTAATTACTTTGTGTCTCTTTGTAGTCATTTTGAGTCTCTTTGAAATTGTTTTGTTCTTTTGTGCTTATTCTTTGCCTGTCATGCGTCGCTTTAGTTACTTTATCTCTTTGTAGTTGCTTTGTGTCTCTATATAGTCATTTTGTGTCTCTGTCATTGTTTTATGTCTCTTTCTAGTCATTTTGAGTCTCTTTGTTGTTGATTTGTCTCTTTGTAATTAATTTCAGTCTATGTAGTTACTTTGTCTCTTGGTAGTTGTTTTGGGTCTTTATGTTGTCATTTTGTCTCTTTGTTGTCATTTTGTCTCTTTGTAGTTATTTGGAGTCTCTGTAGTTATTTTGAGTCTCTGTAGTTACTTATAGTCTCTTTGTAATTGTTATATGTCTCTTTGTGGTCAGTTTGTGTCTTTTTGTAATGGTTTTGTTCTTTTTGTAGTTATTTTTTGTCTCCCATGCATGACTTTGTAGTTATTTTGAGTCTCTATGTTGTCATTTTGTGTCTCTTTGTTGTCATTTTGAGTCTCGTAGTTACTTTGTGTCTCTTTGTATTTACTTTGTGTCTCTTTGTAGCTCCTTTGTGTCACAGACAGGAAGTGACAGTGTCGATAGACAGAGTGACACTTTGTTGGTTTTGGTCTTTTCATGGGATTTGTTGACAGTTTGTAAATATAAAATAACCCCTGAATACTTAATCTGAAAATAGCATAAAGAATTTTCCATGTTGATCTGATTATGCTTTGCTCTTTTTCCATCTTTAACCCTCAGATGACCACAGCCGAGTGCGACTGTCGCTGCCGGCCGACAAAGACGGGAAGGCGAGGGATTACATCAACGCCAACTATGTGGATGTGAGGCACTCTCTGTTTCAGTCTGAGCTCCGTACAAACGGAGGCCTTCATCTTCACCCCCAGCCTGTTTCTGCATTTTGACTCTGTCAAAACATACTATTTCATCTCTATTCTCAGAACCACTCCACTTTTCCCCTCTGTCTTTTTAAACTTGCTTAATTCTAAACCTATTCACAACGTGCTGTTGTTAGCCGGGTCCTGCGAGGCTCTCCATTATGCACATCACATTAAAATCTCATTTCCAGCATTTGGTGAGGATCTCACACTTTTGTCTGCATCACTCAGTTTGAAGGCAACTTCACGCTTGTCAGTCATGTGAAGGTTATGAAACTGTTAAAGTGAGTGATTGAATGCTGACCTCTTCAGAGAACAAGTGACACTTTCTTTCCTGTGCTGGCCTTAAAGGGGCCTTGTGGAGTTTTCTTTGAAACAAACAAAAGTAATATTTACATTCAGTGTCACTCGCCAAAATGCTTTGTGTGAATCCTTGAGCTATAACAAATTTGTTGAATCTTTTTCCTTCCTCATAAAACATTTGCAATGCTGATTTTTTTAAGTACAGATGCAGTTCAAAAAATTTGAATATCATGAAAAAGTTCACTATTCTTTTCAGGTATTTAAGAAAGTGAAAATGTAATATATTCAAGACTCATTTGACATAAGCTAAAAAGTTTCAAGCATTTTTTATTTTAATTTAGATAATTAAAGCCTCCAGCTCAAAAAAAGAAAGATAAAGGTATCTCAAAATATTAGAATATTTCATTTTGAGTATGAGTAAATTACTATTCATGCAGTACAAATACCGTGAATCTCACGGTCTAGTTCAGTACATGCAACGACAATCAGGGAAGGCTGCTGACTTGACAGTTGTCCAGAAGACGATCCTCCACAAGGAGGGGAAGCCACAGCAGGCCGTCGCTGGAAGGGCTGGCTGTTCTCATAGTCATGGAAAGTTGACTACAAGGGAAAAGTGTGGTAGGAGAAGATGCACAAGCATCAGGAATGACCGCAGCCTTGAGAACATTGTCAAGCAAAGCTGATTCAAGAAGTTGGGAGAGCTTCATGAGGACTGAGGCTGGAGTCAGTGCATCAAGAGCCAGACATCTTCAGGAAATGGACCCCAGCTGTCGCATTGCTAGTATCAAGCCACCTCTGGACCAGAGACAGTGTCAGAAGCCTCTTACCGGGGCTAAGGAGAAGAACTGGATCACTGCTTAGTGGTCCAAAGTCCTTTTTTCAGATGAAAGAACATTTTGCATTTCATTTGGAAATGAGAGTTTGGAGAGGCTCATAATCCAAACTGCTTGATGTCCGGTGTGAAGTTTTACCAGTCGATGATGATTTTGGGGAAGCCATGTCATCTGCTGGTGTCGGTCCACTGTGTTTCATCAAGTCCAAAGTCAACGCAGCCGTCTACCAGGACATTTTAGAGCACTTCATGGCTCTGTCTGCTGTCAAGCTTTATGGAGATGCAGATCCTGTTTCAGCAGGACTAAACACCTGCCCGCAGTGCTTAAACTACTACTAACGTGCTGTCCATGATATTACTGTGCTTGGCTGGCCAGCCAACCGGCCTGACCTGAACCCCATAAAGAATCTATGGGTGAAGAGGAAGATGAGAAACACCCGACCCAACAATGCAGATGAGCTGAAGGCCTCTATCAAAGCAACCTGGGCTTCGATAACAACCTCAGCAGAGCCACAGGCTGATCGCCTCCATGCTACGCCACACTGATGCACTGATTCATGCTGAAGAACCAAGTATTGAGTGAATCAATGCACATACTATATAGAAGTTGGACATTTCTGATATGTAAATCCTTTCTTTGATTGACCTGAAATATTCTAATAATTTGAAATACCTTTTTCTTTTTTTACCTTTTTTTGCATATCAGTTCAGACTGACTTTTTTTTTTTTGTCTTTTTTTCATGCTGAATGACTTTTTTTACCGCTGTGCCTAGGTATAGCCTCACAGAGCTGCTAGCATGACTGTAGACTCTTTAGTTATTGGTGGCTTTTTTTGCATTTTGCGTGTTCTTGAGACTTCAGCAGAAGTCTAAAACGTGGCTGATTTGTTTCCTCAGGGTTTTAAGAAGCCGCGGTCGTACATCGCCGCTCAGGGTCCTCTGAAGTCGAGCACCGAGGACTTCTGGAGGATGATCTGGGAGCAAAACGTCTGCGTCATCGTAATGATCACCAACCTGGTGGAGAAAGGAAGAGTGAGTGGCCACATGTCCATAACAGACAACTTATTGCTGGACATTTATTGTACTGTATCTGATATCGAACTTAACTGTGCACACAAACTGTATATTCTAATAATTATAATAATAATAATAATAATAAGTGTTTTTGGAATAGTTTCTCCAGGTCTGTTATAATTTTATAAGTTTCTAGATTTAATGTTTTATTTATTTTATACAAAATTCAAACAACATGAAACATTTCAGAATGAATGCCATTTTTCATTTTATTTGATTCACAGAATATTAAATGTGAGTAACTGTGTTCATTTAGCGTTTTAATATCGGCAGACAGTTCACTTTCCTAAACCTGAAAATGAAAAACAGACTGTGTTTAGTTGAGTTCTGTCTTCATTTTTATTTACTGGAAATCAAGACACAAATCTTGTTTGTATTTCCATCCAAACTCCTAATGTGTGGCGTGTTAACTGTCCCCTCAGAGGAAGTGTGATCAGTACTGGCCGGCGGAGGTGCAGGAGGAGTACGGCAGCTTCCTGGTGACGGTGAAGAGCAGCCGAGTGCTCGCTTACTACACCCAAAGGACCTTCACCGTCAGGAACACCCACGCCAAAAAGGTCCAACCAGTCAGCTGTGGTGGCTGTGCTCAGTAATATTATCATTAGGGCTGTCAATCAAGTATTTTATCACGATTAACTGCATGGCATCCATAGTTAATTGGTACAGGAGTTGAAGCAGCAGCGCTGTGTGTTTCACCAATCAGCGTCTTCTCAAAAGTTTCAGACTGTACACCCCCCGCCTCGAGTCGAGGCCTTTTTTAGGGGTTAAATTTTCCTGGAACTTCATTTCTGTATTTTCGGTTCTGTTTGGCGTTGTCCACCTTTAGGGCTCCCAGAAGGGGCGGAGCAACGAGCGGACGGTGACTCAGTACCATTACACCCAGTGGCCCGACATGGGCGTCCCAGAGTTCGCTCTGCCGCTGCTCAGCTTTGTCCGCAAGTCGTCCAAAGCCAGGACGGACGACATGGGGCCGCTGGTGGTGCATTGCAGGTAAGATCTGACTGAGATGAAGCCTTGTTTTGATTTTCATCCCTACGTCAGTAAATCCGGGATTGATCTGGTCCATCTTTCTGTTTGCTGTGCAGCGCTGGCGTGGGCCGGACGGGCACCTACGTGGTGCTGGACAGCATGCTGAAGCAGATGAGAGACGAAAGCACCGTCAACATCACGGGCTTCCTCAAACACATCCGCACACAGAGGAACTACCTGGTTCAGACGGAGGTCAGAGGTCAACTTGTCTGTCTGTCCACACACACACACACACACACACACACACACACACACACACACACACACACACACACACACACTTCAAATGTGACACTTCAACAGTAGAACCCAGCGTTTACAGGTGAAAACACGGTTAGTTTAAAGTTGGGAAAATTATAGTTGCAACAAGCTAGCATGACGCGGTTGACACCCATTGATTCCTAAGCTTTTCTAGTTTTATATGATACCAGTATCTTCACTCTGCGAGCCTGAGCCTGTTGCATCCTCCAAAAAACTGATTGTATTAATGCATTAAAGAAATTAGTGGCGTTAAAACAACATTTGCATTAACAACATAAATACTAGTTTACTATTCAGACAAGAATGAGAGTTTTTCAGCGTCTACCCTCTCTGCCGTCTGTCCCCTCTCTGCAGGAACAGTATGTTTTCATCCATGATGCCTTGGTGGAAGCCATCTTGTCCGGAGAGACAGAGGTGGCGGCGGCTCACCTGCACAGGTACGTGGACGAGCTGCTGATCCCAGGGCCTGCTGGGAGGACGCGCCTGGACAAACAGTTCAAGGTGAGCATCTCATGAGTCCATGTCTGGTCTATACTGGTTTGTACTATATAATATCACAACTACTCTCTACTCTGCTATGGACTATATATTTTTAATTGTATGGTGACATATTTCATAAACAATCTGGCTCATTTCCCACATTGCAGTGGTGTTTTTTTCTGGTTATTTCCTCAATCGTTTTTGTTGGTGCCAACAGGAAATAGTCCCCACCTCAAAATGTCTCCAACATCTAAAAAAAAAGTCAAACATTGATAACAATGATACACAGGGACTTTCAATATAAAGTGAAAAATCTAAAGGAAACCAATAAACCCCCACTAACATGCCTGTCATAATAAAAATATAAATATACAAAAATAAATAGGTATCTGTTCCATCCACAAAAAAATAAAGAAATAAATTTCACATGGCAGATCTGCTGTTACCACTCTGTCCTTAACGTGCACATGAAATATGTTGTTTTGATTAAATATTCTACACAGTTTCTTCATCAAAAAGCGACTTTACCAAAGTGTCAAATAAATGCAAAAATAAATAAATAAATTTTAAAAATTAATAAAAATAAATGCATAAATAAATAAAAGTGGAAAATGTACAAGAGAGCAAGCACATAAGAGAATGAATACAAACATAATTAAATTAGTTTATATTAATAATATTTATTATTATTGTTATTATTGTTATTATTATAATTACATGTGCTATATTTATTATTCATATGAATTTATGAATATGGTACATTTCAAAACAAGAAATAAGACATAGCATAAATATGACATTAAATAAAATAAACAAGGCAATAAATAAAATAGATAAAAAAGTAAAACAAGTTTAAGTCCTTTCAGTGGAAGGCGGCCTTGTAATATAATGGATAGATAGAAATAATGGAGAAAAGATCTGGAAAGCAAAGTTGATATTTATTTGACTTTAACAGATAAAACGCTTATAAACGTAACTTACTGACTTACACAAAATCAGTCATTCAAAACACCAAAACATTGAAATAAAGAAGAAAGAATAATTTAAAGATGTTAAAATCTTGGTTTATTTTCAGGTCTTTTTGCATAAGATGCTGTGTAAAAAAATAAAACACCTTCACAGCTCAACAGAATGATTCTGTGCTGCCTCTCCAGTCGTGAACAGATGTTTGGTGTTTCCCACAGCTGGTTTGTCACTCTGGAGTGAAGCAGTGCGACTACTCTGCAGCGCTGCAGGACTGCAACCGCAGCAAGAACCGAGACTGCTCTGTGGTTCCCGGTGAGTCCGACATGTCGGCAGCTCAGGCGCTGCAGCGCTGACAGGAAAAAGAAGACGTGTTTAATTCGCCACTGTGGCGACGGTGTTGAAACATTTTTTCTGTCTTTGCAGTCGAGAGGTCGCGAGTGCGCCTGTCCACGACGGCGGGGGAAACGTCAGACTACATCAATGCATCGTACATCACAGTAAGAACAAACTCCTTCTGTCCAGGTTTAAACGTGCTGCGGTGGACGAAGTACCTGAAAGCCAGCTTTGAGGAAGAACAGATGTCTAACCTCATTTCCTCTCTATGCAAGCAAAAAATTATAGTTCTCAGTACATTAAAATATTTTATCTTTTACCTCTTCAAAATGAACCTTAAAGGAAGATTTGTCAAGTATTTAATACTCTTATCAACACAGGAGTGGACGAATATGCTGCTTTATGTGAATGTATATATATAATTATTTAGAAGTCAGTTAACAATATTTGTATTGATATTGTCCAGAAACCCTCACAGGTTCTGCAGATTATTAATAAAAAGCTATTATATACAGGAGTCTTTGAACCGTACAGGACTGACTGTTAAAGGTACTAATGTTTCCATGAACAAACTTAACATTTAACTTAACGATAACACTTATATTTAACATTTAACTCAACATTAACACTGACATTTAACATTTAACTTAACATTAACACTGACATTTAATATTTAACTTAACATTAACACTGACATTTAACATTTAACTCAACATTAACACTGACATTTAATATTTATCTTAACATTAGCCCTTCATTTCCTCTGGTTCCTGCAGCTTTGTAAAGTCCTCTCTGCTTTAGTATCTCAGCCAGCAGCCCCTCGGCTGTCCTCTCCTTCTCATCTCCAGACAGCTTTCTGGATCTTTCTGCATGTTTTGTCTCAAAGTGACGGTTCAAGCTGTATTCTTTGAATACAGACACGTTTGTTGCAAACTTAAGCGCACAGCTTCATTCATGGTTGATCAATCATCATTATTCACAGATTAATTGTATATTTTTCTAAATGTACCTTAAAGGGAGATTCCTCAAGTATCTAATACTCTAACATGTTAGTGGACAAATATGCTTCTTTATGTAAATGTATGTATATATTTATTATTGCAAATCAATAACAGATATTGTCCAGAAACCCTCCCAGGTTCTGACTTTAGCATCAACAATCTGCTCCAATCAGAACATGACAAACTGCAGCCCAACAGGCAACAACAGCTTCATTTCTTTCATTTCCAATAATTAATATAAACATACATATATACACATATTTGTGTATATAAACTCCCTCTGGTCCAGAGGCAGATGAAGAGATCACAGAGATCAGGTCTATAATTTGTTTAGCAGCGTCTTGTTTGATTGTTTTTTCGAGACTGTAATCAAATCACTGCCTACACCTGTATAGCTGTAATATTTGTGGCTTTATTGACTGGACTGGCAGCACTTGAGCGTATTGCTTGACACCAATAGAGTGTTGTCAGTTTAACACATTTCATTGTGAATAGTAGACTAAATCAGTGACACTAAGCCCTGGTTCTGTTCTTGAAGGGCTACAGGCAGAACAGCGAGTTCATCATTACCCAGAATCCTTTGCCTAGCACCATAAAGGACTTCTGGAGGATGATATGGGACCACAACGCCCAGGTCATCGTGTCACTGCTGGGGACGCTGTCAGACGAGGTGAGGAGTTTGTGGTTTGTATTTGTCATCTGTGTTTGTGCAAAGTCTTCAGTCTTTTAACTTAAAATGATCATTTTAGGAAATACATTTATTATTGTTTCAGAGAGAGAGAGAGAGATGTTCAGGTTGATACCAATCTCATGTCTTTGTGTTTAATACAGAGCTGGAGTCGGGGGTGGTTAGCCTAGCTTAGCATCAAGACTGGAAGCAGGGGAAAACAACTAGCCTAGCCCTGTTTCCACCTGCACTAAAATCGTGTGTTTGAATATTTCTGCATACTGGGTCCCTAAACAGTGTTGAATCCCATAAACTGGGTCTCAGTGTAAAGCTGAGACTCTGGTGGATCAATGAGTCCAACTGGATTCATGTGTGATGATGTTAGTCCCCATAGGAGCCATTTCATTGATCACTGTATAAAATGACCTGTGGTGACCTCTAGGATAATCACAGCCTCTACTACTACTACTACTACTACTACTACTACTACTAGATCCTGGTAACTAGAGATCTAGAGCATTCAGAGGATGGATGGCTCTCCTAGCTACACTGACAATAGGGGGGTTTCTGAGCCATCCAGTTGCTGAAAAATGCAATTCTTGCAGAAATCTCCAAATCTCACAGGTTTTTGATCCCAAATCACAGCTTGGCTTTTTCTGTGGTGTTCCTCAAGGTCTTTGTGTCTTAATGTGGTATTTTAGATGGATTATTGATCTGATTTATGGCTAGAACAACTTGACACAGTGCTGAGCTGCATCTCAAATTAATCTTCAGGTTCCCAGCTTTCAGATGATGTTCACCACTTCTACTGTTGACCTGCTAACTCCCCCTAAAGACCCCCTGGACCCCCCTTAACAAAGACAAAAATGGGTCTGTTGTGGGGTCAAAGGAGTGACCACAATGGGGCTGACCATCTCAAAAAAAACGCAGTTACTCCCAAGTTGGAATAATAAATAAATAATAATGAATAAAGTATGTTTGTTTGTGTGCTCTGTGATTTCTACGCATGCTTAAATCTGTCATCACGTATCACTCTGTTGTCGAAGGGTTATTCATTACCGTCTGTGACGTAACCGTCTGTGACGTAACCGTCTGCTGCCTTTCTGCGTTGCTAGGTGGAGGTGGAGGCGGAGCTGTGCGTCCTCTGGCCCGGTAAAGGGCAGCCAATCAGCTACGAGACGTTCACTGTCACTCAGAAGAGTGAGAATCACATCTGTCTGACCAACGAGGACATGCTGGTGGTCCAGGACTACGTTCTGGAAGCTACTCAGGTTAGTGAGACCTGGGACATGACAGTTTCACTTAGACAACCAAGTCATTAAACACAGATGACGGTACTAAACTAAGCTCACCCGAAGTATAGACTATATAGAAGAATGATTTTTTGATGACTTTTTTATGACAAACTATGACTAAACATACTAGACCACGACTCTTTTCAACATGCTACCCTAGGCCTTTTTACGACTTATTTTAACATAACACACTATGGCTTTTTTGGCATTTATATTGTGACTTTTTTATGAATTTTTTTTCATACTATGCCATGACTTTTTTTTTTTGACATATTATACTATCACTTTTTTGTTTTACTTTTTAACATACTATACTATGACTTTATTTATGTCAACATACTACTATAGTATGACTTTTTAGCACTTTTTTTAAACTTCTTTTTTGACATACTATGACTCAACATACTATACCACAACTCTTTTCAACATACTATACTAGGACTCTTTTTTTTTTTTTTTTTTTTTGACATACTACGCTATGAATTTTTTTAAATCTTTTTCCGACATGCTATGCTAAGTTTTTTCGACATGCTATGCAATGACTTTTTTCAACATGCTATACTATGACTTTTTGATCACTTTCTTTCGATATGCTATACTATGACTTCTTGATTACTCTTTTTCGAAATGTTATACTTGACTTTCTTTCCACATAATATACTATGACTTTTTTTGACACGGTATACTTTGACTTTTTCGACATGTTATACTATGACTTTTTTCGACATCAAAACTATGACTTTGTTCGACATGCTATACTATGACTTTTTGCAAAACACTATACTGTGACTTTTTTTGACATGCAATACTATGACTTTTTGATCACTTTCTTTCGATATGCTATACTATGATCTTTTTCAACATGCTATACTATGACTTTCTTTTACACATACTATACTATGACTTTTTTTGACATGCTATACTTTGACTTTTTTCGACATGCTATTCTTTGACTCTTTTCGACATGCTATACTATGACTTTTTTCGACATGCTATATTAAGACTTTTTTCACATGCTATACTATGACTTTGTGTACTTTTTTTGACATGCTACAATTTGAGTTTTTGGTCACTTTTTTTAGACATCCTATACTATGACTTTTTTTTGGAAATGCTATACCATGACTTTTTTCGACATGCTATTCTTTGACTTTTTTCGACATGCTATGCTATGACTTTTTTCGACTTGCTATACTATGACTTTTTTCGACTTGCTATACTATGACTTTTTTCGACTTGCTATACTATTACTTTTTTCAACATGCTCTACTATGACTTTTTTCGACATGCTATACTATGACTTTTTTTGACTTGCTATACTATTACTTTTTTCGACATGCTCTACTATGACTTTTTTTGACATGCTATGCTATGACTTTTTTCGACATGCTATACTATTACTTTTTTCGACATGCTCTACTATGACTTTTTTCGACATGCTATACTATGACTTTTTTCGACTTGCTATACTATTACTTTTTTCGACATGCTCTACTATGACTTTTTTTGACATGCTATACTATGGCTTTTTGATCACTTTTTTTCTACATGCTATACTATGACTTTTTTCGACACGCTATGCTATATGACTTTTTTCGACATGCTATACTATGACTTTTTTCGACATGCTGTACTATGACTTTTCGACACGCTATGCTATATGACTTTTTTTCGACATGCTATACTATGACTATTTTCGACATGCTATACTATGACTTTTTTCACATGCTATACTATGACTTTTTTCACATGCTATACTATGACTTTGTGTTCTTTGACATGCTACACTTTGAGTTTTGGTCACTTTTTTTCAACATGCTATACAATGACTTTTTTAGACATGCTTGACTATAACTTTTTGTGTACTTTTTTCGACATGCTATACTATGACTTTTTTCAACATGCTATACTATGACTTTTTTCAACATGCTATACTATTACTTTTTTCAACATGTTATACTATAACTTTTTTCAACATGTTATACTATGACTTTTTTTCGACATGCTATACTGTGACTTTTTGATCACTTTTTTTTCCACATGCTATACTATGACGTTTTGATTACTTTTTTCGACACGCTATACTATGACTTTCTTTCCACATAATATACTATGACTTTTTTTTGACACGCTATACTTTGACTTTTTTCAACATGCTATACTGTGACTTTTTTTGACATGCTATACTGACTTTTTTCGACATGCTATACTATGACTTTTTTCGACATGCTATATTAAGACTTTTTTCACATGCTATACTATGACTTTGTGTACTTTTTTCGACATGCTACAATTTGAGTTTTTGGTCACTTTTTTTCAACATCCTATACTATGACTTTTTTTTTGGAAATGCTATACAATGACTTTTTTCGACATGCTATTCTTTGACTTTTTTCGACATGCTATACTATGACTTTTTTCGACATGCTATCCTATGACTTTTTGTGTACTTTTTTCTACATGCGATACTATGACTTTTAAATCACTTTTTTTCGACATGCTATACTATGACTTTTTTCGACATGCGATACTATGACTTTTCAATCACTTTTTTCAACATGCTATACTATGACTTTTTTTCGACATGCGATACTATGACTTTTCAATCACTTTTTTTCAACATGCTATACTATGACTTTTTTCAACATGCGATACTATGACTTTTCAATCACTTTTTTTCGACATGCTATACTATGACTTTTTTCGACATGCTATATTATGACTTTTTGTGTACTTTTTTCGACATGCTATACTATGACTTTTCAATCACTTTTTTTCGACATGCTATACTATGACTTTTTTCGACACGCAATGCTATATGACTTTTTTCGACATGCTATACTATGACTTTTTTCGACATGCTATACTATGACTTTTTTCGACATGCTATACTATGACTATTTTCGACATGCTATACTATGACTTTTTCACATGCTATACTATGACTTTGTGTACTTTTTCGACATGCTACACTGAGTTTTGGTCACTTTTTTTTCAACATGCTATACAATGACTTTTTTCGACATGCTTGACTATAACTTTTTGTGTACTTTTTTCCTGCTATACTATGACTTTTTTCAACATGTTATACTTTAACTTTTTCGACATGCTATACTATGACTTTTTTCAACATGTTATACTATGACTTTTTTCGACATGCTATACTATAACTTTTTTCGACATGCTATACTATGACTTTTTGATCACTTTTTTTCGACATGCTATACTATAACTTTTTTCGACATGCTATACTGACTTTTTGATCACTTTTTTTCGACATGCTATAGTATGACTTTTTGACATGCTATACTATGACTTTTTGATTACTTTTTTCGACACGCTATACTTTGACTTTTTTTGACATGTTATACTATGACTTTTTTCAACATGCAATACTGTGACGTTTTTTGACATGCTATACTATGACTTTTTTTCGAAACGCTATGCTTTGACTTTTTTCGACACGCAAAACTATGACTTTTTTCGACATGCTATACTATGACTTTTTTTGACATGCTATACTATGACTTTTTTTGACATGCTATACTATGACTTTTTTCAACATGCTATACTATGACTTTTTTTGACATGCAATACTATGACTTTTTGATCACTTTCTTTCGATATGCTATACTATGATCTTTTTCAACATGCTATACTATGACTTTTCGACACGCTATGCTAAATGACTGTTTTCGACATGCTATACTATGACTATTTTCGACATGCTATACTATGACTTTTTTCACATGCTATACTATGACTTTGTGTACTTTTTCGACATGCTACACTTTGAGTTTTGGTCACTTTTTTTCTACATGCGATACTATGACTTTTAAATCACTTTTTTTCGACATGCTATACTATGACTTTTTTCGACATGCGATACTATGACTTTTCAATCACTTTTTTTCAACATGCTATACTATGACTTTTTTTCGACATGCGATACTATGACTTTTCAATCACTTTTTTTCAACATGCTATACTATGACTTTTTTCAACATGCGATACTATGACTTTTCAATCACTTTTTTTCGACATGCTATACTATGACTTTTTTCGACATGCTATATTATGACTTTTTGTGTACTTTTTTCGACATGCTATACTATGACTTTTCAATCACTTTTTTTCGACATGCTATACTATGACTTTTTTCGACACGCAATGCTATATGACTTTTTTCGACATGCTATACTATGACTTTTTTTCGACATGCTATACTATGACTATTTTCGACATGCTATACTATGACTTTTTTCACATGCTATACTATGACTTTGTGTACTTTTTTCGACATGCTACACTTTGAGTTTTTGGTCACTTTTTTTCAACATGCTATACAATGACTTTTTTCGACATGCTTGACTATAACTTTTTGTGTACTTTTTTCGACATGCTATACTATGACTTTTTTCAACATGTTATACTATGACTTTTTTCGACATGCTATACTATAACTTTTTTCGACATGCTATACTATGACTTTTTGATCACTTTTTTTCGACATGCTATACTATAACTTTTTTCGACATGCTATACTGACTTTTTGATCACTTTTTTTCGACATGCTATAGTATGACTTTTTGACATGCTATACTATGACTTTTTGATTACTTTTTTCGACACGCTATACTTTGACTTTTTTTGACATGTTATACTATGACTTTTTTCAACATGCAATACTGTGACGTTTTTTGACATGCTATACTATGACTTTTTCAAACGCATGCTTTGACTTTTTTCGACACGCAAAACTATGACTTTTTTCGACATGCTATACTATGACTTTTTTTGACATGCTATACTATGACTTTTTTTGACATGCTATACTATGACTTTTTTCAACATGCTATACTATGACTTTTTTTGACATGCAATACTATGACTTTTTGATCACTTTCTTTCGATATGCTATACTATATCTTTTTCAACATGCTATACTATACTTTTCGACACCTATGCAAATACTTTTTCGACATGCTATACTATGACTATTTTCGACATGCTATACTATGACTTTTTTCACATGCTATACTATGACTTTGTGTACTTTTTTCGACATGCTACACTTTGAGTTTTTGGTCACTTTTTTTCTACATCCTATACTATGACTTTTTTCAACATGCTATACTATGACTTTTTTCGACATGCAAAACTATGACTTTTATCGACATGCTATACTATGACTGTTTTGACATGCTATACTATGACTTTTTTCGACATGCTATACTATGACTTTTTTCGACATGGTATATTAAGACTTTTTTCACATGCTATACTATGACTTTTGTACTTTTTTCGACATGCTACAATTTGAGTTTTTGGTCACTTTTTTTCAACATCCTATACTATGATTTTTTTGAATCAACAAACTTTTTTCGACATCTATTCTTTGACTCTTTTCGACATGCTATACTATGACTTTTTTCGACATGCTATACTATGACTTTTTTCGACATGCTATATCTATGACTTTTTTCGACATGCTATACTATGACTTTTTTCGACATGCTATACTATGACTTTTTTCGACATGCTATACTATGACTTTTTTCGACATGCTGTATACTATGACTTTTTTCGACATGCTATGTACTATGACTTTTTTCGACATGCTGTATACTATGACTTTTTTTGACATGCTGTATACTATGACTTTTTTCGACATGCTATACTATGACTTTTTTCGACATGCTATGCTATGACTTTTTTCGACATGCTATGCTATGACTTTTTTTTGACATGCTCTTTGACTTTTTTCGACATGCTATACTATGACTTTTTTCGACATGCTATGCTATGACTTTTTGTGTACTTTTTTCGACATGTGATACTATGACTTTTCAATCACTTTTTTTTCGACATACTATACTTTGACTTTTTTCAACATGCTTTACTATGACTTTTCAATCACTTTTTTTCGACATGCTATACTATGACTTTTTTTTCGACATGCTGTACTATGACTTTTTGTGTACTTTTTTCGACATGCGATACTATGACTTTTCAATCACTTTTTTTCGACATGCTATACTATGACTTTTTTCGATATGCTATACTATGACTTTTCAATCACTTTTTTTCGACATGCTATACTATGACTTTTTGATCACTTTTTTCGACATGCTATACTATGACTTTTTTTCGACATGGTATATTATGACTTTTTGTGTACTTTTTTCGACATTCTATACAATTACTTTTTGTGTACTTTTTTCGACATGCTATTCTTTGACTTTTTGTGTACTTTTTTCGACATGCGATACTATGACTTTTCAATCACTTTTTTTCAACATGCTATACTATGACTTTTTTCGACATGCTATACTATGACTTTTTGTGTACTTTTTTCGACATGCTATAATATGACTTTTTGTGTACTTTTTTCGACATGCTATTCTTTGACTTTTTTCGACATGCTATACTATGACTTTTTTCGACATGCTATGCTATAACTTTTTGTGTACTTTTTTCGACATGCTATTCTTTGACTTTTTGTGTACTTTTTTCGACATACGATACTATGACTTTTTAATCACTTTTTTTCGACATGCTATACTATGACTTTTTTCGACATGCTATACTATGACTTTTTGTGTACTTTTTTCGACATGCTATAATATGACTTTTTGTGTACTTTTTTCGACATGCGATACTATGACTTTTCAATCACTTTTTTTCGACGTGCTATACTATGACTTTTTTCGACATGCTTTACTATGACTTTTGAATCACTTTTTTTCGAAATGTTATACTATGACTTTTTTCGACATGCTATACTATGACTTTTTGTGTACTTTTTTCGACATGCTATAATATGACTTTTTGTGTACTTTTTTCGACATGCGATACTATGACTTTTCAATCACTTTTTTTCGACATGCTATACTATGACTTTTTTCGACATGCAATACTATGACTTTTTGATCACTTTTTTCGACATGCTATACTATGACTTTTTTCGACATGCTATATTATGACTTTTTTTGTACTTTTTTCGACATTCTATACAATGACTTTTTCATCACTTTTTTTCGACATGCTATACTATGACTTTTTTCGACACGCTATGCTATATGACTTTTTTCGACATGCTATACTATGACTTTTTTTCGACACGCTATGCTATATGACTTTTTTCGACATGCTATACTATGATTTTTTTCCGACATGCTATATTATGACTTTTTTTCGACATGCTATACTATGACTATTTTCTACATGCTATACTATGACTTTTTGATCACTTTCTTTCGATATGCTATACTATGATCTTTTTCAACATGCTATACTATGACTTTTCGACACGCTATGCTAAATGACTGTTTTCGACATGCTATACTATGACTATTTTCGACATGCTATACTATGACTTTTTTCACATGCTATACTATGACTTTGTGTACTTTTTCAACATGCTACACTTTGAGTTTTGGTCACTTTTTTTCAACATGCTATACTATGACTTTTTTCGACACGCAAAACTATGACTTTTTTCGACATGCTATACTATGACTGTTTTGACATGGTATACTATGACTTTTTTCGACATGCTATACTATGACTGTTTTGACATGCTATACTTTTACTTTTTTCGACATGCTATACTATGACTTTTTTGACATGCTATATTAAGACTTTTTTCACATGCTATACTATGACTTTTGAACTTTTTTTGACATGCAACAATTTGAGTTTTTGGTCACTTTTTTTTTCAACATCCTATACTATGATTTTTTTTGGAAATGCTATACAATGACTTTTTTCGACATGCTATTCTTTGACTCTTTTCGACATGCTATACTATGACTTTTTTCGACATGCTATACTATGACTTTTTTCGACATGCTATACTATGACTTTTTTCGACATGCTATGCTATGACTTTTTTCGACATGCTATACTATGACTTTTTTCGACATGCTATATACTATGACTTTTTTCGACATGCTATACTATGACTTTTCGACATGCTATGCTATGACTTTTTTCGACATGCTCTTTGACTTTTTTCGACATGCTATACTATGACTTTTTTCGACATGCTATGCTATGACTTTTTTATGTACTTTTTTCGACATGCGATACTTTGACTTTTTTCGACATGCTTTACTATGACTTTTCAATCACTTTTTTTCGACATGCTATACTATGACTTTTTTTCGACATGCTGTACTATGACTTTTTGTGTACTTTTTTCGACATGCTATACTATGACTTTTTTCGACATGCTATACTATGACTTTTTTCGACATGCTATGCTATGACTTTTTTCGACATGCTATACTATGACTTTTTTCGACATGCTATATACTATGACTTTTTTCGACATGCTATGCTATGACTTTTCGACATGCTATGCTATGACTTTTTTCGACATGCTCTTTGACTTTTTCGACATGCTATACTATGACTTTTTTCGACATGCTATGCTATGACTTTTTTCGACATGCTATACTATGACTTTTTTCGACATGCTATATACTATGACTTTTTTCGACATGCTATACTATGACTTTTTTCGACATGCTGTGCTATGACTTTTTGTGTACTTTTTTCGACATGCGATACTATGACTTTTCAATCACTTTTTTTCGACATACTATACTTTGACTTTTTTCAACATGCTTTACTATGACTTTTCAATCACTTTTTTCGACATGCTATACTATGACTTTTTTTCGACATGCTGTACTATGACTTTTTGTGTACTTTTTTCGACATGCGATACTATGACTTTTCAATCACTTTTTTTCGACATGCTATACTATGACTTTTTTCGACATGCTATACTATGACTTTTCAATCACTTTTTTTCGACATGCTATACTATGACTTTTTGATCACTTTTTTCGACATGCTATACTATGACTTTTTTCGACATGGTATATTATGACTTTTTGTGTACTTTTTTCGACATTCTATACAATTACTTTTTGTGTACTTTTTTCGACATGCTATTCTTTGACTTTTTGTGTACTTTTTTCGACATGCGATACTATGACTTTTCAATCACTTTTTTTCAACATGCTATACTATGACTTTTTTCGACATGCTATACTATGACTTTTTGTGTACTTTTTTCGACATGCTATAATATGACTTTTTGTGTACTTTTTTCGACATGCTATTCTTTGACTTTTTTCGACATGCTATACTATGACTTTTTTCGACATGCTATGCTATAACTTTTTGTGTACTTTTTTCGACATGCTATTCTTTGACTTTTTGTGTACTTTTTTCGACATGCGATACTATGACTTTTTAATCACTTTTTTTCGACATGCTATACTATGACTTTTTTTCGACATGCTATACTATGACTTTTTGTGTACTTTTTTCGACATGCTATAATATGACTTTTTGTGTACTTTTTTCGACATGCGATACTATGACTTTTCAATCACTTTTTTTCGACATGCTATACTATGACTTTTTTCGACATGCTTTACTATGACTTTTCAATCACTTTTTTTCGAAATGTTATACTATGACTTTTTTCGACATGCTATACTATGACTTTTTGTGTACTTTTTTCGACATGCTATAATATGACTTTTTGTGTACTTTTTTCGACATGCGATACTATGACTTTTCAATCACTTTTTTTCGACATGCTATACTATGACTTTTTTCGACATGCAATACTATGACTTTTTGATCACTTTTTTCGACATGCTATACTATGACTTTTTTCGACATGCTATATTATACTTTTTTTGTACTTTTTTCGACATTCTATACAATGACTTTTTCATCACTTTTTTTCGACATGCTATACTATGACTTTTTTCACACGCTATCTATATACTTTTTTCGACATGCTATACTATACTTTTTTCGACACGCTATCTATATGACTTTTTTCACATGCTATACTATATTTTTTTCCGACATCTATATTATACTTTTTTCGACATGCTATACTATACTATTTTCTACATCTATACTATACTTTTTATCACTTTCTTTCATATGCTATACTATATCTTTTTCAACATCTATACTATACTTTTCGACACGCTATCTAAATGACTTTTTCGACATGCTATACTATACTATTTTCGACATGCTATACTATACTTTTTCACATCTATACTATACTTTTGTACTTTTTCAACATCTACACTTTAGTTTTGTCACTTTTTTTCAACATGCTATACTATGACTTTTTTCACACGCAAAACTATACTTTTTTCAACATCTATACTATACTTTTTTCACACCAAAACTATACTTTTTCACATCTATACTATACTTTTTCACATCTATACTATACTTTTTACATCTATACTATGACTTTTTACATGGTATACTATACTTTTTGCATCTATACTATACTTTTTGACATCTATACTATACTTTTTTCACATCTATACTATACTTTTTACTTTTTTACATGCAAAAATTTAGTTTTGTCACTTTTTTTTTCAACATCCTATACTATATTTTTTTGAATGCTATACAATCTTTTTTCGACATGCTATTCTTTGACTCTTTTCGACATGCTATACTATGACTTTTTTCGACATGCTATACTATGACTTTTTTCACATGCTATACTATACTTTTTTCACATGCTATCTATGACTTTTTTCACATCTATACTATACTTTTTTCACATGCTATATACTATGACTTTTTCCATCTATACTATACTTTTTCACATGCTATACTATACTTTTCGACATCTATCTATACTTTTTCGACATCTCTTTGACTTTTTTCGACATGCTATACTATGACTTTTTTCGACATGCTATGCTATGACTTTTTTATGTACTTTTTTCGACATGCATACTATACTTTTCAATCACCTTTTTTCACATGCTATACTTTACTTTTTTCACATGCTTTACTATACTTTTCAATCACTTTTTTCGACATCTATACTATACTTTTTTTCCATGCTTACTATACTTTTTTACTTTTTCACATCATAATATCACTTTTTTGTACTTTTTACTCATACTATACTTTTCAATCACTTTTTTCGACATCTATACTATACTTTTTCACATCTATACTATACTTTTCAATCACTTTTTTCACATGCTATACTACTTTTTCGACATTATATTATGACTTTTTTGTACTTTTTCGACATTCTATACAATTACTTTTTGTGTACTTTTTTCGACATGCTATTCTTTGACTTTTTGTGTACTTTTTTCGACATGCGATACTATGACTTTTCAATCACTTTTTTTCGACATGCTATACTATGACTTTTTTTCGACATGCTATACTATGACTTTTTGTGTACTTTTTTCGACATGCTATAATATGACTTTTTGTGTACTTTTTCGACATGCTATTCTTTGACTTTTTTCGACATGCTATACTATGACTTTTTTCGACATGCTATACTATGACTTTTTGTGTACTTTTTTCGACATGCTATAATATGACTTTTTGTGTACTTTTTTCGACATGCGATACTATGACTTTTCAATCACTTTTTTTCGACATGCTATACTATGACTTTTTTCGACATGCTTTACTATGACTTTTCAATCACTTTTTTTTCGAAATGTTATACTATGACTTTTTTCGACATGCTATACTATGACTTTTTGTGTACTTTTTTCGACATGCTATAATATGACTTTTTGTGTACTTTTTTCGACATGCGATACTATGACTTTTCAATCACTTTTTTTCGACATGCTATACTATGACTTTTTTCGACATGCAATACTATGACTTTTTGATCACTTTTTTCGACATGCTATACTATGACTTTTTTCGACATGCTATATTATGACTTTTTGTGTACTTTTTTCGACATTCTATACAGTGACTTTTTCATCACTTTTTTTCGACATGCTATACTATGACTTTTTTCGACACGCTATGCTATATGAGTTTTTTCGACATGCTATACTATGACTTTTTTCTTTCGACATGCGATATTATGACTTTTTTCCGACATGTATATTATGACTTTTTTTCGACATGCTAAACTATGACTATTTTCTACATGCTATACTATGACTTTTTTCACATGCTATACTATGACTTTGTGTACTTTTTCGACATGCTACAGTTTTGGACACTTTTTTTCAACATGCTGTACAATGACTTTTTTCGACATGCTTGACTATAACTTTTTGTGTACTTTTTTCGACATGCTATACATATGACTTTTTGTGTACTTTTTTCGACATGCGATACAATGACTTTTCAATCACTTTTTTCGACATGCTATTCTTTGACTTTTTTCAACATGTAATACTATGACTTTTTGATCACTATTTTCGACATGCTATACTATGACTTTTTTCGACATGCTATACTATGACTTTTTGTGTACTTTTTTCACATTCTATACAATGACTTTTTCATCACTTTTTTCGACATGATATACTATGACTTTTTTCGACACGCTATGCTATATCACTTTTTTCGACATGCTATACTATGACTTTTTTCGCTATGCTATATGACTTTTTTCGACATGCTATACTATGACTTTTTTCAACATGCTATACTATGACTTTTTTCGACATGCTATACTATGACTTTTTTTCAACATGCTATAATATGACTTTTTGTACTTTTTCGACATGCTACAGTTTTGGTCACTTTTTTCAACATGCTGTACAATCACTTTTTTCGACATGCTTGACTGTATACTTTTTGTGTACTTTTTTTGACATGCTATACAATGACTTTTTTCGACATGCTATACTATGACTTTTTTCGACATGCTATTCTTTGACTTTTTCGACATGCTATGCTATGACTTTTTTCGACATGCTATACTATGACTTTTTTCGACATGTTATACAATGACTTTTTTTCTGACATGCTATACCATGATATTTTCAAAACTATACTATGACTTTTTTCGACATGCTATATGACTTTTTGTTATTTTTTCAACATGATTAATATCTTTTACCTTTTTTCGACATGCTATATTATGACTTTTTGTGTACTTTTTTTGACATGCTATACTATGTCTTTTTCGACATGCTATACTATGTCTTTTTTCGACATGCTCTATTATGGCTTTTTTCGACATGTTACACATTGACTTTTTTCGACATGCTATACTAAAACTTTTTTCGACGTGCTATACTATGACATTTTGATCACTTTTTTTCGAGATGTTTTACTATGACTTTTTTCGAAATGCTCTACTATATTTTCGACACGCTATACCATATTTTTGACACGCCATACTATGATTTTTCGACATACCATCCTATGAATTTTTTCGACATGCTATACTATGACTTTTTTTTCGATATGCTATACTCTGATTTTTTTTGACATGCCATACAATGACTTTTTTCGACACACTATACTTTGACTTTTTTCACATGCTATACTATGACTTTTTGTCGACATGCTATTCTATGACTTTTTTTCGACATAGTATAGTATGATATTTTTGACGCTATACTATGACTTTTTTCCACATTCTATACTTTGACTTTTTTTTACATGCTACACTATGACTTTTTCGACATACTAGACTGACTTTTTTCGCCATGCTATATTATGGCTTTTTTTGACAGGCTATACAATGATGTTTTTATGACATGCTATACCATGATATTTTTGATACTATACTATGACTTTTTACGACATGCTACATTATGACTTTTTTTTGACATGCTATACTATGACTTTTTTCGACATGCTATACTATGACTTTTTTTGAAATACTGTACTATGACTTTTTTTCACATGCCATACTAAGACTTTTTTAATATGCTATACTGTGACTTTTTTCGACATGCTATACTATGACTATTTTCGACATGCTATACTATGACTTTTTGTGTAGTTTTTTCGACATGCTATACTATGGCTTTTTTCGACATGCTATACTATGACTTTTTAGACCTGCTATACTATGACTTTTTTTCACATGCCATATTAAGACTTTTTCGATATGCTATACAATGACTTTTT
Source organism: Pterois miles (assembly GCA_947000775.1). Classification (NCBI taxonomy): domain Eukaryota; kingdom Metazoa; phylum Chordata; class Actinopteri; order Perciformes; family Scorpaenidae; genus Pterois; species Pterois miles. Next base: position 11,267,485 of record CAMQGK010000565.1, on the reverse strand, counting down.
TATGACATGCTATAGCATAATATTTTCGATACTATACTATGACTTTTTTTCGACATGCTATACTAACACTTTTTCGAAAAAGTCATAAAAAAGTAGTATGTCGGAAATACGGACATAGTATTGGGGACGGGGGGCGGCAGTAGCTCAGTCTGTAAGGACTTGGGTTAGGACGTGGACGTCACGGGTTCAAGACCCCCATGGACCAAGACCAACTGGTTGCTGGAGAGGTGCCAGTTTACCTCTTGGGCACTGCCGAGGTGCCCCTGAGCAAGGCACCAAACCCCCACCTGCTCTGGGCGCTTGTCAGGAGCAGCATGTATATGTACTGTGTGTGAAAAACTGAGTGAGTGTGAGTGTAAAACTGAATTTCCCCACTGTGGGACTAATAAAGGAATATCTTTCTTTCTTTTTTTCTTTTATACTATGACTTTTTTATGACTTTTTCCGACATGCTATAGCAGTATTGTATGGCAAAAAAAGTCAGAGTTTAATATGTCGAAAAAAGTCAGAGTATAGTATGTTGAAAAAATCAAGTAAAAAGTCACAGTATAGTATGTCGAAAAACGTCATCAAAAAAGTCATAGTATAGGATGGTGAAAAAAATCATAGTATCGCATGTCGGAAAAAGTCATAGTATAGCATGTTGAAAAAAGTCATAGTATAATACGGCAAAAAAAAGTCATGGTATACTATTTCGAAAAAAGTTGTGGTAAATGTCAGTCAACTTATAAATATCATAATATAGCATGTCAAAAAAAGTCACAGTATAGTGTGTCAAAAAAGTCATAGTATGGTCTGTGGAAAAAAGTCATCGTATAATATGGCAAAAAAGTTACAATATAGTATTTCGACAAAGTCATGGTTTAGTATATTTGAAAAAGTCATGGTACAGTAGGTGGAAAAATATAGCATGTAAAATGATGCTATGGTGAAAAGAAGTCATTTTATCGAATGTTGAAAAATTATACGAAAAAAATGTCATAGTATGTCGAAATTTTTCGATGAAAACATCAAATTTTTTTGATGTTGAAAAAAATCATGAAAAGAGTCATATTATTACATTTACAATGATTTTATAGTGAACAAAGTCATTTTATCGAATATTGAAAAATTTTACAAAAAAAATGTCATAGTATAGTATGTCGAAGATTTTCGATGAAAACGTCAAATTTTTTTGATGTTGAAAAAAATCATGAAAACAGTCATCTTATTGCATTTAAAATGATTCTATGAACAAAGTCATTTTATCGAATGTTGAAAAATTTTACAAAAAAAGTCATAGTATAGTATGTCGAAATTTTTCGATGAAAACGTCAAATTTTTTTGATGTTGAAAAAAATCATGAAAACAGTCATATTATTACATTTAAAATGATTCTATAGTGAACAAAGTCATTTTATCGAATATTGAAAAATTTTACAAAAAAATGTCATAGTATAGTATGTTCAAATTTTTCGATGAAAACGTAAAATTTTTTGATGTTGATAAAAATCATGAAAACAGTCATATTATAGCATGTAAAATGATTCTATAGTGAAAAACAGTAATTTTATCTAATGTTGAAAAATTATACGAAAAAATGTCATAGTATAGTATGTCGAAATTTTTTGATGAAAATGCAAAATTTTTTTGATGTTGATAAAAATCATGACAACAGTCATATTATAGCATGTAAAATGATTCTATGGTGAAAAAAAGTCATTTTATCGAATGTTGAAAAATTATACGAAAAAAATGTCATGGTATAGTATGTCGAAATTTTTCGATGAAAACGTCAAAATGTTTTGATGTTGAAAAGAATCATGACAACAGTCATATTATAGCATGTAAAATGATTCTGTGGTGAAAAAAAGTCATTTTATCGAATGTTGAAAAATTATACGAAAAAAATGTCATGGTATAGTATGTCGAAATTTTTCGATGAAAACGTCAAAATGTTTTGATGTTGAAAAGAATCATGAAAACACTCATATTATAGCATGTAAAATGATTCTATAGTGAAAAGAACTTATTTTATCAAATGCTGAAAAATGAAAAAAAAAAGGTATAGTATAGTACGTCGAAAATTTTACGGTAAAAACGTCAAATTTTTGTATGTTGAAAAAAATCATCAAACCAGTCATATTATGGCATGTAAAATGATTCTATGGTGAAAAAAAGTCATTTTATCTAATGTTGAAAAATTTTACAAAAAATGTCATAGTATAGTATGTTGAAATTTTTCGATGAAAACATAAAAAATTTTCGATGTTGAAAAAAATCATGAAAACAGTCATATTATAGCATGTAAAATGATTCTACGGTGAAAAAAAGTCATTTTGTGAAATGTTGAAAAATTTTACAAAAGATGTCATAGTATAGTATGTTCAAATTTTTCAATGAAAACATAAAAAATTTTCGATGTTGAAAGAAATCATGAAAACAGTCATATAGCATGTAAAATGATTCTATGGTGGAAAAAAGTCATTTCATCGAATGTTGAAAAATTATACGTAAAAAATGTCATAGTATAGTATGTCGAAATTTTTCGATGAAAACGTAAAAATTTTTCGATGTTGAAAAAAATCATGAAAACAGTCATATAATAGCATATAAAATGATTCTATGGTGAAAAGAAGTAATTTTATCGAATATTGAAAAATTTTACAAAAAAATGTCATGGTATAGTATGTTGAAAATTTTCGATGAAAACGTCAAATTTTTTTGATGTTGAAAAAAATCATGAAAACAGTCATCTTATTGCATTTAAAATGATTCTATAGTGAACAAAGTCATTTTATCGAATGTTGAAAAATTTTACAAAAAAATGACATAGTATAGTATGTCGAAATTTTTCGATGAAAACGTAAAATTTTTTTGATGTTGACAAAAGTCATGAAAACACTCATATTATAGCATGTAAAATGATTCTATGGTGAAAAGAAGTCATTTCATCGAATGTTGAAAAATTATACGTAAAAAATGTCATAGTATAGTATGTCGAAATTTTTCGATGAAAACGTAAAAATTTTTCGATGTTGAAAAAAATCATGAAAACAGTCCTATTATAGCATGTAAAATGATTCTACGGTGAAAAAAAGTCATTTTTGTGAAATGTTGAAAAATTTTACAAAAGATGTCATAGTATAGTATGTTCAAATTTTTCGATGAAAACGTCAAATTTTTTGATGTTGATAAAAATCATGAAAACAGTCATATTATAGCATGAAAAATGATTCTATGGTGAAAAAACTCATTGTGTGAAATGTTGAAAAATTTTACAAAAAAATGTCATAGTATAGTATGTCGAAATTTTTCGATGAAAATGTAAGATTTTTTGATGTTGAAAAAAATCATGAAAGCAGTCATATTATAGCATGTAAAATGATTCTATCGTGAAAAGAACTCACTTTATCGAATTTTGAAAAATTTTACAAAAAAATGACATAGTATAGTATGTCGAAAATTTTACGGTAAAAACGTCAAATTTTTGCATGTTGAAAAAAATCTTGAAAACAATCATATAGCATGTAAAATGATTCTATGGTGAAAAGAAGTCATTTTATCGAATGTTGAAAAATTTTACAAAAACATGACATAGTATAGTATGTCGAAATTTTTCGATGAAAACGTCAAATTTTTTTGATGTTGACAAAAGTCATGAAAACACTCATAGTCTGGAAAATGATTTTACGGTGAAAAGAAGTCATTTTATCAAATGTTGAAAAATTTTATAAAAAAATGTCATAGTATAGTATGTCGAAATTTTTCGATGAAAACGTAAAATTTTTTTGATGTTGAAAAAAATCATGAAAACAGTCATATTATTACATTTAAAATGATTGTATAGTGAACAAAGTCATTTTATCGAATATTGAAAAATTTTCCAAAAAAATGTCATAGTATAGTATGTCGAAAATTTTCGATGAAAACGTCAAATTTTTTTGATGTTGAAAAAAATCATGAAAACAGTCATCTTATTGCATTTAAAATGATTCTATAGTGAACAAAGTCATTTTATCGAATGCTGAAAAATGAAAAAAAAAAGTTATAGTATAGTATGTCGAAAATTTTACGGTAAAAACGTCAAATTTTTGTATGTTGAAAAAAATCATCAAACCAGTCATATTATGGCATGTAAAATGATTCTATGGTGAAAAAAGTCATTTTATCTAATGTTAAAAAATTTTACAAAAAATGTCATAGTATAGTATGTCGAAATTTTTCGATGAAAATGTAAATTTTTTTTGATGTTGATAAAAATCATGACAACAGTCATATTATAGCATGTAAAATGATTCTATGGTGAAAAAAAGTCATTTTATCGAATGTTGAAAAATTATACGAAAAAAATGTCATGGTATAGTATGTCGAAATTTTTCGATGAAAACGTCAAAATGTTTTGATGTTGAAAAGAATCATGACAACAGTCATATTATAGCATGTAAAATGATTCTGTGGTGAAAAAAAGTCATTTTATCGAATGTTGAAAAATTATACGAAAAAAATGTCATGGTATAGTATGTCGAAATTTTTCGATGAAAACGTCAAAATGTTTTGATGTTGAAAAGAATCATGAAAACACTCATATTATAGCATGTAAAATGATTCTATAGTGAAAAGAACTTATTTTATCAAATGCTGAAAAATGAAAAAAAAAGGTATAGTATAGTACGTCGAAAATTTTACGGTAAAAACGTCAAATTTTTGTATGTTGAAAAAAATCATCAAACCAGTCATATTATGGCATGTAAAATGATTCTATGGTGAAAAAAAGTCATTTTATCTAATGTTGAAAAATTTTACAAAAAATGTCATAGTATAGTATGTTGAAATTTTTCGATGAAAACATAAAAAATTTTCGATGTTGAAAAAAATCATGAAAACAGTCATATTATAGCATGTAAAATGATTCTACGGTGAAAAAAAGTCATTTTGTGAAATGTTGAAAAATTTTACAAAAGATGTCATAGTATAGTATGTTCAAATTTTTCAATGAAAACATAAAAAATTTTCGATGTTGAAAGAAATCATGAAAACAGTCATATAGCATGTAAAATGATTCTATGGTGGAAAAAAGTCATTTCATCGAATGTTGAAAAATTATACGTAAAAAATGTCATAGTATAGTATGTCGAAATTTTTCGATGAAAACGTAAAAATTTTTCGATGTTGAAAAAAATCATGAAAACAGTCATATAATAGCATATAAAATGATTCTATGGTGAAAAGAAGTAATTTTATCGAATATTGAAAAATTTTACAAAAAAATGTCATGGTATAGTATGTTGAAAATTTTCGATGAAAACGTCAAATTTTTTTGATGTTGAAAAAAATCATGAAAACAGTCATCTTATTGCATTTAAAATGATTCTATAGTGAACAAAGTCATTTTATCGAATGTTGAAAAATTTTACAAAAAAATGACATAGTATAGTATGTCGAAATTTTTCGATGAAAACGTAAAATTTTTTTGATGTTGACAAAAGTCATGAAAACACTCATATTATAGCATGTAAAATGATTCTATGGTGAAAAGAAGTCATTTCATCGAATGTTGAAAAATTATACGTAAAAAATGTCATAGTATAGTATGTCGAAATTTTTCGATGAAAACGTAAAAATTTTTCGATGTTGAAAAAAATCATGAAAACAGTCCTATTATAGCATGTAAAATGATTCTACGGTGAAAAAAAGTCATTTTGTGAAATGTTGAAAAATTTTACAAAAGATGTCATAGTATAGTATGTTCAAATTTTTCGATGAAAACGTCAAATTTTTTGATGTTGATAAAAATCATGAAAACAGTCATATTATAGCATGAAAAATGATTCTATGGTGAAAAAACTCATTGTGTGAAATGTTGAAAAATTTTACAAAAAATGTCATAGTATAGTATGTCGAAATTTTTCGATGAAAATGTAAGATTTTTTGATGTTGAAAAAATCATGAAAGCAGTCATATTATAGCATGTAAAATGATTCTATCGTGAAAAGAACTCACTTTATCGAATTTTGAAAAATTTTACAAAAAAATGACATAGTATAGTATGTCGAAAATTTTACGGTAAAAACGTCAAATTTTTGCATGTTGAAAAAAATCTTGAAAACAATCATATAGCATGTAAAATGATTCTATGGTGAAAAGAAGTCATTTTATCGAATGTTGAAAAATTTTACAAAAACATGACATAGTATAGTATGTCGAAATTTTTCGATGAAAACGTCAAATTTTTTTGATGTTGACAAAAGTCATGAAAACACTCATAGTCTGGAAAATGATTTTACGGTGAAAAGAAGTCATTTTATCAAATGTTGAAAAATTTTATAAAAAAATGTCATAGTATAGTATGTCGAAATTTTTCGATGAAAACGTAAAATTTTTTTGATGTTGAAAAAAATCATGAAAACAGTCATATTATTACATTTAAAATGATTGTATAGTGAACAAAGTCATTTTATCGAATATTGAAAAATTTTCCAAAAAAATGTCATAGTATAGTATGTCGAAAATTTTCGATGAAAACGTCAAATTTTTTTGATGTTGAAAAAAATCATGAAAACAGTCATCTTATTGCATTTAAAATGATTCTATAGTGAACAAAGTCATTTTATCGAATGCTGAAAAATGAAAAAAAAAAGTTATAGTATAGTATGTCGAAAATTTTACGGTAAAAACGTCAAATTTTTGTATGTTGAAAAAAATCATCAAACCAGTCATATTATGGCATGTAAAATGATTCTATGGTGAAAAAAGTCATTTTATCTAATGTTAAAAAATTTTACAAAAAATGTCATAGTATAGTATGTCGAAATTTTTCGATGAAAATGTAAATTTTTTTTGATGTTGATAAAAATCATGACAACAGTCATATTATAGCATGTAAAATGATTCTATGGTGAAAAAAAGTCATTTTATCGAATGTTGAAAAATTATACGAAAAAAAGTCATAGTATAGTATGTCGAAATTTTTCGATGAAAATGTAAAATTTTTTTGATGGTGATAAAAATCATGACAACACTCATATTATAGCATGTAAAATGATTCTATGGTGAAAAGAACTTATTTTATCGAATGCTGAAAAATGAAAAAAAAAGTTATAGTATAGTGTCGAAAATTTTACGGTAAAAACGTCAAATTTTTGTGTGTTGTAAAAAATCATCAAACCAGTCATATTATGGCATGTAAAATGATTCTATGGTGAAAAAAAGTCATTTTATCTAATGTTGAAAAATTTTACAAAAAATGTCATAGTATAGTATGTCGAAATTTTTCGATGAAAATGTAAGATTTTTTGATGTTGAAAAGAATCATGAAAACAGTCATATAATAGCATATAAAATCATTCTATGGTGAAAAGAAGTCATTTTATTGAATGCTGAAAAACTTTACAAAAAAATGTCATAGTATAGTATGTCGAAAATTTTCGATGAAAACGTAAACATTTTTTGATGTTGAAAAAATCATGAAAGCAGTCATATTATAGCATGTAAAATGATTCTATCGTGAAAAGAACTCACTTTATCGAATTTTGAAAAATTTTACAAAAAAATGACATAGTATAGTATGTCGAAAATTTTACGGTAAAAACGTCAAATTTTTGCATGTTGAAAAAAATCATGAAAACAATCATATTATAGCATGTAAAATGATTCTATGGTGAAAAGAAGTCATTTTATCGAATGTTGAAAAATTTTACAAAAAAATGACATAGTATAGTATGTCGAAATTTTTCGATGAAAACGTAAAATTTTTTTGATGTTGACAAAAGTCATGAAAACACTCATATTATAGTTTGGAAAATGATTTTACGGTGAAAAGAAGTCATTTTATCAAATGTTGAAAAATTTTATGAAAAAATGTCATAGTATAGTATGTCGAAATTTTTCGATGAAAACGTCAAATTTTTTTGATGTTGAAAAAAATCATGAAAACAGTCATATTATTACATTTAAAATGATTGTATAGTGAACAAAGTCATTTTATCGAATATTGAAAAATTTTACAAAAAAATGTCATAGTATAGTATGTCGAAAATTTTCGATGAAAACGTCAAATTTTTTTGATGTTGAAAAAAATCATGAAAACAGTCATCTTATTGCATTTAAAATGATTCTATAGTGAACAAAGTCATTTTATCGAATGTTGAAAAATTTTACAAAAAAATGACATATGTCGAAATGTTTCGTAAAATTTTTTTGATGTTGAAAAAAATCATGAAAACAGTTATATTATAGCATGTAAAATGATTCTATGGTGAAAAGAACTCATTTTATCGAATGCTGAAAAATTAAAGAAAAAGTCATAGTATAGTGTGTCGAAAATTTTACGGTAAAAACGTCAAATTTTTGTATGTTGAAAAAAATCATGAAAACAATCATATTATGGCATGTAAAATTATTCTACGGTAAAAAGAAGTCATTTTATCGAATGTTGAAAAATTTTATAAAAAAATGTCTTAGTATAGTATGTCGAAATTTTTCGATGAAAACGTCAAATTTTTTTGATGTTGACAAAAGTCATGAAAACACTCATAGTCTGGAAAATGATTTTACGGTGAAAAGAAGTCATTTTATCAAATGTTGAAAAATTTTATAAAAAAATGTCATAGTATAGTATGTCGAAATTTTTCGATGAAAACGTAAAATTTTTTTGATGTTGAAAAAAATCATGAAAACAGTCATATTATTACATTTAAAATGATTGTATAGTGAACAAAGTCATTTTATCGAATATTGAAAAATTTTCCAAAAAAATGTCATAGTATAGTATGTCGAAAATTTTCGATGAAAACGTCAAATTTTTTTGATGTTGAAAAAAATCATGAAAACAGTCATCTTATTGCATTTAAAATGATTCTATAGTGAACAAACTCATTTTATCGAATATTGAAAAGTTTTCCAAAAAAATGTCATAGTATAGTATGTCGAAAATTTTCGATGAAAACGTCAAATTTTTTTGATGTTGAAAAAAATCATGAAAACAGTCATCTTATTGCATTTAAAATGATTCTATAGTGAACAAAGTCATTTTATCGAATGCTGAAAAATGAAAAAAAAAAGTTATAGTATAGTATGTCGAAAATTTTACGGTAAAAACGTCAAATTTTTGTATGTTGAAAAAAATCATCAAACCAGTCATATTATGGCATGTAAAATGATTCTATGGTGAAAAAAGTCATTTTATCTAATGTTAAAAAATTTTACAAAAAATGTCATAGTATAGTATGTCGAAATTTTTCGATGAAAATGTAAATTTTTTTTGATGTTGATAAAAATCATGACAACAGTCATATTATAGCATGTAAAATGATTCTATGGTGAAAAAAAGTCATTTTATCGAATGTTGAAAAATTATACGAAAAAAAGTCATAGTATAGTATGTCGAAATTTTTCGATGAAAATGTAAAATTTTTTTGATGGTGATAAAAATCATGACAACACTCATATTATAGCATGTAAAATGATTCTATGGTGAAAAGAACTTATTTTATCGAATGCTGAAAAATGAAAAAAAAAGTTATAGTATAGTGTCGAAAATTTTACGGTAAAAACGTCAAATTTTTGTGTGTTGTAAAAAATCATCAAACCAGTCATATTATGGCATGTAAAATGATTCTATGGTGAAAAAAAGTCATTTTATCTAATGTTGAAAAATTTTACAAAAAATGTCATAGTATAGTATGTCGAAATTTTTCGATGAAAATGTAAGATTTTTTGATGTTGAAAAGAATCATGAAAACAGTCATATAATAGCATATAAAATCATTCTATGGTGAAAAGAAGTCATTTTATTGAATGCTGAAAAACTTTACAAAAAAATGTCATAGTATAGTATGTCGAAAATTTTCGATGAAAACGTAAACATTTTTTGATGTTGAAAAAATCATGAAAGCAGTCATATTATAGCATGTAAAATGATTCTATCGTGAAAAGAACTCACTTTATCGAATTTTGAAAAATTTTACAAAAAAATGACATAGTATAGTATGTCGAAAATTTTACGGTAAAAACGTCAAATTTTTGCATGTTGAAAAAAATCATGAAAACAATCATATTATAGCATGTAAAATGATTCTATGGTGAAAAGAAGTCATTTTATCGAATGTTGAAAAATTTTACAAAAAAATGACATAGTATAGTATGTCGAAATTTTTCGATGAAAACGTAAAATTTTTTTGATGTTGACAAAAGTCATGAAAACACTCATATTATAGTTTGGAAAATGATTTTACGGTGAAAAGAAGTCATTTTATCAAATGTTGAAAAATTTTATGAAAAAATGTCATAGTATAGTATGTCGAAATTTTTCGATGAAAACGTCAAATTTTTTTGATGTTGAAAAAAATCATGAAAACAGTCATATTATTACATTTAAAATGATTGTATAGTGAACAAAGTCATTTTATCGAATATTGAAAAATTTTACAAAAAAATGTCATAGTATAGTATGTCGAAAATTTTCGATGAAAACGTCAAATTTTTTTGATGTTGAAAAAAATCATGAAAACAGTCATCTTATTGCATTTAAAATGATTCTATAGTGAACAAAGTCATTTTATCGAATGTTGAAAAATTTTACAAAAAAATGACATATGTCGAAATGTTTCGTAAAATTTTTTTTTGATGTTGAAAAAAATCATGAAAACAGTTATATTATAGCATGTAAAATGATTCTATGGTGAAAAGAACTCATTTTATCGAATGCTGAAAAATTAAAGAAAAAGTCATAGTATAGTGTGTCGAAAATTTTACGGTAAAAACGTCAAATTTTTGTATGTTGAAAAAAATCATGAAAACAATCATATTATGGCATGTAAAATTATTCTACGGTAAAAAGAAGTCATTTTATCGAATGTTGAAAAATTTTATAAAAAAATGTCTTAGTATAGTATGTCGAAATTTTTCGATGAAAACGTCAAATTTTTTTGATGTTGACAAAAGTCATGAAAACACTCATAGTCTGGAAAATGATTTTACGGTGAAAAGAAGTCATTTTATCAAATGTTGAAAAATTTTATAAAAAAATGTCATAGTATAGTATGTCGAAATTTTTCGATGAAAACGTAAAATTTTTTTGATGTTGAAAAAAATCATGAAAACAGTCATATTATTACATTTAAAATGATTGTATAGTGAACAAAGTCATTTTATCGAATATTGAAAAATTTTCCAAAAAAATGTCATAGTATAGTATGTCGAAAATTTTCGATGAAAACGTCAAATTTTTTTGATGTTGAAAAAAATCATGAAAACAGTCATCTTATTGCATTTAAAATGATTCTATAGTGAACAAACTCATTTTATCGAATATTGAAAAGTTTTCCAAAAAAATGTCATAGTATAGTATGTCGAAAATTTTCGATGAAAACGTCAAATTTTTTTGATGTTGAAAAAAATCATGAAAACAGTCATCTTATTGCATTTAAAATGATTCTATAGTGAACAAAGTCATTTTATCGAATGCTGAAAAATGAAAAAAAAAGTTATAGTATAGTATGTCGAAAATTTTACGGTAAAAACGTCAAATTTTTGTATGTTGAAAAAAATCATCAAACCAGTCATATTATGGCATGTAAAATGATTCTATGGTGAAAAAAGTCATTTTATCTAATGTTAAAAAATTTTACAAAAAATGTCATAGTATAGTATGTCGAAATTTTTCGATGAAAATGTAAATTTTTTTTGATGTTGATAAAAATCATGACAACAGTCATATTATAGCATGTAAAATGATTCTATGGTGAAAAAAAGTCATTTTATCGAATGTTGAAAAATTATACGAAAAAAAGTCATAGTATAGTATGTCGAAATTTTTCGATGAAAATGTAAAATTTTTTTGATGGTGATAAAAATCATGACAACACTCATATTATAGCATGTAAAATGATTCTATGGTGAAAAGAACTTATTTTATCGAATGCTGAAAAATGAAAAAAAAAGTTATAGTATAGTGTCGAAAATTTTACGGTAAAAACGTCAAATTTTTGTGTGTTGTAAAAAATCATCAAACCAGTCATATTATGGCATGTAAAATGATTCTATGGTGAAAAAAAGTCATTTTATCTAATGTTGAAAAATTTTACAAAAAATGTCATAGTATAGTATGTCGAAATTTTTCGATGAAAATGTAAGATTTTTTGATGTTGAAAAGAATCATGAAAACAGTCATATAATAGCATATAAAATCATTCTATGGTGAAAAGAAGTCATTTTATTGAATGCTGAAAAACTTTACAAAAAAATGTCATAGTATAGTATGTCGAAAATTTTCGATGAAAACGTAAACATTTTTTGATGTTGAAAAAATCATGAAAGCAGTCATATTATAGCATGTAAAATGATTCTATCGTGAAAAGAATTCACTTTATCAAATTTTGAAAAATTTTACAAAAAAATGACAGTATAGTATGTCGAAAATTTTACGGTAAAAACGTCAAATTTTTGCATGTTGAAAAAAATCATGAAAACAATCATATTATAGCATGTAAAATGATTCTATTGTGAAAAGAAGTCATTTTATCGAATGTTGAAAAATTTTACAAAAAAATGTCATAGTATAGTATGTCGAAATTTTTCGATGAAAACGTAAAATTTTTTTGATGTTGACAAAAGTCATGAAAACACTCATATTATAGTTTGGAAAATGATTTTACGGTGAAAAGAAGTCATTTTATCAAATGTTGAAAAATTTTATAAAAAAATGTCATAGTATAGTATGTCGAAATTTTTCGATGAAAACGTCAAATTTTTTTGATGTTGAAAAAAATCATGAAAACAGTCATATTATTACATTTAAAATGATTGTATAGTGAACAAAGTCATTTTATCGAATATTGAAAAATTTTACAAAAAAATGTCATAGTATAGTATGTCGAAAATTTTCGATGAAAACGTCAAATTTTTTTGATGTTGAAAAAAATCATGAAAACAGTCATCTTATTGCATTTAAAATGATTCTATAGTGAACAAAGTCATTTTATCGAATGTTGAAAAATTTTACAAAAAAATGACATATGTCGAAATGTTTCGATGAAAACGTAAAATTTTTTTGATGTTGAAAAAAATCATGAAAACAGTTATATTATAGCATGTAAAATGATTCTATGGTGAAAAGAACTCATTTTATCGAATGCTGAAAAATTAAAGAAAAAGTCATAGTATAGTGTGTCGAAAATTTTACGGTAAAAACGTCAAATTTTTGTATGTTGAAAAAAATCATGAAAACAGTCATATTATGGCATGTAAAATTATTCTACGGTGAAAAGAAGTCATTTTATCGAATGTTGAAAAATTTTATAAAAAAAATGTCTTAGTATAGTATGTCGAAATTTTTCGATGAAAACGTCAAATTTTTTTGATGTTGAAAAAAATCATGAAAACAGTCATATTATTACATTTAAAATGATTTTATAGTGAACAAAGTCATTTTATTGAATATTGAAAAATTTTACAAAAAAATGTCATAGTATAGTATGTCGAAGATTTTCGATGAAAACGTCAAATTTTTTTGATGTTGAAAAAAATCATGAAAACAGTCATCTTATTGCATTTAAAATGATTCTATGGTGAAAAGAAGTCATTTCATCGAATGTTGAAAAATTATACGTAAAAAATGTCATAGTATAGTATGTCGAAATTTTTCGATGAAAACGTAAAAATTTTTTGATGTTGAAAAGAATCATGAAAACAGTCATATAATAGCATATAAAATGATTCTATGGTGAAAAGAAGTCATTTTATCGAATATTGAAAACTTTTACAAAAAAAATGTCATGGTATAGTATGTTGAAAATTTTCGATGAAAACGTTAAATTTTTTTGATGTTGAAAAAAATCATGAAAACAGTCATCTTATTGCATTTAAAATGATTCTATAGTGAACAAAGTCATTTTATCGAATGTTGAAAAATTTTACAAAAAAATGACATAGTATAGTATGTCGAAATTTTTCGATGAAAACGTAAAAATTTTTTTGATGTTGAAAAAAATCATGAAAACAGTCATCTTATTGCATTTAAAATGATTCTATAGTGAACAAAGTCATTTTATCGAATGTTGAAAAATTTTACAAAAAAATGACATAGTATAGTATGTCGAAAGTTTTTGATGAAAATGTAAAATTTTTTTGATGTTGATAAAAATCATGACAACAGTCATATTATAGCATGTAAAATGATTCTATGGTTAAAAAAAGTCATTTTATTGAATGTTGAAAAATTATACGAAAAAAAGTCATAGTATAGTATGTCGAAATTTTTCGATGAAAATGTAAAATTTTTTTGATGTTGATAAAAATCATGACAACACTCATATTATAGCATGTAAAATGATTCTATGGTGAAAAGAACTTATTTTATCGAATGCTGAAAAATGAAAAAAAGTATAGATAGTGTCGAAAATTTTACGGTAAAAACGTCAAATTTTTGTATGTTGTAAAAAATCATCAAACCAGTCATATTATGGCATGTAAAATGATTCTACGGTGAAAAGAAGTCATTTTATCGAATGTTGAAAAATTTCATAAAAAATGTCATAGTATAGTATGCCAAATTTTTCGATTAAAACATCAAATTTTTTTATGTTGAAAAAATCATGAAAACAGTCATCTTATTACATTTAAAATGATTCTATAGTGAACAAAGTCATTTTATCGAATGTTGAAAAATTTTACAAAAAAATGCATATGTCAAATGTTTCATAAAACGAAAATTTTTTTATGTTGAAAAAAATCATGAAAACAGTTATATTATAGCATGAAAATGATTCTATGGTGAAAAGAACTATTTTATCGAATGCTGAAAAATTAAAGAAAAAGTCATAGTATAGTGTGTCGAAAATTTTACGGTAAAAACGTCAAATTTTTGTATGTTGAAAAAAATCATGAAAACAATCATATTATGGCATGTAAAATTATTCTACGGTGAAAAGAAGTCATTTTATCGAATGTTGAAAAATTTTATAAAAAAATGTCTTAATATAGTATGTCGAAATTTTTCGATGAAAACGTCAAATTTTTTTGATGTTGAAAAAAATCATGAAAACAGTCATATTATTACATTTAAAATGATTGTATAGTGAACAAAGTCATTTTATCGAATATTGAAAAATTTTCCAAAAAAATGTCATAGTATAGTATGTCGAAAATTTTCGATGAAAACGTCAAATTTTTTTGATGTTGAAAAAAATCATGAAAACAGTCATCTTATTGCATTTAAAATGATTCTATAGTGAACAAACTCATTTTATCGAATATTGAAAAGTTTTCCAAAAAAATGTCATAGTATAGTATGTCGAAAATTTTCGATGAAAACGTCAAATTTTTTTGATGTTGAAAAAAATCATGAAAACAGTCATCTTATTGCATTTAAAATGATTCTATAGTGAACAAAGTCATTTTATCGAATGCTGAAAAATGAAAAAAAAAAGTTATAGTATAGTATGTCGAAAATTTTACGGTAAAAACGTCAAATTTTTGTATGTTGAAAAAAAATCATCAAACCAGTCATATTATGGCATGTAAAATGATTCTATGGTGAAAAAAGTCATTTTATCTAATGTTAAAAAATTTTACAAAAAATGTCATAGTATAGTATGTCGAAATTTTTCGATGAAAATGTAAATTTTTTTTGATGTTGATAAAAATCATGACAACAGTCATATTATAGCATGTAAAATGATTCTATGGTGAAAAAAAGTCATTTTATCGAATGTTGAAAAATTATACGAAAAAAAGTCATAGTATAGTATGTCGAAATTTTTCGATGAAAATGTAAAATTTTTTTGATGGTGATAAAAATCATGACAACACTCATATTATAGCATGTAAAATGATTCTATGGTGAAAAGAACTTATTTTATCGAATGCTGAAAAATGAAAAAAAAAGTTATAGTATAGTGTCGAAAATTTTACGGTAAAAACGTCAAATTTTTGTGTGTTGTAAAAAATCATCAAACCAGTCATATTATGGCATGTAAAATGATTCTATGGTGAAAAAAAGTCATTTTATCTAATGTTGAAAAATTTTACAAAAAATGTCATAGTATAGTATGTCGAAATTTTTCGATGAAAATGTAAGATTTTTTGATGTTGAAAAGAATCATGAAAACAGTCATATAATAGCATATAAAATCATTCTATGGTGAAAAGAAGTCATTTTATTGAATGCTGAAAAACTTTACAAAAAAATGTCATAGTATAGTATGTCGAAAATTTTCGATGAAAACGTAAACATTTTTTGATGTTGAAAAAATCATGAAAGCAGTCATATTATAGCATGTAAAATGATTCTATCGTGAAAAGAACTCACTTTATCGAATTTTGAAAAATTTTACAAAAAAATGACATAGTATAGTATGTCGAAAATTTTTCGGTAAAAACGTCAAATTTTTGCATGTTGAAAAAAATCATGAAAACAATCATATTATAGCATGTAAAATGATTCTATGGTGAAAAGAAGTCATTTTATCGAATGTTGAAAAATTTTACAAAAAAATGACATAGTATAGTATGTCGAAATTTTTCGATGAAAACGTAAAATTTTTTTGATGTTGACAAAAGTCATGAAAACACTCATATTATAGTTTGGAAAATGATTTTACGGTGAAAAGAAGTCATTTTATCAAATGTTGAAAAATTTTATAAAAAAATGTCATAGTATAGTATGTCGAAATTTTTCGATGAAAACGTCAAATTTTTTTGATGTTGAAAAAAATCATGAAAACAGTCATATTATTACATTTAAAATGATTGTATAGTGAACAAAGTCATTTTATCGAATATTGAAAAATTTTACAAAAAAATGTCATAGTATAGTATGTCGAAAATTTTCGATGAAAACGTCAAATTTTTTTGATGTTGAAAAAAATCATGAAAACAGTCATCTTATTGCATTTAAAATGATTCTATAGTGAACAAAGTCATTTTATCGAATGTTGAAAAATTTTACAAAAAAATGACATATGTCGAAATGTTTCGATGAAAACGTAAAATTTTTTTGATGTTGAAAAAAATCATGAAAACAGTCATATTATAGCATGTAAAATGATTCTATGGTGAAAAGAACTCATTTTATCGAATGCTGAAAAATTAAAGAAAAAGTCATAGTATAGTGTGTCGAAAATTTTACGGTAAAAACGTCAAATTTTTGTATGTTGAAAAAAATCATGAAAACAATCATATTATGGCATGTAAAATTATTCTACGGTGAAAAGAAGTCATTTTATCGAATTTTTTTTTTATTGAAAACTTTTACAAAAAAAATGTCATGGTATAGTATGTTGAAAATTTTCGATGAAAACGTTAAATTTTTTTGATGTTGAAAAAAATCATGAAAACAGTCATCTTATTGCATTTAAAATGATTCTATAGTGAACAAAGTCATTTTATCGAATATTGAAAAATTTTACAAAAAAATGACATAGTATAGTATGTCGAAATTTTTCGATGAAAACGTAAAAATTTTTCGATGTTGAAAAAAATCATGAAAACAGTCATATAATAGCATATAAAATGATTCTATGGTGAAAAGAAGTCATTTTATCGAATATTGAAAAATTTTACAAAAAAATGTCATGGTATAGTATGTTGAAAATTTTCGATGAAAACGTCAAATTTTTTTGATGTTGAAAAAAATCATGAAAACAGTCATCTTATTGCATTTAAAATGATTCTATAGTGAACAAAGTCATTTTATCGAATGTTGAAAAATTTTACAAAAAAATGACATAGTATAGTATGTCGAAAGTTTTTGATGAAAATGTAAAATTTTTTTGATGTTGATAAAAATCATGACAACAGTCATATTATAGCATGTAAAATGATTCTATGGTGAAAAAAAAGTCATTTTATTGAATGTTGAAAAATTATACGAAAAAAAGTCATAGTATAGTATGTCGAAATTTTTCGATGAAAATGTAAAATTTTTTTGATGTTGATAAAAATCATGACAACACTCATATTATAGCATGTAAAATGATTCTATGGTGAAAAGAACTTATTTTATCGAATGCTGAAAAATGAAAAAAAAAGTTATAGTATAGTGTCGAAAATTTTACGGTAAAAACGTCAAATTTTTGTATGTTGTAAAAAATCATCAAACCAGTCATATTATGGCATGTAAAATGATTCTACGGTGAAAAGAAGTCATTTTATCGAATGTTGAAAAATTTTATAAAAAAATGTCATAGTATAGTATGCCGAAATTTTTCGATTAAAACATCAAATTTTTTTGATGTTGAAAAAATCATGAAAACAGTCATCTTATTACATTTAAAATGATTCTATAGTGAACAAAGTCATTTTATCGAATGTTGAAAAATTTTACAAAAAAATGACATAGTATAGTATGTCGAAATTTATCGATGAAAACGTAAAATTTTTTTGATGTTGACAAAAGTCATGAAAACACTCATATTATAGTATGGAAAATTATTCTACGGTGAAAAGAAGTCATTTTATCGAATGTTGACAAATTTTACAAAAAATGTCAGTATAGTATGTCGAAATTTTTCAATGAAAACGTAAAAATTTTTTGATGTTGAAAGAAATCATGAAAACAGTCATATTATAGCATGTAAAATGATTCTATGGTGAAAAGAAGTCATTTTATCGAATCTTGAAAATTTTACAAAAAAAGTCATAGTATAGTATGTCGAAATTTTTCGATGAATGTCAAATTTTTTTGATGTTGAAAAAAATCATGAAAACAGTCATATTATAGCATGTAAAATGATTCTATGGTGAAAAGAAGTCATTTCATCGAATGTTGAAAAATTATACGTAAAAAATGTCATAGTATAGTATGTCGAAATTTTTCGATGAAAACATCAAATTTTTTTGATGTTGATAAAAATCATGAAAACAGTCATATTATAGCATGTAAAATGATTCTATGGTTAAAAGAACTCTTTTTATCGAATATTGAAAAATTTTACAAAAAAATGTCATGGTATAGTATGTTGAAAATTTTCGATGAAAACGTCAAATTTTTTTGATGTTGAAAAAAATCATGAAAACAGTCATCTTATTGCATTTAAAATGATTCTATAGTGAACAAAGTCATTTTATCGAATGTTGAAAAATTTTACAAAAAAATGACATAGTATAGTATGTCGAAAGTTTTTGATGAAAATGTAAAATTTTTTTGATGTTGATAAAAATCATGACAACAGTCATATTATAGCATGTAAAATGATTCTATGGTGAAAAAAAAGTCATTTTATCGAATGTTGAAAAATTATACGAAAAAAAGTCATAGTATAGTATGTCGAAATTTTTCGATGAAAATGTAAAATTTTTTTGATGTTGATAAAAATCATGACAACACTCATATTATAGCATGTAAAATGATTCTATGGTGAAAAGAACTTATTTTATCGAATGTTGAAAAATTAGAAAAAAATTCAGTATATAGTTTGTTGAAAATTTTACGGTAAAAACGTCAAATTTTTGTATGTTGATAAAAATCATGAAAACAGTCATATTATAGCATGTAAAATGATTCTATGGTGAAAAAAGTCATTTTGTGAAATGTTGAAAAATTTTACAAAAAAAGTCATTGTATAGTATGCCGAAATTTTTCGATGAAAACGTAAATTTTTTTTGATGTTGATAAAAATCATGACAACAGTCATATTATAGCATGTGAAATGATTCTATCGTGAAAAGAACTCACTTTATCGAATGTTGAAAAATTATACGAAAAAAATGTCATAGTATAGTATGTCGAAATTTTTTGATGAAAATGTAAAAATTTTTTGATGTTGATAAAAATCATGACAACAGTCATATTATAGCATGTAAAATGATTCTATGGTGAAAAAAAGTCATTTTATCGAATGTTGAAAAATTATACGAAAAAAAGTCATAGTATAGTATGTCGAAATTTTTCGATGAAAATGTAAAATTTTTTTGATGTTGATAAAAATCATGACAACACTCATATTATAGCATGTAAAATGATTCTATGGTGGAAAGAACTTATTTTATCGAATGCTGAAAAATGAAAAAAAAAAACGTTATAGTATAGTGTCGAAAATTTTACGGTAAAAACGTCAAATTTTTGTATGTTGTAAAAAATCATCAAACCAGTCATATTATGGCATGTAAAATGATTCTACGGTGAAAAGAAGTCATTTTATTGAATGCTGAAAAACTTTACAAAAAAATGTCATAGTATAGTATGTCGAAAATTTTCGATGAAAACGTAAACATTTTTTGATGTTGAAAAAATCATGAAAGCAGTCATATTATAGCATGTAAAATGATTCTATCGTGAAAAGAACTCACTTTATCGAATGTTGAAAAATTATACGAAAAAAAGTCATAGTATAGTATGTCGAAATTTTTCGATGAAAATGTAAAATTTTTTTGATGTTGATAAAAATCATGACAACACTCATATTATAGCATGTAAAATGATTCTATGGTGGAAAGAACTTATTTTATCGAATGCTGAAAAATGAAAAAAAAAACGTTATAGTATAGTGTCGAAAATTTTACGGTAAAAACGTCAAATTTTTGTATGTTGTAAAAAATCATCAAACCAGTCATATTATAGCATGTAAAATGATTCTACGGTGAAAAGAAGTCATTTTATTGAATGCTGAAAAACTTTACAAAAAAATGTCATAGTATAGTATGTCGAAAATTTTCGATGAAAACGTAAACATTTTTTGATGTTGAAAAAATCATGAAAGCAGTCATATTATAGCATGTAAAATGATTCTATCGTGAAAAGAACTCACTTTATCGAATTTTGAAAAATTTTACAAAAAAATGACATAGTATAGTATGTCGAAAATTTTACGGTAAAAACGTCAAATTTTTGCATGTTGAAAAAAATCATGAAAACAATCATTATTACATTTAAAATGATTCTACGGTGAAAAAAAGTCATTTTGTGAAATGTTGAAAAATTTTACAAAAAAATGTCATAGTATAGTATGTTCAAATTTTTCGATGAAAACGTCAAATTTTTTGATGTTGATAAAAATCATGAAAACAGTCATATTATAGCATGTAAAATGATTCTATAGTGAAAAAAAGTAATTTTATCCAATGTTGAAAAATTATACGAAAAAAATGTCATAGTATAGTATGTCGAAAATTTTATGGTAAAAACGTCAAATTTTTTTGATGTTGAAAAGAATCATGAAAACAATCATTATTACATTTAAAATGATTCTACGGTGAAAAAAAGTCATTTTGTGAAATGTTGAAAAATTTTACAAAAAAATGTCATAGTATAGTATGTTCAAATTTTTCGATGAAAACGTCAAATTTTTTGATGTTGATAAAAATCATGAAAACAGTCATATTATAGCATGTAAAATGATTCTATAGTGAAAAAAAGTAATTTTATCCAATGTTGAAAAATTATACGAAAAAAATGTCATAGTATAGTATGTCGAAAATTTTATGGTAAAAACGTCAAATTTTTTTGATGTTGAAAAGAATCATGAAAACACTCATATTATAGCATGTAAAATGATTCTATGGTGAAAAGAACTTATTTTATCGAATGCTGAAAAATGAAACAAAAAGTTATAGTATAGTATGTCGAAAATTTTACGGTAAAAACGTCAAATTTTTGTATGTTGAAAAAAATCATCAAACCAGTCATATTATGGCATGTAAAATGATTCTATGGTGAAAAAAAGTCATTTTATCTAATGTTAAAAAATTTTACAAAAAATGTCATAGTATAGTATGTCGAAATTTTTCGATGAAAACGTAAAAAATTTTCGATGTTGAAAAAAATCATGAAAACAGTCATATTATAGCATGTAAAATGATTCTACGGTGAAAAAAAGTCATTTTGTGAAATGTTGAAAAATTTTACAAAAGATGTCATAGTATAGTATGTTCAAATTTTTCGATGAAAACGTCAAATTTTTTGATGTTGATAAAAATCATGAAAACAGTCATATTATAGCATGTAAAATGATTCTATAGTGAAAAAAAGTAATTTTATCTAATGTTGAAAAATTATACGAAAAAAATGTCATAGTATAGTATGTCGAAAATTTTATGGTAAAAACGTCAAATTTTTTTGATGTTGAAAAGAATCATGAAAACACTCATATTATAGCATGTAAAATGATTCTATGGTGAAAAGAACTTATTTTATCGAATGCTGAAAAATGAAAAAAAAAGTTATAGTATAGTATGTCGAAAATTTTACGGTAAAAAACGTCAAATTTTTGTATGTTGAAAAAAATCATCAAACCAGTCATATTATGGCATGTAAAATGATTCTATGGTGAAAAAAAGTCATTTTATCTAATGTTAAAAAATTTTACAAAAAATGTCATAGTATAGTATGTCGAAATTTTTCGATGAAAATGTAAATTTTTTTTGATGTTGATAAAAATCATGACAACAGTCATATTATAGCATGTAAAATGATTCTATGGTGAAAAAAAGTCATTTTATCGAATGTTGAAAAATTATACGAAAAAAAGTCATAGTATAGTATGTCGAAATTTTTCGATGAAAATGTAAAATTTTTTTGATGTTGATAAAAATCATGACAACAATCATATTATAGCATGTAAAATGATTCTACGGTGAAAAGAAGTCATTTTATCGAATGTTGAAAAATTTTATAAAAAAATTTCATAGTATAGTATGTTGAAATTTTTCGATGAAAACGTCAAATTTTTTTGATGTTGAAAAAATCATGAAAACAGTCATATTATTACATTTAAAATGATTGTATAGTGAACAAAGTCATTTTATCGAATATTGAAAAATTTTACAAAAAAATGTCATAGTATAGTATGTCGAAAATTTTACGGTAAAAACGTCAAATTTTTTGATGTTGAAAAAAATCATGAAAACAGTTATTTTATAGCATGTAAAATGATTCTATGGTGAACAAAGTCATTTTACCGAATATTGAAAAATTTTACAAAAAAATGTCGTATGTCGAAATGTTTCGATGAAAACGTAAAATTTTTTTGATGTTGAAAAAAGTCATGAAAACAGTTATATTATAGCACGTAAAATGATTCTATGGTGAAAAGAAGTCATTTCATCGAATGTTGAAAAATTATACGCAAAAAATGTCATAGTATAGTATGTCGAAATTTTTCGATGAAAACGTAAAAATTTTTCGATGTTGAAAAAAATCATGAAAACAGTCATATTATAGCATGTAAAATGATTCTACGGTGAAAAAAAGTCATTTTGTGAAATGTTGAAAAATTTTACAAAAGATGTCATAGTATAGTATGTTCAAATTTTTCGATGAAAACGTCAAATTTTTTGATGTTGATAAAAATCATGAAAACAGTCATATTATAGCATGTAAAATGATTCTATAGTGAAAAAAAGTAATTTTATCTAATGTTGAAAAATTATACGAAAAAAATGTCATAGTATAGTATGTCGAAAATTTTATGGTAAAAACGTCAAATTTTTTTGATGTTGAAAAGAATCATGAAAACACTCATATTATAGCATGTAAAATGATTCTATGGTGAAAAGAACTTATTTTATCGAATGCTGAAAAATGAAAAAAAAAAGTTATAGTATAGTATGTCGAAAATTTTACGGTAAAAACGTCAAATTTTTGTATGTTGAAAAAAATCATGACAACAGTCATATTATAGCATGTGAAATGATTCTATCGTGAAAAGAACTCACTTTATCGAATGTTGAAAAATTATACGAAAAAAATGTCATAGTATAGTATGTCGAAAGTTTTTGATGAAAATGTAAAATTTTTTTGACGTTGATAAAAATCATGACAACAGTCATATTATAGCATGTGAAATGATTCTATCGTGAAAAGAACTCACTTTATCGAATGTTGAAAAATTATACGAAAAAAATGTCATAGTATAGTATGTCGAAATTTTTCGATGAAAATGTAAATTTTTTTTGATGTTGATAAAAATCATGACAACAGTCATATTATAGCATGTGAAATGATTCTATCGTGAAAAGAACTCACTTTATCGAATGTTGAAAAATTATACGAAAAAAATGTCATAGTATAGTATGTCGAAAGTTTTTGATGAAAATGTAAAATTTTTTTGACGTTGATAAAAATCATGACAACAGTCATATTATAGCATGTGAAATGATTCTATCGTGAAAAGAACTCACTTTATCGAATGTTGAAAAATTATACGAAAAAAATGTCATAGTATAGTATGTTGAAATTTTTTGATGAAAATGTAAAAATTTTTCGATGTTGATAAAAATCATGACAACAGTCATATTATAGCATGTAAAATGATTCTATGGTGAAAAAAAGTCATTTTATCGAATGTTGAAAAATTATACGAAAAAAGTCATAGTATAGTATGTCGAAATTTTTCGATGAAAATGTAAAATTTTTTTGATGTTGATAAAAATCATGACAACACTCATATTATAGCATGTAAAATGATTCTATGGTGGAAAGAACTTATTTTATCGAATGCTGAAAAATGAAAAAAAAAAGTTATAGTATAGTGTCGAAAATTTTACGGTAAAAACGTCAAATTTTTGTATGTTGTAAAAAATCATCAAACCAGTCATATTATGGCATGTAAAATGATTCTACGGTGAAAAGAAGTCATTTTATTGAATGCTGAAAAACTTTACAAAAAAATGTCATAGTATAGTATGTCGAAAATTTTCGATGAAAACGTAAACATTTTTTGATGTTGAAAAAAAATCATGAAAGCAGTCATATTATAGCATGTAAAATGATTCTATCGTGAAAAGAACTCACTTTATCGAATTTTGAAAAATTTTACAAAAAAATGACATAGTATAGTATGTCGAAAATTTTACGGTAAAAACGTCAAATTTTTGCATGTTGAAAAAAATCATGAAAACAATCATATTATAGCATGTAAAATGATTCTATGGTGAAAAGAAGTCATTTTATCGAATGTTGAAAAATTTTACAAAAAAATGACATAGTATAGTATGTCGAAATTTTTCGATGAAAACGTAAAATTTTTTTGATGTTGACAAAAGTCATGAAAACACTCATACTATAATCTGGAAAATGATTTTAAGGTGAAAAGAAGTCATTTTATCAAATGTTGAAAAATTTTATAAAAAAAATGTCATAGCATAGTATGTCGAAGATTTTCGATGAAAACGTCAAATTTTTTTGACGTTGAAAAAAATCATGAAAACAGTCATATTATTACATTTAAAATGATTCTACGGTGAAAAAAAGTCATTTTGTGAAATGTTGAAAAATTTTACAAAAAAATGTCATAGTATAGTATGTTCAAATTTTTCGATGAAAACGTCAAATTTTTTGATGTTGATAAAAATCATGAAAACAGTCATATTATAGCATGTAAAATGATTCTATAGTGAAAAAAAGTAATTTTATCTAATGTTGAAAAATTATACGAAAAAAATGTCATAGTATAGTATGTCGAAAATTTTATGGTAAAAACGTCAAATTTTTTTGATGTTGAAAAGAATCATGAAAACACTCATATTATAGCATGTAAAATGATTCTATGGTGAAAAGAACTTATTTTATCGAATGCTGAAAAATGAAAAAAAAAGTTATAGTATAGTATGTCGAAAATTTTACGGTAAAAACGTCAAATTTTTGTATGTTGAAAAAAATCATCAAACCAGTCATATTATGGCATGTAAAATGATTCTATGGTGAAAAAGAGTCATTTTATCTAATGTTGAAAAATTTTACAAAAAATGTCATAGTATAGTATGTCGAAATTTTTCGATGAAAATGTAAATTTTTTTTGATGTTGATAAAAATCATGACAACAGTCATATTATAGCATGTAAAATGATTCTATGGTGAAAAAAAGTCATTTTATCGAATGTTGAAAAATTATACGAAAAAAAGTCATAGTATAGTATGTCGAAAATTTTATGGTAAAAACGTCAAATTTTTTTGATGTTGAAAAGAATCATGAAAACACTCATATTATAGCATGTAAAATGATTCTATAGTGAAAAGAACTTATTTTATCGAATGCTGAAAAATGAAAAAAAAAAGTTATAGTATAGTATGTCGAAAATTTTACGGTAAAAACGTCAAATTTTTGTATGTTGTAAAAAATCATCAAACCAGTCATATTATGGCATGTAAAATGATTCTATGTTGAAAAGAAGTCATTTCATCGAATGTTGAAAAATTATACGTAAAAAATGTCATAGTATAGTATGTCGAAATTTTTCGTAACATGAAAACATCAAATTTTTTTTGATGTTGATAAAAATCATGAAAACATTCATATTATAGCATGTAAAATGATTCTACGGTGAAAAGAAGTCATTTCATCGA
This sequence comes from Pterois miles, assembly GCA_947000775.1. NCBI lineage: Eukaryota > Metazoa > Chordata > Actinopteri > Perciformes > Scorpaenidae > Pterois > Pterois miles. The sequence continues at coordinate 11,241,225 of CAMQGK010000565.1, read as the reverse complement.
ATGTTGAAAAATTTTACAAAAAATGTCATAGTATAGTATGTCGAAATTTTTCGATGAAAACGTAAAATTTTTTTGATGTTGAAAAAAATCATGACAACACTCATATTATAGCATGTAAAATGATTCTATGGTGAAAAGAACTTATTTTATCGAATGCTGAAAAATGAAAAAAAAAGTTATAGTATAGTGTCGAAAATTTTACGGTAAAAACGTCAAATTTTTGTATGTTGTAAAAAATCATCAAACCAGTCATATTATGGCATGTAAAATGATTCTATGGTGAAAAAAAGTCATTTTATCTAATGTTGAAAAATTATACAAAAAATGTCATAGTATAGTATGTCGAAAATTTTACGATAAAAACGTCAAATTTTTGTATATTGAAAAAAATCATCAAACCAGTCATATTATAGCATGTAAAATGATTCTATAGTGAAAAAAGTCATTTTATCGAATGTTGAAAAATTACACGCAAAAAATGTCATAGTATAGTATGTCGAAATTTTTCGATGAAAACGTAAAAATGTTTTGATGTTGAAAAAAATCATCAAACCAGTCATTTTATCAAGTGTTGGAAAATTATTCAAAAAAATTGTCATAGTATAGCATGTAGAAAAAGAAGTCATAGTATAGCACGTCGGAAAAAAGTCATAGTATATCGTCGAAAAAAATCATAATATAGCACTTCCAAAATATCATAGTATAGCATGTCAAAAAAAGTTATAGCATAGCATGTCGAAAAAAGTCATAGTATAGCTTTTCGAAAAAAAAAGTCAAAAAAGTCTTATTACATGTCGAAAAAAGTCATAAAAAGTCATAGTATAGTATGGCGAAAAAAGTCACAGTATCGTGTGTCCAAAAAGTCATAGAATAGTATATCGAAAAAGTCATAAAAAAGTCATAGTATAGCATGGTTAAAGTCACAGTATAGTGTGTCAAAAAAGTCATAGTATAGCATGGTTAAAAAAAAAAAATCACAGTATCGTGTGTCAAAAAAAGTCACAATTTAGTATGTCGGAAATACGGACATACTATACTATTAGTTTTTTATGACTTTTTCCGACATGCTATAGCAGTTTCGTATGGCGAAAAAAGTCATGGTATACTATTTCAAGTCAGTCAAGTTATAAATATCATAGTATAGCATGTCAAAAAAGTCATAGTATAGTATTTCGAAAAAATTAATATAAGTCACAGTATGTGGAAAAAGTCACAATTTAGTATGTCGGAAAAAGTCATAGTATAGCATTTCAAAAAAAAGTCAGAGTATAGTATGTCGAAAAAAGTCAAGTAAAAAGTCATAGTATAGTATGGGGAAAAAAATCATAGTATGGCATGTCGGAAAAAGTCATAGTATAGCATGGTTGAAAAAGTTATAGTATAGTGTGTCGAAAAAGTTATAGTATAGTATGTCGAAAAAGTCAAGTAAAAAGTCATAGTATAGTATGTCGAAAAAAATCATAGTATAGCATGTCGAAAAAGTCATAAAAAAGTCACAGTATAGAAAAATTAATTTATGTCGAAAAAAGTCAGTATTGTATGTCAAAAAAGTACTAAAAGTTGTAGTATGTTGAAAAATCTCAGTACTATATGTCAAATAAATTAATAGAAAAGTATGTCAAAATGTCAAAAAAAGGCATATTACATTTTTGTAAAAGGTAAAATATGACAATTTCTTCCATTTAATAAAAATAATAACACAATAAAAGTTCTCAAGACACTGTGTGTGCATATATATGCATACATACATATACATATATATACATACATATACGTATACATATATGAACACATATATACACACATCCTATTAATATATATGAATCTATATTAGTGGTATTGTTAAAAACAATACTTTAGAGACTTCCCTTAGTTTTAAGGAAAATGTTGAAAACTCACTGCTTTGCTGTGACAGACGTCCACTCTCTTCCCTCCTTGTCTGGACAGGATGACTACGTTCTGGAGGTGAAACACTACCGCGCCCCCCGCTGGCCGAATCCCGACAGTCCCATCAGCAACACCTTCGAGCTCCTGAACCTGGTGAAAGAGGAGAGCGCCGCCAAGGACGGCCCCATTGTGGTCCACGATGAGTAAGTTGTTCACTGAGTAGTCAACATGTACCATTACGATAACAACATCTGAGGGTCTTTCTGGTCTGATATTGGTTCTGAATGACAATATTTTACAGTTATAATCAGAACAGGTTTGATTTTTCTTTTTCCAGTGTGGGTGGAGTCACAGCAGGGACGTTCTGCGCTCTGTCGTCTCTGACTCGTCAGCTGGAGGCAGAGGGTTCGGTGGATGTCTTCCAAGTGGCCAAGCTGACAAATGTCATGAGGCCAGGAACCTTCAGCGACATCGTAAGGCTGCTGTCTCACAATACGCTGATGATAACGTACTGTCTGTTACACTGCTTGTGTGACTCACACTTAAGATTACTTATGCTATATAGAATAATTCCTGCCGATTAAACAACTTGGTTATCATTCTCATAGTTTTCATGTGACATTGTGTAGGGCTGCACGATGATGGCCATAATGCTCATCATGATTATATATCTTGATCATTCCTAGATTTTAGTGACAACATAATTTGTGGCAATGTCACATTTCAAATCCTAAATGCTATTCTTTTACTTTGTTATAGTCATCTCTATTTGTTAATTGCATGAAAACACACAATTTAGATGATTAGAAAATAAATGATTGTGTTTTCATTTCAAGATTTGCTTTGATTAAAAAAAATATTGGCATTAGTAGCTTTAAGGATGTATTATATGCTACTTAGAACTAGTGTTAAACATGTCATATTTCACTCTCAAATGTCCTTTTTAATAGGGCTGTCAATCAATCATGACTGTCCGTAGTTAATTTTTTATCTGTTCAAAATTTACCTTAAAGGCAGATTTGTCATGTATTTAATACTCTAATCAACATGGGAGTGGACAAATATGCTGCTTAAATGTATGCATATATTTATAATTGTAAATCCTTGAACAGCATAAAACAATGAGAGGTATTGTCCTAATAAAAATATGCTCCAATCATAACATACTTGACAAATCTCCCTTTAACATTTGGAACCGATAAAAATTTGTGTGATTAAATATTTTAACCTATTGCCCGCCATAGTAAAAGTACTTTTTAAGACATAATATTAACAGTTATGATGTTAATACAAATTGTTGTTACTTTCACTGTGGTGTTGCAGCGTAGTAATGCTTTAATCATCAGGTTATAATTTCCAAGAATTTTCCTGGAAAACAAAAGTAATTTGTGAGTAAAATAAGTAAGATGGAGTCCAGTCCAGTTGGTACATTTACAACTAAAGAATTTCAATTACTTGCTTGCGTAAACTAAACACAGGTCAGGTGATGATGCACGAGGTTGTCTCCAAGCAACACACATAATTCAGTGATTAAGGAATAATGTTGGTGGTGGTACAAAGTCGCCTGAATTGACGTGTTGCCAGAGTAACGCCGGGATCTGAGACACCTCTCAGTGTAACAGTTGGTTACCTGTTGTTGTTTCCCAGGAGCAGTACCAGTTCCTGTACAAAGCCATGCTGAGTCTCATCGGGACACAAGAAGACGAGAAAACCCTCCAGTCCTCCGACAACAACGGTACCATCGTGGTGGGAACCGCCAGCACCGCAGAGAGCCTTGAATCCCTGGTGTAAATCCCCCCCCCAAAAAAACACACACATATATAAGAAAACACAAAGAACGCTTGTTTAACTTTCACAAATGAGCATTTCATCCTTCCTCTGCAGTCACCAACAGAACTAAATGAAACATGTTGAGGACTGTGTGGCAGTCTGAGGCTCACCGAACCAGCTCCTCCTCGGCTGGATCTGGACTCCCTGTGGTTTTGTAATGTGTGCCTTTTTGTATTTCTCATCCTGTACTTCTAACTTTGATACACGCTGTAGACTAACTGTGCGATGTTTTTAACGCTGTGCTGCCCTGAGACGTTCAACACCTCTAACAAACTTTTCCTAAACCTTTGTATTTATTGGCACTGAGCCAAATGGGGAAGAAAGGGAAAACTGCATCTTTTCACATCAAATGAGATATTTTGTTAGCTTGTCTTTTTTAGAGCTCCTGCACTGAACTCCTTTCTGTAAATACCATCACAACGGTAGCAGCAATGTGCTATTGAAGTCAAATATAAAATAAGGGCCTGGAATAATAAAAATATTAATCTAATGTAAATAATATTATAGTAATCAACTCGATGGACCAAATTTCTATTTATACTTTTAGATTTTTATATTTTACCATTTTTAGTGCGTTCAGATGTTATGGTTTGATTCTAATTGCTTAGTTGGAGAACATTAATGCTTTTATATTCTGGATTTTGTAACAGACTAAATGTGATGCATGGACATGTTTGTTTTTTTAGCTGGACATGAAACACTGCCGGATTATTAGTTAGGGGATTAAATACGTGAAAGAAAACCCAATGGAGTGTTTTGTTACTGTGTGCAGAACTACAACTACAGCAAATATGCAGAGGAACACATTTTTCACCAACAAAAAGTCTCATGTTAGTTAGTCAGAGGGTCGTCATTAAGGGATAATGCAGAGAGCCGGTCATTGTTGTGGAAGAAACTCCGTCAGGGTGCAGCATCGCTCTGGTGGGGTTTATTTCACAACAATGACCCACTAGCTGCTCATTATCGTGCTTATTACACAGCTACTTAGTGAAGAAATCAATAATCTGAAACAAAAACGGTCCTCCAGAGTCTGACGTCAGAACTGCGTCCATAGCAACCGTCTGTTATAAAGAAATAACTGTTACAGAATGCTGTTATTAAAAACTCATAGTATAGTATCAATTTATATATCATTAAAGAAACAACAGCATATCATAAAGTTAAAAAAATCATCAGTCACATTATAGTGTGTCATACTATACTACAGAATGTCATAAAAAGTCATAGTATAGTATGTAGTAAAAAGCCATAGTATAATAGTATGTCATAAAAAGTCATAGTATAGTATGTATCATCATCTCTGGGGAGCAGGAATGGGGTCAGACCGTTAAGTTTCATTTTAAATTTCACAGGCCGCCCATAAAATTTACTGTACAATACAGTGTTTTTGTCCTACAGGTGGCAGGGCATCACCAAAACAGTACGGTTTATCCCGCGGAGGGCATCACCAAAACAGTACGGTTTATCCCGCGGAGGGCATCACCAAAACAGTACGGTTTATCCCGCGGAGGGCATCACCAAAACAGTACGGTTTATCCCGCAGAGGCCGAGAATATTTACCGCAATTTTCATCATAATTTGTTCGATGAGCTAATGCACATCAATCTGTTTTCTCAGATAAACGACCATCTTCTACTAACGACATTTCCCTCGATCTGGGATAAAAAGTAAGATGTGACTCAGAGGAAAGCAGGTTAAATTTACATTTGGGGCCTTTAGCTGCTGTTTATTCAGATTTACAGTCAAATGAGCCTCAGCTCCTCGATCACCAACCTCACAGACGAGCAACAGGAAGGAGGTCGAAGGTCAGAGGTCACAACGGCGAGACAAAAGATGGCGCAGACGTCCCTGTGACCTGACAACAGAGAGAGGTGTTAATGAAACAAACACAGTAACAGAGAAAATGAAGATGTGCTGTCCGACCTGTGGATTATATATTTTCCCTTTATGGAGTCATGCTTTAATCCCTGCACTGAACTGGTTATTCCAATTGATTTCCCTCGTGTTAATCCAGGCTAAGACTCTGCAAGAAATGCGCCTTTTCAGGACAGAAAATAGGTCAAGTGTCCCAGACGTCATCTTGACCAGCCGCCATATCCACATCGTCATTTGCATTTTTGACTTTTCATAATTACATGCCCAATTATCCCCTGCTTGGTGGCCTAGTTTGCATGGCTGCCTCCAAATTGAGAGGAAGCGAGCAGGTCGATTGTCTTTTTGTCAGAGGCACTGAGCTGAGAAGACGTCGGGTTCACAAAGACCAAATCCAGAGTTCAGTCTGGTAAACATGATCTTTGATTATAGCTTAAATCGTAAAGACAGACTTCAGATAGAGAGGTGTAGAAGAAGTATTCACATGTCTAAAATAGAAGTTTTAAAAAATGTACTCAAACATTTACTGAAGATGAAGTAACTGTATTATAAGTAGGGCTGTCAAAATAAATGTGATAATAACAGGGATAGGAACGGTTCGGGTAAAAATCCGAACTGTTTCGGTCGCTGGTCTTGGTTCGGGTCGTGTATGTATCGTTGGGTTCATTTGAAGAGAGGACACAATAAAGTTCAGATCCACCAGCGTTTAGCTCTGCTGTTTTGGGATTACTGATCTGTATGACTGACGGGAAAAAAGTGGAGGATAAAACATCAACTGTGTGTCAGCGCTGTGCAACACGTGTAGCTAATGCTAGCGGCGATACTTCCAGTATGATGACTCACTCCGGTGTGTCCGTTGATAGGAGGAGAGAGTCGGGGAGGAAAGAGCGACTCCTTCTCCCAGCAGCATTAAACAGCCTCTACATGCAGACTCAGAGCAGCTACACAACTAAAGCATCGGGAGGTTTATAGCCAGAGATCTGCAGCCTGATGCCGTCGTGCACTATTGTTTAAAAAAAATGTCTCATGCTGGCTGCCCTGACGCACCTTTTGTTGTTGTCTGAGCCTACAGTTTATTCTTATTTCATTACTTTTAAATAACAGTGGCACTTGTTCCACATGTTAGCCTGGTCTGCTGTTGTTCAAATTATTTTGGCAAATAAATGAAACACTGTTCAAATTGAAATTGGAAATTGGCCTCCAGCTGTTCTTGTCTGTTGGGCTGCAGTTTGCCGTGTTATGATCTGAGCATATTTTTGATGCTAAAGTCAGAACCTGGGAGGGTCTCTGGACAATATCTGTTATTGATTTGTGTTGTTAACTGCGTTCCATTAATCAATACATACTGTACATACATTTGTATAAAGCAACATATGTGTCCACTCCATGTTGATAAGAGTAGTAAACACTTGACAAATCTCCCTTTAAGATTCATTCTGAACAGATAAAAAATGTGATTAATTGCGATTAACTATTTTAATTGATTGACAGCCCTAATTATAAGCAAAATGCACTTTAAATCACATATATACTACTGGGTAGTTAAATCTATATTTTGTGTATAAGCCTGAAGAAACCAGTAACAGTTGTCACACAAGTGAAGTGAAATTAAAACAATAAAAATACTTCAGTAAAGTACGTCAGCACTGCAGGGAATGCAGGGTCCTGACAGGAGCTTCAAAGATCTTTAGAAAGTTAGTAGAAACATGATGTAGCAAAAGCAAAAAGGTTCAGTTCACCCAAATACCATCTTAAAAAACCAAGACATTCTCTTACCTGTGCTGGTATGAAGTTTTGGTATCATCTGCAGATAAAACATCTGCAGCATCTCCTCGACCTTGAAACTGTGGAGCTGAATAGAGTTTGTTTTGTGGTGCACACAGTGTTTCCAAAAACTGTAAAATTGTGTTCATATTTCAGAAATAAAGAAGTATGGAGGCTGCAATGTGCCGAAAAGAAAATTGAAAAAAGAAAGAAAAAAACTACAGTAGGTTAATTAATAGGATTTGCATTGAAGAGATTACGACGGAGTGTTTGGGCCACATTGAGGTAAGTCATAGTCATAATCATAAAGTCATAAGTTTTAGAGAAAAAATTCTGATGTTACGAGAATGAAGTCATAATACTATAAAGTAGTATTTTAAGTGTTATGTTAGAGGGGAAACGATAGAGCAGCTTGTGTACTTTACTTCGGGTTTCACAAATAACCAAATACTTCAACTTTTGGCTCATCAGCACTTTTTTCTTGTAATTTTCCGACTTTATTCTCTAAATTGGTGTTTTCTCCATAATTAATGCATTTTAATGTGAATAAAAATAATGCAAAGATTATTACATTTGTGACTCTTTAAATAATGAAAGAAAAGGAAAGGATGTCACAGAAGAATTTTTATTAATGTCTCTCATTTTTACATTTTATAAAGCTAAAGTATTTTATCAAAACAAGCTTTTACAAACAGATGTGTGTTTTTAATGATGAGTGGCACAAATTTCAGCTGAAACATTAACGACAAAGAAAAAACATGCTCATGTTGGAGGTTCATCAGGAGGTCAATCAAACTAATACTCGAATCACAAACTTTGTAGTTTCACCTGAATTTGTAAATTAATGAATTATTTATTTTTATATATCAGCGACTCTCTTTGTCAGATCCAAACCTGAAAATCTACCAAAATATCAAACATGCTATGGTTTCAAAACCCCCGGAGGCTCATACTGTATGCAGTACAAGCTGCAGATCACACGGATATATTATTTTTAAAAATATATCTCAGGTACGTATATAATAACTCTGGGTATTTTTTTTTTTTTTTTTACCCAGTTAAAGCATGTAACAAACAAGGTGACCACACACTCCCCAACAAAAAATAACATAAATAGTGCGAAGGTGGCAGACAATAAATACACAGGCTCCACAAATATATAATTCACTCTAAAAAAATACCTGAAATCAAACCGTCTTCCTCTGACTGTGTCAGAAGCTGCTGTTACGTTTCAGTTACAGACTCCAGATCATGAATCAATAAATAGGTTGCATCAAGACGGTAACGTCGGGTAGGTCGTCAGGCTGCGACTCGCCAGAGTTTCTCCAAGTTTTCTCAAACTGGTTTACCTTCTCGACATTACCTAACTGCATTTTTGTTTGAAAGACGATCTCATCATTCAGCCGTGCCGTCGTTACCGCAGCGCAGGTCTCGATGTAATGACTATGACGTTAAGAGTCAGGCATTTTCAAATAATCCACATCTTTACCGATTGTTGAATTAATGGTTTGAAATGTTAATCAACCGTTTAACTGCTAACCGACATTAAGCATTTTAACCAGTTAACACTATGGGTTTAAAAGAAATATTAATAATTATTTAAAAGCTAAGAAAAAGAATAATAATAATAATAATGAATACCAAGCTGGAGAAGCTAAAGAAAAAGAAAATCTCCAAATCAATGATCATTAGAAACTGAACCGTTGCACTTTGAGATAATTGAGATCGATAATTTAAGGTAATTTCACTCCACGGATGCTGAATAAACTCACAAACATATAAATTCTGACCCATAAAAATAATGAACTCATGATCCTGTGCAAAACCGTCATTACCATCGACTCGTCGCTTCATTCGTGCTCCAAACAACAGCGTGGACGACACGTTTAATGATATTATATCCTGTATGTGATAGTTTTCTGTGATGTTGAACTCGTTGATTTATATAGAAATATATGAAGTGGGTTTGTAACTGCAGGGGCCTTTCTTGTTGAAGTTGATCACAGTTTGAAGGTCAGTGCAGTATTGAGCTGAGTTTTTAAATAATACAGAAATCAGACAGTTTGAAATGGAGGGAAAAAACTGTTCAAACTCAGAAAGGTTTTGCTATATTTGACTGGATGAAGAATAAAATGTCTGCCTCATCGGTGGCATCGCTCTGATTCTCTCCAGTCCCAAGCAGACCTGCCTTCTACCGTAGTTTTATCTGATTAATTAGACAATATTTAATTTCTAATGTGTAAAATACTGTTTGAACTGTTGTCTGAAACAATCGACGCCAGTGAAACAATTTCAGTTTGCCACAGATGAGCAAATTTAACCGACGAAGATTACTGCAGATTACTGGAGGCGATCCTCGGCTGCCTTTTCAGCCTGTTGACCTAAAACTTACAGTTTTAAAACATTGCTCATAAAACTGAATTTCAATTAGGGCTGTCAAAGTTCAAGCAATAACGTGTTAACAGCTCAGTTTTAAGCTAGAAAACCTGAAGAATCCACCGGCACCAACCAGGTCAGACTAGCTTGTCATGAAGGAAGTTAAATAACGCTCCGAAGTTACATTAAATTTTGTTGAGGAAAGACTGTCATGACCATATTTAAAGGGGTCCCTTGACCTCTGACCTCCAGATGTGTGAATGTAAATGGGTTCTCTGGGTCCCCACCAGTCTCCCCTTTACAGACATGCCCACTTTCTGATAGTCCCAGTCAGTCTGGATCAAGTCCTAGTCAAGTCAGCACTCTGACACACTGACAGCTGTTGTTGCCTGTTGGGCTGCAGTTTGTCATGTTATGATCTGAGCAGATTGTTGATGCTACAGTCAGAACCTGGGAGGGTTTCTGGACAATATCTGTCATTATTACGCAGTGTTGTTGAATACTCAATTCTGATTGGTCGATCAAAACATTCTACAGTCTGTTATTTCTTTATAACAGGCTGTTGCTATGGGGACAGTTCTGATGGACAGTTTTTTTTTTTTATCTCAGATTATTTATTTCTTCAGTAAGTAGCCGTGTAGTAAGCAGGATAATGTACAGCACAAACCCCATTCAGGGCGATGAGTGACCAGTTTCTTTCACAACAATGACCGGCTCGCTGTACATTATCCCCATTTTGTTTTGTTAACTGATTTCCAATAATATATATATAAAATTGCATAAAGCAGCATATTTGCCCACTTCCCTGCTTTCAACCTTGCACATATTTACTTTGAAAAAAACATGACTAATATTTATTTTATCATCCGGTGCATTAAAAATATTATGGCGGAAGATGCAGTTTAGATAAAGGTGGTGAAAAGGCAGCTGATAGCTGGTGGATTTTATAAATGATCTCTGGAGCTGTTGGATAGTCTTTACAGTGCTTACTGATCTGCTCTGTTTGGAGGCTCAGCTCTACTCCTGCAGGGTGCTCTTGGACATGAAGTAAAGTCCTTCCTCCTTCAGTCGGGTCAGCGCCGGCCCGTAGATCTCCTTCGTCATGGGAACCACGAGTCCCTTCGCAGTGATTTCACCTGCAGACAAAAAACGCACAGATCTAGGTTCAAACTTCAGCTCAGTTTTTATTTCACTTCACTTAATTACAGAGATATTCCTGACCGATGTCACTGACCGTCGAGGAGCATGCGAGCAGCAATGGCTGCTGGGTATCCGACAGTCTTGGCCATGGCAGAGAAGCCATCGGGGTCGCCGTACACCGTCAGGCTAATGTGTTTGGTCTCCAGCTCGCCAGTTGGGTGGCGAAGCCCGATGTCGTTCCTCATGAGAATCATGTCTCGCTCGCCCTTCTCTAACCACAGGAGGAAAGTCAGCAGTAGTTTATGTACTAGTACTACATCTGGTACTTGTGTTCTTCTGCTTTGTTTTAATAAAATGAGTGTCTCACCGTAGGAGAGTTTAGCTTCCAGGTGTTTTGTCAGAGCACCCAACACGCTGTCGGCGTGAAAAACTGACTCGTCGCTCAGCATCCCAAACCTGAACACACAGAGACACAAAATAAAGACTTTTCCCTCACAATAGAATAACCTTCACGAAGCTGTTTCAAAAGGTTTAAAAGAAAATTACTCTGCTTTAAACACCTCGGCAGCGTTGCAGTGGCAGCCCACACATCCTTGGCTAAATCTAAAGAGATGAGCAGTTGCTTTTTGTCGCTGCTTTGCTGGTGAATTGAATAAATGAACAACAAGTCATTCAATGTGAGCTGCAAGCGCATTGGCTTTTTACTCTTTTTACTGCACAGATGGAATGTTTCCAACAGTTCACTTTTACTGTCGCAGGAATTTACATTTCAATGCCAACGTGACCCTCTTCCCTTCACCGCCAGCGGCAGCAGAACAATGACGGCACGGAGCCTTGGTCTGAAGAGACCTTTGGAAAAGTTGATTTAAATTGAAGTGTGCGCGCTACACCACTTCAGGCGTCCTCATTAAGGAGGGAAGTGAAAAGTGTGCAGAAGAGGAGCAGCCTCGGCCTTGTTGTCAGCCCACCATCCACGGCACCAACACTAACTTTGAAGAGCAGCAGACGTCAGCATCCGCCTCATCTGCTCAGGGCCGAGGAAGCACAGACAAATGGACATCCAAAGAACTTGTTCAGCGGCGTTATGCAGGATTTGAGCCATTTCTTTGCACCAAATAACCAATTGCTCATCAGGCAGTGTTGTAGAGGAACTGCTGTGATTTAGGTCTTTCAAAAAACTCTCTGTGGCCTGACTAGGAACAAAAACACTCTGCTGTGCTCTGGCCTACAAAAATAAAAACCAACTACTAGGGCTGTCAAAGTTAACCCAATAAAAACGCAAAGTCATTTTAACGCCACTAATTTCTTTAGTGCATTCATATAACTTTTGATTTTTAGGTTGTAGCGGCTCAGTTTTAAAGAAAAATGGGTTCCCACCAGTCTCCCCTTTACAGACATGCCCACTTTATGATAATCACATGCAGCTTGCAGCAAGTCATAGTCAAGTCAACACTCTGACAGCTGTTGTTGCCTGTTGGGCTGCAGTTTGCCGTGTTATGATCTCAGCATATTTTTTATGCTAAAGTCAGAACCTGGGAGGGTTTCAGGACAATATCTGTCATTGCTGAATTCTGGTTAATCACAGCTTTCTGCGGTCTGTTTTTTCTTTACAGCAGACCTGACATCGGACTCTAGCGGACTGTTTTTGTGTCAAATTATTGATTTTTGAAGTAGCTAACCATATAATAAGCAGGATAATGCACAGCTGGCAGCTCATTGTTGTGAAATAAACCCCTTCAGGGCGATGAGTGACCCCTCTGCCCCGTGTCGGGTTGTGGCATCGTCCTATCGGTGTTTCTTTCCCAACAATGACCGACTAGCCGTACCTTATCGCTTACTTATTTTGTTATTAATTGATTTCCAATAATAAATATACATACATACATTTGCATTAAGCAGCATATGTGCCCACTTCCACATTGATAAGAGCATTAAATACTTACTTAATACAAATCCGCCTTTAAGGTACATTTTGAACAGATAAAAAAAGTTTGATTAATTGCAATTAACTATGGACAATCACGCGATTAACGAAATTTAAATATTTTAATCCATTGACAGCCCTAGTACCTACACAGTATATGTGATTAAAACTGAGTCAGGACCAGGATCTAACATCTGCTGTGAGATTTGCACTACTTCACAATAAAAGTACCAGCTGGGGCTGTATACGTCTGCCAAACAGTCAAATGTCAGTTTACATCCATGTCTGTACAAAATATTATCACTTCCCCATTTTATCCAGGTAGACATTTGTATGAAATTGTCATAACTAGCATACACATGTTGAGTGAGGTCACAGCCCAGAATCTAATCAGTTTATCCTGATTTGAAAATATTACCTCCAGGCATTTCTGAGGTATCAAGTTCACAAGATTGGACCGGACAGATGTACAGACAACCCGAAAACATGAGGTCTGTCGTTGGCACCTGCCAACGTACAAACTTAAGACATCATATCTACTTAAAGCTATGCAGTGAAATAGTTACGGCTATCCCTCCATCTATCTATTTTGTGTTGCTTATCCAAGGCTGAGTCACAGTGACAGCAGACTGGGTCTGGATCTACCCCAGGGTCTCCTTCCAGTTGGATGTGCCCAGAAAACCTCCACAGAGAGGCGGCCAGGAGGCATCCTCAGACACAAAGCAAATGTGAAATTCACTCATTCGCACCAGTTAAAATTTTTCAGCTAGAGGAAGAAATTGGAGTCAGGCTGTGTTGTGAAAGCCTATCAGTGTTGAGATTCTCCTCCTGTCACTATTGAATCACACTATTGAATCACAGCTCAATCTGTTTATTTTGGGTTCACACCACAGTAGCGACGTGTCGCTGCTGGATACAGTCAGTTGTTATGGTGCTGTATGTGAATACAGCTCACCGCCGGGTGACGTCATGAACCCAGACACGACGGTTGGTTTTCTGACATATCTGGTTATCTGGTTTCTACATGCACAAAGCAGCAACAGTGGTTATTTCTTCCATATAGTGAACAGAAAAGTTGTTGGTTTCTATTAGGGGAGGGACAGTTCATAAAATTCACGGTTCGGTTCATATCACTGTTTGGGGTCACAGTTTTCGGTCGGTTCGGTACAGCGGTAAACGGTATTTATGGTACGGCAAGGAGGCCAATTTCAATTTCAGTTTGAACAGCTTTTCATTTATTTGCCAAAATAAGTCAACTGTTTGCCTGAACAACAGCAGTAAACGAGGCTAACATGAGGAACAAGTGTCACTGTGTTATTTAAAAAATAATTAATAAATAAAAAAATAATTATAGGCTCAGACATCAACAAAAAGTGCAGTTCAGGAATTACTGGCTGAAGTACCCGAATCAAATGCTGAAATCCAGCGTCCTCCACGACGGCATCAGGCTGCAGATCTTTAGTTATAAACATCCCAGATGCCTGATGTTTTATCCACCACTTTTTTCCCCCGTCACTGTAGACAGAGCGAGACAACGCTGGTGGATCCTCCACCTGAACTTTATCATGTCCTCTCTCCATTTCTTTAACCAATCACAGCCGGACTCTGCTCTTCATCAGCATCTCTGCCAACTGAGAAGTTTGAAGGAAGGAGGCGGGGTCACGCCTCATCAACGCCTCGTATCTTTGGCAGTAAAATCTGGTTTGCCATCGCTGACATTGAGCCAATAACAACGCACGACCTCAGCTTCAGTTTCACTGCGCATGTGTGATACCTCATACGCCTGTCCACCGTGTCCCAGCCTCTTTCCATAGGCCTTGATTTCTAGTGTGACAATAAACAGGATGGAAAAAAAAATACACATCAGACTCATAACCTGTTTCAAACGTACCGAACGATACTTACACAAACCGAACCGAGACTAGCGAACCGAACGGCTCGGATTTTTACCTGAACTGTTCCCATCCCTAGTTTCTATGGAGACAAGCTCCTTCTGTGTGAACATAAATGATCCTGGTGGTCCAAGACGTGCAAGTAAAGCGAGGTTTTAATCTGCTTCGCTACCTTTAAATCACACATTTAAATGTATTACGTTGTAGATTAATATATCTTTATTAATTTTACTGCCGACTCTCCAGGTGTCTCCAGGTATTCCATGACTTTTCAGGACATTTTATAGATGGTTACTGAAGCTTCACATTAGAGGGTTAAAGCTCAGCATAAGTACACAGAGGTCCACAACCTGTCAAAAGCCCACTTCCCCATCCAGTGGGAGTCTCACCATCTCAGGGTGTCCATCATGAAGTCGTCCTTTCCGATGCGTTCGTATACAGCTTCTTCAAAGGCATCATGGGAGATTGAAGAGGACAGTCCCATCTGCTTACAGAGGAGAGTTTTCTGTAGGGAGGAGAGGACAGATCATAGTCTTTACTGGAGGTCCTCAACAACTACCACATCCAGACACTTTCAGTCTCACGTTCTTTCCTCCTGGACCTAAAATGTTCCTAAAGCTCCTGGGTCTGGGTCCTCCTGGGTCTGGGTCCTCCTGGGTCTGGGTCCTCCTGGATCGGTCTCCTAGGCCCTCTTTAGCTCCTAGTCTGTGTCCTAGCCCCTCTTTAGTTCCTAGTCTGTGTCCTAGCCCCTCTTTAGCTCCTAGTCTGTGTCCTAGCCCCTCTTTAGCTCCTAGTCTGTGTCCTAGCCCCTCTTTAGCTCCTATGGTGGGTCTTACCATCATCTCCTTGACTGTCTCTCTTCATACATGAAGTTTAGACACTTTTAGAAAAACCTCCAGGAGGCTCCAAGGCAACATTTTGCAGATGGGCTGCTATTTCTCTTAAAAAAAAAAAAAAGATGCTTTGAGTGTTTTCATAAAGACAAGAGGTGCGATTTAAAATTGCTAATCATGCTTTTGATTTGTGATAAACATATCCTGAACATGCAGTTCTGTTTCTCTTTCATCTCTAAAAGGATAAAAGGCGACGACCATTATCTGCTGTGAGCCGTCATCAGTGTCAGAGAGCCTTGGCTCACTGCAGCCTTGATGTTGACAAGCAGCTATTGACAGTAATAGACTCTTCAGCAAACCCACTTCCACAGACGCTTCAAGTGGAAGAGCTGCAAAACAGCTTGTTTTATAAAACTGAATGGCAGACAGAAGAAAGAAGCAGGAGGCACTGCTCGTGCCTTTCAACCATCTTTTCTTTTACACTGAATGGATCCTCAGCAGAGGCTCTTCTTACCCAGGAAACAGGGGCTGAAGTCGGCTGCAGGATGGGACAGGGCTCGCTGTTGATCAGACCCAGCTTGACGAACCCACTCATGGCCTTCGAGAAGCCCTGCAGGACACGGCAAGATTCACAACGAAGACATTTACAGGGACACGAGAAGCTAAAGATACTGAGAAAAATCAGGTTTAAGCAGAAATATCAGAGCTGCAATGTGGCTCAGCACATTTTACATTTACTTTAGTACAAATTTAAGTACTTGTACTTTACTTGAGTATTTCCATTTTATAAGACTTTACCTCACGACATTCGTCTGACAGCTTTACTTTTCAGAGAGCAAATTTCTACAGATTTAGTGACTTTAATTAGATTTTTTTGTGATAAACTGAAGGATAAAGTGATTCTTTATTCTTCTCCTTCTGAAGCTAAATAAACTCTTTAAAAAGACTCTTTGATCGGCTGGAAAACGAACCATCACAAAGCTGAAAACAGCCTGTTCCGACTTTTTATAGATGCGTGTTTCTCACAAGACAGCAGCGCTACAAACATATGATGATCTTATAGACCATGATGCATTGCTAGAGTTAAAATTCAACATACACTTTAATGCAACACTAATATTAATCCCAAAACAGATCAGATATAATAATAAAACACTGACAGTAAAGGAGACATTTTACTCCATCATACTTATACTTTATGTACATTAAGTCCATTTTCTGAACACATACTTTGACTTTAATGAGGGTTTGAATTTAGGACTTTTACTTGTAGTAGTACTTTTACTTGAGTATTTACAGTGTGGTATTAGTATTTTTACTGCAGTAAAGGATTTGAATACTTCTTCCACCACTAGAATATACGTTTTGTGTTTCTGCTCTGCCGAGTCAACCTTTCAGTGACATACATTTACATTTCCTCCACCTCACTGCTGTCAGAGAGAGTTAAATCTGGGACATTCGGTGCCTTCACATGGGATCGTGTTAACTGTGTTCACGAGAAGAGTCCATATGAACCTGGGCATTATACGACCCGCGGGCCACAACCGGCCCTCGTGACGGTTCTGCCCGGCCCAGGAGGTCTCAGACAAACCACACAATTCTACTTACGAAGCTGAAAAACAGCAAAGAAAAGAGCTTTTGTTTTGAAATGCTTGTGTGAAATGCTTCTTCCTCTCACAATTGGCATTGATGTAAAGTGACGTGAGTGATGTCTGAAGTAGCGTCACCTGCTGAGGCAACACGTCTATAACAAGTCATGGACTGCTATGTATTTTTTGCAGAGGTTGCGTAAAGCTTTGTGCTTAGTTTACAGCAAACATGTCTGTATTCAAAGAATACAACTAGAACCGTCTGAGACAAAACATGCAGAAGGATCCAGAAAGCTGTCTGGAGATGAGAAGGAGAGGACAGCCGAGGGGCTGCTGGCTGAGATACTAAAGCAGAGAGGACTTTACAAAGCTGCAGGAACCACAGGAGGAGATGGAAGGGTTAATGTTAATGTTAAGTTTTGGTAATATAAACATTACTACCCCAAACAGTCCTGTACAGTTCAAAGACTATAATGTCATTTTCTTTATAACATGCTGTTTGGGGTGATTATCTGGGTTTCTCGTGTGACCCCACAGGAAAAATAATTGCCCACCCCCGTGGTAAGCAGAAAGGTCACGTCTAGTGACGTGGAGCTCATGGACGTTCATTTATTGCTAGGTTAATATTGTACAGTATATTGTAATTTTAGTCATATACTGTTTTTCTTGGTAATTTTATATTATATCTGAGGAAAATGTTGATGTTCTCAACAACCTAATCTTTCTCCTCTGTCTTTATGTCTTTACATTTCCTGCATAACCACTAGCTAGCTTGCTAAACTGTAAACACTTGAACGCCACACGCCATGTTCATGACTTCCCATGTTGCTGTTTGAGATGCTACACCTACAACCCCAACAAATCGGTGTCACACATGTTGAATACTAATAATACATTTCTTTGCTGCTGCTGAGCCGTGATGTGCCTCTTTCAGCCATCCTCAAGAGCAGAAGAGACAAGTAGTTGAAGTAAGACAGTGAAACACCGTCCGTACAGTACGACACTGCCAGTTAAAACACAGCTCACATACTCAAACAGGGTACGGTAGTCTAGACGTGCCGGTCCGAGGAGGGAGGAATGTAAGATAAGATAAGATAAGATGAATGTGAGAACACACTTAGCATGCATTAATGCAGGAAAACAGGACAGCAGCTTATCACGACACACAGACAGAAGACCTGAAATAATTCATTGCTGTGTATTTCATTTCAAAAAATAAGGAACATTTCAAACACTTGAGTATTACAATGTACCAACCCAGGACAAACACTTTCCCAGAATGCAACAGGTCACAACAGGCTCTAAAACTGAAAAGCATCTGTTATGCTGTGAAACTGAAAATAAAAAATAAAAATATAAAACGGGCATTAGAGAGTTTCAACTGGAACTCGTTTACATCAAATATGACGGTGGAGCCAGTGTTATTATTAGATTTTAGTATTTTTTTAAATGTACTTATTTATTTTCAAATTCACTTTTTAATAATTTTTTTTTTTTTTTTACATTCATTTTTTAAATTAACTTATTTATTTTTGCATTTATTTCTTGTTTATTTCATACCTATTTTTAAATATGCGTTTTTATTTATGTATTTATGCATGTATTCATTTACGCGGGGATTTACTTTTACATTTCCCCCTTTATTTATTTCCCCAAACTTATTTATTTACTTCTATATATGATTCTTCTAGTTGGAAAAAAAATACTTGATTTACCGATTAGTTGATCAGAACAGAGAATTAATCTGCAATTATTTATTAGTAATTTTCAATCACTAATGTTAAACATTACTTAGTTCCTGCATGTCAGTTACGATTTGCTGCTTTTCTCTGTTTCACATCATTTTGCATTGAATATAGTGGTGGTATATACTGTGTAGTGGTTTCAGACTGAGGGCCGGACAAATCAAAACGCTATAAGGCATCAGCTTGACCTGTGAGGAGCTGTGATGCACATCTCTCACCAGCTTCTGACCTTTTGTAGACAAAACAGTTGATTATTGGTCGATACCAACTGATTAATTGATAAAATAAAACTTTGCCTCTGTGATTTTTCACATAGAACATTTCTTCAGGTCAATTAAGTAAAGCTGAAATAATGAAATTAAGCCAAATTAATAGAACAGGTGTGTGTGTGTGTGTGTGTGTGTGTGTGTGTAGTACCTTGAAGCGCAGTGTTCCTCTGATCAGTGTGTGTGCTGTCTGGATGCCGTATGCCTCGGCGTACTTGGTGCTGTCGCGGTTTGGAAATCCCTCCAGGCTGAAACCAGGAAAGAAATCCATCGGCGTGCTGGACTCCATCAAAGAACCGCCAGCCGGGATGTTCACCAACTGGACCACACACACACACACACACACACAGTTTCTCCGCTTGCACTGTATTCACAGGAAAAGCTTTCCAGAATAAACATAACAGATAATAATCTCGGGTCCTTTGAGGCCTCTGTACCTGGTTGTCCTGGAGGAAGGTGGCGGAGCTGATGGTGTTGAGGAGGACGCCGTACGGACTCCAGCTGAACTTATAGCGAAGAGGATTGTCTGAACATTCAGCAGCAGGAAGACCGCCGCAGAACGAGCTGTAGGACTCCACCTGAACATCACAATTATTTATATCGCCAGTGAATTCATCAGTCAACTTTCTGATTAATCAACTTACTGTTTTGAAACTTAACATAAATGTATGACGTGTTAGTCTTGCTAGTCTTAAAAGAGGTCCAACTGGCTATCATACAGAAAAGCCTCTGGGTGCAAGGGGTTATATTTCTGTGGTTCAGGTGAAGCCAGGGGACATCCGGGCCAACACTTCCTCTTCCGTGTCCCGTTCACTGATCCTGTTCAAACCTGGTATTAACATGTGTCCTCAGTGACTGATCACGAGCCCTGTATGACTGTATGAACTCTGAAAGGTGGCGTGGTTAATGTGTAGGGGCAGGGAGGTTTGGAAGGGGGCATGGCTAACACCTTGGAGCAGGCCTGAGTCTAGGTCAGGCCTGGACCGTCACCATGGCTGAGAAATTTGGAGCGGATTTGACAAAGCAAGCTGAAGTTACAACAACTTCCTGTTTCATGTCGAATCCCGTCAAATGGCCGCCATGCTACGGCAACACTGTTCAACACTACATTCACTCTGATAGGCTCATGTGAATTTGAGAAGAGACAAACTTACCGGTATGCACAATCTTTTCAGAAACCTCTAAGAAAAACTCAGAAAAGTCATAGCTCACGATTAACGATCATTACGCACGTTTTGATGTATTTTTCTGTACAGGTGGAGGCAACACTGCAGGATGAGTTTCACAACAAAGTTCTAGGTGGAGGAAGCCTTGAATACTGTACTATTGTGCTCTAAGCACACTAGCAGGATTGACAAATCTTTCTTTAAGGTAAATCTGGAACAGATTAAAAAAAATGTGATAATTTTTAATATAATAATTTAATATAAAAATAACTAATGGATTGGCTGTACTCTGCTCTTCATCAGCATCTCTGCCAGCTGAGAAGATTGAGAGGGAAGGAGGCGGGGTCACGCCTCATCAACGCCTCGTATCGTTGGAGGTAAAACACATGCAGTAAAATCTGGTCCGCCCTCGCCGAAATTCAGCCAATAACAACAAACTACCGCCACTTCAGTTACACTGAGCATGTGTCCCAGCCTCTTTCCATAGGCTCTGATTTCTAGTGTGACAATAAACGGAATAAAAAAAATACACAGTCGGCCTCATAACCTATTTCTGATGAACCAAACAATACATACACGACCCGAACCGAGACTAGCGGACTGAACGGTTCGGATTTTTACCTGAACCGTTCCCATCCCTAATCTATCCCCATCTGTTTCACTGTTTTACATTCATGTAATGAATATCCAAACTTCGACTGTAAACTGCATGAAAAATAAAGACAAAAAATGGTTATAATAATCAATCACTCGTAGTGATCAGACTGACCTGGACAGACATGATCGTTATTAACAGCTTCTGCTGTTTATTCAAATAACTGAGGCTTATAGAGTCTGTTCTGTTGTTCAGCCAAGTTAGACTGACCTGAAGTTTTCCATCAGTGTGTTTAATGGATCAATATGCCGCCTGCTTGTGTTAAACTACCACTATCGCACGCACGCACACACACAGTGTGTGTGCTGACTCACGGTGCAGCCGTCGGCTTTGGCCTTGTCGATACACTCCATGGCCAGCATGTGATCGATGCCCGGGTCCAGTCCCATCTCGTTCATGATGGTGATGCCCGCCTCCTCCACGCTGACACACACAAAACCACACACACATTTTACATTTCCGTATCTCTTGATTCAAGGCACCGTAAATACATTTTCATCACAAGAATAAATCTGTCTACTGTTTTAAATGTCGTTTTCTATTATTTGTTTAATTATTGTGTGTAATCTAGTTTGTCTAGTTGTGTTCTGTCTCTGTTGTCACCTGCAACAATACCTGCAGTTTACTAGTATGGAAATACATAGATTCATGAAGTAAAACTCACAAGAAACAGCATGTAAACCATAAATGGGACCAAAAGATGGAGAGCATCTGAGTATAATTTATATATATATATATGTTGTATTTCAGTGTATTTTCATCAAGTCTACAGTTACAGCTGTAGTCAGAGAGTAGTAGAGCACATTCAGTTGCATCATTTTAAATGAAATCTTGGTATTAATGGTGATACTGTCTTTGAAATTAAGATTTTTTTTACTGGTAAAAAATTATATTATTGTTTCTCCATTATACATTATAATCTCCATGGTAATAGTTAGTTTACTTATAATTTATTCATGTTCCTTAGCTTCTTACCTTTCAAATGAGACCAGATATATATGCATTTGAATCTTTATGGCTGGGAAGCCAGCCCTGATTCATTTTTTTAATTATTTCAGGTGTTCTAAATCAACATTTCTTCTCCAGACGTGTTTAAAGAAATAATAAAATGCTTTAAATAATAAGGTTAAAGGATAAATTACATACAATTACTTTGTTAAAAGTTTTTTATAACACATAATATAAATGTTCGGGCAGTCAAAAGTTAACATGATAATAACATCTAATAACTCATTTTAATGCCACTAATTTCATGATTCATTTCGTAATCAATATTTCGGAGGTTGTAGCAGGTTCAGTTTTAAAGCTAGAATGACGATATTGGGATCATTTCCTGTTTAATCTTTGTCTGTTGAGTTCATCACCTGCTCTGCAGCTCCGTCATGGCAGGACTCAGGTAGCTGGCCGTCACCATGTTCACCTTCCTCTTGATGCAGTGTTTGGCAACGAGTGGGTGAAGCGAGTAGGGCACCATGCTGAGGAGCAGAGGAGGAGAGGAGGAGGAGGGGGAGGAGAGGAGGAGGAGGGGAGGAGAGGAGGAGAGGAGGAGGAGCAGAGGAGGAGGGGAAGGAGAGGAGGAGGAGGGGAGGAGAAGAGGAGGAGGAGGAGGAGCAGAGGAGGAGGGGAGGAGGAGCAGAGGAGCAGAGGAGGAGAGGAGGAGGAGGGGGGAGAGGAGGAGAGGAGGAGGAGCAGAGGAGGAGGGGAGGAGAGGAGGAGGAGAGGAGGAGGAGGAGGAGCAGAGGAGGAGGGAGGAGGAGGGGAGGAGGAGGAGGGAGGAGGAGGAGGAGGAGGAGGAGGAGGAGGAGAGAGGAGGAGAGGAGGAGGAGCAGAGGAGGAGGAGCAGAGGAGGAGAGGAGGAGGGGAGGAGGAGCAGAGGAGGAGGGGGGGGAGGAGGAGCAGAGGAGAGGAGGAGGAGGAGCAGAGGAGGAGGAGCAGAGGAGGAGAGGAGGAGAGGAGGAGGAGAGGAGGGAGAAGGAGCAGAGGAGGAGCAGAGGAGGAGAGGAGGAGGGAGGAGAGGAGGAGGAGAGGAGGAGAAGGAGAGGAGGAGGAGCAGAGGAGGAGAGGAGGAGCAGAGGAGGAGAGGAGGAGAGGAGGAGGAGAGGAGGAGAAGGAGAGGAGGAGAGGAGGAGTAGAGGAGGAGGAGAGGAGAGGAGGAGAGGAGGAGGAGGAGCAGAGGAGGAGAGGAGGAGAGGAGGAAGAGGAGCAGAGGAGGAGGAGAGGAGGAGGAGAGGAGAGGAGGAGAGGAGGAGGAGGAGCAGAGGAGGAGAGGAGGAGGAGGAGCAGAGGAGGAGAGGAGGAGAGGAGGAGGAGGAGCAGAGGAGGAGGAGAGGAGGAGGAGAGGAGGAGAAGGAGGAGGAGGAGCAGAGGAGGAGAGGAGGAGGAGGAGCAGAGGAGGAGAGGAGGAGGGAGGAGGAGCAGAGGAGGAGAGGAGGAGAGGAGGAGGAGCAGAGGAGGAGAGGAGGAGGAGGAGCAGAGGAGGAGGAGCAGAGGAGGAGAGGAGGAGGAGGAGGAGCAGACAGCTGATGAATTTGTCTCAGACTTATGAAAACTGGGCCCAGTCTGGTCATGTAGAGCTGAGTCTGACAAACTAAGATGTCCACACAGCTCCATTGATCATCCATCCATCCATCCATCCATCCATCCATCCATCCATCCATCCATCCATCCACCTTCCCAACCTCCTTTTGGGGTTGTGGCCAAAATAAAGTAATAGTCTAAAAATAATTGAGCCCATTTAAAGGCGACTTCAGAGAACCAAACAACAAAAGGACGGATGTCAAAACGCCCTCAAATATTTCAAGTTTACTTTAGTAAACGAAATGACATTTATTCCACGCGTTTAACTGTTTGTATGTCTGCCTGTAACAAAACACCCCGTCGTACAGCGTGACCGTACCTGATGACCAAGTCATGGTCTTTGACCAGAGAGTCCAGGTGTCCTTCCTGGCTGCTGGCGTCCAGCATGATGGGGATGGTGTTGGGATATTTGGCTGCCAGCTCCTCCGCCTGCCTCAGCAGCGCTGACGCTGGGAGAAAAAACACAACCAGCAGAAGGTCATATGTGCACAGGGCCTAGTTCCCTATGGGATTAACTACTGATGGACAGCTTGCCTTAAATTATTACTACAGTCAATTTATTATATCTCTGGGCAATAAAAAGGAGAACGGTATCTACTGACGTCCTGCTAGCAGCTCTGTGGGGCTTCAGCTTCATTACAGAGCAAACAGCACACCAACGATTCAGATATTCTAATGGTGTGTTCACACCTACAGCAAAGTGAACTGTTCACACGCTGCGATTACGTACAAAGTCAATGTAAAGAAGCGGCCTTTCAGAGTCTGCAAGACAAACTCACCCACAGTGACCTGGGTCTTTTCGTCACGAGTCAAATACTCGACGATGGGTCCGGAGACGTATCCTGAACCCAGCAGCAGGACGCGCTTCATCCCAGACTTCTTCATGATCTGAGCCTTCTCCCTGAAGCGCACGAGACACGGAAACTTAAATCCACGTCACAAAAGTGTGAAAAAAAAAAAAAAATCAATAACCAGTCGAACCAGTCCAATGGGAACCGGTCGAGTCACTCAAATTTCTCTGGCTGAGCAGAAATCATTAATCCACTCAACTCTGACTCTTGACACATTTTGTTTTACAACTTAAAAGCTACTAAAGCTGCATTATTTTGAGATCTGCCACATTCAATTTAAAGTTTCTCTTGCCATTTTTTTGTACAACTATTGACTATAAAGAAATATACAACATGGGAAAGTATTTATGTTCTTTGCATAATCTGAAGTGAAGTCATGGACAAAGTGGTGTCCTGCACATTATCACAATGTAAAAGCAAATATATATACAGTATATATACACATGTATGTATAATGGAGAAAGCTGGTGCAATAAAGAAAAACAATTAAGCTGTACAACAGAGAAAAACAAAATAAAGAAATTGTACATGGATAAAAAAAATCTCTTCATTTAATTTAAAAAATATTTATTCTTAATATTGTTTTAATATTGCATCAGTTCATATTTGGGGTTTTAAAATTCACTAATCTTGTAAAATATAGTGTTATTGTTTTGTTTTATTTTTTTTCTTCTTTTAAATAAAATCAGACAACTATGCATCACTATCAGGGCTCGGTTTGCACTTACAAAAAAAGCACAAGTGAAATTTATGTTTTTATGTTTATTTAGTTTTTGGCTATAAGTGAATTTTGACATGTTTTTTTCATGTGATATAAATTCATATCAAGTATTAACAATATTATATATTAAGATAACTATTTTTTAAAAAATGTACCTGTTAGTAATTGTTAAAATTAAATTAAAAGTCAAAAATAAATATAAGGTTACTGCTTAAAATAAGAAATGAATCATGTGTAATGTTTGTGAACATCAGGGCTAACATGTAACCTGAATAAAACATTACAGATTAATAAGTTTATAACGTCGACCGTCTCTACGTTGCCTCCTGATCTCAGTAACTTGTTGTGTACAATAACTTTTAATAGTAACTCATTTCTGTAACACATTAACGCAACTTGGTTCGACCGTTCAGTTTTAGAGCTAGAGTGAAGATGCTGGTATCAAATAAAACTAGAAAACCTGATGAATCCATCGGTACCAACCAGATCAGACTGGTTTTTCAAGAAGGAGGTTAAATAACGCTCCAGATGTGTGGATGTAAATGGGTTCTCTGGGTCCCCACCAGTCTCCCCTTTACAGACATGCCCACTTTATGATAGTCCCAGTCAGTCTGGATCAAGTCATAGTCTAGTCAGCACTCTGACACACTGACAGCTGTTGTTGCCTGTTGGGCTGCAGTTTGTCATGTTCTGATTGGAGCAGATTGTTGATGCTAAAGTCAGAACCTGGGAGGGTTTCTGGACAATATCTGGCATTGATTTGTGTTGTTAATTGATTTCCAGTAATAAATGTAGTGTATACATACACTTGCATAAAGCAGCATGTTTGTCCACTCCCATTAAATACTTGACAATTCTCCCTTTAAGGTTCATTTTGAACAGACCAACTGACAGCCCTGATTGAGATATACTAAATGTTTTCCTTTCACACTAAATATTAAGGGTATTATGGACATTCGAGCACACACACATAGTTTAGTACTGATCACATAAAGTAACCACAGTGAGAAAGAAAGCCCTGTGAGTCCACTGAGCCAGGAATCATCAGCTCTCTGCCTTTTAGTCAAACCGAGAGGCCTTCTCCGAACAACTGGCTTCAGTTAAGAAGTCTGTGATTCTGCATGCTGGATTATCTTAACACCATAAGAACAATAACACCATAATGGAGGCATCACCCCGAGTGACCTGTGGCATTAATATCCCACCACCAACTGCCTCAAACCCCCCAGGAGTCAGACCCCTGGACTCGTTAGCTTTGGTCTAATTGGACGCGACACTGAACACATGCACGAGTCACAGCGGGACCGGCTGAAGGGCCGACCGGCGGTCCGCCCGCCCGCCCGTCCTCTTAATTAAAAAAGAAAAGAGAGCCGTTCCCTCAGGAGGATTTCTCCCTCAGTTTACATATCTTAAGGAGCCAAACTCAATCAAAAGGATTAAGATTTGGAGGCATGGCTTGTCTGGAAAAATGATACTTAAGATCAATTAGGAAGAAAACTCATCAAGTCATAGAGTTGGCCTAAATATGAGCGGGCAAAGTCTCAAGAAGAGGCTGAAATCTGTTTATGGAGTCACTGAAAAGCAGATCTGCACTGAGCCTGAATATTAATAATCTGAAGAAACAAACAGTATTGAGGATCATGGAGTCAGAATGGATTTCACAAGCTCATTAAAATGTTTTCAACGCTGACTGAAGCTGCAGATAAGCAGCGAGGTAAAAGAAGGTAAATCAACGGAGAAAGCAGATTAAAAAAGGATAAACATTAAAAAGGTATGAATGTTGATGAGGATTTCAAGTAAATGATGAACATGCAGATGGATCATTTATTCTCTGTCAGAGGAGAAGATGAGTTTCATGTCTGTGCATCCAGCACAGAGTAAAGTCCAGGACTAGTTTAGCCTGGTTTAACACAGAAACTGGGGGAAACTGCTAGCCTAGCTCCTTAAAAAGTAAAAAGTAAGACAGCAGTGCCACTAACCAGAATGATGGCTACCAGAAAAAAAGCCAATTAAAACAATAACAGAGCAATTTTCTAACCGATTCACCCAAAACACAAACTTGATTTGCTAATGAGACATGTTGTCTCGAGAGCTAACGAAGCTAAAGAAATATCAGCATACAGCCTGCTAGCAGCTCTGAGGCTGTTTCTTAATGAGCATCCAGCCTCACAGAAAACTTTCATATCACCAGCTGTTGTTGGTAAAGCGCTCCTGAATTCATTGATCGTTCAGTGACTATACTAAACTGCTGCTGTCTCACAATGTTAGGAGACGTGGAGGAAAAGGAGAACTGCTCCGACTTTATCTGACGATGGTTACCGCTGTTGCTAGCTTTGCGCTCACACCAGATAAATTACCAATATTAATAATATATAATATTAATTAATAGCTATTTTTATCATGTTACATATTTGCAGCACCGTTTTAATGAGCTGAAACGATTGTATTACTGCTGATATTAGATTTTATATAGACAGAATTGCCCGTGAGGGTGACTTTGCATCCATTTTGTCACCAGTTTGCAGACACTTTCTTTAGTCCTCTTCATAGATATAAAAGGAGACAGTCTTTGTGCTAAGCTAGGCTAAACACGTCTTGGATCAATCTCTGTGCTGAATACAAGGACTGATATTCATCTTCTCATAAAAACTTGATGATTAAAGTAGACGAAACAGGACAGACGGATGCGACAGAAGATGTGCCGGCGTTTTGTTTTTTTTTTTTTAAGTGAAAAGAAAAGATGTTTCTACCCCTCGATACCCAAAGGTCCAGCGCCTGACGTTGGCTAGCAGCTATTAGCACCCTAGCCACGCAAGGTGTTAATGCAGAGGCGGGCTGGCCGAGCAGACACCAGACGGCAGCTGACAGCACTGCTGGCTGGCTGGAGGACAATAAAACATCACAAACAGCAGCGCGACAGAAGGTGAGTTAAAGAGGGAAAACAGCAAAGACAGAAGTCTACAAAGCACAAACATTACACTGCTTTGAGTTAGCCGCTATTAACTGTACCGATAAAACACTGCAGATTAGAAAGTTAGCACAGGTGAGCTACATTAGAAACATGAGATTTATAAGGTTACCTGTCTCATAATCTTAACACATTTTCATCCACAGATTGCTTGTATTAACTCGTAGATTGAACAGGCAGTAATTTTTGGACATTTTTAAGAATAATTAAAATGAGAAATACGCTGAAATGATCCACAAACACACACTACATATACCACAAAAACAGAATTTTAAAAGCATACATCAAATACAGCCCTGAAAGGGAAAATTCACCACCTTTTATGTGGATGTCCAACCAGCGCTGATGGTCTCAGTGCTTACTACACTACACTCACCGGCCACATCATCAGGTACACCTCATCAATTTCTTGTTAACACAAACAGCTAATCAGCCAATCACATGGCTGCAACTCAATGCATTTATGCACGTAGACGTTCAAGACAACTTGCTGAAGTTCAAACCGAGTATCAGAATGAAGAGGAAAGGAGATTTAAATGACTCTGAACACGGCATGGATGTTGGTGCCAGACGGGCTGGTCTGAGTATTTCAGAAACAGCTGATCTACTAAGATTTTCATACACAACCATCTCTATTTAAAGGTACTGCTGTAACGTTTACATGTATAAATCACTGTGGGTCTGTTTCCCATGTGCACTAACTTGTGGCTACAACAGGGAGGCACCGGCGTTTTGGTCGGAGACGATAACGTTATTTTCTCCAGAGCTCTGTCACTTCACCCTACAGCAGGGAAACAAGACACCGGAAACCTCCGTTGGTCCTGAAGACCTGCAGCACTTCTTTCTGCACAAAGTCCAACTTCCATCAGACATTAACTTGATATTTACAAAGCTAAAACCAACTTCCTTCTGCTCCGCTGATCGCTTGCCTTCAGTTTCCGTGTTTTGATTCCTGCTGCTGAGCGAAGTGATGCACAAGCAACAGGACGCTGGCTGTCGTTGACTTAACGGCCACAGATGTTGCTGTTAACAAACTATTTCTGATGCTTGGTAAATTTCCCCACTGTGGGACTAATAAAGGAATATCTTATCTTATCTTACATAGAGTCCCTTTAACCACAATAACAAAACATCTACTTTGGCTCCAATGCTATTATCGCAAATTAATTAAGACCTTATAACGAAAGATTCCATCATATATCTGTATACTATAAGTTGATTTGATGAAAAAGACTAACTCATTTAATACACTGAATCCCTTTCTTCAAATTGAGGATTTTGATCAAGGAGTTGTAATTTTTTTTAAGCGTGGTGACGTCGCACGTGTTGCAAACTAGCAACGTTTCAAACAGCCGAAAAAATGCAGCGGAAAGAGGCCGACGCTGCCGCTGCATTCGCCATGCAATAGGACACGGCTGATGCACGCAATGCATCCTGATACATGAAGGTACCGTAGTGATTTATTGCATCAATCGACTACATCTACCATCAACACTGTCTGGATATGCACATAAAAAGGTGGCGGATTTTCCCTTTAACTTTAACATTAACTGTACAACATACTCACAGTTCCAGTGTGAAGTCTTACCTCCTTTCTCGAAGCTTTTCAATGTATTCAAACTTTGGGGTGAGGACTCCGTTTGAGGTGATGACGGCCTTCAGGAGCAAAGAGACGACATCACATCTTACAAAAAACTCAGTTTTTTCAATCATTTGCAAAAGAGTAAAATAAGTCTTCCCAAATAAATGCATTCAAAATAATGAAGGCAATGGAGACCATGGTCTTCTGCTTCTAAAAATACAATAGATTAAAATACTTAATTGCAAGTAATTGCATGATTTTCCATAATTAACTGTGAATAATCACAAATTAATTGCACATTTTTTATCTCAAGCCCAACAGGCAACAACAGCTGTCAGTGTGTCAGAGTGCTGACTTGACTAGGACTTGATCCAGACTGACTGGGACTATCAGAAAGTGGGCATGTCTGTAAAGGGGAGACTGGTGGGGACCCAGAGAACCCATTTACATTCACACATCTGGAGGTCAGAGGTCAACGGACCCCTTTGAAGATGGACATGACAGTTTTCCTCACTAAAATTTAGTGTAAGTTTGGAGCGTTATTTAACCTCCTTCACTACCAGCTTGTCTGACCTGATCCAACGGCGTGATGACGTCTAATAATCTCATTTAGTCACTTGTTAACTAAAAACCCAGACGAGGGAACGGTGCAAAACGCTGACTCACTTCTGGGCTCTGGGACTATTCCTGTAGCACTCTATCATGTCATAATTAGTATATGATTTCCTGAGTTATGGTTACTATTGTCAGATTTGTTTGGGACAGAATGCATGAATGGATACCGTCAAAGAATGTAATACCTGTTTTTGAATATCATATTACTGACTTTGGTGTGGGATTTCTATGTGATAATATTTTGATAATGGGTAAATTTTATGTACACAAATGTGGATTCTTAAATGTTGTTTCGACCTTCGACCAGAGTCATCCTATGGCATCCCAGAAAATGAATGTACAAAATGAAGAAATAGCAGCTCTAAAAACAACAGCTGCATGCTTCTGTAGTGAACAGAGTAAAATATTTCACTTACGTCTCTGACTTGCGGGCTGAAGTCCTCTTCCTCCAGCGGTCTGGTGGCATCTGAGGGTAGCTGATGATGACACGACACTAAATTTACCTTACTGTCTGTCAGGTTTATAATTAGCCAGTTGTCGACATGAAGCCTGCGCCTGCCCTTCTGCCACAGCAAGCACACAAAAGCCAGACAGCAGCAGAGAGCAGACGACAACACCCGGACGTCTTACCATCTCCCAGAGGTAGGGGAAGAGTCGGTCTCCAAAGTACTCGGTGGCTCCGATGGGGAGCTGAGCAGGAAGGTTGTCGATGGAGCACATGAGGATCCCGTTTCCCTCCACACTGTCGGGACCACAAGCAATAATGTCATATACTGTATAACTATCACTTAGACCGGGGGTGTCAAACTCAGTCCTGGGCCACATCAGCATCATGGCTCCCCTCAAAGGGCTGGTTGTAACTGTAAGACTATATAAATATATCTACTCTAGATCATATTATAAAACTGCCTCTGCATTTGATTATTATTAGCAGAAGTCTAGGAAAAATAATTACAGGTAGAAATATTGTACAGTTTATTTAAAAAATGGGTTCAGTAACAAAAACACACGCTTGTGTATCAATATATCTGCATGCACGTAGTGGTGTGACAGTGTTTTACCACTGAAGACATACCGGCTGCTCTCCATGAACCACTAACATGGATTCTCTTTCTGTCTCTCAGTAAATTTCCTTCCTGCTGCATCAACTTTTCTTTTCTTGGACATTTTGGTTCTATTCATACTTTTTAGAGTTGTATGATAAGCGTAATATATTCTTTGTAAGCCCTCACGGGCCACATAAAATGGGGTGCCGGGCCGGATTTGGTCCGCAGGCCTTGAGTTTGACACATGTGACTTAGAGTACTGGTATATGCAGTAAACAACACAAATGCAGTATCATCACAAATAAAACATGGAATTATATCGCAACCCAACATCTGACAAGTAACAAAAATATAGGTCAAACAGCTGAATGAGCCCTGTGTTGTTGTGGGTTTTCTCTGGTTTCCTCCCACAGTCTGAAGACATGCAGGTTAATTATTGACGATTATTGATATTGATATCTAAATGTCCTGTAGGTGTGAATGACTGTCTGTCTCTATGTGTTAGTCCTGTGACAGTCTGGTGACCCATCCAGGTTGAACCCCGCCTTCCTCCAACGTCCGCTGGGACCGTCACCATGCCCCAAAATCAGCCCTTCATGGTGCTCACCGCTCTTTATAAATCCAGATTCACAATTACCTGGATTAAATCAGAACTGATTTTATATTGATCATCATGAAAAAATGGGAAATTCATGTCTATGTACACAAATCAATACATAAAATTTCATAACTGTTTCATGAATTTCTGTGCGACTGGACTGGACAGACAGAAGGCTTTGCTTTCTGCTGCAAAAGGATTGAATGCTCCTTGCTGATGAGCTTTTATTTTAGGTGGATGCAAACAAGATGACCCCAGGCAGAGAGAGGAATAACCTGAAACATCTAACGTCTGACGGCAGCAAAGGCCTAAACAGAAGAAACAGAAACGTGCAGGTGATGCAACACAGGTCACAGATGTTAACGCCGTACCTGTCGTGATCGATGTGCTGATCAGCGTCGTACATACAGAAGGGCTTATCGATGGTGGTGCACTCATTCATGAAGTCTATGGAGCCCCCGGTGTCAGCTGATATGTCGCAGATGGCCAGCAGTCTGTAGAGAGACGGGTATTCAGGAGGTCAGAGTGACAGTTTGGACTGTCCCTCTGTAAACAGGACTGAAGATAACAATGTCACCTTTGACCTCTGTGGAGATACAGCAGTCCATCCACCACAGTGCACTGCGGGCCAATCACTACAACATTCAGCCAGTCGGGTACATCACATGCATTATGTCCGATTGAGAGGTTGAGGACACGTCAGGGTCAGAGCAGGGGATCAATTTATTATCTTCTACTGATGGAAAAATAAATATCTGTCCCTGTGAGGCTGTAACGTTCATTACGCACTGGGGAAAAAAAAAGCTATTCTTAAGATAAGACAAGATAAGATGAACCTTTATTAATCCCCGGAGGGAAATTCGGGAAAATTCTTAGTATATACACTGCTGTTCAGAGGAAATCTTAAAGGTATAGTTTGGATGTTGTGAAATGGGGCTGTATGACTTCTCTATAGTCACTGTATTACGACAGTAGACGGAGTTTGGAGAAACAGACAGGAGTACCAGCATGGGAGCAAAGCAATGTACTGCTGTGAACGGGGGCAGCAGCAACACACATTTTATACACCTAAAAGTTTAAGTGTACGCTGTATCTAGAATATTTCCCCACTTTAGCTCAGCTCTCTAACGGAAAGCCTGTATATTTGCTCTCTTCAAAGCCACCAGACTCCTGTGACAAAAACAGTAATTTTAGCTCTCAGAACACAGGGGTCGCAGGTCTACTGCTGCCTCCATCGGGTAGTTTGTTTGTTATTGTCTGACTTTGGTGTTTTAAAGGGTTAGTTCAGATTCACCAAAGTCACAAAACAGCACAAATTAACTAACCAAACAAGGAAGCGGTAAAGCAGCGACTCCCGTGTTCTGCAAGGTGAAATTACATTTTTTGTCAATGGAGTCTTGTGGCTTTGAAGAGAACGTAGATAATGGCTTCAGTTCTCATCAGAAAGGGCTGTCTGTCTGACAGCAAGGGAAAGAGTTAAAACTATAGAGATAAAACAGGAGTAGGAGGGTCACTGAACTGTTTGCTGTCGAGGTAGCTTGGTAGCTTGTCCTCAGGTGGTGGGACCGTTAAGACCACCAGCTCGCTGTCTGGCTCGCTTCCCGTAATCAGTGCAGCTCCAAAGCCTGGTGGAACCAGACCAGGAGCTAAGGAGCCAGCTAGCCACTTTCTAGCAAGCTATCTTGCTAATTCCACCATGCTCCAACGCCACACTACTTACAGAAAACTAGCCGAATAGTTGTCATACATGGGCGGCAGTAGCTCAGTCTGTAAGGACTTGGGTTAGGACGCGGACGTCACGGGTTCAAGACCCCCATTGACCAAGACCAACTGGTTGCTGGAGAGGTGCCAGTTTACCTCTTGGCACTGCCGAGGTGCCCCTGAGCAAGGCACCAAACCCCCACCCCACTCTCCCCCCTGACATCTCTCCATTGACGCATGTATATGTACTGTGCGTGAAAAACAGAGTGAAAACTGAATTTCCCCACTGTGGGACTAAAAAGGAAAATCTTTCTTCTTCTTTTCTTTTTACATGTGACGACAGCAAGATGTTTTGCTTTGCTGTTGCTACTGAGTTATCTTGCCAACATTGTGTCTGCCTGTGACGTCAAATCAGACGAGAAGGGTCAAACTGCCAAGTTCACGTCTGACTCCATGACCGAACACAATCAAGATGTGAACTAAGGTAAAGGTGCATCTGTTGATCTCCAGTTAACGTTTCATGAACAGAGAAACCGGTTGTTGTGGTTGATGATATTCCAACGACGGCATGCTCTTACTTGTGAGGCAGCTCTAGCGATCCCTCGGTGTCCACGGGAGACTTCTTGAGCGGTCTCATCAGCTTCTGGGCGTCCAGTCGTCGGAGAAGGCGGGGGGTGTGGGGGTCCCAGTAAATACCGTTGATCAGACAGGTTGTGTAGGGCGCCACCTGTGGTTGAGATGACACAACACTGATGCACTCAGAGTGCTCTGTACAGTGTGATGGCAGACTGTCCCAAGTTACATCCAATCTACTACATTTTTGCTTTAAAGCGGATAACTTTTGCTGTTTATGTCTAACGTCCACACTATTCTAGTATTTTTGAGTCCCTGAAATGAACATTTGTAAACGCTGCTGACCCCAGTTTAGTTTTTAAACTCTGGGGTTGTATTTTAGTCTGAACGGACAGAAACGGAGACCTCTGAAAGCGATCAGTCATGCAGTGTCCTTCAATTCATCATGTGAACCTTATATATGACCATATATAACCATATATTTGTGTGTTCTTTTCAGTAACATCTCCACCTCGTCGTCGGTCCAAGCAAAGTAACCTCTGGTCTAACTTTACACCGCTGCCGTTTTTCCTTTGTAGGATTTTCTGCTACTGAACAACCAAACGCGCCGCTTCCTGTTTACACCGGCATGCACTCGCCCAGTGTACAAGGATGGTCATGTAATATGCTTTATCACCTGTGGTTGCATGGCGGAGGTTAATGTTGAAAACGGCCCAAAAACGCTCATCTGGATGGAGATCTGTTGGCTGAACACAACCAGTCATTTGAAGCGGTAACTGTAATATACAGACCAAACAAGTCACTTCCTGAAAATAAGTATAAATATTGTTAGTTGCAAAACATGAATTATATTTTTTAATCCACAAAAAATGGTTATTTTCATTTGTGACTCTTTTAAATGTTCTAGTTATGTGAAGGACCACTGATCAGGTGGATGTACTGGTTCATTCTGTTGAGCCAGAAAGTGATGAAAGTCACCACAAAGTTAA
The DNA here is from genome assembly GCA_947000775.1 of Pterois miles. Taxonomy (NCBI): domain Eukaryota; kingdom Metazoa; phylum Chordata; class Actinopteri; order Perciformes; family Scorpaenidae; genus Pterois; species Pterois miles. Next base: position 11,206,065 of record CAMQGK010000565.1, on the reverse strand, counting down.
ACAAGATCTGTAAAAGATGTACAAGATGTGAAAAACCGGCCACGTGGCATCTGTTGTGAAACTTCAACCAGCAGCTGTTAGGTGCCAACGACTGAAATAGAGGACGAGGCCTCGGAGGGACTGACAGCAGCAGGTGGGTGTGGTGTTACTGTGGTGGTGGTGGTGGTGGAGGAGGAAGGATGGGAAGAGGCAGACTCACGCTGGTCCTGAAATGCGAGGTGTAAAGTTCTGGATGGTCCTCGTACTCCATGGGGTCATAAATGCCGTCACTCTTCCTGATCAGGTGGTGATGTCTGCTCAGAACGGTGGCGTACACTCTGTTCATATCTTAGAGGAAAGCAAAAACACACTGTAAATGGTCATGTATGCACTAATTACAGTATCCTACATCAGACCAGCAATACGCCATCCAGACCACGCCCCCTGTTGGGGCTAAACCAATCCTGTGTCCCTCAGAGACGGTAACAGAGTAAACAGAAGTTGAAACATTCCCCCAAACTTCCAGTTAAAACAAACCACTAACATTAATAAAGCTATGACCGAGGGCTGCTGTGCAGCTGGTTGAACCAACAATAAATCCAAAAACACTGATCTCTGATTTGTTCCCCTGCCGCGTCCAAAAAAAGATCTAATAGAAGCTTTATGGCTCCAAGCTATAGACCAGACCAGCATGGCTTTATGGCTCCAAGCTATAGACCAGACCATCATGGCTTTATGGCTCCAAGCTATAGACCAGACCAGCATGGTTTATGGCTCCAAGCTATAGACCAGACCAGCATGTTTATGCTCCAAGCTATAGACCAGACCAGCATGGCTTCATTTCCAAAGCTGCGCTCCCTTTAGGAGGAAAGAAATTCACCATCACAGGAGAGAAAATGCTGAAAAGCTGTTGTACAGCAGTGATAATCCCAGTCAGTCTGGATCAAGTCCTAGTCAAGTCAGCACTCTGACACACTGACAGCTGTTGTTGCCTGTTGGGCTGCAGTTTGCCATGTTCTGATTGGAGCAGATTTTTGATGCTAAAGTCAGAACCTGGGAGGGTTTCTGGACAATATCTGTCGTTGTGTTTGTGTTGTTCACTGATTCCCAATAATAAATACATACATATATTTGCATAAAGCAGCATATTTGCCATGTTAATAAGAGTATTAAATACATGTTCCTGACACACCAAGCTTTGTCTAAGGTTTTTCAGCTGATTCAGCATGTTGAATCTGCAGCAGAGCATGTTGGTGAGAAAAATCACTCTGATTGGCTGTTCAGATTAAACGAATCAGTGCACAAGAAGAGAAACGGAAGTGAGGAAAGTAAGTCAGGTAAAGTCAAGAGGATAAACACAGAAGGCTCTTCTCATTTTCACCTTTTAACCTCATCTACTTGTTCCAATAAACAGATATTTTCACAGCGACATCTGATGAATGAAGCTAAGCAGTCAGTGAGAGTGGTGTGAAAATGGCCGACTGACGGCGCTTTGTTTCATCATCATACGCATCATAACACCAGCTTGTATATCTGTCGTCCTCGCTCAGACTCAAGGAGTTACATACCTCCAGTTTCAGAGACGTCCTTCAACTCATGAGGTTCAACGTATTCAACAGGAAGCTCGTTGAGGATGTCTTGGGCTCCCTGCAGGATAAAAACGGAGGGTAATAAGGTACAAAAATCAGTAGAATCCTCATTTCTGTGAGTGTTTCTGCTTTGAGTTGTTATACCTTGGAGACATTACCGGTACCGGTGAAACAAAACGTCACAGGGCCGACAGATTTGGGCATGAGCCCCATGGAAATCTCATACCCACAATCCCTCACTGCCTGGATGGCCTGGCTGACGTTCCTGTAGTTATGAGCCATGCCGACGTACTGTGAACAGCAGAGAGACGGAAACCGACAGGATGAGAATCCCCTGTTGAGGCACTGGAATCTGTTCTTTTGTTTTTGGACCAAAGTGATGACGAATGTTCTCTCACCATGAAGGGGGTGTGGTGCCCGAGAGCCAGGAAGCGTAGCCCCAGTCCGTGCAAAATGTTAATCATTCCTGCAAAAAGACACAAGTCTAACTCAACAGCTCTGACTGATCAAATGATGCGGGTCCAGCTGATTCACATAGAAATGATTAATCAGTTTGACAGTCACGTTGATCTTTACTGTTATATCAGTTTCACAACAGCTGCTTTTTGCAAACACTTTCCCAACAGTCCAAGGAAACGACTGAGCAGCTGAGGCACAACTGCAAAACCTTACTATGTTGTTGTGTTTTTTAATGGAGGTGTTCATACCTGCGATGCCAGCCCAGTGACCAAACGCTACGATCCGGAAGCCGTTAGCATCCACCATCTTCTCGTAGTCGATCAGACGAACCTCCTGAGAAAACAAAATTAATGTTGTTACGGTTTCTGAGAAGTTTTGCTGAGGGAAAGAAAACACAAAGAGCATCAGCTCTGGTACAGAAGATCAAACTGCTGTCATACATACATATTTTAGAGACGGATGATTATTTTACATCAGCATTAATAAGGAATGAATCTGGATCGTTGGGTTCATGACTTCATCTAAGCAGTCGCCCATAGTGCTACAGCACATTTACATAAGTTAATCTTTTACTCCAAGCACCTCTGATGCTGGCAGCTCCTCATGTTGCAGGTTTAAAAATGACTGATGTCCTGCTACGTCTTCGCCCATTGTTGCTTAAAGTATGACTGCATTAACAGTGTATTTGCACTTTACACCTATTTCTCACCACACAACCTTAACCCTGCTTTTCTGCTTCGCTGCTCACACATCAGCGCTCGAGCATCTTGTGTGAACGGCTCAAAGACGCCATCTCGGAGGCTCACCGATGCCTCGCAGACACATTCCAGATACCTAGCGGATTAAATATCTGGATCTGTCGGGGACTCCGACCGCGAGCTCTAGCCAATGAGAGGGCCAGACACAGGTTGAGAGTAAACCGTCTCGATTACAAGACAGCAAGTTGTGTAGATTGAACAAGACTTTGAAAGTCTTGTAGTGTGAATTCAGACATCACAATCAGATGGGACATCTGGGTGTCCGTGAAACGTAATTATATTTTACAGTATTTCATGTCGCACATGCCAAATGACAGATAAACCCAATCAGACCATCCCGGACGAGCCCCTATTTGTTACAGCCCAGCAGCAGCAGAGACGAGGTCGGTGCAGTTACAAAAGTTCAGAAATTAACAAATGAACACAAAGATCAGTGTCAGTTATCAGTGAGGTATGTGTGCAAGCGTACGGAAAAGAAACAAAACGAACAGCCGCGATGTCCACACGGATGGAGTGAGCGAGGATGGAAGGAGAAAGAGAGATGTCAATGAGGACGGCGGTTAAATGATGAGATTTAGAGCGCTCTCGCCTTGTTCAGCAGGTCGTCCAGAAGACCCATGTTGGCCTCCTGAGCCTTGATGGTGTGGGAGAAGAAAGCGTACGTCTTCCTGGGGATGACCTTCTCCTCCGGCGGCCTCTTCACCCCGATGATCAGCGACGCCTCCGAAAGGTCCTCCTGGACGATGGCCCCCGCCCTTATGTAGTACTGAAAACAAAGCACAGGCTCCATCAGACTACTAAGATGATACTACTGCCATAGGAGTAGTCTCCAAACGACTTATCAGAGTCTCACCTTCTCGTGGATGGCTCTGCGGTTGGACGGTTGGACCAGGACTTTGACGCCGGCGTTGGTGAGCTCTTTGACGTGTTTCGGGGCCAGCGGCGCCCTCCTCTCCCAGGGATTGACGTCCTCGCGGCGGATGGCCATGACGGCCCTGTGGTGTTCATAGCGACGCTGGCCTGCGAGGCAGCTCCGCGTCCTCTTTCCTTGGTGACTGAGGAGTCTGAACATGATGTTACCCCCCTGCTTTGGGATAAAAGACACAACAGATTTATTGAAACTGCCAACTCATCACATTCAGCCGGGAAGTGAAGTAATTACACAAAGCACACACACTGTCTGTCGGAAAATTACTGAACTTACGCCACAGTGGGCACAAGGCCACCGGCAACACAAACACACACACTGTTGGCAGACACACAACTGACAACCTGCTAAACTGCTAAACTTTGGGGGCGGCAGTAGCTCAGTCTGTAGGGAGTTGGCTTGGGAACCGGAGGGTCACCGGTTCAAGTCCCGACATGGACCAAGAACTGAGTGTGAACTGGTAGCTGGAGAGGTGCCAGTTTACCTCTTGGGCACTGCCGAGGTGCCCCTGAGCAAGGCACCAAACCCCCAACTGCTCGGGGCGCTTGTCAGGAGCAGCCCCATCACTCTACATCTCTCCATTGTTGCATGTTTGTGCATGTGTGTGTTCGGGTCTGCATGTACCGTGTATAAGTTAACAACAGAGTGAAAAAAATTAATTTCCCCAAGTGGGACTAAAAAGGACTATCTTCTTCTTCTTCTTCTTCTTCTTCTTAAACTAAAGTAAATGTGGTGGAGACTTTTACTGGGAAAGTGGCTGAATGTACACAACACTACACACAGCACCGTGGCTGCTACAGTAACTCTCCTGACGGTGAACTGGAGACAGTGAAGGCAGCACCGTGGCTGCTGCAGTCACTCTCCTGACGGTGAACTGGAGACAGTGAAGGCAGCACCGTGGCTGCTGCAGTCACTCTCCTGACGGTGAACTGGAGACAGTGAACGCAGCACCGTGGCTGCTGCAGTCACTCTCCTGACGGTGAACTGGAGACAGTGAAGGCAGCACCGTGGCTGCTGCAGTCACTCTCCTGACGGTGAACTGGAGACAGTGAAGGCAGCACCGTGGCTGCTGCAGTCACTCTCCAGACGGTGAACTGGAGACAGTGAACGCAGCACCGTGGCTGCTGCAGTCACTCTCCAGACGGTGAACTGGAGACAGTGAAGGCAGCACCGTGGCTGCTGCAGTAACTCTCCAGACGGTGAACTGGAGACAGTGAAGGCAGCACCGTGGCTGCTACAGTCACCCTCCTGATGGTGAACTGGAGACAGTGAAGGCAGCACCGTGGCTGCTACAGTCACCCTCTGACGGTGAACTGGAGACAGTGAACGCAGCACCGTGGCTGCTGCAGTCACTCTCCTGATGGTGAACTGGTGACAGTGGAGGCAGCACCGTGGCTGCTGCAGTCACTCTCCAGACGGTGAACTGGTGACAGTGAAGGCAGCACCGTGGCTGCTGCAGTCACTCTCCAGACGGTGAACTGGAGACAGTGAAGGCAGCACCGTGGCTGCTGAAGTCACTCTCCTGATGGTGAACTGGTGACGCAGTTGTCTGTTGTGCTCATATACTGCAGCTGGAGCACCGCTGGGTCAGTTATCAGTTAAGATTTTTTTTTTTTTATAATTAGCATCCTGAGTTGTGAGCAACTTGGGGGCGGCAGTAGCTCAGTCTGTAGGGAGTTGGCTTGGGAACCGGAGGGTCACCGGTTCAAGTCCCGACATGGACCAAGAACTGAGTGTGAACTGGTAGCTGGAGAGGTGCCAGTTTACCTCTTGGGCACTGCCGAGGTGCCCCTGAGCAAGGCACCAAACCCCCAACTCTCGGGGCGCTTGTCAGGAGCAGCCCCCTCACTCTGACATCTCTCCATTTTCATGTATATGGACCTGTTGTGCATGTGTGTGTAAAGTTAACAAATTTTCCCCAGTGGGACTAATAAAGGAAATCTTCTTCTTCTTCTTCTTCTTCTATAATCACTGAAACATGAACAGAGCCTCCAACTCTGGATCCAGCCCCACTTCAGGCTCAGCACAGCAGAACCCAAACTTTTCCAAGTCACAAATTAGACCATGGACACTGATTTGATATGGTTTGTCCCAGAATGCCAAAGTTTTTTTTGTGTTTGTTTTATTACAGAAATAGCAAGAAAGCTCATAGTACTCATATATTATCTTACTTCTGGATGTCATTATAGTGAAAATAAATTGTCCCTTTTTTACCCCTGGAACCCCTTCAAGGAGCTTCAGGGGTTGAAAACCACCAGCTGGGTCCCCCATATAACATCCCAGTAAATCCATAACTTCTTGATTTTCCACAGTGGCTCTGGTGGGGATTGAACCAACAGGACGTGTTAAATGCTAAGCTAAGCTAAACTAGTAGCCACTTATCAAGCCGACAGTCTCCTCATCACACCCTCAGCCAGGCGGCAGATAAGCTTCTTACCAGCCCTCATATTTATCTAGATATGCGTCTTGATAAATGACAGCTGTCGAGCACAATCACCGCTGTGCAAACTACCGCAGCAATCAGCCCCCCAGTTTGCCCTAATCAGCTCCGCTGTAACCGCATGGGTCAGTTCCGGGTTCTGGTCCACCGCCGACACACACAGACTCTCACACACTCACTCGCACTGATCCAGTTACCTTTACACTGATGCGTAATGGCGCTCGTGGAGCAGCGGGCGGGCAGAACTCACCTTTACGGACCCGGTTCGTGTTCGCCGCTCCGGCTCCTGGCGAGCAGATGTGGCGACTGAAACATATGGCGACGGTTCACCCGAACACCGGAGTGTCACTCAGAGGTGAGACCGAGCTGCAACTTCCCACCGGACTGGACGCGCGCACACAGGCAGAATGACACGCTTCCTGTCAGCATTTCAAAATAAAAACACTTTCGTTTAAAAACTACTCTGAGTCCGTTTTATAGGCAGACAAACAAAGCTGGACTAAAAGTACAACATACACATTTAACTACTGTCCACACACACATTATCTATCCACTCATCCATAAGAGAGATCAATATCTACTATCTCCTCACATGCCCTATATCTTACATCTAATACTGTGAACTTTTGCACATTCCTACACAAACTGTGCAGCTTATCCACTTTGAAAACAGAGATATTTTTACATATTTCTTTCTGGGCTGTCAAAGTTTACAACGCAAATTCGTTTTAACTGCACTACTTTCTTTAAAGCAATCAATCTTTTGCAGGTTGTAGCAGCTCAAAGTGAGTTTTTTTTTAATCTAGAGAGGAGATAGTGGTATCATATGAAGCCAGAAAACCTAAAAAACAACACGTACCAACCATGTCATACTAGCTAGTCGCGAATGAAGATAAATATGCTCCAAACTTGAGCTAAAGTTTGGCGAGGAAAAACTGGCACGGCCATTTTCAAAGGGGTCCCTGGACCTCTGACCTCCAGATGTGTGGATGGAGTCTCTGTAATGTCGGTTACAGTGATCAACCACCTATATGGATCAAAAAGCTTGGGAAAAAATCATTCTCGTACAAACACTACTTAAAGACTTTGCTTATCATAATCAAGTAGTCCGCTTACAGTGTTCATTTTTGGTCTTTTCTAGGCCTGTTAAAGTTAATAACAATAATAATGCAATAAAGCAGAATTGTTTTAACACCACTAATGCAGTTTGCCATGTTATGATTGGAGCACATTTTTATGCTAAAGTCAGAACCTGTGAGGGTTTCTGGACAATATCTGTCATTGTTTTGTATTGTTAATTAATTTCCAATAATAATTATATACATACATTTGCATAAGGCAGCATATCTGTCCACTCCTATGTTGATAAAAGGATTAAATACTTGACAAACCTCCTTTTAAAGCACATTTTCAACAGATAAAATATGTGCACTTAATCTATGATATTTTGACCGACAGTCCTAATTCTTGTCTATTTTATTTTATATCTGTTGACTTTTGTATTGCATTTATCGCTGTGCACCAAAACACCAGGACAAATCCGCTGTAAGTGTAAATCTCATCTCACCTGGCAATTAAACTGTTTCTGATTCTGATTCTTACAGGTCCAATTTTAGGGTCTTTTAATGTGAAGGCGAACCCGCTGCGTTTCCTGTTGCCTATGGGCACGTGTTTTTGTCCACCAGGCTGGTGTGGAAGGAAAGCGATGGACGGACACTCCGTACAGGCACACGACGCAAAAATGACTTTGTTTTAGTGTACAGCGCACCCCGTGTGGGCGGCTACAATGCTGAACGAACGGGCAAGCTGAGCAACAATCCAACACACCCACCACTATCTGTCGGTAAATCCCTGGGGCGGGCGGAGCTAGCCGCGTGGATGTGACCGCCCGACAGAGCTGCACTGTAGTTCAAAACGAGCTGCCTCCCGAGGGGGCTCTGTCCGCTAGCAGCGCGGTGTCTGCGGATCCACGTCTGGATCCAGATCCGCATGTAGGGCTGTAGCTGAACATGCGGGTCTGGATCCACGTCTGGATCCAGATCCGGATGTTGTAGCTGAACATGCGGATCTGGATCCACGTCTGGATCAACATCCGGATGTTGAGCTACAACAAGCACGTGATGTCCACCAATCAGCTGCCAGGGCTGAGGAGCGGCCTCCCGCTCAGCTTGTGGTGGGAAGCAACGAAGTACATTTACTCAAGTACTTTTCCTCATCCTTTACTCGAGTATTTCCATTTCATGCTGCTTCACATGGAGCGCAGAGCCTGCCAAAGTTTAAAAACAACAACAACAAACAAACAACAAAACCTAAATGATTCAATAAATAAATCAATAAATGTGTCATTAAATGTAGCAAAAATAAATACCAATAAAATAAAAAATAAATACAGTCCTTAATTAACTGATAAAATGTGACATCAATAAATACTTCTGTTTTTATTTGCTTCTACATTTAATTATTTTCCTTATTTATTAATTTATTTTTGTATTATTTTTTAAAATTGATTTCTTAATTTTTGCAATTAATTTTATTTCTTATTTCTTTTTCTTTACTTATTTATTTATCTGCGTATTAAATCTTTTATTTATTTACCCTTACATCTAATTCTCCTTTTTATTTACTTACTATTATCTTTCAAATTTGTTTATTCATTTTTGCATTATTTTTTTATTTATATATTATTTGTACATCTATTTTTTGTGTTTTATGTGTATTCTCAAATGTTTGTTTTTATGAATTTATTTATTCATTTGTTTTTGTGTGATTTCCCCTATGCATTTCACCCCTTATTTATTTCCCCAAATGGATTTATTTCTGTATTCTTTACTTTATACATTTCGTTATACATTATCTCGATTGAGGGGGGCTGCATGAATTTATTTTTTATTAATTTCTAAATTAATTTATTAATTTATTATATCATTTTATTTTTGCATTAATTTTAATGTAATTTATTTTATATTTATTTTTAAATGTATGCAATTATTTATGTATATATGCATTTATTATTTATTTATTTATGAACAATATTCCCATCGCATTTCACCCCTTATTTATTTCCCCAAATTTATTTCTTTTTGTATTCTTTTCTTTATTTTACTTCATATATATTAACATGTGGGTATTTTTTTATTTTTTAAATTCATTTATTTTTAAAATGTATTTATTTTTTTATTTCTATTTTTTTTTTAGCAGTCCTAACTTTGTGTGTTTTTTTCTTTTCCCATCAGAAATGTGCTTCCAGTGTTCCCTATTAACTCTCTGTACTATAAACTTTCTGGTATTTTATGTACTTTATACTATGTTGCCATCTACTTCATTCATAAATAAAGACTGTAGTATGCCTGTAATTTCTAAATGTACCGTTTCACTGTACTCAACAGAGACTTAACTGACTATTATGTTAAAATAATTATTTTATATTGCATTAATCCAAACTCTTCAGATCCCCAGCATATGAATAAAAACTATATATTTGTTTTACTTTTGTTTGGCTAATACACAGTCAACATACCTTGTCTAATGTTTAAAGTGGAATACTTTTAAAAATGTGTCCAGAAAGTGATCACACACAGTTGATTTTATTTATTATTTTTTTCTTTCTTAAGCATCTGAAGCAGGAGAAAAAAAAATTAACTAATCTTCACCGTGACAAGTAACTTTTTTATAACAGTAGTACAATTTAAAATAAATATCATAAAACACTTTTTTTCCTTTACAATAATCCTGAGATTGAAATCAAAAATAAGCAGAGACTGACTGACGGGGAGAAGCCTCAGCTCGTCCTCCTCCGTCAGTCAGGACCAGAGATGGAGAGGTGAAGCTTCATACTGTCTGTAGGTACTTTGTCAAATTAAGTTAAATTTGTCAGTCGGCTTTGATTTAAGGGTGTTCACGTCCATATGCCATCAACAGTGTAGAACTGTAGTCATGTTATCTCTGTGCTGTATGCAGCACAGTCTAACTGCAGTTTGTGAAACTGTCATCAAATTTAATCTGTTTGATTCATGTACATAGACATGAATTTCCCTTTTTTAAGAGATACTAACTTTGAAAAAAAAAAAATTAACTGATAACCGACCCTTGTTAACCCTGGTCTGTTAAGTACAGACGTTATGTGACCAAAACTACTCTGTTGGGTTTAGGAAAAGATCACAGTTTGGGTTAAAATAATTCTGGAAGTGTCGTATCTTAAGTATGGAAGTTACATGACAAATAAATCAACACTGAAGGGTGAAAGTCCTCTGTTTTTTGATCCACCCCGACCTCTTTCCTACGCAGCGTTCGCCAATCTTTGTACTTTCCGATTCCCAATCACGTGGATTACACACACATTGATTTTGCCCTCACCATCACAAATGTACACAAATCAATACGTTAAATTTTCGGACTATTTCACAAGCTGCTGTGCGACTGGGCTGATATATAGTAGGCCTACCATAGCTATGATTTTTTAAAGCTTAGGTTACAATATTTTTGTAGTTGAGACCATAATTTCTAATAATAATAAAAACATTTTGAGTTTGGAAACAAACCAAAAGTTTATCTAGTTGATCTAAACCACATTATGTTGAGGTCAAACTGAAAGTGAGCAGACCTGAAATGTTGGTTATAATCCCTCATCTGACAGGAAAACTGTGTTCACACAGCTACAGTAGATACAGATACAGATACAGATACAGCGTGGGTCTGTAAACTGTGACGGGCGATTTGTTTCCAACCTGTGTGATCGTCGCACTGCTTGTGTTTCTGGAATCATGAGTAAAATGTTAAATGATGGACAACAGTGCAAAAATAAAACCCAAGTTGTAATAAAGGCTGCAGATACTTCACTGTTGCTCCAGTACGGATGACGGCAGCGAAGCAGGTGAAAACTGTGAGATGCTCCAGAAACCTAAAATTTAGATGCTTTTCTCTCAAACTTCTGGACGTACCGTCAGAGAAGAACTCAATCAGTTTCACCAGTTTGATTCTACCTGCTATCAAATATACTGTGACTCTGTTTCATCAACATGTTAAAATAAAAGTCTGGTGTTATTTGTCAACAAATCCCATGAAAAGATGCAAACTAGCAACGTGTTAGTCCGTCTATACACTTTCCACGCATTCTCACTCCCAACTCGTTAAATACTGCCGCTTGGTCAGTGCCCCTCGGCATCGTGGGCCGACGCTACGTATAACACTGTTTCTACGTATAACAGACTGTTTCTACGTATAACAGCCTGTTCTACGTATAACAGACTGTTTCTACGTATAACAGACTGTTTCTACGTGTAACAGACCGTTTCTACGTGTAACAGACCGTTTCTACGTGTAACAGACCGTTTCTATGTGTAACAGACTGTTTCTATGTATAACAGACTGTTTCTATGTGTAACAGACCGTTTTTACGTGTAACAGACCGTTTCTACGTGTAACAGACCGTTTCTATGTGTAACAGACCGTTTCTACGTGTAACAGACCGTTTCTACGTGTAACAGACCGTTTCTACGTGTAACAGACGGTTTCTACGTGTAACAGACCGTTTCTACGTGTAACAGACCGTTTCTACGTGTAACAGACCGTTTCTACGTGTAACAGACCGTTTCTATGTGTAACAGACCGTTTCTATGTGTAACAGACCGTTTCTATGTATAACAGACTGTTGCTACATATAACAGACAAATTGCTATGTATAACACACCGTTGCTATGGACGCAGTTCTGATGTCGGACATTTTTGTGCCAAATTCTTGATTTCTTAGGTATGTAGCTGTGTGATAAGCGGGATAACGTACAGCTAACGGGTCATTGTTGTGAAATGAACCCCTTCCTGACAGGGTGAACCCGATGCCCTGAGGGGGTATATTTCACAACAACAACTGGCTCGTTGCACGTTATCCCTTATTTAATGACCCGATAACAGTCTACTGAAGACGAAAATCTATAAAAATGCAAATATATTGTTTCATTTTCTTTAAAGTCTCAGTAATTTTCTAAATAAACTGCTCACTGTCGTGTTTATCGAACAAACAGGAGGAAATAGTGCATTTGTTGGGGACTATTTTCGCTGCGTATTAATGCACATGGTGCTCTAGTGAGTATTTGTGGTAGCAGGACGGTGTATTAGGGACTGAGTCAAAATAAAGTACTACAGTTTATGGCTCAGAGGAAGAAGAGATATCAGGCTGCGATACACACAGTACTTGTTAGTAGTTTGGGTCTTTTCATGGGATTTGTTGACAATAAGATAAATATAAAATATCAGACTTTTGTTTTAAAATGTTGGTGTAAATTGTGTTTTTGAATATAAAATGTGGCCGATGTGTGTTGTTTCACCTCATCTCTGGTCTCAGAGTTCATCAATCTCACATCCTGAGATGCAACTGAAAAATAATGAAAACTAGTAATAATCACTGATGACTGATGACATGATAATTAGCCACCGTTATAATATGTGACCGGTAATCAGAGGACAGAAAAGTTCAGTTAGTCCTCTGTGAGGCGCCCTCAGCCGCAACGCGAGCTGAGAGTCAGAAGCATCGCGGCCAATCGGGAGCTTTCCTCCAGTCAGTTTCCAGGCCGGCGTCGGGGCCAGAGGGGTCAGAGGTCAGGGGGTCACGTCATGCCAGATCTGAGGGCCACCGCGGGGGGCTGGAGGGGTTAGGACGTGTCCTGATGGCTTCTGTAGGGTCAAGTTCAAGGGGAAGTTTCGGGGTCTGAGAGGCGACTGGAGGAGTCGAGGACAGGGTTCCCTTGGGTGTTTCCTCGGGGTCACATTTAAATGTTTAAATTTGTACAAAGGAAACGTCTGCGCTGCAAAATTCAGCGCAACGTGACAAAATACTGTTGGATTTCATACTGACGAGGTCTCTCCTTTCACAGTAGTCAGCTTTCATCGGAGACAGGCCAACGCTGCATAGAGGGCATTATGCATTTCAGAAGGGACCGCCCCTAAACCACATGACTGGTTATCATCTGTGTCAGTCAAACAGAAACCCTGCTGGATCTAAAGGGACAGTTCACTAATTTTACACATTAAAATCAGTCAGTCATGTTAATCAGTTCAGTTTATCAGTCATGGTCAGTCCTCCTCGGCCTGTTGTATAATGTTTTCTGTGTAATTTGTGTAATCTGAGGAAATCATCCTCAGCTTGGGACGTGTGGAGTTTGAAAGATGTGCCCAGACGGGGAGGACCTAATCAAAACACACAGTCCAGCTGCATTATGGGAAATGTAGGATCCTGTGAGCTTACGTCAGGATATCTCGGCCTCTGCAGCTTTGATTTTTGATTTTGATTTTTCAAGAGAGTCTAAATTAAAGGCTAAACAATTTATCTCAATCAGTCTCAACGTTTTGGAGAATTTCGTGGCTGCACAAGAAAGAAGCAAGTGGCCAAATGAAGCATCTGAGGGCAGGATTTTGTGATTTCTGGGCACCAATTATTGATTAAAAGAAACATATCAAGTCACTGGAGGAACCAAATCACTAATTTGGAGGAGCAAAGCATGCTAATTGGTCATTTGAGGGCACAAGTTCCTAATTTACAAAAATAAATAAAAATACAAGGCTCCGTAATTTCAATCTGGCATATTAGGATTTGGGTTTAGTTTCAGGCCTGATGGGACCTGACGTATATTTTTGGTGCGTTGTGATGAAGAGTCATTGTTCGGGTCAGAGTTGAGTGTTTCTCAGGCCTGCGGCGGCGACTGCGGGCCGGCCAGGTCGTGCAGCTTCCTGATGTGTTTCTTCAGGTCAAAGTTCCTGCAGAAGCCCTTCCCGCAGGTGGGGCAGGTGAAGGGCTTCTTGTCGTTGTGCGTGTGCATGTGGAAGGTGAGGTTGTACACCTGGTGGAACGCCTTGTTGCAGATGGAGCACTTGAACTGCTTTTCCCCGCTGTGCGTCAGCTTGTGGTTTTTGTAGTTTCCTGCACAAAGTCAGAGGACGAGGAATCAGACGAGGACAAGAAAAACCCCAAAACACTTTGACAGTTTTACAGAAAATGATTAAAGGATGCGTCTCTTAACCATTTTGGCTGCAGACCCTTTAAAGTGAAGTCATGTCACAGGCTGAAACTATAAAACTGATGTTTCCTTCATCGTTGGAATACTTATTAGAGAGAACTCAACAGGATAAAAACCATCCAGTATCTCACAATAAAATTAAAAAAGTCTGAAAAATATACTGGATTTGAAGGGAAAAAATCCTGTTAATCATCCTGTCACCTCTTCAGATGAAGCTTCTGTCCACCAGGAAAATACTACATACCATACTGAATAACACTTAACACTGGATGAAAAAAACAGGCTTTCTGGAACTATGTGATTAATGATTAATGATGATTTTGACTATTAAAGGCCGCTGGTCCTCCACAATCAGGCTAAAACTCAGATATCTAAATAAATCTCTCTTTACAGTGTCCTCTGGTTGTCCTCTAAAATCCAGACGAGAGAGGAGAGAAGCTCATAAAAGTGTTAAAGGTGTTAAAAGGGAAAAATTTGTCAAGTATTTAATGCTTTTATCAACATGTTAGTGGACAAATATGCTGCTTTATGCAAATGTATGTATATATTTATTATTGGAAATCAATTAACAACACAAATCAATGACAGATATTGTCCAGAAACCCTCCCAGGTTCTGACTTTAGCATCAACAATCTGCTCCAATCAGAACATGACAAACTGCAGCCCAACAGACAACAACAGCTATCAGTGTGTCAGAGTGCTGACTTGACTAGGACTTGATCCAGACTGACTGGGACTATCATAAAGTGGATCATGTCTGTAAAGGGGAGACTGGTGGGGACCCAGAGAACCCATTTACATCCACACATCTGGAGGTCAGAGGTCAAGGGACCCCTTTGAAAATGGACATGACAGTTTTTCCTTGACAAAATTTAGCCAATGATTTCCTTCAGTCTGGCTTTAAAACTGAGCTACAACCTAAAAATCACAAATTGCGTTGATGCATTAAAGAAATTTGTGGCTTTAAATCGAATTTTACCGTATTATCGCCTTATTTATAACACACAGAAAATGAGTAGTGACAAGTCGACGCTGTACAGTTCAGTAAAGGTTTCCTGTCCGAAACAGAATCACTCCTCCCAACAAGGATGCTTTCAATTCATCCATAATGTGCAATTACACAGAGACAGAGATGTTACCGACAGTTGACCAGTGTGTCGCTTTAAATGTTGCTGCAGCAAGGAATTGTGGGATGTTATTATCTCCTTTGCTTTGGTGAAGGATGGTCCAGTGTATCCTCTGCTAAAGGAGATAAGAAAGGAAGCACTGAAGCACCTTTCCCTAACATCTAGAGGATCTGACCAGCTCTTATCATGGCTGCCACTCACATACTTCTGGGTCATTTCACTCTGTTAGAACCTTCCGATCAGCAAAAGCCCTTTGGACCGCAGCCCCTGTCTCCTCGCTCCTCCGGCTTCTGACCTAACATTGATCTGGAGGAGCGAGGAGGCTTGGTTGAGGAGTTATACGCGAGGATATACGGGTATATAAAAGAGGCGTGATGATGGACAGATGATCCAGTTTTGTCATATTTAAGTGACACCTCTTTAAAATGACGACTCTGAGGAAAAGATGCCTCATTTTGTTAAATGCTTCCTCACCTCCTCTGTTTCTCATGTGGGCGGGAGTCAAATGTGAGGCGAGGAGGCGAGGAAAGGAATCGAGGACATACAAACTAGGAAATGGGAAAGGCCCAAATATTATTGCGAATCATAAATCTCGAATATATTTTGATATTCTCCTATAAAGACGCTGGAATTGAGCATCAATCAAACAAGGATGAAGCTTTTTAGTAAAGATGCCACATATTCTGTTATTAATAGAAGAATGTGCTAAAGACCCTAAATAATGCATTGATTTACATAGCAATTGTAATTATTTTTATTAGACCACAATTATTAGATTTAACACCAGTTTCATCATAAATATTACTTGCTGGGTAGAAATGTTATTAATATCAAATATTAGTTTTATTTTCTGCATGTGACTGCTCATAAAAACACAGTTTTAACGTCATAGCTGCACCACAGAGACACAAAGGGTTAAATCAAGTCACCTTACAAGACAAATAAGTGAATAATGGAGACTAATTCAGTAATTAAGGGTAGAAGTGACTAATTACAGGAGGCAGACGCACTGCTGTGAGCGCATAAATCAGCGTATTGAAGAAATGATTTGTAATTTGAGGACATTTTGCCTGAAAAGAGTCCTGAATGTCATCTCAGACGCCAGTTCTTCACTGTGAGGTCACACAGAAGTACTACAGCAAAGAATAACGTACTACAAGTACTCATGTGTACTGAGCTGTGCTGGTATCAGTGGTGGAATGTAACTGAGTACATTTACTCAAGTAACATGCTTTTTATGCAATATTTCTAATCCACCCCCATTTGAGAGGCAAATATTGTACTTTCACTGCATCTATTTGAAATGCAGATTCACATTACTTAAACAAAATATAGTCAACAAATAAATGATGATGTATTTACATAGAAAAGTAATGTATGAGCTGCAACATTTAAGGCATTCATAAATGCATCAATAATTAAAATCTAATGGAAACATATAGGCGTATTTATGAAATGACCAGTCTGCATGATGAATACTTTTGATACTTGAAGTACATTTTGATGCTGATACGTCTGTAAAATTTTGAATGCAGGATTTCTACTTGTTAGAGTATTTTTACACTGTGGTACTGTGTGTTTTACTTCAGCACAAATATTTTAAAAGAGCAATATGTGGTTTTGTGTCGTACTGTTGGGGCTTTTTAAATGCCTCCTGTGTGTTTTATGTTATTCATTATTTATTGTGTTTATTAGATAAATATTCCCACAGCGACATTAAAGTTTATTCAGCATCAGACCTGCTGTAAATGTCAATCTGTCCATTTTTATCAGATGACCAGATCACCACTTATTTCGTTTTTTTATTTTTTTTTTTTATTTATTTACTTAATTTTGGATCTTTCGTTGCTTTGTGACAGCGGACAGATGCTGCTGACTGGCATTCAGCCTGATTAGGAAGACCACATTATTTTGTCCACCCCCCAATATACATTATTATATCACAGCAAAGCTGCATTTACCACTGATTCTACAAAATGTTTAGAGTTAGAGTAAAGACTGTGTTTTATAAGACGTTATGTATGAAGATTATAAAAAAAAAAAATACATAGTATTTTGTAATAAATGTCAGTGTTTCAGTAAATATACAGTGTTATGAATTTATAACAATTATAAAAATAATAGTAATCAGCTCATTGGTCTCTTTTACCAAAATGTTTAATTATTTATGAGGTTTATTTTCTCACCTTTCTGATGAAATCCTTTTCCGCAAAACTCGCACACGAACGGTTTGTATCCCGCGTGGATGCGCGTGTGCGTGTTGAGGGTGGAGCTGCGGTTGAAGGCTTTCCCGCACTGGTTACACTTGTGCGGTTTTTCCTGGAAAAGCATCAAAAAATTAAAAAAATAAATAAAAAATATAAATATAAATTATATATATATATATATAATCAAATAAACATCCGATAAAAATAATACAGAGGTATTTGACAGTGAACGCACCACGAGGTGATCACGTTTAATAACCTCACTGACAGATTATTATGTTATTTTCATTATATTGTATGTTTTGATTTTTCAGATATTGCGGATGCTGGCGGGTGAAAGGAGACACCAGGAGGAGCTCAAACACAGCGAACAGGCTGAAACGCGAAGCTAAAACATCCCTTTTACTCTCTTTTGAAAGAAAAATATATTCTTCTATAATTATTTACATAAAAAGTTAAAATCTCAGCTTTTTTATGCGATTAATCACCATCACTGAGTCACACAATAAAGAGACGTTTTAATCCAAGTTTAACATTAATAACGACAGCATAATAACATCATATGTATGTTGAAGCTTAAATTACAGTTTGGTCTTTAAATGAAAATGCAAACTACAAACCGGATCATGCTTTAAAAAAGTCCCGCCCACAGCAAATATGGTCGCTTTCAAAATTGATTGACATGTCTTTTAATCCAGTAATTATTAGAGGATATTATATTATATATTATACTGTTTAAAATCTGTAATGATATTTTTTTTAAATCTAGGTTTTTTATTATTTTATTTTAATTTGTGGAATATAGACTAACGAATACCAAAAAAAGAGGAATATCTAATAATATTAAATGATGCCAGTGTGACTGTTCATGATATTAATAAGACAACAGAATGGGAGGAAAATAAAACAATGAAATAAAACCTTTTATTGTAATAACCTGAATTTATTTCTTATTTGCAGGTGAGCTGGATCAGAGATGTGCATCGTCGTCGTGCGTCGTCCTACCTGAGTGTGGATGATTTTGTGCCGGCACAGCGTGCTCGCCTGTCGGAATCCTTTACCGCAAACTTTACACACGAACGGCCGCGCGCCGGTGTGCACGGGCATGTGGCGGGTCAGGTTGTAGTGCGCGTTAAACACCTGAAAGAGAACATTTTAAATAATAGGATAAATAAAAAAAAATACATTAAACACGTCGATCACAGATAGTTTGACACCAACTTTTCACACCATTTACCTTAAAACATAATTATCTGGAATAATGAAACGCTTAATGAATAACTCATGAGTTTGCCATTGAAACAACTCTACCTCCCCTCCTCCCCCTTAAGTCCCAGTTTAAGGGTTTATTTAATGGCTCGTGATCTTTTCCACTAAGAAGAACTAAATAAATGTAGCGCCCTTAAATTATCAGCTTGAGTCTAATTAAAGATAATCTGTCCCGGGTCATTTAATGGACTTTGACTGAATCTAATCTGTACAACACAATAATAAACCTGCAGAATACGCACATTTTAAATGAATTATTAAGCTTGATTTTATAGAGTAATGAACTATTAAATGGTTCTGCTAAATATTCGCTTTCACTACTGAGAAGATGACGCGCGGAGCTGAAGTATCTGGCGAAAAGGAGATTTTCGCAGAGAAAATAAATAAATAAATGAAAAATAAACGATCAAAAACATCTTAATTACTAAAAACATCAAATCAGATCAAACTCTCGTAAAGGAAAGTATTCATTCACATCCTGAAATAAAGTCTAAATTATTCTGTTTAATTCTGTTTTGTAGTTCTATGTTTTACGCGTTAAGATTTTCCAGATCTGACCAGTCAGATGATTTCCTTCTGAATTAAAGGGAATTAAGATCACTTTAAATTTTTATGATTTAAAGACCTAAAAATCTATCACCCAGATTTAATCCTTGTTTTAAATGTTAAAAATGTTATCCCCAAAATCCGATTTAGTTATAATCTGGATTTTTAAATCCATCCAAAACGAATCAGAAGTGAAATCCTCTGAATTGATTAACAAATTAATGTTTGGAGGAGCTGCTGTGGTTCTGGTTTAGCTGGAGCTGGGATCAGGACTCACCTTGCCGCAGACCTCGCAGGTGAAGACTTTGGGTTTGGTGCCGGGACAGGAGCCGCTGAGCCGGGCCGCCGCTGCAGAGCCCTTGAAGATCTTATCGGTAAGGATCTGGTCCCGCTCCTTCATGTAGTGCTGGATCTGGCTCTGAGACAGCTCCTTGAAGGCCTGCACGCCGGACACCGGGTACCGCTCCCCGGCCTGCTGCAGGCCCGGCTTGCTTTTCTCCGCCATGAAGGCTTTGTGCCGAGCGGTGAGCAGGTACGAGGCCATCGGGTGCAGGTTGACCAGGCCGGCCGGCGGGGCACACGAGCCGCTGTCCCCGCTGCAGTTCAGGTAGCACACGGTGCCCATGGCGGGGAAGGAGGACTGGTTCACCACCCGGGGTCTGAAGAGTTTGTACTGGCCGGCGGTTTGGCTCACAGCGGAGTCCTCCTGCTGGTTCTTATAGTTCAACCCAAAGCCCAAAAAGTCTGCGGGAGCGGCGAGAGAGGACGCGTCGAAGTTGCCCGGATCCAGCCCGGTGATGCTGAGCCGGTGGCCCGGCTCGTACCCGAGCGGCACCAGTGGGATCATACAATGCAGCGAGGATGGACAGACGTCGGGTTTCCCCGCGGGAGCGGACTGGAACCAGCTGGGGAGCGGTATCGACTTGGGCTCGGGCGTCCTGGCCATAATCCGGTCGATGGAGAAAGCGAGAGGTTTGCTGCTGCTGCTGCCGCCGGAGGTGAGCATGTCGGAGCCCGCGGGCTGGCTCCCAGAAGCCGGGGGGGAGCCGAGGATCCCCGCTGGGCGGCGGAGAGGACCGTCCATCACCTCCGCATCAACCGCGCCACGACAACAGCAACAACAACAACAACAACAAGCTGCTGGAGGTAAGCCGGGGGTCGGTGCTGCTCCTCACCGGCCCGCAGGAAAGGGCATCATCTGCCGGGGAACCCCCCCTCCAAATCACCGGCCCCGTACCCCAGTCCTTATTGACGACAATCAGCGCGGTCGTGGCTCGCTCGATAACGGCGTGCGGAGAGCCGAGACCTCGCCGATCGTTACCGTCCAGGAAGGAGAGCGGAAAAGTAGATAATTTGCTCAATTCTCCTCCGTCGATTCTCTGCACTTGTCGCCGCTGGAAGAGGAGGAGGAGATGAGGAGAAGGAGGAGGAGGAGGTTGTCCTTTACTTGGCAGGACTCCTGCTCAACTGGAAGGTATTTGGTAAATCCCAGGTCCCCTTGTGGCTTCGCGTGACATCATTTTTTTTAATCGCAATACGCCAGACGCGCAGCGGCTGCAGGTCAGGAGCTGTCAGAGTTTTAGATCAGATTTGGACGCATCTTTGGCTCCCGAAAACACAGCCCTTTTACGCACGCGGCTCAGAGAAGACACAGAGCTGTCATGCGGGTGAACTTGAGACAGAAAACGGATCGAGATGTTAAACAGAAAATGGATTTCAAGACATCGATCTCAGCCTGGGTGGGCTCTGGGTCTTTGAATCACAAACTTTGACTGGAGCGCGTTTTCTCTTTTCTTTTACGCACCAGATTGCTAGATGCCCCCCCCCCCCCCCCCCCCGCGTCAGAAAAAAAACTAATCTGATTGAGACTCTGATATAAGCTAAATAATTAACATGACAAATAACTGGCGCGCTCTTCTCTCACCGCGTCCGGTCTTTTTTTCCCGCATGCCAACGGCTCTTTTACGCACAGAGAGCAGAGCGTAAAAAACTCTGCGAGCAGAGACGCAAATTCCGCAGGATGAATAAGTGAGACTGACGGAGTTCACACCGACAACAACACCTCCATTCGGTCAGAGATGTAAGCAGAGAGGGAGGTTTGACGATGCGGGCTGGGCTGAAATAAATGACCGCTGCGGGCCTGGAGCCCAGAAAACACAATCAAATACCGAAAATATCAATAAAGGATGTCTTTGTGTTGATGGACTGAAGCTGGCGTGTTTTTATATGTCTGTATTATACGAACTATTTTAAAATATACATGTTTTAATTTTGTTTTTTCTCCGGTAAAGAACGCGCTTTTCTGAAATATGATAAATAAATAAATCTGATTATTACACTTATTATTGTCAGACAATTTGACTAAATACCTGATCCGCTCTGCGAGTCCAGATCAAATAAAAAACAGGTATCTGAAAATGAAAATCTGAACATTTAGGCCCTCAATAAGCATAATTTCGGAAAGCTAAACAAACCAAATTATTGATTAATAAACGGAAATAAAACGAGTTCTTAAAACTACAGTGAAAAAAAATCTAATAATCAATTAGAAACATTTTTTGTCGACACAAGCAAATATATAAACATCCTTTAGTTAATAAAACACCACGGTGGAATTCATCATTAATAAATACTTGTTAGTTTTTATTATTAAGGAGTGAGAGGTTTTTAGACGTTGATGCCGTTAAAGGAAATCATTCCTCCAAGCATCATAAACTAATATTGGCCGATGTTTATCATATTTTATAACAGAGCCACCTCCCTTCTCTTCAGTGTTACAGTCGCAGCGGCCTGTGATGGATTTTATTTGTCCTCTTAATGTTTCATTGCTCCGCTTTTATTTCATGTCATGTTCCATGTTAACGTTTTATTTATATCATTCATTTAGTATTTTATTTCTCACTGTGTCTGGTTTTACAACATTAATAATGTCTACGCGTCACTTTAAGTAGCATTTATCAGCAGTATAACTGCAAATAATAACTTCACACTCTTCTTGGGGATGGCAGTATAACAAAACAGGTGTAATGATATAAAATAGGTTATTATAGCAGAAGAATATTACATATTTATTAAAAGACAATTTTATTTATCAAAATTTTTAATTTGTAAAAATTATTATTATTGTTATTATTATGAATATTATTATTGGAGGAGTTATACTTTTTGACAAACATTTTTAAAAATGTCCTTAGAGCTGCTTCCAGCTTTAAACCACTTCTGAAATGGTTAAAGGGGAACTTTACTGCCATCACACAAACTAACTGTCTAAGCCAATGCAGTGAACAGAAATAAATCTCCTGAAGCTGAAAGAAGACAATGAACCAGTGTGAAGCATGTGACCAAACTACAGGGCTGCAGATGACACCTCACTGAGATGTGAACAGGACCAGTAAACACTGAACGAGTGTGATTTAAAGAGCTATAATTAAAAAAAGGAAATTAAATGTCTGTGTGAAAGGATGCAATTATGCACAAATCACAGAAAGTGCAACTTATTATTATTATTATTGTAAATTGCCTGTAATAAGGTAAAATATCTTGGTCACTTTATTACAGATATTTATAAGCAACGCTGTAAGTACTCTTTTACATAAATGTAGCGCGTGCACACATGGAGGGGAGATGTCTCTGCTCAGAGCATATTGTTATATTAATGCTCACTCCACACGGCACATTTGTGGTCAAACTACAGAAAAGCAAGCCGACAGCGACTCCAAGTATTTCCTAGTGATGCTGTGAGAATATCGCTGCAGGTGACCTCGGTGCTGTGGAGACAGTTTGTGGCTGCAGGAGTCAAGACTCTACAAGCTGATCTAAGAAATGTCATGTACAAGTCTATGGCTCCGAATCCTCTTTAGCAAACATGAGGAGACGCTGGTGAAGTCGTCTCTTCGTAGGACACTGACTTGTATTCTTTTTAAACCAGGTGTTTTTGCTTTTGTATGTCATTTATTACAGATATACATAATGTCTTATCTTTTATCTGGGCCCCGTGTTTGTAATGCAGTTTTAGTGGTAGTATCTGTAATAAAGTGTTAACCTGTCCTTTCTCTACAGGCTAAACCAGCTTTATTATTATATAATCCTTCTATAATTCTGTTTCTGACTGGATATCATCCTCATCAATATGAGCTTAAACCCATGTTTTATTTTTATTGATTCGTGAAATGAAAACAGAATATCTGAAGACTTGAGGGGGAAAATGGCTCAGTTTTATATTTTAATAATCATGATGTGAAAAGGGAGCAAATATGTTTATTAGATTTGAAAATTATTCTTAATTTGTTTTAACACTGTAGAACTTTAAATATTCTAAGCATTATTATTATTATTATTATTATCATTATCATCATCAGTGTGTCTTTGGTCTTGTGTTTGTGTCTGCCAGGCTACAGCAGCAGGACTTTTTTTTTTGCAGGAAAAAGGTTTGATGCTCATTTTAATGAGGAGAGAAAAGAAAGTACAGCTGATGGACGACAGCCAGCTGACAGTTTCCAAAGGAACAGAAGCCCTTAAAAAACTCCTTAAACCTACAAGGTTAAGGTGGAATGGAGAATAAGTCCTTTAAAGAATAGAAAGAACAAGTCAAGACCTAAATAATGTGGCTTATACAAGAAATGGTTGAAACCTCTGGCTGAATTTAAGGAGGATTTCTAATATGGGTGACAGATATTCCCTCCAGCTGTGCTGGGATGCATCACGAGTGATGTTTCCTGGTTCACTGGGTGTTTGTGGTCTCACATCATACGCCCTCATCCAGGCAACCCAGCCTGGGTGGATAAAGCCCTGACTTGTGCCCCTCTTTATCCACGCTTAGAGGCTTTCTCTGCTGCCTCCGTTGTAGTGCTGATGGCTGTTCTCCTCAGAGGCCCACTCGAACCCAGCAGGGTGTGGACTCTGTAGAGAGCCGGCTGACAAAGCCACTGCAGCCTACTTCCACTGGATGGCAGTGTGCTCGTCAACCCGGTCTCCGGCAGCCCTCCAGAAGCCCTCCAGAAGCCCCTGGTACTTGGCAAGCTTCCTTTTGAATGCCTCCTCTATGCCGTCTTCCCAGGGCACAGTCAGTTCTATCAGGGACAAGCTGTTTTTGAGGCCTCTGACAAAATGACGATGTCTGGTCGTAATGAAGTTGCTGCAATCTGCGCCGGAAAATTGAGTTACTCGCCTACAGGTCAACCAATAGTTGCCAGTCCTGTGCAGTGGAAAGTAGACCAGCGGAGGCTCCAGGTTGTGACTTGGGCTGTTCTCCTGCCTTAATGATGATGATGATGATGATGATGATGATTATCATCAGTGTGTCTTTGGTCTTGTGTTTGTGTCTGCCAGGCTACGGCAGCAGGACTCCTACTTTTGTTGCAGGAAAAAGGTTTGATGCTCATTTTAATGAGGAGAGAAACGAAAGTGCAGCTGATGGACGACAGCCAGCAGACAGTTTCCAAAGGAACAGAAGCCCTTAAAAAACTCCTTAAACCTACAAGGTTAAGGTGGAATGGAGAATAAGTCCTTTAAAGGATAGAAACAACAAGTCAAGACCTAAATAATGTGATTTTAATGAGAAATGGTTTCAACCTCTGGCTGAATTTAAGGAGGATTTAAGAGGCCAACCAGAAAATGAGTGTCCACTGATTAAGAGAGAAAACAGGCTTTTTAAATTCCCTTAAACCTTTCATATTTAGATAAGAGTGTGAAGATGATGAAGGCATTTTAAAATAGGGTTGAAGGGATAAACATCCCATAATTAAATGTACAGTTATCTATATATACAATGATGATCAGAACTATGTGTGCAGGGTGTTTCTGTCTATGTTTAATAACTGTGCAGTGATTTCTTACTAACTGTACTTTTTATCTTAATGATTTTTTTAAATGATGACTTTGAGCTTTCAGTAGGTTTTCTCTCGACAGGACCTTTGAACCCACTTTGTCTCTTCATCATTCCTGCATAAACATATTAATCTATTAACTGTGAATTCTGGCTTTGTGCACAAGAATATTATGTTGAAACAGGAACAAGACAAACACAAACAGTTTAGTTAGAAGATCACTGCTGTCTAAAATATAACTGTATGTTGAAGCAGTAAGATTCAGGAAACTAAAATACACTACATTATGAAGACAAGGGTGTCCACAACATAAAGTGGTTTAAAGATACACTACAGATCTTTATATCAGCCCCAAATGTCACATTTCCTCCCATCTTAATAACCCCCCGGCCTCTATTCAGTCTGTCTGTCAGGGGTTGTTGCAGACTGAGTTTTGAAGTTAGATTGAAGAAACTGGCACCATATGAAACTAGAAAGCATAAATCCTTCAGTGCCAACCACGTTATACTGGTGTGTTGGCAAGAATGCTAAATAATACCATGAAGTTATGATAAATGGGGGCGGCAGTAGCTCAGTCTGTAGGGAGTTGGCTTGGGAACCGGAGGGTCACCAGTTCAAGTCCCGCCATGGACCAAGAACTGAGTGTGAACTGGTAGCTGGAGAGGTGCCAGTTTACCTCTTGGGCACTGCCGAGGTGCCCCTGAGCAAGGCACCGAACCCCCAACTGCTCGGGGCGCTTGTCTGGAGCAGCCCCCTCACTCTGACACCTCTCCATTACTGCATGTGTGTGTGTGTTTGTGTGCATGTACCATGTATAAGTTAAACAGAGTGTAAATTGAATTTCCCCACTGTGGGACTAATAAAGGTAGATCTTCTTCTTCTTCTAAATCCAGGTTTTTGAATGCAGTATAAACGTGTTATTGTCTTGTGTTTGAATATTTCTGCATACTGGGGTCCATAAACAGTGTTGAGACTCTGGTGGATCAATGAGTCCAACTGGATTCATGTGTGATGATGTTAGTCCCCATAGGAGCCATTTCATTGATCACTGTATAAAATGACCTGTGGTGACCTCTAGGATAATACTACTACTACTACTACTACTACTATTACTACTACTACCTCGAGGATAATCACAGCTTTATGAGACTTTACAGCCACAAACTAGAGACCTACCACTACTACTACTACTACTACAACACCAACATCCTGGTAACTAGAGACCTAGAGCATTCAGAGGATGGATGGCTTTCCTAGCTACACTGACTACTACTACTACTACTACTACTACAACCACCACTACATCCTGGTAACTAGAGACCTAGAGCATTCAGAGGATGGATGGCTTTCCTAGCTACACTGACTACTACTACTACTACTACTACTACTACTACTACCACCACTACATCCTGGTAACTAGAGACCTAGAGCATTCAGAGGATGGATGGCTTTCCTAGCTACACTGACTACTACTACTACTACTACTACTACCACTACATCCTGGTAACTAGAGACCTAGAGCATTCAGAGGATGGATGGCTTTCCTAGCTACACTGACTACTACTACTACTACTACTACTACTACCACTACATCCTGGTAACTAGAGACCTAGAGCATTCAGAGGATGGATGGCTTTCCTAGCTACACTGACTACTACTACTACTACTACTACTACTACCACTACATCCTGGTAACTAGAGACCTAGAGCATTCAGAGGATGGATGGCTTTCCTAGCTACACTGACTACTACTACTACTACTACTACTACTACTACTACTAGTACTACTACATCCTGGTAACTAGAGACCTAGAGCATTCAGAGGATGGATGGCCTTCCTAGCTACACTGACTACTACTACTACTACTACTACTACATCCTGGTAACTAGAGACCTAGAGCATTCAGAGGATGGGGTCTTTCCTAGCTACACTGACTACTACTACTACTACTACTACTACTACTACATCCTGGTAACTAGAGACCTAGAGCATTCAGAGGATGGGGTCTTTCCTAGCTACACTGACTACTACTACTACTACTACTACTACTACTACATCCTGGTAACTAGAGACCTAGAGCATTCAGAGGATGGGGTCTTTCCTAGCTACACTGACTACTACTACTACTACTACTACTACATCCTGGTAACTAGAGACCTAGAGCATTCAGAGGATGGGGTCTTTCCTAGCTACACTGACTACTACTACTACTACTACTACTACATCCTGGTAACTAGAGACCTAGAGCATTCAGAGGATGGATGTCTTTCCTAGCTACACTGACTACTACTACTACTACTACTACTACTACTACTACTACTACTACTACTACATCACTACATCCTGTAACTAGAGACCTAGCATTCAGGGATGGATGGCTTTCCTACTACACTGACTACTACTACTACTACTACTACTACTACATCCTGAACTAGAGACCTAGAGCATCAGAGGATGGATGGCTTTCCTAGCTACACTGACTACTACTACTACTACTACTACTACTACTACTACTACTACTACTACCACTACATCCTGGTAACTAGAGACCTAGAGCATTCAGAGGATGGATGGCTTTCCTAGCTACACTGACTACTACTACTACTACTACTACTACTACTACTACTACCACTACTACTACTACTACTACATCCTGTAACTAGAGACCTAGAGCATTCAGAGGATGGGGTCTTTCCTAGCTTCACTGACTACTACTACTACTACTACTACTACTACTTCTACTACTACTACCACTACTACTACTACTACTACTACTACTACTACTACCACTACATCCTGGTAACTAGAGACCTAGAGCATTCAGAGGATGGGGTCTTTCCTAGCTTCACTACTACTACTACTACTACTACTACTATTACTACTACTACCTCAGAAACACAGCTTTATAGACTTTACAGCCACAAACTAAGACCTACCACTACTACTACTACTACTACAACACCAACATCCTGAACTAAACCTAACATTCAGAGGATGGATGGCTTTCCTAGCTACACTACACTACACTACTACACACACAACACCAACATCCTGAACTAGAGACCTAGAGCATTCAGAGGATGGATGGCTTTCCTAGCTACACTGACTACTACTACTACTACTACTACTACTACTACTACTACCACCACTACATCCTGGTAACTAGAGACCTAGAGCATTCAGAGGATGGATGGCTTTCCTAGCTACACTGACTACTACTACTACTACTACTACTACCACTACATCCTGGTAACTAGAGACCTAGAGCATTCAGAGGATGGATGGCTTTCCTAGCTACACTGACTACTACTACTACTACTACTACTACTACCACTACATCCTGGTAACTAGAGACCTAGAGCATTCAGAGGATGGATGGCTTTCCTAGCTACACTGACTACTACTACTACTACTACTACTACTACCACTACATCCTGGTAACTAGAGACCTAGAGCATTCAGAGGATGGATGGCTTTCCTAGCTACACTGACTACTACTACTACTACTACTACTACTACTACTACTAGACACACATCCTGAACTACCACATCAGATGGATGGCCTTCCTACTACACTACACACACTACTACTACTACTACATCCTGGTAACTAGAGACCTAGAGCATTCAGAGGATGGGGTCTTTCCTAGCTACACTGACTACTACTACTACTACTACTACTACTACTACATCCTGGTAACTAGAGACCTAGAGCATTCAGAGGATGGGGTCTTTCCTAGCTACACTGACTACTACTACTACTACTACTACTACCACTACATCCTGGTAACTAGAGACCTAGAGCATTCAGAGGATGGGGTCTTTCCTAGCTACACTGACTACTACTACTACTACTACTACTACATCCTGGTAACTAGAGACCTAGAGCATTCAGAGGATGGGGTCTTTCCTAGCTACACTGACTACTACTACTACTACTACTACTACTACATCCTGGTAACTAGAGACCTAGAGCATTCAGAGGATGGATGTCTTTCCTAGCTACACTGACTACTACTACTACTACTACTACTACTACTACTACTACTACTACACACACCACATCCTGACCCCACGGGATGGAGGCTTCCTACACACTACACACACACACACCACTACATCCTGAACAGAGACCAGAGCATCAGGGATGGAGGCTTTCCTACACACTCACACACACACACACACACACACACACACCCACACATCCTGAACTAGAGACCAGACATTCAGGAGGTGCTTCCTAGCTACACTACACTACACACACACACACACACACCCACACACACTACTACTACATCCTGGTAACTAGAGACCTAGAGCATTCAGAGGATGGGGTCTTTCCTAGCTTCACTGACTACTACTACTACTACTACTACTACTACTTCTACACACACCACACACACACACACACACCCACCACCTCCTACACCTAACATCAAGATGGGTCTTTCCTACTCACTACACCCCACCCCTCTCCCCCCCCCCCACACACACCACACCACTACATCCTGGTAACTAGAGACCTAGAGCATTCAGAGGATGGGGTCTTTCCTAGCTACACTGACTACTACTACTACTACTACTACTTCTACTACTACTACCACTACTACTACTACTACTACTACTAACTACACATCCTGAACAACCTAAGCATCAATGGCTTCCTAGCTCCTACCCCCCCCTCCACTCCCACTACTACACTACTACTACTACTACTACTACTACTACCACTACATCCTGGTAACTAGAGACCTAGAGCATTCAGAGGATGGGGTCTTTCCTAGCTACTCTGACTACTACTACTACTACTACTACTACTACACCTACATCCTGGTAACTAGAGACCTAGAGCATTCAGAGGATGGGGTCTTTCCTAGCTACTCTGACTACTACTACTACTACTACTACTACTACTACCACTACATCCTGGTAACTAGAGACCTAGAGCATTCAGAGGATGGGGTCTTTCCTAGCTACACTGACTACTACTACTACTACTACTACTTCTACTACTACTACCACACACACACACACAACACACATCCTGAACTAAACCTAGAGCATTCAGAGGATGGGGTCTTTCCTAGCTACACTGACTACTACTACTACTACTACTACTACATCCTGGTAACTAGAGACCTAGAGCATTCAGAGGATGGGGTCTTTCCTAGCTACACTGACTACTACTACTACTACTACTACTACTACATCCTGGTAACTAGAGACCTAGAGCATTCAGAGGATGGGGTCTTTCCTAGCTGACTATCAGAGGGTTTCTGAGCAGTTTACACAACAAGTGCTCGCCATCCGCTGAAAAATGCAATTCCTGCAGAAATCTCCAAATGTCAAAAGTTTTGATCCCAAATCACAGCATGGCTTTTTCTGTGGTGCTCCTCAAGGTCTTGGTGTCTTAATGTGGTGTTTTGGAGGGATTATTGATCATTTTTATCAATTCTCGAGGAGTAAAAAATGTTAAATTTAGCACTAAATCTGCGTAACAAATGGTATCAATGCAAAAATTGCTGCAACAACTTATGAGACATAATAGAGCCTGAGGATGACCGTCATATACATATCTTATAATGTTCTATGCTCTTATTCCCAATTTATTTTGATTGATTAATTCATTTATTCTTTACTATATCTGATTTATGACGTGAAGAACTTAACAGAGCTGCATTGCAAATTAATCTTCAGGTTCCCAGATTTCAGATGATGTGACATCTACTGCTGACTATTTATCTAAGCCTGACGAAAAAAGGGCGGGATGGTAAGAGGTAGATGTGGGTTTGTGGACAATATAACACAGTCACAGGTTATTAACACATCTCTTTTTTTCTCTAATTTACCTTGAGTTTGACTTGCAGTAAAAATAAAACCCACGAGGTGAAAATACAGGTACTTTAAAAACACTTTTAATAGTGACACTTAAGACACCTGAAGAAAACAGGTGCACAGTCAGACAATATAAATATACTTCTTCATAGGTTTTTGTCCTTTAGTTTTGGTGCACTGACACAAACTGGATCGGACAGTTAAAACAGACGGTAGGTTGTTGCACACAGTTGATCGGAGGCCAACACTGAATTTACAGGCAAAAACTCTTTTTTTATTTATTAATTTTTTAAATTCCCAATAACAACACGCAAACAGACGGTAGTGAATGATGAACAGCGGTGACGAGACGCTCGGTCCGCTCACAGCTGCTCAGATTAAACACATCAATCAGATTTAAAACTGTTCTCCTGTTAAAAAAAAAGTCCAGACTTTTCCGGCTCGTTGGCACGTTTCTAAAGACTTTGATCGATGTTGGATATGATGCATGTCAGGCAGTACGACCATGTCACTCTACAGCTCAATATTATTCTTCACGACAGTTAATATCACAATGAACAGAGATAACGGCAACTACATCAACATGTAGTCGTGATTCTGAACAATTATTACACAATCAATCAGAGTTTCA
This sequence comes from Pterois miles, assembly GCA_947000775.1. NCBI lineage: Eukaryota > Metazoa > Chordata > Actinopteri > Perciformes > Scorpaenidae > Pterois > Pterois miles. The sequence continues at coordinate 11,174,464 of CAMQGK010000565.1, read as the reverse complement.
GCACTTCTTAGGACCTTCACGTGGTGAAACGGACTCTGTGTAGATTTGTTTGCTGTTTTACAGAACGCAGAAACCTGTTTCTCCTTTTCTTTTGGCATTTTTTTACCACCTGACGTCACCAATCGGACATTTTGAGCTACAGAAGGTTCAGAAAACTAGAGCAGTGCAGCGACATTTCATCAGCTTGGTCAAACATTAAGCTATTAACTACTTGTTCTGAAAGCTCAACCTTACTGTTAGACTAAACCTTGATGGGCGATTCTGCCAAACCTGAGATCACATTTCTCGGCGACTCTTTCAATTCGCCCGTTTTGAACGTTATCAGCTGATTGGATGGGCGTAATCAGCGTTCAGATGGGCCAAACTGCACCTCCCACATTGAGAAAGTGAAACTTAAATGTTGTGAGTAGGGCTGTCAAAGTTAACGTCTCATCTTTAATGCAGATTTACTTTAACGCCACTAACTTCTTTAATGCATAACACAAGATGCAGTTTTTATGCTGTAGCAGACTCCGTTTTAATGCTAGAGAGAAGATACTGGTATCATATGAAACTAGAGGAGAGGCTTTCGAAATATATTTGGCATTTGATTCTTTGACAAAATTAGAAAACCTGATGAATCCATCGGTACCAAACATCATCGTACTAGCTTGTCATGAAGCATGTTAAATTATGCTGCAGACCTGAAAACTTCAAAACTGTCATGACCATTTTTAAAGTGACCTCTGACCTCCAGATGGGTGAAGTGGACAGGAAACCTTAACCACTCTATTCATTTTCTATGTGTTATAAATACGGTGATAAGTACACATTAAAATTAGATTTAAAGCCACAGATTCCTTAAATGCATTAATGCAAATTGTGATTATTAGGTAGCTCAGTTTTAAAGCTAGAATGAAAATACAGGTATCATATAAAAAACCTGATGAATCCATAGGCTAAATTTTGGCGTGGAAAAACAACCAATTTTCAAAGGGGTCCGTTGACCTCTGACCTCCAGATGTGTGGATGTAAATGGGTCCCTACCAGTCTCCCCTTTACAGACATGCCCACTTTATGATAGTCCCAGTCAGTCTGGATCAAGTCATAGTCAAGTCAGCACTCTGACACACTGACAGCTGTTGTTGCTTGTTGGGCTGCAGTTTGACATGTTTTGCACAGATTATTTTATACAAAAGTCAGAACCTGTGACGGTTTCTGGACAATATCTGTCATTGATTTGTGTTAGTTGATTTCCAATAATAAATCTATACATACATTTGCATAAAGCAGCATATTTGCCCACTCCCATGTTGCTAAGAGTATTAAATACTTGACAAATCTGCCTTTAAGGTACATTTTGAACAGATAAAAAAAATGTATGTAATTTGTGATTAATCATGATTAAATATTTGAATCCACTGACAGCCCTAATTGTGAATTGAGTTTTAGGTTTAAGCACCTTGATTAGGTTTAGGAAAAGCTTGTAGTTTGGGTTAAAGTTGAACTAAGCAGGCTAAGTTTGTCCTGTAATTTAGCATGTGGGGTTATTAAAGTAGTTCCATGACACAAGTACAATAAAATAAGTCAACGTTGTATCAGTATGTTGTTTATATGTTGTTTATAAACATGGCGGCCTGGTCACAAATTTCTCATTTCGTAGAACATAATTTTTTAGTTAGTCTCGTGCATAACTGTCAGGATATAGAGACAGTTTTATAACAATAACTTTTTATTATATTCAGAGTTTTAGCTTTAAACCCAAGTAAAGGAAATGACAGGATCCGGTCTGTAACAGACATCTAGCAGGACAAAGAGAGTTGAGGGGGATTTTTTCTGTACTTCACACAGAAAAGAAACGAAAAGAAGATGACACTCCAGAGAGCATTTAAATCACTGAAGCGCGCTTAATATTAAATATATTATGCCTTATGTCTTATAATGTGTCACACACGGTGATAATTGGCAGTGAGAAGGACGACATCATCTGCAAACTGTAGAAATCCTTCCTGACATCACTGAAGTCGACCCTCTGCAGCTGTTTTTTTTGACAGTTAAAATCATCAACCAACAAGATTCCACAGACCGGAGGAAAACAACCGATCAGAGCTGATCTGGAGTCTGCCGTCTCTGAGCAGCTGTCTATCAATAATGAACTCCGACGGTCAAACTAGGCAGCGCTGATCAAATATGAATCAATACTCTGTTACTATTTCTCTCCTCTAATGTTTTCAGAAACATCTTGTAGTTACTGTCTAGCTGTAAAATGAGAAAGTTTGTGACCCAGCAGCCATGTTGAGATGAGTTGAGGAAATACCAAGCACCGCACACCAGTTGGAGCACAGCCAATAGGAACGCTCTCTCTATTTGAAATGACTTGTGATTGGCCAAATTGGTCTCCCGTCACGAGCTAGATTTGTTAGTGTGAAAACAGCCATGAGGAGGACCAGGAGTCTAGTTTTCTCTCAGATCACTTTGATTGACATTATGCAGAAAGGTTATTGTGGAATATTTGCTCAATGATGCAAAAAATATTCTGCCTACTGCAGTTTTAGTATTATATTACATTTCTGCCAATAGATCCAACTAAATGCTACACCTTTAAACAAGTAATTATTAGTAAATGGTTATTCAACATAATAAAACCATAATAGCATAAAGCAACATTCAAAGATATGACCGTGGACCTTTGATTAAAGCAGTCCAGTAGAACCTTACATATCCACTAAATATCTTAAGTTGAATTTGCTGCCGTTGTTGTCGGTTAAAAACGATGTAAAGAGGCGGCGAGGTCAAGGTCGAGAACTCTGGAGGATCAGAGCTGCCGGGGCCTTTTTGAACAATTTGCTACAACTGTGGTTGAAAACGAAACGGGAGGGCGGCGATGGCTACTTTACAAAGTGACATCAATCAGAGTATGGCTGCACGTGGAGGGGGGCGGGGCTTCCTGTCCTGCAGGTGGGAGATGGAGGCAGGTCTCAGCACCGTCCAGAGTGTCCGTCAGATGCCGCGCCACACCTTCACTTCCTGTTTGTTGTACATTCTCACTCGTGTACAGCAGTGTCAGGGCGATGAGCATGTGGCAGGCTGGGTAAATAAGAGAGGGGGAGGATCACCACCTGAGTGTATGTCTTTACCTGATCAGGACCTTCAGCTACGATGAATGACATGTTACCTCTACTGTGCAACTTTTTATCTACAACATAACTGTGATGGAAGATCCTGATCTGATAATCAAGTAGTAACACAGCGCGTGAGGGTGTGACGCGTGTTCAGTCGTCCTCCTCATCGCTGTCTCTCATGCTGATGCCCTGCAGGCCGTCGCCCGACTTGACAGCCGCTGTGGCCTCCTCCACCGTCAGCCGGTTGTAGATGGTCTCGTAGCTCTTGTTGTTCAGCGTGACGTCCAGGACGCCCTGCAGCCTGAAGTCACGGTAGGTCTTCTGTTGAGGCGGGAGGGGTGGAGATGAGAGGGAAAAACAGAAAGCATCTTAGGAATGTGGCGAGCGGGGAGGGAGGAGACAGCTGCCATTCGCCGTTCGGAGGGACAAAAGCGGGAAGATTGAGGCTCAAGGACGAGCCGAGTCTTTTATGTGTCGGACAGAGAAGGCAGACCGAGGTGTCTGAGGGTTGTTTACCTTCAGTCAGAAGCCATTATAATTCCTTGTCTCCTTGCTTTCAAGTTAAACTCACACGTCTCTGTACATTAGCAAACTATGAAAAGACAAAAGCAGCGAGCAGCACAGTTGAGCAGTTTTCTCTTTCATGTCTCGCCGTCTCTTCACACCGCTGCTGCTGATTTCAAGGACTTCTGCTTTGATTTGTCTCTATTTTCTTCTTCTCCTTCAATGTCAGTTCTGACTGTTTTACATGATAAAGCCACAATTTAATTTTTTTTTCTTAAATCCAGTACAGTCAACCTGAGGCTGATTCACTGCCACTTTTTTTTTAAGTGGCAAAGAAAAGGAGACTTTGAATCTGCTGGGTAAGAGTAACCTGTCGGACCTGAACGATGATTTTGCATTTCAACACAAAAATCGATTGTTTTTTCGACAGAAGTTCGGGTTCCTTTGTGAAGGGTTTTGTGTTTTCTTACCTTCACGATCTTGATGAGTGTTTTCAGCTGGTACATGTGGAGCTGCAGGTCCAGTCTGTCTGTCAGCCAAACACACACCGCCTTCATGGAGCCGCTGTACCATTGCTGTAAGAAACAAAGACGTTTCAGGAGCTCTTACTTATAATTTGACCTGCAAATGTTTAGATATTATAAATAAAGTTTGTTTCCAACTTGTCTTGATTGTTTTAGTGTTTAGGGCTGTCACTGATCGTGTGGCTGGTGGTTTGAATCCGGCTTGGGGCTCCTCTCTGTGGAGTTTGCATGGTCTTCCCGTGTTAGCGTGGGCGAAATCAAGTTGACACCAAAACTCACACTGGGAGAAGTGAAATGATCTATTGAGACCATAAACTCTTACACACTAAAAAAAAAAAAAACTTTTGACTTTGTATTTGTGGAAAGAAGTTGGGTGTTTTTCCTATTCACCTCATCAGCTCAACACACTTCAACTTTGGTTTCAACAGCTGTAGTACCTTCTGATTGGACGTTCATGATGCCTACGTTCAGACAGTAGGCAAAAGTCTGAACTTTCCTCATTGGCCACTGCTCTTTCAAAATAAAAAAGTGGGAACAGCCCTTTGTTTACATTTTCAGTCAGTGGTTCATTGGACGCTAGATGGGCTGGCACATGACACAAGGCACCTGATTGGACAAACGCTCCGACTCGGGGTAAAGATTATCAATGTATAGTACGTTCTTTCCCTCGTGGGCTGCTGCTCCCAGCTATTAAACCGGGACCAACATGGCAGCTCGTCTGGAAACTTTCTTCTCTTGCATCCTGGAAATAGTCCACCGAAATGTGTTTCTGGAAACATTTTATGCGAGAAATAAGTTGTGCAGTTGCTGAATCTGTCTTTATTTGAGATCAACAACAGTTAATTAAAAAGTTTCTTGGGAGTTTCCAGACACCCCTGATTTGCATAAAAATACCCTTGACCTCAACTTTACGTAAATGAGGAGCGGCCAGCGTGACGCCCGTCTCTCGAATCACGCCGCCACACTACCAGAATACAGTACACGGCTGTTTCCCTGGACAATGAATGGGAAGTGTGTAAAGGTTGGAGGCGGTTTAAAAATAATTTAACAGCCAAACAAAACAAAAAATGCATCAGAGCAGTAACTCCAAATTTAGCTGCCAATGACACAAATTAAGCCCAAACCTTGATTTTAACAAACCTGCCGTAACGTGGAGCATTAAAATGGATAAAACATGGACTTCTGAATCAGTCATACATGTAAAGGCTCTTTTCTTGTAGGGAGGATGTGACCTCAGACCACTGGAGCACATTCTGTACAGAAACCAGCTGAAAGCGGCTTCATTCATCCCCCTGAAAGCATCCTCAAGCTGTTTCTGAAGTCAGAAAACCAAGAGCAAACACCCCGAAGAGCATCTTTAAACTCGGTGCTGCGTTTTTCTTTTCACAGGCTGAAACATCCTTAAAAAGAACATGAATAAAAACGACATTATGTTAATGGCTGCTCTCCGAACAAGGACAGTTTATGGTTGCCATTCTTGTGCGTTCTCCTTCAGAAGAGTTCAGAAGATCGCCGTTTGCTTGCTGGCAGCTTCTGAAACGCCTCGTTTCAATCACGCCCACGACACTACAACGCGAGGTCAAACGCTGTGCGGCATCAAAACGGCAAAACTCAAAGAGGGTGAAACATTTGCTTATTCAAGAGGGTGCCAATTTAATGTAAAACTCCTGAATGCTGTATGTCAAGGGAAGAGTTCACGGCTCCGCTTTGACCTTCAGATGAGGAAAAAAAAAAAAAAACTTCAGGTACCGTCTTTGTAATTTTCATTAAATGCTCTTCCTTCACATCTTCTGCCACCAGGCCATAGCTGCAGGGAAATCAAACGCACCTTTTCTCACCTGAAGAGCGATCCTCACTTACAGCAGCATTCAGCACGCTGCTGGTAAAATGCACACAACGGGTGGCTTTATTCAGTTACCAGTCAAACAAGAATGCTCAGGGAAATTGCTCTGACACAGTAATGACCTGTAATATTCAGATCTGCTTCAAGAGCCGCTGGCAGACTTAATTTCACAGTGACAAGAACCGTAATTACCTTCCAATTTAAGAGAGAAAAACAGTCTAAAGGTTATTTCATGCACTTGACAAAAGCCAAAACACGTCCGTGATCATTTGGGGATCACACAAATATTTGATTCCATCCACTGTGGGAGCGACCTCTGACCTGCTTCACACCGGCTCCTTAATTATGTTAAAGTAATGAAGCAGGTTTCCATTCAGAGCCAGCTAAATGCAAGAAAATGTACATTGACTTTCAAACAAGGATTCAAGTTTAATCGCAGGTCCTCATGATATTTCTTTTCTGTCCAAAAAGAATAAGTTTGCTCTTGGAAAAAGCCTTTCGTTGTGATCTGAAAAGTCACTCACAGATTTGGGTTTTCTGTTGTTTTCTTAGCGAGAGAAACAGGCATCACACCGACAGATGACAGAAACTCCCAACTGCAGTTTTACTGTCAACACATTTGCTTTTGGTTGTTGATATTAATGCGCTGTGTGAAATTCCCTGTTTTATATTAATCAGTGTACCAACACTTTGTCCTTGAAGTTTTTAATGATTCAAGTCCAACAGTCAGAGTGATTTCAGGCGTGTTTATATTATTCATCACACTGAAAGGAAGGAGAAAAGGTCTTTGGAGACTCTTGGAGCAGAGTGAGGGGGCTGCTCCTGACAAGCGCCCAGAGCAGTTGGGGGTTTGGTGCCTTGCTCAGGGGCACCTCGGCAGTGCCCAAGAGGTAAACTGGCACCTCTCCAGCAACCAGTTGGTCTTGGTCCATGGGGGACTTGAACCGGTGACCTCCGCGTCCTAACCCAAGTCCTTACGGACTGAGCTACTGCCGCCCAATTAATTAATCAATTAATTTGTGATTAATCGTGATTGACATTGGACAATTGTACAAGTAACTGCAATTAAATATTTGAATTGTTTGACAGCCCGATTTGTTTTACAAAATCTAACCAAGTAGTGTTATTTTGTTTCAACTTACAGTGTTAACCATGCGTTTAAGACCCAGAGAAAATAGGTTTCCCTGGAAACATAATTGAAAATGCAGTTTAGTTGTATATGAATGTAATTTTGTGGGAGACGGGGTCGGACCGAGCCGTTTCGTTTTGCTTTAGTCGCGCAAGTAGTATTTTGGCAGTTTGTGTTGTTTTGCCTCCTATAGCGAACGCTGGCTAGCAACTGACTCGTGTCTCCTTTTCCTCCTCGTCTCTGAATGCTGATGAAGTGGAGACGCGAATCTTCACGATGAGCTCCAACTTTTCCTTTTAATTCCAAACCAGCGCCGTCAAAGTTAACGACGATAACGACTTCAAGCAACCTCATCTTAACGCCTGCCATTTTTGTAATGCATTAATGCAACTTGTGATTTTTAGGTTGTAGCACGCTCAGTTTTGAAGTTTGAGTGAAGATACTGATATCATATGAAACCAGAAAACCTGATGAATCCATCGATACCAACCAGTCATGAAGGAGTTTAAATAATGCTCCAAACTTGCACTAAATTTTGGAAAGGAAAAACTGTCATGGCCAATTTCAAAGGGCTCCCTTGACCTCCTCCTTATATGTACACAAAAGGCCTGTTTCTCTCAAATATTGTTCACAAATTTGTCTAAATCTGTGTTTGTGAGAACTTCTCCTTTGCTGAGATAATCCATCCACCTCTCAGGTGATGCTGATTAGACAGCATGATTATTGCTCAGGTATGCATTAGAGTATCACAGTAAAATGGTGTGATCACCATTTGCCTCACACAGTGCAACACATCTCCTTGTGGATCAGGTTGGTGATTGTGGCCTGTGAGTGTTGGTCCACTCCTCTTCAACGGCTGTGTGAAGTTGCTGGATATCGGCAGGAACTGGAACACGGCGTCGTATACGCCGATCCAGAGCATCCCAAACATGCTCAATGGATGACATGTCCGGTGAGTCTGCAGGCCATGAAAGAACTGGGATGGTTTCAGCTTCCAGGAACTGAGTACAGATCCTTCAACATGAGGCTGTGGATTGTCACGCTGCAACATGAGGTGATGGCGGTGGACGAATGGACAACAACGGGCCTCAGGAGCTCGTCACGGTATCTCTGTGCATTCAAAATGCCATCAATAAAATGCACCTGTGTTCGTTGTCCATAACGTACGCCTGCCCATACCATAACCCCACCGCCACCATGGACCACTCCATTCACAGCGTTTACATCAGCAAACCGCTCACCCACATGACGCCATACACGCTGTCTGCCATCTGCCCTGTACAGTGAAAACCGGGATTCATCCGTGAACACCTCTCCAAAGTGCCAGACGCCATTGAAGGTGAGCATTTGCCCACTCAAATCGGTTACAATGACAACAAACTGCAGTCAGGTCAAGACCCCGGTGAGGACGACGAGCATGCAGCTGAGCTTCCCTGAGACGGTTTCTGACTGATCTTGCAGGTGAAGATGCCGGATGTGGAGGTCCTGGGCTGGTGTGGTTACACGTGGTCTGCGGTTGTGAGGCCGGTCGGATGTACCGCCAAATTCTCTGAAACGCCTCTGGAGACGGCTTACGGTGGAGAAATGAACATTCAGTTCACGATCAACGGCTCTGGTGGACTTTCCTGCTGTCAGCATGCCAACTGAACGCTCCCTAAAACTAGAGACATCTGTGGCATCGTGCTGTGATAAAACATTTTAGAGAGGACTTTTATTGTGACAGTCTAAGGCTCACCTATAACAATCAGCTGATCAGCATCTCCATCTGCCACACCTGTGAGGTGGATGGATTATCTCAGCAAAGGAGAAGTTCTCACTAACACAGATTTAGACAAATTAGTGAACCATATTTGAGAGAAACAGGCCTTTAGTGTAGATAGAAGAAGTCTTAGATCTTTGACTTCAGTGCATAAAAATGGGAGCAAAAACAAGAGTTGTGTTTATATTTTTGTTCAGTATGTGTGAATGTAAATGGGTTTTTGGATGAAGTCATAGTCAAGTCAGCACACTGACAGCTGCAGTTTGCCATCTTATGATTGGAGCAGATTTTTTTTATGCTAAATTAAGTACCTTTCTGGACAATATCTGTTATTGTTTTGTGTTGTTAATTGATATCCAATAATAATATAATAATAATATATACTTACATTTGCATAAAGCAGCATATTTGCTCACTCCCATGTTGATAAGAGTATTAAATACTTGACAAATCTCCCTTTAAGGTACAGTTTGAACAGATAAAAATGTGTTATTAATTTGAGATTAATCGTGATTAAAACTTTTAATTGACTGACAGCCCTAATTGTGAACTGAGCTTTAGGTTTAGGCTGCTTGGTTAGGTTTAGGAAAAAATTGACAGGCTACATTTGTCATGTAAATATTGTATGTGGTGTTATTAAAGCACATAAGCTTCACAACAAAAGTATAATAAAATAAGTCAACGCTGACTTTTGGTTTCACATGGGACATAAGCAGCGTTCTCCAGGGTGATCAGATCAATCATCAGTATGTTGTCCATATTATCCAACCTAAACAACAAAACACCACCTTATAAAAGACCCGTTCAAGCTGCAGTCGTGTTCGAAAAGACCTAATACTGGACAGTCGGTCGACGTTTGTCAAACATGTTCTGAGGAGTGAAGTCCCAGCCCTCCTGGTGGACCTTATATCAGGCCCAGTTTTAAAGCTAAACACTGGTATCATATGAAACTAGAAAACCTGATGACTCCACTGGTCTACACTGGTCACACTAGCTTGTCGTAAAAGAGGTTAAATAGTGCTCCAATCCTGCATGGCCATTTTCAGAAGGAGTCCTTTGACCTCTGACCTCAGCTGTTGTTGCCTGTTGGGCTATGAGTTTGCTATGTTATGATTTGATCATATTTTTTATGCTAAATCCAATACAGTAAATACGTGACAAATCCACATTTTGAACAGATAAACAATGTGATAAATCGCGATATGGACAATCATGCGATGAACCACGATTAAATATTTTAATCAACTAACAGCCCTAATTTAAATATTTCTGTTTTGTGTTGTTATATCTTCAATTCAATTCATGCCACCTACAGCAAATCTACAGCTAATATACAACGAATATCCAAGAAAGGTACACCAACACTTTTACTCTCTCATAAAATGATGTGATGAAGTGTATGGTTGTGTTTGTTTTAATACGTTATGTCAAGAGTTGTCTTTGTTTATGAAAATGTGCCGCACAAATAAACGAACCCGATGTGCTGTGTGTTGTTCTGTTCCGTGTGGACACATTTAGCCATTCCAGCTTTGATACTGTCCTTTTTTCTCATCTTCCTTTCCTCCTCCTTCATCGCCTCTCTCTCTCCACGCTAAATATTTCTATGCTGGACGTCGAGCTGAGTGTTAATCAGCTCACTGACAATCGCCTCGCGCTCCGAGTTAACAGATGTTCGAGGATGTTGAAATTACTGGATGATATTTGGCTGGATGATTTCTTCTGATTTCCTTCCTCTTATCACCCACTCAGTGAAACGTTTGAGTCTCTGGGAGGCGCGCTTCCTCAGAGCGGCTAATCAGCTGCCTGACGCTCGCCTTGCCAGGCGCGTTAACTGTCGTGGAAATTGAGTATGAAGACGCTCCTTAATTGAGCTGATTAGAAGACGAGAGTGAAAACAGATGGACGGAATATATGGGGGAGGGGGGAGGGCTGCACGGCATTGTGGGTCGGCATTAGTCCTGTCAGAAACAATTTCTGCATGATGAATGGAGGGAGGTTCCCTGATGGTGTCACAATAATGATGTCATTTCAACATCTGACACATTGGTTTTGATATAGTCATTTTACTGAAATACAATTAACCATTAAAAAGTCCTAGAATCTGATATTGCAGTGAGATGGGACTGTTTGTATTTTCATTCAGTGCTGAGATCTTCTTCACAAGGCCTCGTTTCAACGCTCACTAGGGCTGTCACGATGTCACACTTCCATTGCACGATTATCACGGCCAAAATAATTCACAATAATCCTGATATCTGTATTAAAACAAAAGGCAAATGAATTACACTCAAAATACAAGCGTAGGGAGGCAGAGTCTGAGGAGGATTATTTACATGATACTATCTGTATTTAATAACATGATATCAACATTTAATTTTTACATTTCATGCTTATTATCAATACTGGCATACTGCGACACCCCCAATGCTGACTTTCAATACATTTCTTTTTTAAATCCTGAATGTTAACAAAACTGAGACCAGACAAAGCACACTAGGGCTGTCACAATATCACACTTTTGTTGCACGATTATCGCGGCCAAAATAATTCACAATAATCGCAATATCTGAATTAAAACAAAAGGCAAATGAATTACACTCAAAATACGAGTGTAGGGAGGTGGAGAGTCTGTAACCGTAGCTGTACATCTAAAATGATTTAAGAGGCAGAGGTGATTATTTACACAATATTATGTGTATTTATTAACATATCAATATTTCATTTTTAGACATCATTACTGCCACATCCCTGATGCTGACTATAAATAAAACTGCAACAGAAAATAATGCACGGCAGTAAAAATAAAAATGTATGTTGTCCTGAGGAACAAAGCTCCTAAAATTGAGGGTTAAAATGTTAATTCCTCAACAGGAATACCAGGAAAACGAATTTTTGGGGATTTTCTTCACATTCGTTCCTTGATTCTTGTGCAACAATCTGCTTTATTCATATCTAGTGTCAAGACACTGACTCTGATCATTTTATTCATTTTTTTATGCAAACAAAACTGACAAGACAATCTATAATATCATAATCTATAATATCTAATCTAGTTTACGTGTCATTTTCTTGATTGCAGTGCTGAGATTTTCTTCATGCGGTCTTGTTTCAAGATGCTATCTACGGCTGTCACAATATTACTTGGTTTCCAACGAATTTACAATACCAATATTATCACAATATTTGAAAAAAAAAAAAAGTCTAATTCACCTTTAACGTTGTTTATTGGGGAGGTGGAGAGAGTCTGTCAACATAACTGTATATATAAGATGCGGGATTAATGACACGTTATTGGAGGTGTATTATTAAAAGGATATTTTTAACAGTTATCATCAATACCGGTATACTGCGACACCCGTAATGCTGACTATGTATTAAACTGCAACAGAAAAATGATGCACGGTGGTAAAAATATTTTTTGTCCTGGAGATTAAGGTCGGTTTTGTCTTTGAGCTGCTAAAACTGTGCTAAAAATCAGCACTTTCTTGATTGTAGTGCTGAGATCTTCTTCAAGATGCTGACAAAGGTTGCCAGATTTTCACCACATGATTATTATAGCCAAAAGAATTCATGTTACAAAAATAAAATATGATATTCGTTATATATATATATATATATATATATATATATATATATATATATATATATATATATATATATTAGAAAGGTTTTCGTCTTTGAGCTCTGAAAACTGAGTGCTAAATTTAGGTTTTCTCAAAGGGATACTAAGAAATTATTTGTATTTTCTTCACATCCTTTTCTCTGCTTTCATTCATGTCTTTTTCAAGACACCGACTCTGAGATTAAATGACGTCTTGTTAAGAGATCCACGTTTTTCTTCTTTTACAGCGTGCGGGTTTGTCCTCGTGATCTGGCTGCTAATATGAAGAGGATGAAGCCGTGTGTGTGTGTGTGTGTGTGTGTGTGTGTGTGTGTGTGTGTGTGTGTGTGTGTGTGTGTGTGGAGGGCATGCATTACACTCCTCATCCACACAAAGACGTTCCCTGGTGAGCACTTGTACACAAATAGACCGACAGGCACATGTGAGCATGCACACGCAGGAAAAAAAAGTGTGTTTGCAGCTGCGTGCTGACGCCCCGCATGTCCGCTCGCTCTAACAGCCGCTTTCTTTATATCCGTCCGTGTTGACAAACCTTCTGTTTAAAGAAAAGACGCCTCAACTTTGACTCGCTCGCACGCTCGTAAACAAGACAATTGCATACCCATAATGCTGCTGGCGGGAGGCCTGATGCTGCTGTATGAACGCACGGTTTACTTTCTTTGTTTGAGTGTGTGATAAATGTTGAAGGGCTGAGCGGAGACACTTCGAGGCCCCGCCGTCACCTCCTCCTCGGTGCATGACTGGGCACTTCTGAGCTCCATTAGACCCATTCTCGTCACCCCCCCCCCACACACACACACACACTCAGTCTTTTAACACACACACACTCGAGCCTCAGCCACAATACTCTGAACCCTCAAAGGAGGCAGCGGGTGGCAGAAATCCATCGCTCGGCTTCGTGCTGCTAATGTGTACGAGGGTCTGAGCTGCCATGTCCGCTGCAGTGACTCACGGCGGCGAGCTGAGGCGTGTTTGGCAACCGTGCGTTAAAATATTCGTATAAATCTGAATTCTTTGAAGAAAACGGGACAGCGCCGGATGGAGGGGTTGATGTGTGGTGAGTTGGCGACTCCTGCGGAGCGAGTCAACAGCTCTCGGTGTTTCCTAAGTGATAAACAGGTCAACAGAAGCAGTCGGTGTTTTCAGCCTCAGAACGACCTGCTGCTGCTCTGAAACTGGAGAATCAAACCTCACACCAACACAACAAACACCTGACCGTGAGCTCTGTTTGTAAAGGTTTTTATCAGATGGGTTTGCTACCATACAAGCGTTTACTGTGTTGGTGCCTCGAATGGAAATCGTGAGCTTGTGTTCACGAGATGTCGTGTACACAACACGCTTGGTGTCCAAGTCGTGAGAACGCCGCTGCTGAGCGATGGCAATATTAGTGTTACTGTCTGGCTAACAATTTAGCAAGCTAGCAAGTGGGTGACATCATGCAGGAAATGAAAAGACATAACGACAGAGGAGAAAGATGAGGTTGTTGGGAATATCAACACGTTCCTGTGATATATTATAGAATTAAACAGAATAACAATATATGACTAAAAATACAATATATTCACATATGTACTGAAAAATGAACTTCCACAGCCTCCGCCATTTCTGACACCAACTAACACATCACAAGTCGTGAGCTTTCAGACACTTTACATTTAAAAGGTCGTGACTACGACACAAAGGGATCGTTCACATGAACTCATCTGGTGAACACGGTAAATATGACCCCATCTGAAGGCACCATGTATCTCATGAAAAGATCTGATACAATAAAACCTCATAAATCAGACCGGCACGTACGGGTTCTTCACAAAATGTCAAGTCCCCGCCCCTTTTTGGGAAGAAAACCCAGGACCACATCAATGTAGATGCAGTTTCATGTGTTTTTGGATTGTAATTTTAAGTATTTATAAGTTTGTTTGCATTCATCTACTGTTGTTTTATACAAGTCTAACTTGTGACCATGCCTGAACCTGAGCATTCGCGATACCTTAAAGGGGCTAAATGCAAGATTGGGATCTCTTCCAACATGGTGACGGCCGAGCCAGCGGCTCATAGCTAGCGGTGCTAACAGCATAGACAGTGAAAACAACGACAACAGTGCTGATAAGAGATAATAGTATTAACCTGAGGACGGCGACGGTGGCGTTAGCAGCTGTAACCACCGCTGTATGAGAGCAGTGCAGAGTGGTGGCTGTGAGCTAGCCAGTGGACCACCAGTGCTGTATTAATGTAGACGTACGACCAGACTGGAGGTACAGCTACTGGGAGAACAGCAGCAGTAAACAGGAACGTCGCTAAACCCATCAAATAACAGAAAGAACGGCACCATCTCAATGCATCATGAACATATTTTACCGGTTTATATTCTGCAGATGGCTTTCACAAATAAAAAAAACAAAAGGTAGAGACCCATACCAGCACTCTGGGGAAAATCCATTAATGTTTTTCCTAATAAAGGAATATCTTATCCTATCTTATCTTAAATCTACAGGGAAGCAAAAGCTTTGATGAGCAGGAAATGGAGTGAAGAGGAAATGGAGGGAAGACGGCAAACGCTGGGAGCCGTGGTGAAGAGAGAGGACACGACGGAGGAAGAGGAGGATGTTGGTGAAGAGAGAGGACGCGACAGAGGAAGAGGAGGACGTTGGTGAAGAGAGAGGACGCGACAGAGGAAGAGGAGGACGTTGGTGAAGAGAGAGGACACAACAGAGGAAGAGGAGGACGTTGGTGAAGAGAGAGGACGTGACAGAGGAAGAGGAGGACGTTGGTGAAGAGAGAGGACGTGACAGAGGAAGAGGAGGATGTTGGTGAAGAGAGAGGACGCGACAGAGGAAGAGGAGGACGTTGGTGAAGAGAGAGGACGCGACAGAGGAAGAGGAGGACGTTGGTGAAGAGAGAGGACACAACAGAGGAAGAGGAGGACGTTGGTGAAGAGAGAGGACGCGACAGAGGACACGACAGAGGAAGAGGAGGACGTTGGTGAAGAGAGAGGACACGACAGAGGAAGAGGAGGACGTTGGTGAAGAGAGAGGACGCGACAGAGGAAGAGGAGGACGTTGGTGAAGAGAGAGGACGCGACAGAGGAAGAGGAGGATGTTGGTGAAGAGAGAGGACGCGACAGAGGAAGAGGAGGATGTTGGTGAAGAGAGAGGACGCGACAGAGGAAGAGGAGGATGTTGGTGAAGAGAGAGGACGCGACAGAGGAAGAGGAGGATGTTGGTGAAGAGAGAGGACGCGACAGAGGAAGAGGAGGACGTTGGTGAAGAGAGAGGACGCGACAGAGGAAGAGGAGGATGTTGGTGAAGAGAGAGGACGCGACAGAGGAAGAGGAGGATGTTGGTGAAGAGAGCGGACGCGACAGAGGAAGAGGAGGATGTTGGTGAAGAGAGAGGACGCGACAGAGGAAGAGGAGGACGTTGGTGAAGAGAGAGGACGCGACAGAGGAAGAGGAGGACGTTGGTGAAGAGAGAGGACGCGACAGAGGAAGAGGAGGATGTTGGTGAAGAGAGAGGACGCGACAGAGGAAGAGGAGGACGTTGGTGAAGAGAGAGGACGCGACAGAGGACACAACAGAGGAAGAGGAGGACGTTGGTGAAGAGAGAGGACGCGACAGAGGAAGAGGAGGATGTTGGTGAAGAGAGAGGACGTGACAGAGGAAGAGGAGGATGTTGGTGAAGAGAGAGGACGCGACAGAGGAAGAGGAGGATGTTGGTGAAGAGAGAGGACGCGACAGAGGAAGAGGAGGACGTTGGTGAAGAGAGAGGACGCGACAGAGGAAGAGGAGGATGTTGGTGAAGAGAGAGGACGCGACAGAGGAAGAGGAGGATGTTGGTGAAGAGAGAGGACGCGACAGAGGAAGAGGAGGACGTTGGTGAAGAGAGAGGACGCGACAGAGGAAGAGGAGGACGTTGGTGAAGAGAGAGGACGCGACAGAGGAAGAGGAGGATGTTGGTGAAGAGAGAGGACGCGACAGAGGAAGAGGAGGATGTTGGTGAAGAGAGAGGACACAACAGAGGAAGAGGAGGACGTTGGTGAAGAGAGAGGACGCGACAGAGGAAGAGGAGGACGTTGGTGAAGAGAGAGGACGCGACAGAGGACACGACAGAGGAAGAGGAGGACGTTGGTGAAGAGAGAGGACACGACAGAGGAAGAGGAGGACGTTGGTGAAGACAGAGGACGCGACAGAGGAAGAGGAGGACGGGTGAAGAGAGAGGACACAACAGAGGAAGAGGAGGACGGGGAAGAGAGAGGAGACAGAGGACACGACAGAGGAAGAGGAGGACGTTGGTGAAGAGAGAGGACACGACAGAGGAAGAGGAGGACGTTGGTGAAGAGAGAGGACGCGACAGAGGAAGAGGAGGACGTTGGTGAAGAGAGAGGACGCGACAGAGGAAGAGGAGGATGTTGGTGAAGAGAGAGGACACGACAGAGGAAGAGGAGGATGTTGGTGAAGAGAGAGGACGCGACAGAGGAAGAGGAGGATGTTGGTGAAGAGAGAGGACGCGACAGAGGAAGAGGAGGATGTTGGTGAAGAGAGAGGACGCGACAGAGGAAGAGGAGGATGTTGGTGAAGAGAGAGGACGCGACAGAGGAAGAGGAGGACGTTGGTGAAGAGAGAGGACGCGACAGAGGACCCAGAGGAAGAGGAGGACGTTGGTGAAGAGAGAGGACGCGACAGAGGAAGAGGAGGATGTTGGTGAAGAGAGAGGACGTGACAGAGGAAGAGGAGGATGTTGGTGAAGAGAGAGGACACGACAGAGGAAGAGGAGGACGTTGGTGAAGAGAGAGGACGCGACAGAGGAAGAGGAGGACGTGTTGAGATAAAATGGACAGAGGCGGGGAAAGACCTGAGAGCTGTTTGCTAATCCTAAAAACCAAACAGAGCATTTTGTTTATGAGCAGAACGCTCAAAAATAAATGGATAAATAAATAAATGACAATAAATAAAAAAATAAATGTCATTAAATGTGGCTAAATAATACTAAAAATAAATCTAGCCATAAAATGTGGCATAAATTGATATTTCTTTTTTAATTTACTTCTTTATTTATTTACCTTTGCATTAATGCCCTTATTTATTTACTCTTTTGTTTAATTTTCCCTTTTATTCACATATGTATTTATTTTTATTCATTTTCATATTAATTACTTTATTTTTTCATTTATTTATTGATTTATTTATTTTACAAAATTTTAAATCTAATTATTTTTGCATTTATTTTTATTAATTTTCAAATTTATTTATTTATTTACTGCATTTATTTTTAAAATTTATTTAACATTTATTTTTAAATCATGAATTTATGCATTTTTAAATTTCTATAATTCCACACAAAGAAGTTTTGGAATAGAAAAGGAGAAAGAAGGGAATGCAGAGGGAGGGAGGGGAGGGAAAAAAAAAAAAAAAAACACACACAAAAAAAAAATAACCCCCCCCCGAGAAATGGGTGTTGTTTTCTCTACTCCCCCCCCCCCCCCCCCCCCCCCCTCCTCCCCCCCCCCAAACCCCGGGGGGGGGGGGGGGGGGGGGCGGGGCTCTTTCTTTTAAGGGCGGTTTGGTTGTATTTTTGTTTATTTTTGATATGGGGGAATTGATTAGTTTCTTTCTTGGGGGCCCCCCACCTACGTAGGGGGGGGGGGGGGGTCGGCGCCGGCCCGCTTCCCCCCCCCCTTCTGCTCCTCCTCAACACCTTTTTTCGCCTCCCCCCCCCCCCCCCGTAGCCACGGCGGAAGAGCGGGGCGGGGGGGGGGAGAGACACTTCTCTCTCCTCCCCTCCTAAGAGGGGAGGGTGGTAGCCGTAGCACCATTGCAACGGAGAAAGAACAGAAGAAGAAGAGGGAGGAGTGTTGTGGGCGTATTTCACCCCCAAAATAATTTTTATTCTAACTGCCTGTATTTTTTGTATGAGGAATCTACTCCCCCTCCCCTTCTCTTGATTTTATCGTTTCTCTTTTCCTTTTTACTGGGGGGGGGGCCCGGGGGAGGAATCTTAGTGGGGCCCATCAGAGAGAGAAAACCCCCCCCAAAAAAAAAATATATACTGGGCCCCCCGTCCACCCCCCCCCCCCGGGGAAACCCTAAAAACGGAAAAACTTTTTAAACAAAACCCCCCCCCTTTTTTTGGCGGAGGGCAGTTTAGACAGGGGAATAAAATGGACCATCTTAGAGAACCATCAACAACTGTTAGAATGGTGGATACCCCAGGGGGAGCCGAACAAAGCAAGGCGAGCCCGGGCGGCAGGCACGGGGAGAGGGGAGAAGACCGGCGGAGCCGAGACGACCCCGCACGACAGGGCAACCCCACACCCCCACCCCCCGGCCACCAGAAACCGCCGAGGGGGCGGCCCGCCCGGACACGAGAGAGCCCAGAATGACCGCGGACGGAGTGAGACGGGACAAAAACCGGAGGTGGACACCCCGGGGCGGGGGCCTAACCCCTAACCCGGCACCCCACCCACACGAGGAGAACAAAAGCGCAGGAACGGGCGGGACAACGGGACGCCGGTAGCACACGACAACGGAAGCGGGAAGAAAGGACCACCGGCCGACGGGAGAACCGGGCCGACCAAACATTTTTGGCGGCCACCACCGACCCCACCAGGGCGCCACCCCCAACCCCAACCCAGCCGCCATTCCGGACCGACCACAGGGGGCAGCTTGACCCCCCAAACACCGACCCAGCAACCCCAACGGAAGGAACTTACTTATTTGTCCCCCCCAAACTCGCATTATCTCTGCTTTAACATTTTACAAAAAACACATAAAACGCCGCGGACATTGATTTCATTGGTTTGCTTTCTGGAGAAAAAATCAAAATTTCGTCAAAATAAACAAAAACAAATTTGTTTAACATTTCACGAAAGACATCCTTTACAAGGGCTTGAAAAACCGCAGTTTTGGCTTCCACATCCCCCCCCCCCCCCCCCCCCCAAATACCCTCAAAAATTTAAAAAAAACCCCAAAACCTTTAACCCCAAAACCAAAAAAATAAAAGGAGGGTACCTTCTTTCTACATTTCTTTTTCCCCCTTCTTTGTCGTTGCCTGGGGGGGGGGGCTTCCCTTTTTTCCTCCAAAAAAAAAACCCCCCCCCCCGCTGGGGACGAAGAAGGACCAATTCCCCCCCCCCCCAAGGAGGACAAGATATAATCCTCCACCCCCCCCCTCTCGGGGAAAGAAAAAGTAGAGACCTCCTTTTGGAGGTGAAGTGCCAGGAAGAAGGTTTGGCGGGCACCCCCCACAAAGTGCCTCCATAAACGCAAATGCAACATTGGTTCTTATGAGCCAAGGCAAACAGAATCAAAGGGAAAGGGGAATTAAACACATGGAAGCTCAATGTTTCTGGTGGTCACCGCCAGATCGCCGGGCGACCCCCCAACCCCCCACCCTCAACACCAAGTCACCCAGCGTGTTAACCAGTCTCCAGTCCAAGCCACGCCCCGAACCACCAGACCGGAAACAAGAGGAGCTGGGAACCAGCGAACCGAGCAGACGAAAAATGGAGGAAGATGGGCCACCAGGCCCTCTCCACTGTAGCCCGACACCGCACGTGACAAGGCCCACTGGCCACAAAATGCACCTCCCCTCTCGACGCGTGCCTCCTCCGAGCACCGCTCCCACCTCACCTCCTCTGGGCACAACAACACCACCTCAGCAAAAGACGCCAGGCTGGGCGAGCGAGCAGGCCCCGCGGTTCTAGTAGCCGCACCCCCGCCCCTCCCCCCTCCCCACTACCGCAGCCACGCCAACTGCCACTCCAAACCAGTGCAGAGACGCGCCACCCCACGGCGCCACGCACCGCGCTCCCCCCTCCCCTCCCACCCACCTCCGCCCCCGCCTGTGTCCAGCCTCCCCCCCGCCCCCCCACCCCCGCCTGCCTATAAATAAATTTTTTGTGGGGGGGGTGGTGGGGTTGGTGTAATTTATTTATTTAAAAAGGGGGGGGGGTTTGCTCTGCGGGAAATCTGGTTTTGTGGGGGGGGGGGGGGGGGGGGAAGGGGGGTGGGGGGGGTGGGGTTGGAGGGGGGGGAGGCGGCGGCAACCGTTCCCGGCTAAAGTGTCAATACGGCTCATTAGAGCTTGCATCTGGGCTCGAGTTGAATCTACCTGCTCGCCAACATATTTATTCATGTATTTATTGAGTCCTTTAGTTTTTTCTTCCCCCTTCTCTCCTTTTTCTACCCCCCCCCCCCCCCCTGGGAGGGCCGGACCCCCCCCCTCTGGTTGTCTTTTTTTTCCTCTTTCCTTTTTGAACAAAAATGGACCCCAAAAAACCCCCCCCCAAACCACCAGGTTTTTTAAAAAAAATTTTTTTTTTAATTAAACAAATTTTGTTCCCCGGGGGTCATTCAAAAATCAGCCAGACGAATCCAAGACGTTAGGCTGAGGCGTAATCGAAAAAACAGGCAGATTAATCAAACACTAGGAGGTAAACACAAAGGAAGACGCTTTCACAAAAAAACAAACCCCCAAAAAGATGGGGAAACACAACTTAAATACTAAAAAGGGGAGTGACTAATTATGGACAGGGAAACAACGCGGCAAAGGAGCGGAGAGAATCTCTTTCTTTCAACACACAAACCCACAAGAGCACGGAAAGTCCCGTCCTCTAAAACACCAGGAAAAACAAACAAAAAAAAAAAACAAAAAAAAAAAACCCAAAAAAAAAAAAAAACCCAAAAATACAAACATATAAAATTTCTCACCCGCCAAATTCTTTAATTCCCCCCCCATTTATTTCCCCAAACTTTATCTCTCTTTACACATTTCTTTCTACATTTCTCCTCATAAAGGCAAAGAAATCACTATATCTACCAACTATTTATTCATTAAACTTATTTTTGATTTTCACGACGACGGAGAGAAAGAAACGATTACTGGAGATCAGTATCAGCTTAGACGTGTTTAAAGACGATACAGTCGAGTGGAAACAACCCGTCTGTATTTGTGCTTGACCGGTTTTAACATCTGGTGGTATTTAACAGCGTTACACCAGACTGTGTTCCTGCAGTGTTTATCTGAGCGAGAAGAAAATGTTCCTCCTCGCTGCGGTTTTGTCCGACGAGGCCGTGAACGCAGCTCGCCGAAGAATCAGCCGTGGACCGTTATTCTGTCTTCACGTCCTCGTGCTCAGAGCCTCCACACAGCCGTGACTGCTTCCTCTCTCATTAAACTCCTTCCAGTTTGATTTTTTCTGCCACAAAAAGCACCGCTCTAAATATTTTATCCCAAACAGGTCATGGCTGATGTGTCATGTCTCTATAAACACTCAAAAAGCAGGTTTTAATCTTGTTATCACATCATATTCAAAGTCAAGAAGAAATTAAGGTAATTTTGCAGTTTTTAAAATATCATCAGGAAAAAATCACTGCCCTCTAGTTTTTTTTTTTTCTGTAGATGGAGTTTACTGAAATGTTTTACATTTTTTTACATGCTGCACTTTCATTTTTCCTTTCTTGCTGTTATGGCTGATATGCTGATAAGTATTTTGATCTCAGGTTTGCTTACTCTGTTTTATCCTCAGTTTTTTTTTTTAATTTTAATCATGATCTTTTTGTGTCCTGTCCTTGGTTTAATGGCCCCCAAATGGAAGATTAATGCCACTGATTGTTAGTTGACAGCAGTAGTGTGAAACGTGCAGTCATTTGCTTTTTCTTCCGCTGATTTTCTGGAAAATGATATGAAAGTGTGTAAAGATTTGGCAATATGTAGTGGTGAGGGTGCAACCAAATGAGTTTTCTCCTGTGTCCCCGGAACAATGGTGGCCAACGTGAAGCCACGAGTCCCTCTCTAGAGCCAGTCTTTAGTTTGTCTGTTCTGGGCTACGGTAGAAACATGGTGGCTGCCTCCATGAAGAGGACCCGCTCTATATGTTGAGATAAACGGCTCATTCTAAGGTAATGAAAACAGAAATGAAAATAACAGCGAGCACGACTCCAAATCTTGAAAAATATATTGGGTGCCAGGCTGTAGCATGAACAAGAGAAACAAAATCTCCGGCACTCTCGTATAAAGTGACTTCTTTTATCAACAGGGCAAACAGCCGCACACGTTTCAGCCAAAAGCCTTCGTCAGCTTGAACAATCAAAACGTAAAACCATGTTCTATAGTCTAAACTGAAAAAATGACCCAACAAAGAAAAATCATCTATGCTTGTAAACTGCATTCTACATATATATATGTTATATATACATACATATATATATGTGTATATATACATATATGTGTGTAGATATATATATATATGTGTAGTAGTATTTAAAACTGGCTTCATGTTTTGATTGTTCACGCTGACGAAGGCTTTTGGCTGAAATGCTTGTGGCTGAAAGAAAACACAACAATTGTTGCTTTGAAATTTGTGCTAAATATAGATGGAAACTTGACTAATGTAAACCAGCGAGTAACCAGATTTAGCTGTCTCATATGAGTGGATCCAGCCATCTCTGTTTGCAGACCGTTTCATCTTTCACCCAGAGTACTTACTGTATTTGTGGAGCAAATATTTATAGTGGATTTCGCCTGTGCAGTGAAGGATTATTACTGACATTTGAGGTTTCAGTAGTTTTCACAGGCTTGCTTCCAACCTGTCTGATCATCTGACCTCCTTTTAGTGGTCAAACATCAAAAACAAGACCCAAGATGGGATAAATTGTGGGATTATCTTTAAGAACAAGGCTGAGCACTCACGTCGAACACCTTCTCAATGTACAGCTCGTCGTTGACGCGGTCTCGGAGGATGTCCTGGTTCTGCCGTACAAAGGTGATGTAGGTGTCGGCCAGATCCATCCCCGGTTTCTGCAGGAGAGAGGAAACACACAGGGAATGAGGACGACCGCAGGACGGTGGAGGCTGAACATAAAGAACGAATGTCAACATGGCTGGTGTTCATGATGCACACTTCACTTCATCCATGCAGTTAATAAGAGAACATCACAGTACAGCAGAATCCAATCAGCACACTGGTGAACAGTGAAGCCTGACAATTCAGCAGTACGGTGAGATGGACCAGACCTCCGAATAACGATGTCAACAGCAAAAACACACAACAATGCACAGAAAGTCACTTCCACTAGTTTTATTTTATGTGGCCCGCGAGGGCTCATCATACAATTATAGTACATGTACAAGTACATATACTCTACTGCATCTCCATTTTGTTACATGCACACTGAAGCGGTTTCCAGCAGTGGCGCTCTAGTCGAGTGATGGGTTGTAAAAACAAAAATATGAATAGAACCAAAACGTCCAAGAAAAGTTGGTGCAGAGGGAAGGAAATTTAACGAGACGGAAAGAGAATCCATGTTAGTGGTTAATGGAGACCAGCCGGTATGTCTTCAGTGGTAAAACACTGTGACACCACTGTCATCTACCACATGATCTCAGCTGATCAGCTGTTGATCACCAACAGTTTATACGCCACAGACTGAACGTTAGATCAGAGCTCATTGATCTGTTGGACTAGAGCTCTGCCCCTCTCAACTCCCACCACAAAGTTAAACTAAGCTAATGGAATAAATTGGGTTTGATAATATTTGTGTGATGGTAAAAAAAAAGACCTTTATTATTCACTTGAGGATGATTTTGATCTTGGTGGATGAGTAATGATGAGGGTTTCTGAATCTCATAAATTCATGGATTTATGTTATAATAACACATAGAAATGTGTGTTTCAGTGTTCAGTGTTTTTGTCACTGAATAAATATATTTTTTTAAATAAATTGCACAATATTTCATTTCTGCCTGTAATTATTTTTTCTAGACTTCTGCTTTCAGAGCTAGTTATTACATTATTAATAAAACTAATAATAATCAAATGCAGAGGCAGTTTTGTAATATGATCAAGCGTAGATATATTTATATTATCTTACAATTACAATCGGCCCTTTGAGGGGAACCATGATGCTGCTGTGGCCCAGGATGAACCTGAGTTTGACTCCCCTGATCTAAGGAATCCACCATACTCGCTTGTCAGGAAGGAGGTTAAATAACGCTCTAAAGTTACGCTAGATTTTGGCGAGGAAAAACTGTCACTGTGTGTCTTCACTTTTCTGAATAAATATATACACACATTTGCATAAAGCAGCATATTTGTCCACATGTTGACAAGAGTATTAAATACTTATCAAATCTGCCTTTAAGGTACATTTTGAACAGATAAAAAATGTGTGATTTGTTTTAATCCATTGATAGCCATAATTGTGAACTGAGCTTTAGGTTTAGGCAGCTTGGTTAGGTTTAGGAAAAAATGTGGTTTAAGTTTTAGTGTTATACTGATATCATATCAGACTAGAAGAAAGGCTTTTGAAATGTATTCAGCATTTGATTCTTTGATGAAACTAGAAAACTTGATGAATCCATCGGTACCAACCATGTTATACTAGCTAGTTTAAATAACGCTCCAAACTAAATATTGGCGAGGAAAAGCTGTCATGTCCATTTTCAAAGGGGTCCCTTGACCGCTGACCTGATTTACAATAATAAATATATTGATACAGTCACAACAAGCAGCATATTGGTCCACTCTCATGTTGATTAGAGCATAAAATACTTGACAAATCTCCCTTTAAGGTACATTTTGAACAGATATGAAATATGCAATTTAAATGTGCATTTGTGCAATGTGTAAAAATGGACAATCGAGTGACGGCTTAATTATTTCATATTACACAAAATAATGATAAAATAAGCAAAATTATACCATTAATAATAATCAGCAAATATCATTGTTAGTTAATAGTAAAATGACTATTAACCAGGTTTAATCAACAATTTACCATTGATATAGTGTAGTTAACGTGTTACCCCTCTTTCAATGTGCAATGGTATTAAGACTGAATAAAAACAACACCCATACTTAAAATCTGAGGGCACTTTCTCACTTTCCTGCTGTACTTAAAAGTTGTGCTAAGTAAGTTGTGTTTTTAGTTGCAACACACTGTGCAGAGTTGAATCAGCTGACACCTGAAACACAAAACAAGCACCGCAGGAATCAATCAAAGCACAGGAAGCAATTTTGGTTTCTGTCGAGAGTTTTACTGTTATAAGTATTTCAAGGTCAATACGACGGCTCAGCGCTGTTTTTGTGAAGTCTGAATTTTGAAGTTTATTAAATTTTGCACACAAATCAGATTGTGAAGAGGACAAAACACGACAGCGGAGTCTCATTATGGCTCTGCTGACCTGCAACAACAGTTACTGAGGCAATCTTATCTCTCATTTCATTTTCTCTTATTTACTCTCTCAGTTCACGTTCCAGTTCAAGTTCATTTTTTTTTAAACTTTCTTTTCAATTCAGTTGCAAAGGATCGTCTCTTCACCGAGAGTTTGTATTTGTGCTGTGGCCATTTGTTTCAGTTTCTTATGATTTATTTCTCCAAAAACAAGCAACTGAAAGAACAAAGAATCATGGCTATCACTGCCTCTTTTGCTCTGGCAAAAACACATACACCCACCCAGGTGCATGCTGGTCCTTTAACAGCCGGCCTACCTACAGTGTCACCCAACTCACAAACAAAACAAAATGCTAACTACTCTAAAACTAAATATACTGAACAATAAAATAAACTAAAAAAATAACAATTCAAAGAAAACACGATCAGAACTGTAATCTAAATGAAGAAAAACAAATGTATTATTAGTAGGAACATTTTCAACTTATGAAAAATGTGATTAATATGCAATTAAATATTTGAATTGATCGACAGCCCTAGTATATTTACAACACGTTCTCGTCCCAACTCGGCACATACCAGCACTTTGTCACACCCCTTGGCGTTACTTTAGGATTAGGGGACAAAACCACTACAGTTAAGTTTTGGAAAGAACTGCTACTTTTTTGGGATAAAAAAGGACACAAAGCAATATCTGATTGTGATGTGAAAGTAACACAAGGGACACAAACTCTTGTCGCTCTTTAAACTACCTCACCACTTTCCCTGCATGTTTCCTGGGTTTACGTCGTAGTTAATGGAGCGCCCGGTGCGTTTCGTACGAGGCTGAAAGGTGACCTGTGCAGCTGTACCGAACACCGTCACAAAGCCTCAGTATGAGGGAATGACAACTGGCTGATATTTAGCACATAATCAATAATGTGAGGCAATGACTGCATGTTTTGTGTGTGTTTTCATTAAGGATAACTGGTTTACACTCAGGCGACACAGATATCTAATGTTCAGCATCACCTGCAGCTTCCTGGGTGAAAAGAAGAAGAAAAGAACGACCTTCTCTGTGTCGGGAGTAACAAGAAGCTCCTGGAGAGGATCCACCAGAGGAATCATTAACTGCTGTGGAGGCGGCGGTGTGTCGGGCTGGGAGAGGCCACAGGCAGGAGAAGTGGGTAAAGCCCTGTTCATTCACACTCCCTGTTGTCAGGGGAGATTACAACCGTAATGCTTATTGTAATTGCTTTGACATCTTTCACACCCGTTTTCTCTGAGCCGGCATGCGTCTTTCCCCCCGGGGGGGTTGTTGTTCTGCTACAGCGCTGCTGAGCATGGCGCGTCAGGTCCCCCGTGGAAAAACAAGGAAATGGAGCCTTCGAGAAGCCCAGAAACCTTTTGGCTTCACTTAAAGGCAAAAGGCAGGTTGGAGACTGATTATGAATTTGAGATTGTAACCTTTTGCTCATCAAAGACAACACAAAAGAAACACAAACTGTCACATGCTAATGTCTGAAGGGGAAAAAAAAAACTGGATCTTGACAATATCGCCTAATGTCACCACTGTCAAGTGCCTAAGTTTTGGTTTACGCTTTGACGAGCAAAGAGGCAGCTGTGGGGAAGTTCACACACAGCTACCGCTCTCAACGCCATTTCACCGCAACACAAGTGGCGTCTTATGATGGAGAGCACCGTATCGGGTAAATTCATTTGTTGGTAAGGTGATGCAGCTCTTCTGTGTGGAGTTTACATGTTCTCCCGTGTTAACATGGGTTTTCTCCAACTAAAACTGTGTGAATGGTTGTCTGTCTCTACGTGTCCCCCCCCCCCCCATATACATTCCACAAAACCATTTGTATGTAATCCATGTAACCGGGAATCAGGAAGTACAAAGATCGACAAACGCTGTGTGGGGAGGTCAGAGTGGATGTTTCAAACAAACACCAAGAGACAGCTGATCATGTCCTGTATGACACCAGAAGCCAACACTGATTTGTCACATAACTAACTTAAGATAGTAGGATATCATCTGAACCGTTTTTTGAGGATACTTATCTTGGTTCACAGGTGCAAACAAACAAACAAACACAAACTGTGTCTGTCTGCGAGGGTCTGTGACGGTCCACGCCGCTGGTGCACAGTTCACCAGGCAATTATACTGACAATCAATTAAATGTTCAAGCCTTTTTTTCAAGTAAAAACACCAAAATCTTTGTCTGCATTGCTGGTAACATTGAAGAGAAGATAGTGGAAATTCTCTGACTGCTGAAAGTCAAGTGTTTTCTGATAAAAACTGTCCAAGCGGCTGTTTCAGAGGCCTCGAACAGCAAGTGACAGCCTGAGATCAGTCAGAGTCGCTCAGCTGTAATTCAGACAGACCGCTCGACAAGAAAACCTGAGATACCAGAGGTTAAAGTGGGGTCACATGGCTGCGAGGGGATCTGGAGTGTTCGTGGGGAGAGGAGGGGTCCGGCCCAGTGATTGGCAGGCCTGTCACAATCCCCATAATCCTCTGGAGCATCAGAGAGTCTGGCATATCGAGGATGATCGGCGAATGACGATCAGAAATCTTGACGAGAACGAACCACGCGTCTCACCGGGTGTGTTACAGTCCTTGTCATTTTGTCTGATCGGTTCCAGCAGCAGACACTTCCAGGTCATGTCCACTCTGACGCAGAGACATTTCAAAACTGTCAGAGGATTTCTGTCCACACCGACTGTTTCTCTAACATTTTCACAAAGCCTTCCATCAACACTAAAAACCAGGAAGGTCACAGTGGAGAAACGCATGGAATATCCGTGTCATGTTGTGCCATGTCCATCCTAAACCTAACTAATTAGATTACTGCCTAATCCTAACCAAGTTGATCTATTCCTAAATCTTACTAAGTAGTTATGTGCTATGCTAATCTTAACCAAGTCCATCTTTACCTAATCCTAAATAATTAGCATATTACTTTGTCCTAACAAAGTCAATCTAGCCTATGTAGTTTTGTTGCCTAAACCTAAGCAAGTTGATCTTTTCCTAAACCTAAGTAGATTTGTTGCCTAATCCCTATCCCGATGTCTATCTTTTCCTAAAGCTAACTAAGTAGTTGTGTTGCTTAATAATAATAACAACTAATAATTTTTCCCTAAACCTAATTAAGAAGTATGTTGCCTAAACCTAACCAAGTCGAATTATTCCTAAACCTAACTAAGTAGTTTTATTTTGAAAAGACCAGAGCGGAAATTGACCCGTGTGTAACATCTTTCTGGACATTTGTAGGAAAACGGGCAAAAAACATTGTTGAAAGTCGTACTGAGCATCACAAAAATAGGAGAAATTGGTGTCTATGTACACAAATCAAATAGATTAAATTTCATGACTATTTCCCTGAAGACTGTTGGAAGACGTACAGAGTGGATGGAGCACCACAGCAGAGTGAATAACAGAAGGTATCTGCAGTGTGGACTGGGTCACAGCGAGAGAAAAATCTGTACGACAACATTCAGGACTGTGTGTCACTGGCAACATATTACTGCCCTTGTTGTCACTTGAGACTTCAGTTTCCCCCCTTCCTTCCCCTTAAGGCTTAGTCTCAATCATTTACCTCTCTTTTCTCTCCTCCTGACGAGGTGACAAAGCAGCGTGACAGATCGGAGACGCCGGCACAGTTCCAGCCACCGAGATTAAGACTTTAACACGACAGGAAAGAAAGACCGAAAGAAAAAAAAAAAGCCCAAACCCTCACATACAAGCAGCTCAGCGCTCCTGTCACGCTCTGCCCTCTCCGGCTGTTTTGTCTCCTCCACTGTTTCTTCACTTGTAGCCAAACACCAA